>JAWWQZ010000222.1:2400000-3042500 GCA_033815515.1 Cryptocheilus praepositus | reverse complement strand
AACCGCAACATTTTACGAACAGTTGCAACCATTGTCATTAGTGAACCGAACCAACAAATGAAGGACCCGGCTACTTTTTCTCCTTTTTTTAGCAATGGACTCCTGGACATCGTAATGATACCCTGCAGCATATACATCATTCTTGAAATACATCGGTGTGATGCCAGTAGTTGTTGCAAAAATCCCAAAAAAGAACATGTATTCCAATGATCATTTAACATTGAGAAAATAGAATTCAGCAAGCAGCGTAGCTTTGGCAGGAATTAAGCAGTTGGCAGTATAATAAATGAGTTGATCAATTGCTAAATCGATTTATGCCATAAAATAAAAAATTGAACACCAATCCAGTGTTTTGCCACTAAAATCTAAACAGATTCTAAAAGCTAACACTTTGATCGGTGAACGACTCAATTGTAGGTTCGAATTTGTTTGCCGCGCTATTTCTTTAGCGAAAAATGACTATACTGTAAGATTTATTTGAAAAATGTTCTTTTATAGAAGTCAAACTTTCTTGTGTGTGGATGTAAATTTGTGCACATGGGCACAAAATTCTTGTCCGTTTAAATGTAGTTGGCCATAGAACTTAGACGTAGAATTAATTTCGGAAAAGCCGTTACGTCTCGAAATTGCTTATTTATTGCGTCGCTTACATTCTTGATTCCGTCGCGAAGATTAACTGATGAAAGTTTTAATTTAATGGGAAGAGTTTCGGAAGTGACGAAGAATGAATTACTGCATTAGAAAAAGAAGAAACCACAATGTAACGAAACAAAATTACGAGGGATGAAAGGAAAAACAATTACACTGATGAAATTTGTGATAAAGTTTGATGACGTGGTATAACCGTGAACTAAATTTTATAGTTAGGTCTAATTATCATTGTGAACAGAAAAGTATTCTCACGCTCATGTCTGAAAGTTATGCCTACACGGGAGAGTATTTGGTCTTGAAAGAAACTATTCGAGCGTGATAATCAATGGGAACCACAATCGATTATATCGAATTTCCATTGTGAAGTGACAATCAAGAACATATGGGCAAAATCTTTTGTTACAGTGCAGTTCACTCTTTATCTCTGTACTAGACGGACTGACTCTGTGTGCATTAACACTTTAACTGCCGTGATAAAGATGAAGATTCAAAAGATCCCATATTCGTAATGGGTAGCAATAATTATTTTATAAATGCAGTTATTATTAGAATAGTGATGCGATCCTTTGGTCTCCAATACCTACACATTATTTACATTTTGAATAATTCAATCAAACGCTGTAGTATTTCATAGCATCGGCGTTCTAATAGAGCAAAATATGCACGGCAGTCAATGTTTATGCCTCTATAGACGGATGTGACTTTGGGGTCACACACTAAACCATTGATCTCTTATTAGTGAATTCATTTTTCAATTTATCAATCAATAACTTTTGGTAGTCTAACCAAATATATCAAAGTATGTAAATGCTTCTTTAAACTGTCTGCCGACAGAAGCTATACGGATCATCTTTTAGCGCATTTATTATTACTTTTTGTATATCAATGTTTAAGAAGCAAGAAAAATCGTACATAACATTTCTATATTTGTATATCAATAATCTCTTATTTATTTTGCACTTATACGACCATTTTGTTACTACCTTTCGCAAGATATACATTTTTAACTTTTAAATCAGAATTAGCTATAATGATAGGATTCAGTGTATTTGCGATATTGCTCGTGTTTTCTTTGAATTTTCGTTTTATATGTTTGAGGCGTAACATACGTATATCAGAGCGTATAAAAATAAAAGAAAGTAAAAATGAGACGCATTAGCGGTAATAGATCCAAGGGGTCTTTATTTCAATCTAACTCTGACGAAGATCAGCCAATTTACACGACCGCGCATAAGTACTATGGACAGCGATAATGATTTTATTGGTGATTCATCAAATGAGGAAAATTTAGGGTCACAGAAAATGTCTTGGCATTCAGTGCCTCACGCGAAAAATATTTATCATCTTCCTTGGAAAGGTTGACCTATTCCCGAAAGTAATTTGATTCTAAAATAATAATGCAGCTGACTGTGCCAATACAGGTATACTGTAATGTGATATAGAAAAATCTCTAGACGTTTCATTTGATGAAATAGAATAAACTCTTTTACGGAATTGCAAACTTAGACTTTCATACACACGAGTGCAAATTTCTATGTATTACTTAAAATTTACAAAGCATATTCGTTACAACAAATCCATTGAAACTACTGATTAAAGTGATTAAACTGTATTTAGGCGTTGAAGTTTGTTAATTGTACGGTACGTGCCCTTTCCTATAACCATAAAGAGAATTTAGACTATAGAAGGATTATATTATGATATGGTACTGAAGTTTTAAATAAATGTTCAGTTCGTTATTTTTGATTAATATTTATTTGCCTGGAACGTAAGCATTCTGTTGAAAATAATTATTTTATATTCATATAAATATGGCATAAATTGTATATAAAATAATCATATTCAACGATTTATTACCGAAAGAAAGATTAGCCCGACAGGAAAATTTTACCTTATGATTATCGTGCTGCTAGTTGCTCATCTTACCGACTGAGCTGTGCTGTTTGTTGAATTTATATTTTTTCATGCCCTAAAATACTCATTGGGATATAAGTTTTCTTGCGAAATTTACAATAACGCCTGACCATGCTGATGATTTTAAAGAGTGAGGTGCATGCTGGGATTAAATCCAACGACATTCAGGGATCCAATGTCAAAAGTAGAAAAGATAATCGGATCCTTTCGTTGTAAGTTAGGCACTTATAGATGCCAATAGTGCAACAAAGTGAAATTTTCGAAGCGTCTTTGGGCGCGACTGGTAATGAAAATTACACGACGTTTGTCACGAAAAATATTACGTTTGTTCACAACATATCAATTGTTTGCGAGACGTGTTACGTATTGACAACCGCATTGCAAGACCTATTTTTTGTTTAATACATTTTCATCATTGCATCAGTTGATGAGTTTAAATTAATTTTTTGAAGCTTATGCATTTGAACGATTGTTCCATTGCACTTTATGTTTGTTTAGACATTTTTGTTATGATCACAAAGGAAGTTAGAACACGGTGCAAGTGTTGTAATCTTGCGCTCGAGCTACTTAAACTTCGCGATTTTCTGCGTAATGTACGTATATTGGCGTATGGACAGTTTCAAATCGGATTCCATGGAGAATATTATCTCGGTCAATACCGATTTATGGCGATGTTTTTGTATATTTAAAATGTGAACATTTGGAAGATATAATTCATTGTTACAGTTCTGTTACTGTGGTATTAATAATATTATATTATGCATATATTTTATATATATATATATATATATATATATATATATATATATATATATATATATTGCATTAATGAAATAATATTATTAATATACACTACGCTCTTTAACATTAATTGATTAAAAAATGGATGCAATTACAAGGTCATCATAAAGCAGAATCTTCAGGAATGTATTACTACCTACTTTCTCTGCGATATGTTTCAGGGAGACATTTGCATATCTGTAGCATAATTACATAATTATAACGTAGGTATCCGCTCTAATAGGTTAGAACAATACGCAATGTTTGCCAACCGCAACGAAGCAAATTCGATTAGCCGGCGAAAATTTATATCAACGCGAGTCCTTAATCAATGCATAACTGTATTGTTTCCATGTAGTTACTGGGATATCCAGGTGATCGATGAATTAACGTAATCGGTGCCAACGTTTGACATTCCGCTTAGCAGACGCCATTCGTCAATTAATTTCACAGTTCTGAATAAATCTCGGCAACACTACGGTTACGAATCTGTTGTCGATCACTTAGGCAGCATAAAAAATATACGATCCTTCAAGGTTTGGTGGAAAAAAAGAAATCGATTCGAATATCTGACATTACAGCTAGCACTAGTCACGCATCAATTAACTAGAGAAACGCTAAAAAATCATCATACACAGACTCTGCGTGTCTTGAGGACTTATGCGATAACAAAAAAAAAACACCATTCTTCACGTCGATAAACCTTTAATAAAATACGTCGATTCGCAGATTCTCCGCACTCATTTTTAATCCTTTGCGATCGGTATCCCCGTAGCGGGGACATTTTTAAATAATCGTAGAAGTTGATATCCCCGCAGCGGGAACCTCCGAAAATGCAATTATTTTTTGGGGCATAGAGAGGTGCGTCATCAACTCATACATACTGTATAAAATAACAAAACAACAGAACAACGAAAAACCACTGACATACTTCAATTTTGTGAAATGTTTAGTCGATCAATTAGTAGAAAATTTCCGGCACCAAACACTATCTACACCGCAACCTTCAGCGTCATTCGTAGACATTATATTAAATAATCAATTTCATATAATTCGTTCAGAAGGCAAGAAAGACTGTGCAGTATGTTCCGACAGAAAAATTGCAGGAAAAAGACGACAAACACACGTGTACTGTGATATTTGTACACGAAAGCCAGGACTTCATATCGGTGATTGTTTCGTGAAATATCATATTTTAGAACATTACAGAGATTAAAAATTTATATTCTTACGCATTACAAGTAGTAATAAACACAACAAATCAGTTTCAACAAATTCTGTGTGTTAATATCCATATATTGATTCTAAATTCTGTACGGAAAAGTAGCTACGAAATGCCAGATTTCATCAGATGTGCTGGTACTCTTAGCACTTTAACGACCGCTAGCCGATGAATCGACTAATCGGTTCCAACTGCTATTTACCGGTAGCCGATTAATTGGCTTTTCAGTGGTCAACGGTTATATCAGATAAAATAAATATCAGATGATATTATGACAATTCTAAATGACAATAAAATTACACTGTTTTGGAACCAAAGGATTCTTGACAACACATTCAGTATTTTTCAGTTACAAAGCTTTACAAATAGGCACGCTGCATTGGTGCACAAATGCCAAATTAACACTTTAACGACCGCTAGCCGATTAATCGATTTTTCGGTTCCAACTGCTATTTACCAGTAGCCGATTAATCGGCTTTTCAGTGATCAACGGCTATATTAGATAAAATAAATATCAGATTATATTATGACAATTCTAAATGACAATCAAATTACATTGCTTTGAAACCACAGGATTCTCAACAACACTTTCAGTATTTTTCAGTTACAAAGCTTTACAAATAGGCACATACACGATTCCTGCGCGATATCCAAAACAGAGTCGGTCGTTAGTGAGTGGCATTTCCAGTCAATAGCGGTCGATAAAGTGTTAAGTAAGAGCTTTCCAGCGAGAGCATAGTTCATTTGTGAAAAAAACGCGTGGCGTCTATATACCATTCGCGGATTTGCACTTTATTGAGAACAGACGTGACTTTTGCACATGATATAACTCGTAGCATTTCCGCACTCACTTTAACACTTTAACGACCGCTAGCCGATTAATCGACTTTTCGGTTCCAACTGCTGTTTACCAGTAGCCGATTAATCGGCTTTTCAGTAGTTAACGGTCATATTAGATAAAATAAATATCAGATGATATTATGACAATTCCAAATGACAATAAAATTACATTGCTTTGAAACCAAAGGATTCGCAACAACACGTTCAGTATTTTTCACTTATAAAGCTTTACAAATAGGCACATACACAATTCCTGCGCGATATCCAAAACAGAGTCGGTCGTTAGTGAGTGGCATCTTCAGTCAATAGCGGTCGGTAAAGTGTTAAGAGTAAAATCTACCGACCGCAAAGGGTTAAAAACTCTTACACGGCTGATAATAATTGCAACAATTTCGTTTGATCAGGTAAAACACGGAAATTCGCTACGGCGAGACGTGGAGCGAAGAAATAAATAATTGCACGTTCACAGAGATCCGCCGGCACTGAAACGACTTGTTAACGTAAAAAACGAGGACTCGTCGTTAAAACGCATAATTGATCGCACTAACGATGACTTCGTTTTCATCGCGGGCAGTTGTCAACGTTTCCCCTTATCAATGTCTAACTCGTCACTGTTACGTTTCCTCGAAAATATCTAATTAGTGCGTTTGTAAATCGGTAACTCTTTCTACCGAACAACCCAGTCACGCAGCAGACACAGCGGATAGGCATTAATTATTCCCGCCAAACAATCGGTCCAATTAATTACGCTAAAAGCGTCTGCCGTGAACTTACGCGTATAAGCGTTCTCGTAAATCTGCACTTTTGACAGCCGCGTTCGACTTACAGTTACATACATTAATATGTAGGCACGGTGAAAAAAATAACTTAGCTAAAAACAGACGAAACACTTTGAATCTTATTAAGACGTTAAAAAAGTGCGTTCATTAAATGACATATAAAGAAGGTCTTGGAAAAGTGTAATTCATGAGATTGATGAAATGTATCGGATTTACTGCGTGTCTTGCAAGGGAATCGATTAAGTACGATTACTCGCAATAATATGCAGACATTCTTTAAAATAGAATAACTTTTCAAAATTCGATCAAATGATTTGAATTTTTTGAGATCTTAGAAATCTTTTTCTATAAACTCTCATGTATACTATTAAAAATTCGTATAAATTTCCATGCGAAATATACTAAATATACTAAATATTTTTTGCGACGTTAGAAATCTTTATCTATAAACGCTTATTTATACTGTTAAAAATTCGAATAAATTTCCATCCGAAATATACTAAATATACTAAATATTTTTTGCGATGTTAGAAATCTTTTTTATAAACTCTCATTTATACTGTTAAAAATTCGAATGCATATCCATCCTAAATATACCACTTGTTTTCCGAAGGACTGGATTACATATAGTCACGCGCATTGGTATGCGGACACTCTTTAAAACAAAATGACATTTCCAATATTGGCAAAACAATTTGAACTTCATGCAGACGTTACGTTAGGTTTTCTACATTTTTTTATCCTGGCCTGCAATTAAAATTCAACCAACACATTTCGTGGATGTAGATCAATTATGTATATGTTCAAATTTCTAGTTTATTTCAATGCATTACAAACAAAGGAAAACAACGAAAATCATCGGTTTACACGGCATTCAGTCTCGAAATTAATGAGTGGAAAGATTTTCACATATTTTAATGCGTGGTGCTTATTTCTGCATTAACACTAGAACTAGCGACAATTCAGCAAACCTACTTCTACCAAAACCAGTCAAAATGACTGGTCTTAAAAAAATACTTAATAATAGAATATTTTTAAATTTGTTGCTTCATTACGTTCTTATAAAAGGAAATCCATGTTTTATGTAATACATTTTTGGTATTATTAACTTATTTAATGAGTTAGGATTATCCCTTACGCATTAGTGAACACAATGCACCTCGCGCATGGTTCCGTCTGCAGCAATATCATTTTGTGATTCTAGTAAAATACTTTCATTAGAATCTTCAGAACTTGAAAACACTCGAACACATATACTTTTACGTAAATTCGAATTATTTTCACATTCGCTTTCTGAAGATTTCTGAACATATTCTTTGTCTAAATCATCATTGTCACTTCTGTCACTATCAACAAGATTATCGCGAATACCCCACGATTCAATTTCATTTTCTTCTGGTTCATCTTCACAGTCATAAAGTTCACCATCTTTTATATCAGAGCATTCCATTGGTATATCATTCAATTTTTGCAATACTTCACAAGTTTTCCATCGTTTTGCCATTTTCAGGGCTTAGAAAGACTAGAACAAAACTATTTATTATAAAAATGAGTATATAATATTTGTATTTATTTTCTCATCTTACACTAATTGAAATAATATGTCATATACTGAATATATTGTTATATGAACAAGAGCATGATGGTCTTCCAGCGGCTGTTATAAACGCACTCATTGAATGCAGTAACTTCTCTATTTGATGGCTGTTTTTACAATGTTGCCTGATATAATACTGTGATGTGGCAAGCGAGCAAATTCCAAAACAAAACAATAACACATTCCTAACAAAATCTTAAAATGTTTTACAACTTCAGATCTAAATGAACGCCTTAATAAATACCAGTCAAAATGACTGCTGTTGGTATAAGTAACCATAGTACCAATTTATTTTGATTGAGAATAAATAAAACATTTAAAAAATATATTTTACCATTTCTTTAGTTATCACCGCAAAAGTCATTACACCATTTCAGAAAAAAAATGTAACATAAAGTAGAAATATTTAAATCAAATTGTAAAGCCAGTCAAAATGACTGGTGCGGTAGTTCTAGTGTTAACCAATGTCAATGAAATTGTTTGTTTAACCTAAATTTGCAAAACGTATTGTTAACATTTTCATTAGAGACTTAAACAAAAAAAGCTGTTGAAAGAATCTTTACCGTACGTTTCAGAAATCATATAAATGGCGATTTTTCCGAAAATGTTTAGATATCATCTAGTACACGCACTCTTTTAACGTATTAAACCGCTCAAATTATTTCGTTCGATTAAAAAGAAGTTATTCCCATTTAAGGCATGTCTGAGTATTAATAAGAGTAACTATATGTCGCACCATTGTTTCCTCATCAGATCTTCTACACTTCGGGTGTCAGGTCTCCCAGAAATGGAGGATGCACAACTTTCTTCAAAGGCACCGTCTTCCGCAAATTGGAGACAATCCTATTTACTTAAAGTTGAACGGGGTTTCTACTTGTTTGCATATATGTTGAACGCAGCAGTGGAATAATTAATTCAAGAGCTAATAACTCTGCGAAAGATCTGACTTTAGCATTTTCTCCCGTCTTAGTTTTATCAACCATAAACGTATTTACAACTGATAATCTTACAGTTAAATGTCCGCCCAATTTTCGGTACAATTATACCACCTTGATCAAAAAGTTTTAGGACCGGCCGCCGTATAGCGCTCTCAGTCACTCGATTGAATTTTTTTTTTTGTTAGGTTGCCACATCTGTCATTAACGTTCCCACCAAATTTCAGCGTCATAGCTTGATATTTGTAAAAGTTATACCGTGTTGAGTAAATCTACCTTTGTGCGTGTTTTCGATTTTTTACATATTTAAAAATGGCATCAACTTTGGATCAACGAATTTGCATAAAATTTTGCGTGAAAAACGGATTTAACGGTCCGCAGACCTTGGAAATGTTGGAGAAGTGTTTCGGCAACGATACTCTTCCGAGATCAAACGTTTTTTGGTGGCACGAACGCTTCCGAAGAAACTACGTTGTTTTCAATCGAAAAAGAAGGTAATGCTCACGGTTTTCATGCATTACAACGGTGTTGTGCATCATGAATTCTTGCCAGAGCAACAGACAGTCAACAAAATGTATTATATGGGCGTTATGAGACGTTTGCGTGAAGTAATTCGCCAAAAAAGACCGAATTTGTGGACAAACAACTCGTAGATTTTGCACCGCGATAACGCACCGTCGCACAATGCGATCCTTATTCGCGAGATTTTGACCAAAAATAATACGAATACTATTCAACAGCCTTTGAGTTCACCTGATTTAGTTCCCTGCAACTGTTTTCTGTTTAACCGACTTAAAAAATCGCTTCGCGGAACGCGTTACACCAGTCGGAAGGATCTTATGAAAAAATCGAAGACGGCTCTGATGGACATACCAAAAATTAAGTACTAGCGATATTTCGATGATTGGATGGAGCGCTAGTATAAGTGCGTTACAGTCGATGGGGAGTACTTTGAAGGGGACGATATCAGTTATAATGGATAAACTTGTATTGGGTTGGAGGGAAAGTTTTGTCGTATTTTAAAGAAAATATTTGAATTCATTTATAAAAATATGTGTTTAATATTAATCATAATACATTTAATGTGTTGTATGATGAATGCCAAACTCTTCTGCAATTTCTCGACTTGTTAAATGTGGATTATTTTCCAACATGGATCGTAAAACGTCATTATCGATCTTGGATAGTCGTCCAGATCGATCACTTTCTTGGAGGCTCAGATCTCCGGAACGAAATTTGCTAACCGATCTTTGACAAGTATGAACATTTACAATATCTTTTCCAAATATCACACATAAATTTTTACATGCAACCGATGCGTTGCTTCCTTTTTGGAATTCATACAAAATGCAGTGTCGTAAATGCACTTTATCTACTGACATCTTTTTCACTTTAAATATCACAAGTAAATGATGAACGGTAAAAAAGGACTCCTGTTATATTATACAGCAGTTATAAAAAACAAAAAAAAATCCGAATGACTCACTAGCCAGATGTGTTTTTTATTTACAAGAAAAATTACCTTCCTATTAAAAATACGACAGAACTTTCCCTCCAACCCAATATTTTCGATTTTATGAATAAAGTCCTAAAACTTTTTGGTCAAGGCGGTATATTACTTCTCAGTGTTGCTGCAAAAGAAACCAAATTCACGGAAAGGTCGATACCACCGCTTCTTGTGTTGTAATCTAACCCAACAAATGGCTTCAATTTTTGTGAATTACCACGAGCTATGGTATAAACATAGCACATGAGATAGGATCTAGACTCGAGTGGAGAGATTCGTTGACTTTTGGGCCCCGCAGGAAACAAAGGCAAAATACGCTTGGCACTCAAACTGTTAATTGCCCGTGAGCACATTATTTACGTCTTCCTTGCTTTTCCTTCTGTCCAGCTAATTTCGAACCGCGCGTTTCGTAAGCTTCTTTTTTAGCAGCCGTAATAGTGTATAGCGAATAATGCTTCTTCATTAATCTGTTTCGCGCGGCGGTTATTTACGAGGAACGTTATAAATACTTTTCCAACTTTCTTGCGGCTCGGTAAAAGTTATGTGCTGTTCTCTTAGCACGTTCAACAAAAAATCAATGAGATCGGATATGCATTAATTATTCTCGTTAAATAAGTAAACCGATGATTTGCGATGAAAAAGTGGACATTGTAAAGTTTCATAAACGAACTTTCTGATTAACATTCAGTTTTTCCGAATATCTTCTACATTTTACTCGCATCGCCTTCCTGTTTGGTCTTCTTTAAACTGTGGAATCATTATTTCGTTTCCATTCTTTGTTCCTGTTCACCCCAACCGAATGCGGCATTCGATAGATTTCTTCTTCAGCAACGACAATATTTAGCAGACGATGCTTCTTCAGCAATCTCTTTCATATAACAACAATTGCATTATTTAGAAAGCAAGAAACACTTTTCGATATTGTCTGCAAGCTACCCAACACTGTTCAGTAAATGTTATCTGTGGTTCTCTTAACTTGTTCAAACTAAATCAGTAATATCAGAAACATATTAATTATTCCCGTTAAACCAGCAAACTAATAAATTTTACCAAAAGCGTATCCCGTTAAGGTACATACACAAATGTTTTCGTAAATATTTGCTTTTCTGTGTATCTCTTCCTTCCGTTTATAATGCCTTACTTATGCTTATCTTATAAAATCTCGAAATTGTAAAATCGTTATATACACATTTTTCTGCTGTCTCTGAATCTAACGTCGTGTTCCATAGATTCTTCTTTCTACTTCTTCAACAATCGCAGGATTCAACGACCCAACACTGTTCAGTAAAAGTTCTCTGTGGTTCTCTTAACTTGTTCAAAATATATCAGTAATATCAGATGCATATTAATTATTTCCGTTAAAGCCACAAACCAATAAATTTTACCAAAAGCGCATCCCGTTGAGGCACACACATAAATGTTCTCATAAATATTTGCTTTTCCATGTATCTGTTCCTTCCACTTATAGTGCCTTACCTTTGCTTATCTTATTTCGAAATTGTAAAATCATTATATACACATTTTTCTGCTGTTTCTGGATCTAACGTCGCATTCGATAGGTTCTTCTTTCTACTTGTTCAACAATCGCAGGATTCAATGACCCAACACTGTTCAATAAAAGTTATCTGTGGTTCTCTTAACTTGTTCAAACTAAAACAGTAATATCAGATGCATATTAATTATTCCCGTTAAAACCACAAACCAATAAATTTCACCAAAAGCGCATTCCGTTAAGATACACACATAAAAGTTCTCATAAATATTTGCTTTTCCATGTATCTGTTCCTTCCACTTATAATGCCTTACCTTTTGCTAATCTTATTTCGAAATTGTAAAATCATTATGTATACTTTTTTCTGCTGCCTCTGAATCTAACGTCGCATTCCATAGATTCTTCTTTCTACTTGTTCAACAATCGCAGGATTCAACGACCCAACACTGTTTAGTAAAAGTTATCTGTGGTTCTCTTAACTTGTTCAAACTAAATCGGTAATATCAGATGCATATTAATTATTCTCGTTAAATCCACAAATCAATAAATTTTACCAAAAACGCATTCCGTTAAGGTACACACATAAACGTTCTCGTAAATATTTGTTTTTCCGTGTATTTGTTCCTTCTACTTATAATGCCTTACTTATGCTTATCTTATTTCGAAATTGTAAAATCGTTATATACACATTTTTCTGCTGTCTCTGGATCTAACGTCGCATTCCATAGATTCTTCTTTCTACTTGTTCAACAATCGCAGGATTCAACGACCCAACATTGTTTAGTAAAAGTTATCTGTGGTTCTCTTAACTTGTTCAAACTAAATCAGTAATATCAGATGCATATTAATTATTCCCGTTAAAGCCACAAACCAATACATTTTTCCAAAAGCGCATTCCGTTAAGGTACACACACATTTTCTCGTAAATATTTGCTTTTGCGTGTATCTGTTCCTTCCATTTATAATGCCTTACCTTTTGCTTATCTTATTTCGAAATTGTAAAATCATTATATACACATTTTTCTGATGTCTCTGAATCCAATGTCGTATTCAATAGATTCTTCTTTCTACTTGTTCAACAATCGCAGGATTCAACGACCCAATACTGTTCAATAAAAGTTATCTGTGGTTCTCTTAACTTGTTCAAACTAAATCAGTAATATCAGATGCATATTAATTATTCCCGTTAAAGCCACAAACCAATAAATTTCACCAAAAGCGCATTCCGTTAAGGTGCACACATAAAAGTTCTCATAAATATTTGCTTTTCCATGTATCTGTTCCTTCCACTTATAATGCCTTACCTTTTGCTAATCTTATTTCGAAATTGTAAAATCATTATGTATACTTTTTTCTGCTGCCTCTGAATCTAACGTCGCATTCCATAGATTCTTCTTTCTACTTGTTCAACAATCGCAGGATTCAACGACCCAACACTGTTTAGTAAAAGTTATCTGTGGTTCTCTTAACTTGTTCAAACTAAATCAGTAATATCAGATGCATATTAATTATTCCCGTTAAAGCCACAAACCAATAAATTTTACCAAAAGCGCATCCCGTTAAGGTACACACATAAATGTTCTCGTAAATATTTGTTTTTCCGTGTATTTGTTCCTTCTACTTATAATGCCTTACTTATGCTTATCTTATTTCGAAATTGTAAAATCGTTATATACACATTTTTCTGCTGTCTCTGGATCTAACGTCGCATTCCATAGATTCTTCTTTCTACTTGTTCAACAATCGCAGGATTCAACGACCCAACATTGTTTAGTAAAAGTTATCTGTGGTTCTCTTAACTTGTTCAAACTAAATCAGTAATATCAGATGCATATTAATTATTCCCGTTAAAGCCACAAACCAATACATTTTTCCAAAAGCGCATTCCGTTAAGGTACACACACATTTTCTCGTAAATATTTGCTTTTGCGTGTATCTGTTCCTTGCGTTTATAATGCCTTACCTTTTGCTTATCTTATTTCGAAATTGTAAAATCGTTATATACACATTTTTCTGATGTCTCTGGATCTAACGTCGCATTCCATAGATTCTTCTTTCTACTTGTTCAACAATCGCAGGATTCAACGACTCAACACTGTTCAGTGAAAGTTATCTGTGGTTCTCTTAACTTGTTCAAACTAAATCAGTAATATCAGATGCATATTAATTATTCCCGTTAAAGCCACAAATCAATAAATTTTAACAAAAGCGCATCCCGTTAAGGTACCCACATAAACGTTCTCGTAAATATTTGTTTTTCCGTGTACTTGTTTCTTCCACTTATAATGCCTTACCTTTTGCTTATCTTATTTCGAAATTTAAAATCATTATGTATACTTTTTTCTGCTGTCTCTGAATCTAACGTCGTGTTCCATAGATACTTCTTTCTACTTGTTCAACAATCGCAGGATTCAACGACCCAATACTGTTCAGTAAAAGTTATCTGTGGTTCTCTTAACTTGTTTAAACTTAATCAGTAATATCAGATGCATATTAATTATTCCCGTTAAACCCACAAATCAATCAATTTTACCAAAAGCGCATCCCGTTAACGTACACACATAAATGGTCTCGTAAATATTTGCTTTTCCATGTATTTGTTCCTTCCACTTATAATGCCTTACCTTTTGCTTATCTTATTTTGAAATTTTTAAATCATTATGTACAAATTTTTCTGCTGTCCCTGAATCTAACGTCGTATTCCATAGATTCTCCTTTCTACTTGTTCAACAATCGCAGGATTCAACGACCCAATACTGTTTAGTAAAAGTTATCTGTGGTTCTCTTAACTTGTTTAAACTAAATCAGTAATATCAGATGCATATTAATTATTCCCGTTAAAGCCACAAATCAATAAATTTTACCAAAAGCGCTTCCTGTTAAGGTACTCACATAAATATTCTCGTAAATATTTGCGTTTCCGCGTGTGTTCCTTCTACTTATAATGCCTCACCTTTTGCTTATCTTATTTCGAAGTTGTAAAATCATTATGTACACATTTTTCTGCTGTCTCTGGATCTAACGTCGCATTCCATAGATTCTTCTTTCTACTTGTTCAACAATCGCAGGATTCAACGACCCAATACTGTTCAGTAAAAGTTATCTGTGGTTCTCTTAACTTGTTCAAACTAAATAAGTAATATTAGATGCATATTAATTATTCCCGTTAAACCCACAAACCAATAAAGTTTACCAAAAGCGCATCCCATTAAGGTATACACATAAATGTTCCCGTAAATATTTGCTTTTCCGCGTGTGTTCCTTCTACTTATAATGCCTTAGCTTTTGCTCATCTTATTTCGAAATTGTAAAATCATTATATACACATTTTTCTGCTGTCTCTGAATCTAACGTCGTATTCCATAGATTCTTCTTTCTACTTGTTCAACAATCGTAGGATTCAACGACCCAATACAGTTCAGTAAAAGTTATCTGTGGTTCTCTTAACTTATTTAAACTAAATCAGTAATATCATATGCATATTAATTATTCCCGTTAAAGCCACAAACCAATACATTTCACCAAAAGCGCATTCCGTTAAGGTGCACACATAAAAATTCTCATAAATATTTGCTTTTCCATGTATCTGTTCCTTCCACTTATAGTGCCTTACCTTTGCTTATCTTATTTCGAAATTGTAAAATCATTATGTACACATTTTTCTGCTGTCTCTGAATCTAACGTCGCATTCCATAGATTCTTCTTTCTACTTGTTCAACAATCGCAGGATTTAACCGACTTCTCCATCAATCTGTTTCGCAGAACGAAAATTGCTTTATTCACGGAAAACGCAATAAACCCTTTTCGAATTCGCTTGCAAGCGATACGACGCGTTTCGGCAAAAGTTATCCACGGTTCTCTTAGCTCGTTCAAGAAAAATCAATGCAAACGACGGAAACGTCGTCTTAGAACGCCTCTCTTAAATATTCCTGTCTCGTGGCACGGCGTGCGCACGAGTATAGAATTCGGCAATGGAGCAAATGGGAAGTCTAAGTGAGCCTCGCTGGAAAAGTCTGATCCTGGCGGTTCACGCGTCGGTGAATACCCAGCAAATAAATGCATTCTGCGACTCAGTCTTTTCCCACGGCGAATCGCTTCGTCACCAAAGCCAATTTTCGTCACGGCGACTTCGAGCTACTTGCCGAGCTCGTTTTCATACCAAATTTTTCCCCTTTGCGTAATAGCATAATTCGAAGGAGGCACAATGGGAAAGAGGAAGGAAAGGGGCAATGCTTAGAAATGTAGCTGTTCAACAAATTATCGGGTCCGAAGGTTAATTCAAACATTGCGACAGATGTGGAAAGAAAATACTATGTTCTTAAAAAGATGCGAATTTGTTACTTTCGGGTTTGTCGATATATGGATCCTTTATTTTGAAAGTGATATAAGTCCATTTTAAAAAAAAAATGAGACATCGCGGAATTTATGTTTAATTTAATTTAAACTGTATATGTATAACTAGTTAGTATTTAATTTCTTAAAAAATGACCCTATTTTGTTCAAGTTAAAATTGATCGGAAAAAAATTGGGTAATCATTGATTATGAAAGTGGTGTAAGTCGAATTTCCAGAGATAGGTGGCTTAGCAGATGGTTGCCGGTCAGTAGCCTGTTATTTTACATTTCTTTTATATTACGTGTCATATTACGTGTCAAGAGTTACTAGTTTAGATTACTTATTTTATTTTCCTCCTAAAATGGATAATTTCATATTAACATCAAATAGTGATATAAGTAAGAACAAATGGTAAATCAATATTGTTTTATAACAATATTATATTTTATAATGATATTATTTTATGACGATATGGCGATTGAAAATATTTATTTGATTTAATTTTAAAAAAATTCACAGAGGAATAAAGCCCATGAATATAAACAAAACAATAGTCTTAGAATCGGGGGATGAAGATAATTCCACGATGAAAAACAAATTAACGAAACGTAAAAAGAGAATCATCAGATGAGGATATTGTTACTGAGAACTTAGAATCTGCAGAACAAAATAAAGGAAAATATATGCAACGAATAAACAAAATTAACGAAATACCGAACAAAAGTACTATACACCACTTTCAAAATAAACGGTCCATATCGTGTAATGTTAGAAAGCAAGTTGACGATATTCTGATACGGTAAATTGATATACTTGATGCCTGACTTGTTGTTAGCAAAACAAGCAGACAAGTATCGTGCGAAATGCATATTTGTTTGCTTTCTTTATTGCCAGTACATTGTGTGCTGTTATACAAAAAGTTACGTTACTGATATACTGGTCAATCGTTGTACTCAATACCTGGCGTATTGTTATTGAAATGAATACACAAGTATAGTGCTATATATACATCTGTTTGTTTCTTCATTGCCAATCAATTGTATTGTATTTGGAATCAAGTTAATACCATACAAATTTGCATAAGGCCGAAAATTGTTATAACTGGATATGTAAATGAACGTTAGAAGAAAATATTTAAAAATATAATGCGTTGAAGTATATCGCAAATGAAAATTTAAGACAATAGCGGAACTTTTCAAGAACTTATTGGTCGTTGGTCTTAGAATTATTTCGGGGAAAGATCATCAGATAACAATTCTACGAGTCAAACGAGTAAATATTAAGACTTCATTTAAAATGAGCTATGAGAAATATTTTTTAACGGGTCGTGTTGAAATAATATCAATGAAAAATGTTTGTTGGGGGTATATAACTCCAGAAATATAAACTAAGATGATGATACAGAAAATTGTCAGGTTGCAGGCATTGTTAACGATTATTAGTTTAGCAGCGGTAGAAATACTTACATTTTTATTCCTGTGGTTCGAATGATGACAACGCAGCAGAAGTGTTTTCTCTATATTATACTAGAATATCAGGATGAACATTAGAAGCGTCCTTGAATGTTTCCCATCAACGGTGTGAGCATTGCTAAAGAAATATTACGTAACTGGCGAAGGTTATTGGCAATAAATATTTGACCGTAACATAATTAAAACGAAAATAAAACGTTCTGGCGAGTTGAGTCGATACCAATTATTAACATTACTATTCCGACAGGTGTCAAAACAATGTTTTTAAAAATTGGTAAAACATCTTGTTAATTATAGCACACTTTGTTTAATTTTTATTCGCGCAGTTACACAGATTAATGTATCCATACAGGATTTGGTGAGTACACCGGCGAGTTTGGTAATTCAACACCCATAAGGTTTCTCGAAAGGAAGTGAACGATGTAGTTGGAAGATGGGAAAACAAAAAGGAAAAAAAATTAAAAGAATACGAATATTTTAGATTAATCTGCGCGGTGTTTTCAAAATTCGAAATAACCGGAGTTTTAGACACGACTTGAATTTTTGGACTTTACAGAACGAATCTAGTACAAATTCAGATATGCTCTTGTGCAAACATAATTGATAACAGATATTCAGGCACTTTGGAACAAAGTCAGGAAAAATGAGTCAATAGGGAATTATCGTGTTTAATTGGATTAATATACAAGTTTTATTCTTCGATTATTTATTGCATTGCGATGTCAAACACGTCACGTGTGCTGCAAAGGAATGAATTATAAAAGGTTCTCCCGATAATTACCGCTTGATATAATTACTAAATTGGCAGGTGGCAGGATAAAAATATTACTACACTTTCAATATTATTTTTTATGTAGAATGTCGCTATCATACAGACAAATCTTTTTCGTCAATTTTATAAAATCACGCCAAAGTCATCTCGTATTTTTAAATGGAATGTTATATTTTTGTTTTGATAATGCCGAAGTAATCTTTGAAGTAACCTTGGGGTAGTTTGAAGGCGTAAAAACGACAAGATTTTAGAACAGATGTGAATAAACGTCTCTACAGGGTAAATATTTTTTATTGCAAAATGAACGGTTGATCACAATAATAACGGCTTGTAAACAATGAATGTCTCCTTATTATTCTAATATTTCCGTTTGTGCGACTTTACGTTGCCTTGAGATAATTTCAAATGCAAATGGTCAACTTCTTCTTTTTATACTTTCACAATACTGAAACATAAATGTACCGTTCCGTTGAATAAAAATCATAAGATAACGTTGGTATGACCTTTAAAAGTTAAAAGAGAATTTGTTTTGCCGCAGTGGAATTCTACATAAAAAATAGTGGTAAAAGGGGTGCAACATTTTTTTCTATCGTCTGCTGTCAGTGGTTATATCAAACGGCACTTACCATGAGATACCCTGTAGAATAGAACTTCTTATTTTATCATGATATCCTTAAAATCATTAAAACATTTTTGCCCCCTTCCCCCCAAGTATAACATGTAAATTTTATGCGAGAGTCGCCATAATGACAACAATCTTGAACTTTGAAATACCTGGAACGTGTACTCTACTCAGACTTCTGACAATTTGTTGCGAGTTTTCGCCACGAATATCATGGGACGCTAAAAAGACCGATAATCTTGAATTTAACAGTTGGCTTGTTAAGAACTGATGGATCTGGTAGCCGGCTTCTGGCTTTTTAGATTCAAGCTTTCATGCTTATTAGGAACATTATTGCCAAAAGGCTTCACCTCTTCCCTTTTTAGTAGCTTCAGTAGACATTGTCTGTCAATCTTCATACCAAACGCAACAAGATCGCAGGCCACAGTGACAAAATAATTCCTTTTTGTCGGCCTGATATTCGCAAGGTACGAAATTGGCCAAGTTAGACATTATTAGTTTCGTCCTGATGTCCTTTGAATTTATACAGAAAACGATTAAACAGCAATGACGTATTGACAAAACTTACAAGAGACGTAACAATACTTTTTTTAGCAACGACCTTTCGATTTATACGTGTAAAGTTTAAAAGCCTTTCAGCGACTCATGTGTTTAGTGTAGAATGTGTTCATACGTCGATCAATGAATACTTCATGAAATTTTAGCTCATTAACTACTTTTTTCTAAAGAACGAGATTGTACATATTTTCGGAAATAGCACTGGAATTAGGTTGATGTGAAAAAATGTGAGTTTTACATATCTAGTATACCGACGCGTAAATCGGTAAAAAATTCAAGACGTCAAAAAATTTAAAACATGAAAACATCGTAGGGATTTCGAGCTGTTGTTCGATTCTTGGAAACCTTTATTGGTAGGAAATAATATAAACCTTACAAAGAGTGATTATTTATCAGAGACTCTTTTATTGTTTGATACGTTTAAACAAATTATATTTGATAAATACACTGCATATTTTCGGGCTATTGGAGCCTTATTCTTTGGGAACCTATAATTATAAAATATGTGTCAGTGTGTGTTCGTGTTGTAATAATTCGTAAGTTTTTTGATATTCAACATTTTAACAAGAATCGAATCATAAAAATCCATAAAAGTCCGTTTCTGTCAAATGTAATGCATCCACTGACTTATACATGTATTTCCTAACCACAGACTTCTGATAAGGAAGCTCTAATTGTCTTCAAACATTTAGAGAATTCATCGAATATAATTTGTTTAAACGATTCAACCAATATAAGGGTACAGTATTTTAATCCAATTTGTATCAAGGTTCAAAAGCATGTATTTTAAATGAAAATAATTGGTACTTCCTGTTTAACTAACGCCCGCCGCAAACAATGCAGCCCCTCATCCATTTTTTCATTTTCTATTTCGGTATAAACAGACTAATCAAAAAACGGGAAATATATTCTATCTGTGTGTATGACTCAGTGCGTGAAGAAACAGCTAAAAACAAAACCTCAGTGATGGCTGTTTTCCTTTCAGATCATATATTAAGTTTGTAACAATAAGAAAACGATATCAAATGTCACAATTAAGGAATAACCTTTATATTAGGTGTACAACTTTGCTCCCGCCGTTTTTTGCATTGGACGAAAGGGAAAAACGGCGTAAAATTATATATATTAATATATATACATTAATATGGCTATATATAAAAACGTAAACAGTATACATAGATATTAATATATGTAGGTAGAAAAACAAAAGGACCAACTCCACCGTTTACAAGGATGTATCATATAATGAAAGATAACTTCATCTAAGAAAATGTGTGCCAAACTTAAGATAATGAAAACCGTTATTGCCTTTGGAAACTCACAGGTGTTGTGCAAAAAAAAAGTAGTTCTTCAATGATGCGCGAAGTTGACAAAAAATTGTCCGAAATATAAAAGCAAAGCGGATTCGTACAATTCTTTTTCCCATGTATTTATAGAAGAATTGACGACGGAATCAAATGAAGTTGGTACTTTCTAATTATCATTGACATTGCCAGTATATTTGGAAACGTTATACCTGCGTTATTTTTAACACGATTACTTCACCATGAATAGAATTTGACGTTCTATACTATTTAAAATCGTCGTCGAAAAATGGAACGAAAGCGTGCAGGAAGACAATAAAAAGAAAAGAAAAGTCGCTATTAATTTGCAACTGATTTGTTTACACTCCCCATTTGATGAAGGTTCCTGAGATATACCGACCGTTGTTTACCAAAAATTAGTTAATGAACTACAATTTCGCAGAGTATTCTCCAAATATGTTCGACGTACGAGTCCTTCCTACAATAACAGTATGTTTTCTACAGAAGCCACATTTAACAGGTCACGTATATACATGTTGTCAAACTACCTAAAGCAACATACAAAACATCGTTCAAATATGAAGAGTGACAAATTTTAGTTAGTATACTATTGCTATCTACACTTCAAACAAAGGCTTAGACAAAGTACTACGCATACCTTTTCTCAGAGGGCGCTTATTTGCGTCCGGTTTAAACCTGGCAGAATGGATTGGCATCGCCAAACTTCTCACTTCGAAAAGAGAAATTTCGCGGCACGAGAAAAGAAGTCCGACAACAGCTTGTCGCAAAGGCTCGCTAGTTCGGACTGGAAATCGAATATATCCGTGGTCAGGCGTCACTGTGCAAACTGTGAAGAGAAATCTAACGTGCGCATCAGAAAGTTTCAGCCAATGACCGATTCGTTGGATCTGCAACACGAAACAAAACGTTAAGGACGGACATATTATGTTGTTTCAAGATACCTCTGAAATTCCTCTCTGCATCAAGGCATGTCACGAATATATATTGAAAATGCAGAGATGCATGCATGAATATTGATAATAAAACGGATTCGAGGTTGCATGGGCATGTTTTGGAATAAGCATTTACCTAGATCTGTAAGTGACGAGTTTAGAGAACAGAGCGATAGATGCGTCTGTTGACATTCATTTAGGCGAAGATATAGGGTTGCGAGATGGAATTTCTCTAATAAGTCTGATTGCGCTCCAGTATTAATATGAAAAATTGCGTGATGCGTTGCGACCATTTTTAAATGTGTCGCGGAACCACGAGGTGTTCTTCGATAGTGTTAGGATGCGTTTTCTGTCTTCCACCCGGCGTCTGATCGGAATTCTCACAGAAGCGAACGATAAAGAATGCGTAGGTAAACGCAGTTGCACGCCGAAAATCAAACAAAAATTAGATTGCGAAATTTCTTGCTTTCGAAATCACGTACTATCGTTACCATAAAATTACCACTGACTACAACATTCAGGTTTTAACGGATATTGTTAGAATCATCTACTTTACATTTTCCGCGAATTACTTGATTTTGTACTTATTCAGAATTATAATTTTATTCTGTTAAGTTCGTTATATTGTATTATTGAATAATTCTATTACGTTGTTATTTTAAAGTTGTATCTATTAAACCTTTATTGAAGCATGTTTTTATGTCTTCAATATTCCTTTTTTTTCTTATCTTCGTACATGATAATACAAACGCAATTGGCATATTTATATATAACATTTATAATATATCTACAGAAATTGGTCTATTCCTTTTTGTTACCGTTTCGATCGCATTTTATCTGTGATATTTATAAAATATCTACAGAAATTGATCGATTGCTGTTTGTTACCGTTACAATCGTATAATAACAGATCTATTTATTTATTCGTTCATCTGTCTTCTTACGTAGTTGCAGTTCCGTAATGTGGTTTGTTGGCTTTAATCATTTACGAAGTTTCTTGATTATTATGTTGAAATAAATATTTTCTTAATCTGTAAACCCACTTATGTTATACACCCATTGACACTTATTAACAAACACATTATAAATTTGATTTATGAAATAAACTTTCTTTGGAACAAATCGTTCTTTTATTCACACGTAAAAAACATACACCTATAATAATATTGAGTTTCACCTAAAAAAATTAGTGTTTATTTTTTTACTTTCCGAATACTAGCCATTTTATCTATCAGTTCTGTTTTTAAATGCAAAAATTTAGCTCTTCGTTATTTTTCATTCCTATTATCATCGCACATAATAATAAACCGCATCTTCTCATTGTACCAGCGCATTGTGCGTTTGTTTTATTTACAGAAATTGATCTTTTCCTTTTTGTTACCGTTTCGATCGCATTTAATCTATGATATTTATAAAATATCTACAAAAACTGGTCGATTCCTGTTTGTTACCGTTACAATCGTATAATAACAGATCTATTTATCTACTCGTTCATCTGTCTTCTTACATAATTGCATTTCCGTAATTTGGTTTGTTGGCTTTAATCATTTACGAAGTTTCTTAATTATTACGTTGTAATAAATATTTTGTTAATCTGTAAACCCACTTATGTTATACATCCACCGACACTTATTTACAAACAGATTATAAATTTGATTTATGAAATAAACTTTCTTTTGAACAAATCGTTCTTTTATTCACATATAAAAAACATACACCTATAATAATATTGAGTTTCACCTAAAAAAATTAGTGTTTATTTTTTTACTTTCCGAATACTATCCATTTTATCTATCAGTTCTGTTTTTAAATGCAAAAATTTAGCTCTTCGTTATTTTCCATCCCTATTATCATCGCACATAATAATAAACCGCATCTTCCCATTGTACCAGCGCATTGTGCGTTTGTTTTATTTACAGAAATTGATATTTTCCTTTTTGTTACCGTTTCGATCGCATTTTATCTATGATATTTATAAAATATCTACAAAAATTGGTCGATTCCTGTTTGTTACCGTTACAATCGTATAATAACAGATCTATTTATCTATTCGTCCATCTGTCTTCTTACATAATTGCATTTCCGTAATTTGGTTTGTTGGCTTTAGTCATTTACGAAGTTTCTTGATTATTATGTTGTAATAAATATTTTGTTAATCTGTAAACCCACTTATGTTATACATCCACTGACACTTATTTACAAACAGATTATAAATTTGATTTACGAAATAAACTTTCTTTGGAACAAATCGTTCTTTTATTCACATATAAAAAACATACATCTATAATAATATTGAGTTTCACCTCAAAAAATTGGTGTTTATTTTTTTGCTTTCCGAATACTAGCCATTTTATCTATCAGTTCTGTTTTTAAATGCAAAAATATAGCTCTTCGTTATTTTTCATTCCTATTATCATCGCACATAATAATAAACCGCATCTTCCCATTGTACCAGCGCATTGTCCGTTTGTTTTATTTACAGAAATTGATCTTTTCCTTTTTGTTACCGTTTCGATCGCATTTTATCTATGATATTTATAAAATATCTACAAAAATTGGTCGATTCCTGTTTGTTACCGTTACAATCGTATAATAACAGATCTATTTATCTACTCGTTCATCTGTCTTCTTACATAATTGCATTTCCGTAATTTGGTTTGTTGGCTTTAATCATTTACGAAGTTTATTGATTATTATGTTGTAATAAATATTTTGTTAATCTGTAAACCCACTTATGTTATACATCCATTGACACTTATTAACAAACACATTATAAATTTGATTTATGAAATAAACTTTCTTTTGAACAAATCGTTCTTTTATTCACATATAAAAAACATACACCTATAATAATATTGAGTTTCACCTAAAAAAAATTAGTGTTTATTTTTTTACTCTCCGAATACTAGCCATTTTATCTATCAGTTCTGTTTTCAAATACAAAAATTTAGCTCTGCGTTATTTTTCATTCCTATTATCATCGCACATAATAATAAACCGCATCTTCCCATTGTACCAGCGCATTGTGCGTTTGTTTTATTTACAGAAATTGATCTTTTCCTTTTTGTTACCGTTTCGATCGCATTTTATCTATAATATTTATAAAATATCTACAAAAATTGGTCGATTCCTGTTTGTTACCGTTACAATCGTATAATAACAGATCTATTTATCTACTCGTTCATCTGTCTTCTTACATAATTGCATTTCCGTAATTTGGTTTGTTGGCTTTAATCATTTACGAAGTTTCTTGATTATTATGTTGAAATAAATATTTTCTTAATCTGTAAACCCACTTATGTTATACATCCATTGACACTTATTAACAAACACATTATAAATTTGATTTACGAAATAAACTTTCTTTGGAACAAATCGTTCTTTTATTCACATATAAAAAACATACACCTATAATAATACTGAGCTTCACCTAAAAAAATTAGTGTTTATTTTTTTACTTTCCGAATATTAACCATTTTATCTATCAGTTCTGTTTTTAAATGCAAAAATTTAGCTCTTCGTTATTTTTCATTCCTATTATCATCGCCCATAATAATAAACCGCATCTTCTCATTGTACCAGCGCATTGTGCGTTTGTTTTATTTACAGAAATTGATCTTTTCCTTTTTGTTACCGTTTCGATCGCATTTTATCTATGATATTTAAAAAATATCTACAAAAATTGGTCGATTCCTGTTTGTTACCGTTACAATCGTATAATAACAGATCTATTTATCTACTCGTTCATCTGTCTTCTTACATAATTGCATTTCCGTAATTTGGTTTGTTGGCTTTAATCATTTACGAAGTTTCTTGATTATTATGTTGAAATAAATATTTTGTTAATCTGTAAACCCACTTATGTTATACATCCACTGATACTTATTTACAAACAGATTATAAATTTGATTTATGAAATAAACTTCCTTTGAACAAATCGTTCTTTTATTCACATATAAAAAACATACACCTATAATAATATTGAGTTTCACCTAAAAAAATTAGTGTTTATTTTTTTACTTTCCGAATACTAGCCATTGTATCTATCAGTTCTGTTTTTAAATGCAAAAATTTAGCTCTTCGTTATTTTCCATCCCTATTATCATCGCACATAATTATAAACCGCATCTTCCCATTGTACCAGCGCATTGTGCGTTTGTTTTATACACGAAAGATCTTTATAATCCCTCTTTCATCGAGATCCCAAATGTTCGCACCTCGAACAACACAGCGTTGCGTCTCTGGCGTTGCTCCTAAAAGCACGTCGCCCAGCCGAAAATAAATCACCCATCGCTAATCGGCACAATGGGTCGACACGCGAACTAGCGCGAAACGCAGGATTATCGCGCCCGAAAAATCGCACGCGTCTTCGATAGATTCGTGTTATCTCGGTGTTGCGCGCGTTATGCGTGTCAAGCAAGTTCCGCGATAGTTTAGTCGGCGTAAAATTCCACGGGCATACACGCACTTACATACGCTGTGAGTGCGTTTCAGTGTAACGACAGTGCGCGTTGCCATTGGCTAACCCTCCTGCTGGCCACCCACTTTAGCCTGGCGACGACATGGGACAGTAATAAATTCTAACATTTAAAGTCGGCGCGCACAAAAACATCGGTACGAAGGTAGACCCGTAACACTGCGTACTGGGCTACCTAGAGGTTTCAGCGTAAAGCAGAAAATATTAGGCGACCAAAAAAATGCCTCCGCTTTTCGGCCGCTCGCAATACAAAGCGGGGCGCGGTGCGTTATGAGTTCGAAGTAGCCTGTTCGCAGGCGAAAGGCGTGTCATCGATTGGACAGAGGGATTTGCTGAAAAATATTCCGCAGGAGTCGCACTGCCTTAAACAGCGTGCCCAGATCAAGGGAATTAAGCGAGGAATGGGATGGCAGTGGAGGAAATTAGTATAGGACTTGAATACTGTACGCCTACTATAGAAAATTGGTGGTGGTGAACAGAATCACTAGACGAATCCTGGCACGGCGTTTTTTCACAGAAAATTTTCACGGCGTCTTCATTTAGTCAAATGATTATATGAGTAAATCATTTTTTCAAATTTTCTTTTATGCTTTCTTTTACGTCCGAGCAAGATTGCAAATTTACATTTATTTGATTAAATGAAAATGCTATGCAAGTTGTTTTAATGGAGAGGACGCATGATGCGCAACTCATGTCATGTGGTAATGACGTAGTTGCCAGTAGGGGTAATGTGACGTCGTCAGAGATTTTTTAGGGAACTCACCTGGCAACGCTGGTTGGGGCAGACATAACGTATGCATCGGAAACCTGAGTTCTCTCAACTTTCCGTTTTTAACATCCTTGATTTTCGTTCACCCCTCATATTCCTTTGATTGAAGCCCATTAATCCATCCATATTACCGGCGTCTATATACCATTCGCGGATTTTCATTTTATTGCGAACAGATGTGACTTTTGCACATGATATAACTCGTAGCATTTCCGCACTCACTTTAACACTTTAACGACCGCTAGCCGATTAATCGACTTTTCGGTTCCAACTGCTATTTACCGGTAGCCGATTAATCGGCTTTTCAGTGGTCAACGGTTATATTAGATAAAATAAATATCAGATGATATTATGACAATTCTAAATGACAATAAAATTACACTGCTTTGAAACTAAAGGATTCTCAACAACACATTCAGTATTTTTCAGTTATAAAGCTTTAGAAACAGGCACATACACAATTCCTGCACGATATCAAAAACAGAGTCGGTCGTTAGTGACTGGGATCTTTAGTCAATAGCGGTCGGTAAAGTGTTAAGACCTTTCCAGCGAGAGCATAGTGCATTTGTGAAAAAAAATGAAAAGCAAGTATATACAATAATTTAAGACACCAATTTTGTAACACGTATAATGTTTGCATAAATACCCTGCTCTCTCACCACGTTCCATTACACATTCGTTTAAAGACATCTTCTGTTTATGATGTACATACCTAAGAGGTCAAACGTGCAGTTATCTTACACATTTTTATTGATAATGAAACATTATGACTCTACTAACGCCATTCCAATATATAAATTGCCTATTAAATAACGAAATAACGAGTCGCAAAAATGTATAATTCAAATTTAATTAATGTAAACTACCACTGACGAGAGGCGTATCTAAAATCGTAACTTTCCGGGATATTTATGCATTTATAACTCAATTTTAATATTTTTTACCAAACCACATCCCTTCTACTTTCCTTATATACGTAATTCATGTACGTTTCCCGTGCCAATTTAAATGTCATGCGAGAGATTACGGGGTCACGTCAAACGTGTCGTGCTTTTAGGAAAAAAGCAGATGGTGAACATCGCCGAAAAATGTGCTATTTTGTGATAAGGGAAAGATCCACTGACAAACAAAGGATTTAAACAGGGGAAAATTTGTCACCTTGAAAAAGATGTTTGAACAGTATAGATAACTATTTTCAATAAGTAAACTTTTTTATGCCCGATGTTGTTATGTAATGTCGATAATGGAAAACCGTAGAAACCCTTTTGGTTACCTGATAGTCGGTAACTGATTATTTCGGGGGACGATGATGTAAGAGAGAAAAAGAGAGAGAGAGAGAGAGAAAGAGAAAGAGAGAGAGGGGGGACCTAGGTAACATTAAAGCAAAAGTCGCAGCAAGTATCAGAGGGCCATAAATTAACACTTTGTGTGCCACGCTTCCTAGAAATTATTTAATTCTTTTCATACATCCTGAACACAGTAGTGAAATAATTAATTCATGAGCCAACAGTTCTCTCAATGACGCGGTTTTAACATTCTGATGGTCTCAGTTTTATAAAATATAAAGACATTTACAACAGATAGTTTCCGATTTGAATATATACTTAGTTTTCGATGTTATTTTATATACTTTCTTGGTGCTGATACATAAGAAAGCCATGAGTGTTCTGTATTGTAATTTGACAGAGTTTTGTGCTCGAATTTTTGTCTATTAAAATAACGTTCAGTATAGATTAAAGATAGGAGACATGACGTAGATGCGAGCGGAGCGATTCGTCGCGTTTCAGGCGTGACAGGAAACGAAGGGAAATTAGGCTTGGCACTCAAAGTGTTAACGCGGTGGAAAGAAGGGAATCGGTAAATGTACGTGTAGAGTGGATTTAGTCTATAAGAAGGTGACGTGTTAAGCGTGGGAGACGGTTGAGGTTGAGGTGGAAAGTGGAGAGAAATGAAGGAAGGGGGTAAGAGGGAGGAGATGGCGGGAAATAAACGAGGTGTGGTAGACTGGACCGAGGCTTCTGATCCCACAATGCCCCACAATAGAGCGCCAACGATGGTTTTGCATATGAAAGAGGAGCCGAGAATAGAGGCAGAGCGAGAGATAGGTGCACATATAGTGTGATATTATATCTGACTTGGTGTTCACCCTCTCCACCCATCTTCCTTTCCTCGTCTACGCTCTTCCAGCATCAGCCGTTTCGCTTGTTCCTCCCAACTCATCCACATTCCCACTTTTTCCGAAAGAAGTCGCGGGAAAAAGAAGGGCGTTGTAAGATGAAAGTATCCAAAAGAAAACTGCATTAGGTCGGACGAGCGCTCTTTACTTAAGATAGAAAGTCTCGACCCTCGCTGTCTCGTTCGTCTATAAACCCTTCCCTCTCTTTCATTGTGCTGCAAATTTGGGATTCCTTAGTGAACGTGAGCTCGTCGACTTCCGTTGGGTCTGGCTGGGAGACTTTGAAGGGAACGGAATCATCCGGATCCTCCTTCACGGCGAGGTAACTCGTGATGATTTCATGCCATTCGAATATATTCCAGGCTCACGGCTTTATCAAGAACAGAATATTTTAACTCTGCATGCGTTGTGTTCTAAATGTCTTTCATTCGGCGACCTTTCATTTCGACGACAAGTGCATGCTCCTTACTTGCTCTTTTTCTCCTTTGGCACCAACGTTGCGTCACAACATTTCGCGTTATTATTCGACTTGCAAAACGAACGCGGGGAGCTTTTCTAACCTTTTCTAACGACGCTCTTAACACGTTGACTGCCATGCCACCCGTATTCTGGTGACGGCAAAAGTCTGATCTAGCCGTGTCATCCGTATTGGGGTGACGTTTGTTTGAGTATTTACGAAGTTTGGTAGTAGGTACTTAGAAAGATATTCCACAGGATATGATAAGACTATTAACCCTTTGCACTCCTATGTCGAGTGTCACTCGACATCACTTTTTATCTCAGGAGCTCCTTTGTCGAGTCCCACTCGACATTTTTTCATGTCCAAATAAATAGATGTCGCGCACATATTATACGTTATCAACGCTCTCGCAATGTCACTAGAAGTGTTAGACATTCAGGTAATCGAAGAGAAATAAAAAAATCGAATGTGATCATAGATTACAATAAAAATATGGGTGGTGTCGATATGGCGCACCAATACGCGACATCTTATTGTTTTTTCCGTCGAGCACTCAAGTGGTGGAGGAAATATTTATTTTCGGGATTAGAAATCTCCATAGCAAATGCGTATATTTTATACAAAGAAAAAAACAAAAAACCAAGGAACAAAACCTATAGCCCAGAAAAAATTTCGCGAAAAGCTTTTGTCAATGCTTACTCGTGATTGTCGTGCACGATATATGAAATTGGGGAGGCCTGGAACACTTGATAAACACGATCGCTTAGATGGAAAGCCTCATTTCATCTTGGTACATTCCGAAGGAAAACACAAAGACTGTGCAGTTTGCTCAAATAGAAAAATACCTAGAGGAAGAAGAGAAACTACCTATTTTTGCGAAACGTACGAAAGAAAAGCAGGGTTGCATCTTGGAAGTTGTTTCAAAAATTATCATAGGCTTGAAAATTTCAAAATACGACAATAGTGTAAATAAAACTGGTATTTAAGTGAATTCGTTTCTTCCTTTATTTATTTAAATTGCCTTATTTTTTTAGTTAAAGTAAATTTCAAACAAAACACTTAAAAGCGTTGGGAGCTGCTGGTAACGAAATTGAAATAAAATTCGGAGTGCAAAGGGTTAAATCGTTGTGAAAGTAGCTTTAATCATTCGTCACTATAGAAATGATTATGGAAAAGCAAGAAATAATTTTTTAATCACTCATGCTCTCTTAAATACTTCGTTTTTGAGGAAATATTTTCAACTAAATGCATGTTCCAAAACTTTCCGATGTAAACGTGGTTATCTTCTGCTATGATAAGAAACAATAGGTCCCGTACGATTTTCTAATATAGATTTTCAACTTGGTGGGAATCTCTAGGCATTTCGTTCTAACCGTAATAATTTTATACTACGATAAAAAATAATTGGCGCATGGTATAGCAGGGCATGTGGCCTGTCGAAGGTTTTCTTATAAATTCGTGTGGCAGTCAACGTGTTAATTAAACTAGTGCAGTTGATCATTTCGGGGCACGTAATTTGCAGATGAGATTCGCGCGTAACGACTATTCCGGATACTTTGTCTTTCTATGTCGGTAATACGAGAACGGCGAGAATTCCATGAGCATATAGCTCAATTTCACGCGACATTATCGTTACGCATAATGCCGCGAATGAGTCGGTGATTAATTAGCAACGAATAAATCATTTGACCATCGAAATTATCAGGGTAGCGCGAAATTAACAATGACTGATGTCATTATCAAAATGATGTTACATGAAAATGATGATGTTAGCGCAAGCAATGCCATAATAAAAGAAAAGAATATACATTTTCTTGGAAGATGGAGTTATACGTAAATTCGGTGAATTTTTATATAGAATCTTTGCAATTTGGATAAAAAATTATCGTGAAAAGGGGTACGAAGACGTTAATATATTCTTCTATACTACCCTGACATTTATATATTAACATTATATAGTGTATAACAATATTTATACTTTGCTCATATGCATTGATTTTTTCAAGGCACGTATTCACATATTTTAACACTTGCAACAATACACTGACAAGTTACAATTATACATCAGCTCTTTGCGTCACACATACCTTGATTTAGAAATGACTAATTATTATAACCAAATAATATTAATTACCATGTAAAATACACACGTTTCAAATGTCATGAGCATATATTCTGCCGGGCAATGTTGAAGATTGAGAGGTTGTCATTTATCTACAATAATTCTCATTTCTGCGCATCACATACATACATATATTTACGCACTTTCAACCATATTCTCTATATTTGAACATTGAATACTATTACACAGCATCTTCTTGCATTAAATGTACTTGTAAGTTAGAAACAACTTATTGTTTCAACCAAACACTCCTCATTAGTAAACAAAATACACAGCACTTTAAAACTTACAAAAACACGTACATTGTCGGGAAATATTAAAAATTGAGAAGATGTCAATTATTTGCAATAGTTTTAATTCTCTGCCAACTCTTGATGTGATTAACTTATTGAAACACCTATTTTGATTAGATTTGGTTTATCTGCAGTATTCTAAAAGTGGAATTACATGTTCCGAGTTCCTATGTTTACCTACAATAATATTGATTCTATCGAAGGTATACACTCCGCATTCAAACATTCAACACCACTGCACAGCATTTCCTTGTATTATTATAACATGTATGTTTTATAAAAAAAAAACCATGTTATCATAATGAAACGCTGTAAATTGGCAATTAAAATATGCAATGGATATATGGCAATGGAAAAATTTATAAGAATGTATGCAATTGCAAAATCTTGAGTATTGGGATAATGTCGGTTATTTTACAATAATACCAATTTTGCCGTAGTATATCAAAATATTTTCAAATTCGTATAGAAGATGATCCAGCTGAAGCAGGCCACCTAAATGTCTGCTTAATTTTTCATGGCACAAAGAATGTTCATGGTCCAGTGTCATTGGCTTGAATAGAAGAATATGAGAGAAATTAACTTTTTTTCATCAAGACATTTTTGAGTGGGTTTTCAAGATCGTCTGTATTGCGTATTGTAGAGGATGAAAAATGTACTTGAATATGACTGCGTCATGACCTTTGGATAACCTTGGGAGCGAAAGTCATTATGAAATTATGCGATTTCATTTAAACTCACTACTTATATCATAAATGTTCAAATTCATCTCCTTGACATCTAGATACTTCCTGCTAAGACTGAATACCGATGGCGTTGCTCTTTCTATTGTTTGTACTGAGACGGTACCGCACGTATTAAGTATACGGTTCTTCAGACCTTTCAGAGTAGTTGGTGGAGATTTATAAACTTTTCTTTTAGTTTTTCCCAAAGAAAAATTCCTAATGGGTCCAGACATGTTGACCATGTTGGTCAAAGTACGAGTCCATTCCGCCCAATTTAAGGGGTCGGAAATTTTCGATATAAAGGGTGTCTTAAAATGACCTGACATTTTAAATTGGTCTGGAGATTCTTACATTTTTAAGGTAGTGAGAAGCAGTGACTCCTCAGTGAAAATAGTAGCATTCTAGATCAGTTGCAGATTATAATAACAATATGTCGCGTATCGACAGAACAGATCAAATGATCGCTTATTATTCTTCCCCTAGGAAATTATTACGTTGGTATATAAAACTCTTTTTTCATATAATGGATATTACAATTTGAAATGCATGTTGGGTATATAACAAATTTCATTCAATTAAAAGAATTACTTAGATTTTAGAAGTGATCTTGTTAAAAAATTAATTTGTATAAGCAAAATAACTGTGTTTCCATATAATAATACCTTGAATACAAAACATTTCCCTAAAAAAATGGATAAAAGAATAAGATGTCGTGTATGTAGTATGAAGAATCTGCGCAGAGAAACTTTCTATACCTGCGAAATTTCTCAGACGAATAAGGGAATATCTATTGGGCTATGCGTAAATAAATGTTTGAAAATTTTTCATGAAAAAAATAAATAAATAACTTGCATTCCCCTTTAAAAAATCTAGTTAAGTATATAATAGTCCCTATCTAGTTAATTTCCTTTTTATAAAATACGTCGCATATGTGCGGCGTGTGGTCTATAAAATAACTTTCTCATCCCTGGCCCACCGTCGCATATATGCGTCGTATGAAAAAATGCTTATTTTTTATATAACTGGAATGTTATAAATAGATATACTCAAAATCAATGTCAACTGAAGTCATATTTGAAGAAAAAACACCATGGTCTGTGAAGCCAGAATTTTTTCTCAAGGCCTGGTAGCGAATGAGTTAAATAAATAATACGATTTATTAATAAAGTAAAATGTCAATCCATTTTGAGACACCCTTTAGTAGTTGAACGAGTAGTCACGAATGATGAGCGGGGCAACCATCAGGCTGAAATATCACTGAACAGGCACCTAATTTCACTTTTTCTCTCAATTCGTTCAGACCGGTTGATAAAAATGTAGTGTGTTTCTGTCAATTCAATGATTCGTTGATGAAATACCATCCAATTATTTTGTTACTTAAAATCCCGCACCAAACATTCACCGTTCATGGATGTCTATCTACTTCATCTATCTATCGTGGATTTTTAATAGATCAGTGGTGCATGTTACTACGATTTACTTCGTTGTGATTCGTGAATGATACTCCGTTTTATTTACGGATGCTCTAATGCATCAAATAAATAAAATTTGTTTACTGAACATTTCGTCAGTTTCAAGCCTCTGCAACGCCCACTCACAAAATGAAAAAGGTATTCCGAAATCGTTGCCAAAATCAAAATAGGTCTTGGTGGAACACGAGACAACATTTTTCTAGCTGCAGCATTCTTGATATGTTAGATTTACCGATATTAAGTTCCCTCTCTGATTTTTTAATACTAACAAGCGGATTTTTATTCATGGCAACAAAGACAGGTCTTACGCTTAATTTGTATGTAAAAGTTTTGGAATTCTCATATTTTCCGTTATTGATAGCACCAGTTTGTTCATTTTATATCAATTTATTGTACGTAGAACGCAATGGACACTTACGTTTAGAAAATCGTTTTTCATATAATTACATCGCTTTTCTTGCGTATTAATTTGCTGCACCATACTTGCAAGTCAGTCCAGTATCAGTTTAGTGATACATTGATGATGTCTTTCTGATTAGCTACAAGTCAGATCTTGTTGATAAACGTGACTTAACGGAAAGAGCATTGCAATCCTTATTCGTTCGTCCCAGGAGTTTTCCCGCTGTCAACGGACATCAATTTTAACATTTACGAGTATCATATAAGTATCATCAAGGTGATTCGAATTCCATGATACAAGCATGTTCGAATGCATTTTTTTATTGTCAGCAATATGTAATGGAGGAAAGTACACGTTTCGTAATTAAAAAATGCGAACCACCGTAAAGACTCTCAAAATATGAGTTAATACAAAGAACTTAGTTTCCATGATATTCCTTTATATGCGCCAATGCCGTTGGACCGTAAAGATTTTTTTTATCCCGAAAACTAAAGACAAAAATTGAGGTAGCCTCCTTTAGCCGGGTCCTGTATATTTCGATACTTGCAAACATGTACTTAATATTCAAACATTGAATACCATTATGCAGCATTTTTTGTATTAATATGTACTTTTTATTAGAAAATAACTTACTGTCATAACCAAACGCCGTTAATTGGCAAGTAAAGTACACAGCTTTTCAAAACGTCCGAGCGTATACGCTGGCGGGAAGTCTTGAGGCTCCCAAGGCGGTCGTTTTTGTAAGACCTATGCAAGCATAAAGGTGGCGAGCGGGTCGGGAAAAGAGGTTGACGGTATGAGGTGGGTTACCATCGACGTATAATGTATTATAAGTGGAGGCACTCACAGTGCCGTCACTACCAAACACTTCGTTCTTCCCTCTACATCCCTACATCCCACCTTCTTTCTCTTTCTCCTTCTTTCGCCTCTCTCACACTACCTTCGTTTTCATAATTCTCTCTCTCTCTCTTTCTCTCTCTCTCTCCGTATATCTATCTATCCCTACATCTCTCTCCCATCCTTTCCCCCTCTCCTTTTTCTCGATTCCCTCTTTACATTCCCCACTTTCGAGTTATCGATAAGAACCGCAGACTTCTTTTGTTGGTTGATAGATAGCCTTTCAGAGCGACGCGAGGTCAGATATTCGACATGGCTAAGGTTCAATTTCGTGCCAATAATATCTAGCGAAGGGCAAAGGGAAAAGAAGGTGGGTTGCACGAGGGAGCGCGGAAGGCGAGTGGAAATATTCACGTGCAACCGTCCTCTGGCAAGATTTACGCCGGAGTTTGTTAATTCCGTTTAGCTGCGAAATTACAGATGGCGGATGCTTCAACGTCGACGCACGTTGAGGACCCGTCTCATGAGTGCGTGCATAAAACTCGGTTAGGACCAGCGTTGCCAGATTGAGCGAATTGAGGGAAAACTCGGATAGTAGCTGGGGAAAATAGTATACGTGTTGAACTTATGACGCCGTGACGCATACTGTTAACACTTGGCATGCGGGCAACGTATTTTTACGTTTTATGTAGTCTGTCACTGGAGCGCGGGTCACGTAAAAATACGTATTTAGTTGATTTGGTGTTGTTAGTGGATATCCACCACAAATCTACTAAATACGTATAATTACATGAATGTGTGACATTATATGCGTGTTATTTGCGTTGCTAGGTAACGCTTTGCATTTTTTTTTCTCATAAGTTATGATTGTTGAGTAACTCGATCTTTTGCTGAGTTATTTCGTCTTCAATCGAATTCTTAGCTCCAGAACGTGTTTTATCAATTTGAAGCTTGATTTTTTATTATTGATTACAAAATTGATCAAATGAGCCGTTGTGACAAAGATAGTGATGAAGAAATATGCGCTGACAAATTATCGGACTTTTCGTATGATAGTGTGGAAAACTTTAAAAATCGCTTATTTTTATGATTTCGTGAAATATCGTTTGTTTTTTGTTAAATAATCATACAGTATATATTTAAGTGTGAAATAAAAAAAGTTTCGTTCATAAAAACGAAGTAGTTTTCGATTTACAGCGATTTTTCTGAATAACCAAACTTCCGCGCGATTCAAGAAGAAACGCCCGCTGCACGCGAAATTCGGCGGCGAAGTATGCCCGCATGCCAAGTGTTAAAAAAAGAAGGTAACCAGCAGCGTTAACATATTGACTGCCGTGCGTAATTTGCTGTATTAGCACGGAGATGCTATGAAATACCACAGCGTTTGTCTGAATTATGCAAAATGTAAATAATGTGCAGGTATTGGGGAGCAAAGCATCGCATCACTATTCTAACAATAATTGCATTTATAAAATAATTATTGCTACTCATTGCGAATATTTTGGATCTTCTGTAAAATCCCTTGCGTCGGTCAGCAGGGACCATCATGGCAGTCAAAGTGTTAAGAGATGAATTCAAACATAACGGATTATACGACGTCATATTGCATTTTGTTCCAATCAATGGCGTAGACTGATGGTAATCAAGCGTTTTTCTATCGAAACATTTGAGTGGCATTTTCTTTTAGTAAAATAATTGTACGAATAAATAATTTGTTCTATTTTATTTTGTCTTTGCTTTTACATTTAATCAAAACTGCGAATTTAAGTTTAATTTATTAAAAGAAAATGGCATGAAAAGTTTTTGATAGGAGAGCATTTGATTTTTACGAATCTACGCCATTGTATACACTGCGCGAAAGCATGCGATGTGTGACTCATTTCACATAACGTGTACGTAAAGTTGGTAGAGGGGGTAATGTCACGTCGTAACAGATTTTTGAGGGTATTATTTAACACGTTGACTGCCAAGCGTATTTTACTATGTTAGAACCGCGATGCGATGAAACACTGCAGAATATAATTAAATTGTGCAAAATGAAGGTAACGCAGAGTTGTTAGAAGCCAAAGTATTGAAGCACCGTTCCAATATCAATTGCTTTTACAAAATTGCAAATTGGCTTCATTGGGAATTTTTTACATTTTTAATAAAATCTTTTGCACCGGTCACCGGTGACCACCGTGGCAGTCAACGTGTTAAGACAGAGTGTGTGTAATTTGGTGTCGTAAATGTCATACACGGACAAGGTCCTTGTACGACTAGTTGGGATTGTTGAAGACACTGAATATATACCACTAATTTTTATATTGAAACAATCTATACCTACACCGATGGTGAAAGCGTATTTTTTTGAATACGCACGTGTGATTAACTATTTCCTTTGAAGTACGTGACTAAACTCTTTTCTATGGATGCTGTAACCAAACTGATTTATATGATCGCAAATACCAACGTGCCTCGTCTGGGATAATATGTCTGTGCATCTTGTACTCCCATATTACATTGAAAGTGCAAGCATTACGAGTTCGACAGTTACGAAATTCCTGGAGCGACGCGTACGTTCTAAACATGGGCTGTTCTTTTTATAACAATAACCGCACTTAGCTCCACGACTGGCATCACCATACAAAGTGCATAGAAAATGCACATGGTTCCGAAACGAACGATTGACTCGACTAAAATGTAGTGGGGTCTGTCATGTATTCGAAATTCACCTGACAACGCTGGCTGGAACCCCATAACTCTCTAGGAGCATAACATAACTGGGTAAACAAATAATTTCTTTTACATTTTCCGTCCGTCCTTTTAAATTTAATAAAAATTGTCGATTTATACTTATTTTATGCAATGAAAATGCCATTCAAAGCTCCCGATTGCAGAGCATTTCATTTTGACGAAGACGCGCCATTAAATGAAGCGGCAGCGAGAGGGCATGTGATCTCATTAGGGATTTTGGAGGAAATCGCCTGGTTAGTAGTCAAAAACTGGTTATGACCCGTATTGCCAGGCGACTTCACTAAAAAATCTCTTATAACGTCACATTACCCCTACTGCCAATTTTAGACCTATATCACTTACAACATATAACATAAATACGTGCTTGCGTCCTTTCACGGCCGATTTATCCAATGGCATAGACTCGTTTGTATTAAATTTTCCTACTAGAAAAATTTAGATCAAATTTCGACTTAATCCTTTAACCACCCTACACCACGGAGTACATATAAATAATATTAATGCCTTGAGCCTACCCCGAATGTTTTCACTTTGTACCATATGAAATACTAGAAACAATCATAACAATTTAATAGACACATTGTTAGATTAATAAGTCAACCGGTATAGTGACTCTTCATAAAAAAAGAAATGGAAATTACAATTAGAGCAAAGCCATTCTAGCGATGCTTCGTTCAGAAATATAATTCAGAGACAAATCATCTTCGTAGCGTAAGTGTGTAAATAATTAATCAAATTAATATAAATTTGCAATCTTGACCGAATATAAAAGAAAATATGAAAGAAAATTAAGAAAGCTTCTTATAAAAATTATATTATATTATATATATTATATGTAGGATCTCAAATACAGGGTCCTCTAATTGGCGAAGAAAGATCACCTATAATCCTCAATTATTATATTGATGTATCATAGGTGTCGAGTTTGTTGAATTGTATTATTGGATTGCTTAGTAATCAATTGACGACGAAACGTAAAGACGATAAGACGTAAAGACGAAACGTCGAAAGATTAGGAAATAAGACTAAAGTGTCTTGATTGTGTTGTTTTTATTTATAAATATTATACTCTCTAGTTTCACGTGTTTAATTCCTACATATATATATTAAATTATAATATATATATATATATATATATATATATATATATATATATATATATTAAATTATAATATATTATAAAGCTTCATATAAAAATTCACTTAAATGAAAGTGCCGCCGAAATACTTCTATTGGAAATCATCCGAATCTAATGAATCTACACCACTGAATGAAGGAAGGTGTGAGCAGAAACTGTAGCAATTCGTTTTCTAATACTGCCCGGCCACCACTTATTTTCTACAGTATGCATCACGACATCAGAAGTTCCCTAAATGCATCATTTGCCCACACCGAAATGCCATTTTTCCGTTAATTCCCTCGATCTGGCAATATTGGTTAGGACGTAAACTAACGCCGCTGCGGCGTAACTTGACATCGCACGTTACACTAAAACGCTATTCAGGTAAAGTGCGTAGAACATGCAAGTGGCAAGAGCCGCTGACTATTGGAAATGCGTGATGTTCGGTTTATCGTTAACGATAGGCGATCTGTCCTTTGAAGTTTGAAGTTTAAAGCGATAGGCATATAGTGCGTATTAGGCAGGAAGCTCTCGGCCCGTTGAATATTTAAGCGAAACGACGCGTTGGTAACTGAAATCGTACCATTGTAAGAAATGGGTTTGTGAGGCCAGGTGGCATGGATCAAAGCGGACACGAAGGCTATCCTGGCCATCCACGAGCATGTGATCACAAACAACGCTCGATTGTCAGTCACCCACAATGATCAAAACACGTGGACACTTAACATCCGCGGTGCAAGGCGGGAGGATCGTGGCATATATATGTGTCAAGTTAACACGGACCCCATGAAAAGTCAGGTGAGCTATCACGAGTATCGGTCACCAGCTTATATAAACTTTCCTTCAAGTTTTATTTATTATTTGTTATAAAAATCGAATATACCTAATGCACGAGTACCTTGCATAATCTACGAGCACCCGTTTATTGACGGGCAGGTGAACTCAATTTATCTTCACATCGAAAAATAACATTTTTCTGATAAATAACATGAATTTGTACATGTAATCACGGTCAAAAAAATATTGAAAAACGGAGTTAGACTTTTTTCAAAATAAACTTTTCGATATATTGGCATTCTCTGTGCATTAACTTGTTTTTTTTTTTTATAGCAGTCATTATTTGCTTAAAAACATTTAACACGTTGAACGCTACTTCACCTAGATATGGGTGACGACTATGTTTCCATAGGGGGCCCATTACCCTAAACGGGTGACACTATTCTTCGTCCAACTAAAACAGGATATTTGAGTTCATTTCTAATAATTTGATTTGTAACACAAGTATGATGAGTATAAACAACAGAGAGTACCAGTAAACTATAAAATAAACAAAAAGAACATTAAAAATATACTTACATTTACAGTTTTGTGCTGTCTAACAAACATTTTAGGGATTAAGAAATAAATAAAGGTGTTAAAAATATGCAAAAAATACTGCTCGATTAAATGAATTGGACGAATTACAGTTCTGAGGAGACTAAAAGTTCTGGTGCAATGAGATCTCTCATAGTGTTTTTCCGAAACGCTCATCGTATTTCCCATTTCGAGGTCCTTTATGCTTTGTAAGAATCTTCCACAAAATTATCTTTTAATCCTCTTTAAAAAAAAAATATCTTCTAAAAATAAAAATGATACTTACCGTTTTATTTACGGATGGTCTCTGCATCCGATAAATAAAGTTTGTTAATTTTGAGCAAAAGGCTACATTTTTCCAACTGCACCATTTTTGATATATTAGATTTACTGATACTAAGTTCCTCTCTGACACTAATACTAACGAGCGGATTTTGATTAACGGCAGCAAAGGCAGGTTACGCTTAATTCGTATGTAACAGTTTTGGAATTCTCATGTTTTCCGTTATTGATGGTACCAGTTTGTTGATTTTTATATCAATTTATTGTACGTAGAAAGCGGTGGATACTTACGTTTAGAAAATCGTTTTTCGTATAATTACATCGCTTTTCTTGCATATTAGTTTGCTGCACCATACTTGCAAGTCAGTCCAGTATCAGTTTAGTGATACATTTATGATCTCTTTCTGATTAGGTACTAGTCAGATCTTGTTGATAAACGTGACTTAAAAATATGCAAAAAATATTCCGTCCCAGAGTTAAATGAATGCCAAATTACAGTATATAAGCAATGAAAAAGTTTGGTACAATGAATCGCAACAATTTCATAAGAATAGTCGTTCTCAAAGGGATTCGAATTTCGTGATATAAGCCTGTTCTAATGCATTTTTTCAGTGTTTACAATATGTAACGGAGGAAACTAGACGTTTGTCAATTAAAAAAAAAATATCTTCTAAAAATAAAAATTATACTTACCAAAAGCATGCCTCCTAAAAAAGATCCTCTAATATATCACAAAATAAACTGAAGTTACATTTAAATGACGCATTGCATTGTTTCGCTCTTTCTTATCGCGCTGCTTAAACTCTGAGTCTCGGACTTAAGTCTCTTAAGTCTCCACCGATTTACGCTGGGCGTTCAACGTGTTAAATGGAAACGTATGCCTCTTCAGCAAATTTGTATATTTTATGTTCTATGAATTATAGGTTCATTATTTGCCTACGGCACTATTATAATTCGTTACTTCTCTTTCTTGGTTGTTATATTTTTTAAAGGGGGCAGGGGTATTATGTTTGCGGATAAGTGTATATTGTTGAACATTGGTGTTAGTAATGAATAACAACAAAATGCCCTTCTTCGTGGTTCGCAGACATATTGTGTGCCAAAAAGCAGAATTTTAAATTGAATGACTAAATAATTTTTGAAAACAACAGATTCAAAAAATGTCAATAGATTAAACTTGTACTGAGCGCATTTATAATTTTGTTTAATGACGTTCATGTTCAGTATGTCAATAAGTTTTGGTAAAAAAATAGATCAAAGAAAGGCCAAAAAATGTTGAGTTTATGTTGAGTCTGTAAATAATTTCTTTTAACGATGCTTATATAAAGTGCAAAAATTATTTCTCTCGAACAATAGGTCCAAAAGATTTGTATTTCTATAGAAATTGTATTTGCATTTCATTCTATAGAAAAGTATTTCTATTGAGTATTTAAATAATTTTATCTAATGATTATGTTAATTATATCAATAATTTATCTCAAACTGTGGATCCAAAAAATGTCAACGACGACATTTATGTTGAGCGTGCAAACATTTTTTGGCCAACAGCAGACCCCCGAATCACGAAGAAGGGCGTTTATTTCCTATTCACTTTCGTACAACTATATGCGCTTGTATCGTATTGTATCGCATTGTAGCTTACTATTAGCACCGCACATTAATTTGATCCTTGGCGTGCGTTTGATTTACAGAGTGCTTTTCTTGAAGTGGTCATTCCGCCGGACATCATATCAGAAGAGACTTCGAACGACCTCATGGTACCCGAGGGTGGATCGGCAAAGTTGGTCTGCAAAGCACGAGGTTATCCAAAGCCCGATATTGTTTGGAAGCGAGAGGACGGCACAGAAATAATCTCCCGTACCGGAATATCCGGCGGAAAGACTAAAAGTGAGATTAACACGAAAAAGTATACAACCTTTCATTTTTCCTTTTTTCTTAATAGACGCTTGCGAGCTTAAACTCGCGTTAAGGGTAATAAAGACTATTAACTTCTGGCCATCCGTTACTTCGCGTTGCGATACTGTATTCATGGAACGCTGGACTATTCGGCAAGGATGTGTAGTCAAGGTTATGGGTATAATAAGAAGGATGGTACAAGAAGGTGAAAAATAACATGAAGGAAGAAGTAGGGGGTTGATAATGAGATAATAGTATAAACAAAAATAGTAACATAGTAATATAATATATATAATATAATAGTAATGTATAGGATGACTCACTATAAGTGCCGTTTGACGTAACTACTGAATAGCAGATGATACGATAAAAATGTTACAACAGATTTGTCATCATTTTTTATGTAGATGTCACTGTGCCAAATCAAATTTTTCAGAATCATATAAAAATTACCTTGTGTGTTTTTAACCGAAAGCTATATTTTTGTTTAGTATTATAAAAGTACAGAAAAAATAAATTGACCATATGGCTGCGAAATTACGTTCAGGCAATTGAAAGTTGCAAAAACAAGAAAGATTTCACACATTCACGCTGTCACATTAGTACCATGTCATAAATTATAACATTCAAATGCTTATTATGGTCTATTACGCACTACATATTTTCATCAAAACAATATCCCATTCAACCATGTAAAATTAATGGAGTACCCAAATGTACATTATGGCTTATTAGGTCATATACTATTCAATAATACTGTAATATTTCACTTAAACAACATCTGTTCGTCTTAAATGAGAGTTTAAGTTTAAAATAGTTTAATAACGGGAATAGAAATATAAATTGTTGCACATATATTTATTTATGTACTACGACACTTTCTTTACCACAAGATTTACGGAACTCGTCAGTTTGACTCGTGCCCTCAGAAATATCTATATATTATGCAGAACTTAAACATTCGAAACCTGTAGACGAAAGCAATTTAAACATATATTTGTATTAGTCAATCAACAAAACGCAACGAAAATTGCCAGAAAACGGTAGTAATCATTTTTGTTGCTTTGGTCGTGAAATCCCAAAGCCGTCAAAATGCCGGGTCTCGTATATCTAATATTAACTAACTTTTAAACATTCCTACAATAGTTTATGGTAATCGGGAAGTTATTATCTCTCCGAAAAGAGTTTCCAAACCAATGTTTATAACACTTTGTTTCATCATTATTTGGGAACATTATGAGTATGTACATGCAGACAACAATTGTCTGAAAGATATCCTTCATTTTTACGTTACCACGATTTTTTTCCGAATTTACCCGTCCACCGTTTTAAACAATACGAATACAAATGATTTCGACCTAAGTGAACGCATTCTGTGAAATGCGTTTGTGAAATTCATTGCATTTTTGTTCCAGTCCCCACTGCGGAGGGAGAAACGCTGACTCTGTCAAAGGTCACCAGAAGCGAGATGGGAGCCTATTTATGCATTGCCAGCAATGGGGTACCACCGACAGTCAGCAAACGAATGATGCTGCACGTGCACTGTAAGATTTAGCTCTAAACAAACTATTGCGCGCGTTTTATTCTATTGTTTCTTTAACACGTTCACGCCGGCGTGACCCACCAGTGGGTCACGCCTCGACTGTCCCATCGTCACGATTATGAACATTTTTTACAAAGAACTCACCGTCAAAAATATAGTTCGTTTAGTAAGTTGACAAAATTGCCGTATAGTTGAACATTTAAATAATTGAATTTTAAATAATTGAAACAAGCAACAATCATGCGCCACCAAATGAAGTGCTGCATGAATTCGAGCGCCGCCTCACAGCGAAAAACATGAAAATCGGCCCCGGCGTGAACGTGTTAAACTTCCATCCTAAATGCATTTGCTTCGGTATAAATCTCCGAAAATTGATTAAACCTTTCGACTGTCTTCATCAAGTTCCCCCAGGGGCTGTGGGTCACAACCCGGGGTGCCCGAACTAAACACCTTCCCAAGGTGTGCGAAAAGGCATTGTAGCATTCGAAGCGAGGAAAGCCTCTGGAATGGGGAGTGAAAGCGCCGGTTCTTGTGATGGCAAGCAGGCTAGAACGTAAACGAGCTATTCCTACGAGTAAGTATGCTGCGCAAGCGTAGCATACTTACCGTCTGGTGCATCGAATGTTGGATCGCACAGTATACCAAAAATGGTATGTCTCGATCTGCACCCAACAGACGAGACTTAATATTTTTTAATGTTCGCTACGGCGTCCTTAATGATAATACGCAGTATGTCGGGAAAATAACGGAACTTTTTAAATTAAAAAAAAAGAATTAGTTATTTTGACAATTTTGTTTATTTTTATTCAAAATATATCCCTGCCGCATCAATACACCCCTGGATACGTTCAACCAATGCTTGCATAGATCTTTTTAGGTCATTTTTCGGAATCGCCGCAATGACCCACGTCACGGCATTTTGGACTTGTATAACATCGTCATAAAACGTTCGTTTCATAGCTAATTTGAGTTTCGGGAAACAGGAAATAGTGATAGGCTGACAAATCGGAGGAAAACGGAGGATGTTGAAGAACACAGACTTATTTATACACCCCTGGAAACGTTCAACCAATGCTTGCATAGATTTTTTTAGGTCATTTTTCGGAATCGCCTCAATGACCCTCGTCACGGCGTTTTGGACTTGTGTAACATCGTTATAAAACGTTCCTTTCATAGCCAATTTGAGTTTCGCCAGCAGGAAATAGTTACATGGTGACAAATCAGGGGAATACGGAGGATGTTGAAGAACACTGACTTGTTTTTTCGCCAAAAATTCTTGAACAGCGATGGACCTGTGAGACGGTGCATTCGAGTGCAACAAGAACCAACTTCCGGCTTTCGATATTCGGGCCTCACTCGAACGATTCTCGCCCACAAACGCTCCATAACACCCAGATAATATTCGCTAGTGACACTTTTACCATGTGGAACGAATTCCCGAAATTTAATACCTTTCGTCGTAAAAACAAATCAACATTGCCTTCTCTCGTCACTACTGGACACACAATTTTTTCGATTTCGGAGGCAATTTTGTTTATTTTTATTCAAAATATATCCCTGCCGCATCAGTACACCGCTGGATATGTTCAACCAATGCTTGCATAGATTTTTTAGGTGATTTTTCGGAATCGCCTCAATGACTCTCATCACGGCGTTTTGGAGTTGTGTAACATTGTCATAAAACGTTCCTTTCATAGCTAATTTGAGTTTCGGGAAACAGGAAATAGTGATAGGCTGACAAATCGGAGGAAAACGGAGGATGTTGAAGAACACAGACTTATTTTTTCGCCAAAAATTCCTGAACAGCGACGGACCTGTGAGACGGTGCATTCGAGTGCAATAAGAACCAACTTCCGGCTCTCGATATTCTCCCCTCACTCGAACGATTCTCTTCCACAAATGCTCCATAACACCCAGATAATATTCGCTAGTGACACTTTCACCCTGTGGAACGAATTCCCGAAGTATAATACCTTTCGTCGTAAAAACAAATCAACATTGTCTTCTCTCGTCACTTCTGGACACGCAATTTTTTCGATTTCGGAGAGGATGGGTACTTCCACGTAGCACTTTGGCATTTTCTTTGAGGATCGTACTTGAAGCACCTAGTCTTATCAGCAGTTACAACAGATTCCAGGAATGTGCGGTTCCGTCTAGCTGTTTCAATAAGGTCCTTACAATGTTGAACACGAGCAATTTCTTGTTCCTCAGTTAAGGCGTGAGGAAGAAATCGAGTACAGACTTTCCGTTTGTTTAAATCCTTCGTCAAAATTTCGTGAACCATGTCTTTAGTCGTATTTAATTTCTCCGCTATCCATCTCACAGCCAAATTTACATCGTAGGCGATTATTTCACACACTTTTTCTACCAACTCATCCCGATTCTTGTTTTTTGCCCGGTCTGGCTTTGATTTGTCTTCCAAAGCATCACGTCCGTCCTGAAATCTCTTACACCACTAGAACACACGTGTATGGAATAAGCAATGATCACCATAATTTTTTTCCATCATTTCAAATGTTTTTGTAAAACTTTTATCGAGTTTGAAAGAAAATTTAATATTAGCTCTTTGCTCCATCGTGTTTTTGTGACGAGGTGACAAAAGGTATTCTGACTTTATGCGCTATAACCTAACAATCCATCGATCGATAACAATGATTGCAGGCGCGTTCTGTGACGGAACATACAGCTTTCAAATTATATATTGTTTTAACATGTTGACCACCGATCATATTTTGCTGTATTAGAACGGCGATAATGTGAAATACTACAGCTTTTGACTGAATTATGCAAAATGTAAATAATATGCAGGTATTGGAGACCAATGGATCGCGTCACTATTCTAACAGTAACTGCATTTATAAAATAATTATTGCTACCCATTGCGAATATTTTGGATCTTCAGTAAAATCTCTTGCGCTGGTCACCGGTGACCATCACCGTAAATGTAAAAAGTTCCGTTATTTTTCCGACATACTGTGTACAGCAGAACTGAACATATTGAAGCACTTCGTGCTTATGAAACACGAATCAATTGTCTCGGATTGCACCGATGGATGGAGAATTTTGAATATCCCGCTTCGGCGGACATTATGATACTATCCTACACATTTATAGCACATTGTGCAATGACACATCAGTAGGAGTTTGCATTCATGGGCAGCAGACTTAAAAGTTTTTGCATGTACGCCACAGCGGTACATTCGAGAATTGACATAGCATTGAGGTATAGAGCCACCTTCTGTCATTCTCGAAATCCCATATCCACTACTTTCTGGGTGTTGTGACGAACTTAACTGTGACAGTAGAGTGGTCTTCCAGGGGTTCCCCACCTGAGTGTCCGAGGTTTCTTGGTGTCCCGTGAGGTAAAGTTCGCTTTCCTTTGAGAGGCGCCGAGAACTCGGTCGCGACCAAACAGTCTATGCGATTAGGCATTACTAACACGTTAGTAATGTAAATGATGAGCAAACTTCGGTTTGTGATGACTTACGGGTATCAAAGGATTTTTTCACGACGTCGCCCGGGGGTGGTATGCCAAACTTGAACGTTGTCTAGAAAATAGTCTTGGCAAAGTGATATAGGGGAAACTCTCAGGTGAACCGCTCTCCCTTGGGAGTTAGTCCAAACACTAAATGTCTTCATCAAGTTGGGCAGGTTTTTGAGAAAACAAAATATTGGTGACATATAGTTCCCTCCACTTTTGATATTATCTATGGAAAAGTATCACAACGATATATGAACCGTTTATTTTGAAAGTGGTGTAAATCCATTCTTTTAAAGAAATAAGATATCACATAATTTGTGATTAACTTACTGCAAACTTTTTATTTATAACTAGATAATGTTCAATATCTTATAAAATATCAATGCTTTGTTCAATTTAAAATTGGCCTGTAAAAGAAATTGTGTAGCGATTGATCATGAAAGTGGTGTAAGTCCAATTTCCGTAGACATTTACGAAAAAAGAATTTCTTCTACACGTCACGGGATTATCATGATGTAATAACACAATGTAGGGAACATAATAAATTCATTTTACATGAAATCAGACGAGAGAATTTTGTTTCAACGAAAAATCTTCAAAACGTAATAAGAAAACAGATAAGAAGAAACACTAATGGAGAATAAGTAAATTGGTTGCAAATATGTTGGATAAGGTTTCTCAAAAGTGTACCATACACTATTTTATATAAAACATCGCTGAAGGACAGAGAATTTAAAACTGTAAATTTATTACCTACACGTCTTGGGAGACCGCTAAAATTTGAAAAAATCCCCCTGGCGCCTTTGTAGCAAGATGCCCGGCCTATTACTTATGAAAAATATAATGATATCAAGCAGTTATTACCTTATATACCTCCGGTGCATCATAAATATTTCAAAACACTGTCACATGCAAAGCATCAGTAAATACTACCGATATCTTGTAATTTTAACAATGTAATTAACGTCTAAAATTAAAAATACTATTTCTATTTTATATCTTGTCATTATTTGTAAACAAAATTGGATTAACATGTAGTATATTTTAAGTGATATTTGTTTTTTTCAAAATTGAAATTAAACGGTTTTTACAATTGTCTAATTTTGACAGAGGAGTAAATCCATTTGCAGCCCATAAATATGCAGTAGTTTAGTCAAATTCTCCTAAAACAAATGTATATAATCAAATTACATATTGATAAATCAATAGAAACATTGCCAGCCTTCATATAATTTGCCTACATTTTTTAATTAACAGATAATGCTAACTTTTAATTTTCTCGAAACAAGAGAAAATGGACTTACACCACTTTCAAAATAAATAAGTCCAATGCTATCTGCCCAGAAGTCTTTTTGTAATTGTCCAAGGTAGTCTCTACAACACATTCGCACGTCTTAAAAAAACAAGATACTCATAACATACAGTTTTGGCGTATTTCGATTTTATTATTACAATTATACTTTCGAAAAAACGTGCTAAGGATATGCGTGTACCTATTTCCACTTTAATAATATAGAATTATCTACATGCAGTTGTCCAAAATAGATAATATAATTTATCATGATAAATTCGAGAGGACAAAATGAGCCGTTTATTTTGAAAGTAGCCTAACTCCATTTATCTTCAAATCGAGATAAATAACATTTACTGATAAATAACATGAATTTGTACATGTAACTATGGTAACCGGAAAATATTGAAAAATGGAGTTAAGCCACTTTCAAAATAAACGGCTCAAATATCCTTATTATACAGTTTTCCCGCGTTTTTATCCTAATTACAATAACAACAAAAAGCGTGACAAATATATGCGTGCGCTGATTCTGCTCAGACTACCTAGAAAAATTCGCACGCACGTGTCCAAGGCAAAAACTATCCGAGAGTGGAAAAAGTATTTCTTACACATGCAATACACGCTGAAACGTGCACCCAAGGGAACAGCCGTGCTTTCGTACACATTCTCTCACAACGGCGAGAAAAACACAGCAACCTTGAAGATCACTGGAAGTAGTAACATGGCCACCATTCTCCGTAGATAGCCATCGTCTCCTTCTTTGCATAATTTCGCCGGAGCAGAAGAGGCTTGCGCCGTCGGTGTGAAGGAAAAAGGCGGACTTGAGTGGAGATAGAAAAATAAAGAACGAGGAACGGACGAAATGGGGAGAAAGAAGTGAAGAGAAGTATTGCGGATAATAGCAAAAAGGAAGAATGAAAGCTTTTTATACTAAGGTACGGCTTAGGCAGGAACACGTAGAGACGTCGCACAGTTGATTCGAGAAAAGAAGCGGACAGGGCCAGATAAAGGGGAGGTTAGAAGAAGAGGTACGAAATACAAACCAATCGGCTCACTAGCGAATCCACTGTACACTGGTATTTATGTTAACGTTCCTCGTATTGCACAATTTTCATGCAATACTATATTTTTTTCCAATAATTTGACACTTTGTTGAAATCCTCCCGCGGTTATTAAATATAAAACTTGTATGGGTATAAATATTTTTGCAAATCGCAATGCTATGAATATCAATTTTTTCAATGTATACGAATAAAATAAGGTCTCATTTATGAGCTCATATTTCTGATAAAAATCCAAGTGTATCTAAGATGCAGAACATCGAAAACAAAAATATATCAGCAGAAACAACTGGCACATGTTTCTTTAATAAGCGAAAGATTTACAAAAATGCATCGAAATCAGATTTACTTAGCTTTCATGTGGAGTCAAAATGGCCGCAAAATGACCGCAGAATGATGGTATTTTAAGGGGACATTCTACTTTCTCATCGACAAATTTTACTGATTTTCAATAATTTTTTTCTTATCGAAAATAGAAACGCAGCAATTTGAAACTTTCACATTGTATCATATCGACCTTTATTTATACAAAAATATTTCCTTTTTATGTTTTTTTCAAATTTTTTCATATAAATTCTTCTTGATTGCTGGAGCACCTCGTGCGTGATTGCGGTCGTTGGGATAATCAGAAACAAAAAAACAGAACAGTAATCTTAATTTACATACTAACCACTATCGCATGAACCACGGAGAAAGAGTTTGCATGAAAACTTTCAAAATGACTGACTTTCCAAAATTAGGTTCACGAAAATGGCACTTTTTCCGTCCTTTTATGATGGAAAACAATGAGAAAATATTGATTAATTAACACACCCGTGGTTCATACGATAGGCATAAGTATGTAGAATAATATATTAAAATCTCGGACCGATTGATCGAATAGTTTTTTTGGAATCGTGCACGCCAGTTGAAAAAATATAGTACTGAGAAAAACGCGTTTAAAGTTTTGCATATCGAATTTTTGTATATAAAAGATTCTTACGTAGTAAATTGTAATATACAATAATTCATAGCCGGATCAATGTTCACATGCAGATCAGCATTTTCTTTTAATTTTTCTGCCGATGTACTAGCGTACTCTAAACTGCATTCACTTGTATGCTGATTTCCAATAAACGTTCTTTTTCGCGAACGACAGGGTCCCGAATTGACAAATTTACTTTGTTTTCAATCCATATTAAAACGATACGTCTCTTTTGAAAACTGTTTGAATACTGAATGCATGTTCAGAAAGCAATAAACATAACAGACATCGTCAAGGTCAAGGGTAAGATGATATTTAGATGTTGTTTTGGTGCGCGGAACACACTCCTTCGTAATGTTTACCAATGCAATGTTTACATTTGAGTGATCTTCTCTTTTAAATCGTTTCGAGAATTAGATAATTTCTTAGAATAAATAAAGATCGCCGAAAGAGAAAAACGGCCCGACCGGTCAAATGACGTTACCCTTCTATCTGCGCAAGGTAGGTTAGATGCGAGGCCTATAACTTTCCCAATTTTCCGAATTTATCGCTGCAAATTTAAGAACATAATCTCGAAAGTATGTACTTTCGAATAAGGCAATAAAAAAAAAATCGATTTTTTCGACCCGAGAAAGTAGAATGTCCCCTTAACAAAAAAAACAAGAAAGAAGAAAACTACTTCATACGATTAATTATTTAGGTATTTCAAAAAGTCACATAAAGTATTAAAAAATAATTGTACCGAAAATGAGTAATGATCATAGGAAACTACGAAGCAAGTAATTTTAACCCGTTTGATAGACCTCGTGGTAAATAATAAAGACTGGGTAATTGAGTATTAAAGAATAAGAAAACGCGTAAATACGCGCGATACAATTCAGACGTTAATCGCAGAACTAATTTTCCTTTACTGGCCATTTAAGCGCGACGTAAATATGAAAAATGCGTCTGTGTACAAGCAGAAGATAGTGAGTGGAAAACACCACGTTTGTTTGCAACGCTTCAGTAGAATCCAATAAGAAAGTATAAATATTTCTTAATACTATATGAGCTATCATATTTTTTCATGTTGTTGGATTGTGTTATCAGAAATATAATTAATAAGAAAGTGCAAATATTTCTTAATACTATATGAGCTATAATATTTTTTCATGTTGTCGCATTATGTTATCAGAAATATAATTCAATCATTTAACTGTCTCCTTCGAATACAGTGCCTATTGTGTTGAAGGAGGTATGTAAATGACTGGAATTAATTCACCAACGATAAAATACAACAATATTGTGGTACAGGCAACAGAACATATCCCAAATATTATTTAAAAAATTTTATACTGTCGGTCCCCAAGGACTGATGTTTGAATAGAAAGTTTGGAGCCTAACGTGTTAACAAATTTACCGCCACGCCACGTCACCTCTGCACGGGCGACAGGCTTTTCCCACTTAATTAGCAGAGTTTTACAAATAATTCGCAAAAGTTTCTATAATAATACGTACATTTAATGAAAAGCATGTACAAAATTATATGCAAATGGTTAAAGGTAATTTGTGCGTACACAATATTGCCGGTGAATTTTTTATATGTTTCTTTTGACTGTTCCTCGATAAAAAATTGTTCTATTCGTTTCATAATAATATACATGCATTTATCTAATGATCTAATATTCCTTCTTCAAAAATTAATTTTGTAACAACTCGTCAATCGTGTGTTTAAATTGCACATCATCTTTTGAACTTGAACTCGAGGAAAATCATATTCTTCTGACGTAAATCACATCTTCGTTACTATTGCCGCATTCATACTTGCATTTTTTCACTGACATAATAATAGTAAAAGAAATAATTTTCTCAAAAGAATTCTAATCAATGTAACTCTGTACAGTTCTATGTCTATTATATTAATGACCGGCTTCAGGATAAAAAAAAATGAGCATTCTGTCTGCGATTAACTCTAGTTATCTTAGAGAAATAAATTAAATGCGGAAAAAAACTTTGTCAGTAGGTAATGTGTAAAGTATGCGGCACATTAAAGGGGATTGTACGTGCGAAAATAACAAAAAGCCCGAGAATGTGACAGCACGATTAAAGCAAGATCATAACAAAAAGTAACAATCACTCAACTAAAATTTAAAAAATTGTAGGGTTCTTTTTATGAAAAAAATATACTAATAAATCAACTTTAACCGTAACAAAAGCTTCGACAACTTTTATAAATTGGTAACGTAGGTTCCCAAGTGCATAAGTAACCGCGACAATTACATGCAGTTTCATTCCCGAATTAGCAATATGACCGGCACGTGCAATTTGCTTAATGCGGATAGGGTATATTATTCCGCTTGATTTTGTCCTTGAACAGGACGAGAGAGAAAACGCAAAGAAAAAGTGAAGCACTCGGGATACGGAAAAAACTATAAAATTGTCGGCCGAACTGCTTTTCGGCAATAGTAATATTATTCTTTAGAAAAGAAAAGCATATGACATGCCACCTCATTCTGGCACTTAGGATCTTAAAACGCACATACACGGGCATTAATGAAACATCCTCCAATTTATTAATTCTGTGCAACAATCGTTCTTATTTTTTAGCATCATTCCAATACTTGTATGCATTTTTGTACATGGCCCATTTACAGTACAAAAAAAAACACACTTTCACTATTTACGTATACCTATATTCGCAAAGTAAACCATGAAATTGAAATTATTTTGTATCAACGTTTTGTAATATTCTGGATTAGGACACTATTCTAACACATAGTATTCCAAATTTTTGTCTATGCGGTGTATCCGCGCGTGTTTATTATTATATTGCTACATCTTGTAATACTTCGGCTTGAAATTCTTGAAAAATTTCAAAAATAGAATCCTGACGTTTAAACAGCGGTTTAAAATTTTGTATTTTCTTTGAAGGTAGCACGCATGCAGTGCCTAAACTTTACGGTTCTATTTTTCAAACTTGTAAAGAATTCGTTTCCATATCACCGACCGCTAAACGTCAATGATAATCTTTATTTTAATTTTATCATAATCCATTATATTACTAATATCCCAGTATACTGACATAATCGTTCGAACATACTAAAGGGTGTTTCAAAATGATGAATGATGAAAAACAAAAATGATAAAAATCTGAAATTTTAAAATACGCGCCATTCTTTTGTAGTGAACATAGAGTACTAATCTTTGACAACTGATATCACGAACTATTAAGTTTAGTCACGAAGAATTACATGAAATTAAAATGAAAAAAATCGTACTTTTTAAATAAATAACACGATTTTGTAATAAATTAAAATGTCTCTCCATTTTGAGACACACTTTAACCCTATGTGGACGACTTTTTCGGTTAGGTAAGGTAGCAGATCGAAGCAATTTTCGCAGATGTATCGAATGTCCCACAGGGTACAATAAAATGATCTTATATACAAATTTTCTTTCAAAAACGTTATATTGTGATAGTTTCTCTATTTTCCACCTTTAAAAAACATAACCTTGCAAAAATTGCCACCGCCCATGAATTTGGTATAATTCGTGATAGCATTGGGTTTTCTAATCACAGTTTGAATACCATACCGGAGTACTCGTTCAACATTACTCATTTCTGCATTGTAATAATTTGTCAACGGCGTGACGATTTTCTTACCTTTCCACGCTAAAATCACATTATTATTTCTATGATAGACTACCACTGATTTTCCTTTTGGACGTTATCGTTTTTTTATTGCATCTGGCAATTTTTTTCTATTAGTTAGTATTGTCCCAGTCAAATTACATTTCAATTGATGTAATTCATCGACTAAAAAGTAACTGATGTAATACCGCCTTTCTATCAGTTAGAGGTAACGAAATCTAACATAAACATTGTAGCTTCTCACTCGCCACTCGTCCTGCTGCGCTAAACGCCGTGGCGACTCTCGGTCGCCTCTCGTCCACAAAGGGTTAAATGACAAGAACACTGACACATCGCCAATACCCAAGATTTATTGTCGCTATCGCCGATCTTTCACTGAGCAGACGACTTCGTCCGAAGTAGAGAAGAGCGGATAACTTATTTCGGATCATCGTACTTCCCAGTGGCAGGATTTTCGACACAGGGCGAGCGAAGCGTGCACAATGATGCATACCGTGACAACAGAAACGCCGGAAGGGTGCGGAAAAGTCTTTGGCCAGCTATAACAGAGGACTAGGCGAGTGTAAAGGCGGAAAAGGGAGAAGTGCGGAACGGTTAGGTAGGGATGAAAGAGAGAGGGACTGTCGACGGTAGTGGGTTAAGCCGCGGTTACGACCTCCTTCCATCGTGTCTTAGATCCACCCGAGAAGTAATTCTTCCCCGGAAATTGGATGTACGTACGCTCACGCCACGATCTTGCACCTGCCTTCAGGACGATAAGATCGTGCAGGATAATCGAATTTCATTGAATACGCTTCGTACCGCAGACCGTACGTAGACGATTGCGTCCGCGAGCTATTGCTTGGAAATTCGACCGATGGAAGCTGTTGTGCTTTTCACGGGGAGCGGCCAGGGATGGGGTCGTAAAGAAAACAAGGATGCGAGTGGAAGAAACTGACGCGTTTTTAGCAGCCAGCCGTTTGCAAAACGGAACCACGGGGTGTTGCGGTTCTGAGGTTAGAATGTTGTCGAGGGAACAGGGGAATTGGCGTTTTTCATTCTTGACGCACTGAAAACACAAGACGCGAATCAGGGTTATTACGATTTCGAACGTTGAAGATGCGGAACAAAAGTTCACGTCGGGAATGTTCCAAACTGTTCCTGCGGTAACGATAATTATTATAAACATTTGATTTTCTATTCGTAACGAAACGCCTTTGTAAGTCATACATTTATTTATTATTTATTATTTATATATTATTTATTTATATTTATTATATTATATTATTATTATTTACTATTTATTTATTATTTAGGTTTGACAAACTAATCGAAAATGGACTTTCGATCTGACGGAAACGGTTAAGAATTTTTATGTGGAGTATTTAATTGTTATTGGTAAATGTCGAAAATGTCGAAAATCTCGAGTGTGCGCTGCAAACAAAAGAAGAGACAAAGCGCAATTTATTTGCAAGTTCTGCTTAATGGCTTTGTTTTATTATAAATCGATAAACCGATTTTTGTACACAAAAAAAAACACATAGAAAACTTGACGTGCGCACTTTTATTTGTCACACATCAAATGGAACGATCTGCCTTTATCGAGGCAAAATCGTACCTGTATGGAAGAATCTTCATCTTAGACTAATCTATTGTGAAATGTCAGACAGCACGAGTAGTTTGAGCATTTCAGATTCTCACAGCTCTGTTTCTGCGTTTCTTACAATCTCAAACAAACATGGCATAAGAAAGTTATATATTAAGAATATCAGTATTCAACTGATTTAAGTTCTGCTTAATGGCTCTGTTTTATTATAAGTTGACAAACCAATTTTTGTACCTGAAAAAAACACACGTAAATTTTGACGTATGCACTTATATTTGTGACACATAAGATGGAACGATCTGTCCTTTTTTCGAGGCAAAATAGTACAGTAAACCCTGTTTTTGTGCATAGGGACTAATCGTTATTCGAAAATTTTATAAATTCTTTATAATAAACAATTTTGTGCGATATACTATTTTTTTAAGCGGTTATATATACATCAATGATTTATGAAATAGATGAGAGAATGCTTTCATTTAATTAAATTAGACCTATAGAAATGGTAAAAATATTTAATTCTTCATTGTACATATACATTTTTACATTGTACATTAAATAGTTTGCTGCTACTCGTCGTAATCCAAAACGCGCATCTTCTTGTGACGAATCGAAAATCGGTTCCGTCGCTTGAAGATAGGATTTCAATTGATCCATAAACTCAGATCAGTTTTTGTGACGATGGTCGACTGGTCAACTTGTAAACGTAACGATAAGACATGCATGATTTATTTTAAGCGTCTTTCCGCTTTGGTATCTACTTTAAGAAAATGCGTTTCCATTTTTTCGAATTTGGATCCTGCATATATTTTATCTGCTGTAATAGATTTCTTCTTGTCCATTTTCATAATATCATATTGATAATGTCACTATCATCGACAGTTTGGTCCTCAAATCTCGTTTAGGTCATTATCGCCGAAAGAATCAAAGCCTTCTCCGCCGATGTTATGTGCAAGCGCACTGAGATAATAACGTTAACATGTTTTCGGTAACGTTTCGATTAATTACACATTCATATATTTCGTCCACAACATGACATGATAGGAAACGTTAAACTGGTGCTAACGCCGCTAAGATTCATATACCGCATAAAAATAAATCGCGCAAAAAAATTGCACAAAAATAAAATCGCACAAAACCAATCGCATAAAAAAGACCGCACAAAAACAGGCTTTACTGTACTTGTATGGAAAAATCTTCATCTTAGAGTGTTCTATTAATGATGTCAGATGTCAGACAGCACGTGTAGTTTGAGCATATCAGATTCTCACAGCTCTGTTTCTGAGTTTCTTACAATCTCAAACGAGCATGGCATAAGAAAGTTACTCAATATACTAAAAATATCAGTTTCAATTCAACTGATACCTATAAGTTCTGCTTAATGCCTCTGTTTTATTATATAATAAGTTGATAAACCAATTTTTGTACATGAAAAAAACACACGGAAATTTTGACGTGCGCACTTTTATTTGTGACACATCAAATGGAACGATCTGCCTTTTTCGAGGCAAAATCGTACCTGTATGGAAGAATCTTCATCACAGAGTGTTCTGTTGTGAGATGTCAGACAGCACGGGTAGTTTGAGCATATCAGATTTTCACAGCTCTGTTTTTGAGTTTCTGAGTAAGAAAGTTCTTACAATATCTCAAACAAACATGGCATAAGAAAAAAACACGTTTTGACTCAATATGCGATGAGAAAATCACCTGTATGGAAGGATCTTCAGATTCAAAAGATATCAGACAGCACGAGTAGTTTGAAGTTTCTCACAGCTCTGTTTCTGAATCTCAAACGGCATGACATAAGTTTTATTATATTCAAAAGATACCCATAATTTCGGCTTAATGGCTGTTTTATTATAAGTCGACAAACCAATTTTTGTACCTGAAAAAAACACGCGTAAATTTTGACGTGCGCACTTTTATTTGTGATACATCAGATTTTTTGAGGCAAAATAAGAACTAGCCGATCGTAGCACGTGTTTTCGTTGTCCGGCTACACCCCAACGGCCGCTTTGTAAGGGGAAACGTTTTAATGACTGGGGGGATAGATTGGCTGTGAGAGTTGGGAACGAAATAAATCTCGATAGTGGTCAGTCGGTATCAGAAATGGGCTAATTTATTGATTGCACCGTGATGCGCTGAAACACAAGTTCCGTGGACTATTACGGCGTCGTACAGAGGTATCGCTACGCAGCACGCGTTATGGCGGAACTAAAGGGTGTCCCAAAATTAACGCAAGATTTGAATTTGCCACCATTCGTGCAGTAAAGTGTTGGCAACTCTATTAAAAAATCATTGGACAGCTGACAGTTTAGGGTTAGTAAAGATGGAGCATTACACGATAGGACAACATGTTTTCATTGTTGAATAATATTTCAAAAATAATGAAAGTCTGGCGACCACAGTTAAAAAGTTTCGTAAAAAATATAGTTGGAATAGTGATTTAACTTGGTCAACTGGAAGAGAGTAATTGAAAAATGCAGGCAGACCGGATCAATTGGCGATGCTCAACACATTGGTCGTTCAAAAACAAGCCGCACAAATGTCAATATCGAAGCATTGCGTGAGAATGTTAGTTAAAATCCAGGAACATCAATTCGGCGTCGTAGAGTAGAATTCCAAAAATTTCAAGAAGCTCTCTATAGCGTATATTCACTGAAGATCTGCGTCTCCATTCTTACAAAGTTCAGCTGATACAAGAACTAAAGTCTTATGACAACGCACAACGAAAAGAGTTCATTGAATGGATTATTGAACATCGAATAGACGTCGATTTTTGGAACAAAATAATTTTCAGCGATGAAGCACATTTGCACCTTGATGGCTTTGTTAATCGCCATAATTGCCGTATTTGGGGTTCAGAAAACTCACATGTAACTGACGAAAAACAAATACAGTCTCAACGTGTCACTGTTTTGTGCGGATTTTGGCTGGAGGCATCATTGGATCATACTTTTTCAAAAATAAAGCTGGTGAAGAAGCGAATGTTACTGGTGCTCGATATCGCGACATGATAACACAATTCTTTCTGCCTAAATTGGATGATATTGATGTGGACGACATGTGGTTTCAACAAGACGGTGCCACATGCCATATAGTCCGTGAAACAATTCAATTACTTGATGAGACATTTCCTGGCCGTGTACTGTCGCGTTTCTGTGATAAAACTTAGCCCCCTAGATCGTGTAATTTAACACCATTGGATTTCTTTTTACGGGGTTATTTCAAGTAAAAGGTCCATTCCAAAAAGCTCACAAGCACGCATGCATTGAAGGAGGAAATTCAACGCTGCATCAACGAAATTCAGTCATATTTATGCAAAATGGTCATGGAAAATTTCGGCAAAAGAACGTGACTGTGCCAGCAAAGCCGTGGAGGCATTTCCCTTATGTTTTATTCGATACATAACCCTATCCTGTGTCCTTAACACGTTAACTACCAAGCGTATTTTGCTACGTTAGAACCGCGATGCGATGAAATACTGCAGAGTACGATTAAAACGTGCAAAAACAACGTAACGCAGAGTTGCTGGAAGTCAAAATATTGAAGCACCGTTCCAATATCAATTGCTTTTCCAAAATTGCAACTAGTCTTCAGGCGAATTCTTTTGCATTTATAGTAAAATCTTTTGCCCCGGTCAGCGCGTATTTTGCTATGTTAGAACCGTGATGCGATGAAATAATGCAGAATATGATTAAAACGTGCAAAAACAACGTAACGCAGAGTTGCTGGAAGTCAAAATATTGAAGCACCGTTCCAATATCAATTGCTTTTCCAAGACGGCAAATAGGCTTCATTACAACTTTTTTGCTTTTTTAGTAAAATCTTTTGCACCGGTCAGCGTGTATTTTGCTATGTTAGAACCGTGATGTGATGAAATACTGCAGAATATAATTAAATCGTGGAAAATAAAGGTAACGCCGAGTTGTTAGAAGCCAATGTATTAAAGCACCGTTCCAATATCAATTGCTTTTACAAGACGGCAAATAGGCTTCATTACAACTTTTTTGCTTTTTTAGTCAAATCTTTTGCACCGGTCAGCGCGTATTTTGCTACGTTAGAACCGTGATGCGATGAAATACTGCAGAATATGATTGAATCGTGCAAAATGAAGGTAACGCAGAGTTGTTAGAAGCCAAAGTATTGAAGCACCGTTCCAATATCAATTGCTTTTACAAGACGGCAAATAGGATTCATTACAACTTTTTTGCTTTTTTAGTCAAATCTTATGCATCGGTCAGCGCGTATTTTGCTATGTTAGAACCGCGATGTGATGAAATACTGCAGAATATAATTAAATCAGGAAAATAAAGGTAACGCCGAGTTGTTAGAAGCCAAAGTATTAAAGCACCGTTCCAATATCAATTGTTTTTACAAAATTCAAAATTGGCTTCCTTGGCAATTTTTTGCTTTTTTAGTCAAATCTTTTGCACCGGTCAGCGCATATTTTGCTATGTTAGAACCGTGATGCGATGAAATACTGCAGAATATGATTAAATCGTACAAAATGAACGTATGATTAAATCGTGCAAACGGCAAATAGATTAGCTTTTTTAGTAAAATCGCACCGGTCAGTATTTTGTTGTTAGAATCGTGATGCGATGAAATACAGAATATGATTAAATCGTGCAAAATGAAGATAACGCAGAGTTGTTAGAAGCCAACGTATTGAAGCACCGTTCCAATATTAATTGCTTTTACAAGACTGCAAATAGGCTTCATTACAAATTTTTTGCTTTTTTAGTAAAATCTTTTGCACCGGTTAGCGTGTATTTTGCTATGTTAGAACTGTGATGTGATGAAATACTAAATCGTGCAAAAACAATTAAATCGTGCAAAATAAAGGTAACGTCGAGTTGTTAGAAGCCAAATTATTGAAGCACCGTTCTATTATATCAAATGGGCTGCTTTTTTGCCAAGACGGTCAAATGTATTTTGCTATGTTAGAACTGTGACGCGATGAAATACTGTAGAGTATGATTAAATCATGCAAAATAAAGGTAACGTCGAGTTGTTAGAAGCCAAAGTATTGCTTTTCAATTGCTTTTACAAGATTGAAAATAGGCTTCATTGCGAATTTTTTGCATTTTTAGTCAAATCTTTTGCGCCGGTCACCGGTGACCACCGTGGCAGTCAATGTGTTAAGATTCAATAAAGAAATAATAATTTAAAGAAATAAAGCTGTGTTTTCTAATTAACTCAAATCTTGCGTTAATTTTTGGACACCCTTTATTTGTTCTCAGCGTTCCATGGAGGGTGAGAACTAAGTCCCTAGCCGATCGCGACCCACGCGTAATACGCTCCTCCAACAGCAACTACCACACTAAAAAGCACTGTTAGCATCGTCAATGATTGCACCAACTAATTCCTGATAGAAGATTCCGTTTAAAAAAATATTTACATTACTTGTCCAGATAAAGTGCATGGTTTTGTATGAATTTCGGTTGCATGTAAAAATTTATGTGCGGTATTTGGAAAAGATATTGTAAATGTTCGTACTTGTCAAAGTGGTTTAGCAAATTTCGAAAGTGATCGATCTGGACGACCATCCAAGATCGATAATGATGTTTTACATGATGCTCGAACACATTAAATGTACTATTTTTATAAATTAATTCAAATATTTTCTTTAAAATACGTGTGGTATACCGTGAACAATGCATTAAGACTTTGACTACCGCATCTTCTAGAAATGGGAGACGCATAACTTTTTCCAGGGTCCCGTCTCTGGAAATGGGGCATGGTGTTTAGTTAACATGTTAAGTGCTGGGCTTATATTGCTTGCTTTTCCGTTCACTAAAAAATGTTCATTATACAGAAAATTCTACGAAAACAATAAAGCATGATTTGGAACAGATGTTGGTAGAAAGTTAACAAAACAAATAACACCGTCCTGTGAAACCTCCAATAGAAAGCCATTGATGTATCTATGTATAATGCTCCAATAATAGTCATTAAATTAACATTCCTGAGAAGAAGTAACAGTTAACACTACAACTACCGACAATTCAACAAACCTACTTCTACCAAAACCAGTCAAAATGACTGGTCTTAAAAAAATACTTAATAATAGAATATTTTTAAATTTGTCGCTTCATTACTTTCTTACAAAAGGAAATCCATGTTTTATGTAATACATTTTTGGTATTATTAACTTATTTAATGAGTTAGGATTATCCCCTACGCATTAGTAAACACAATGCTCCTCGCGCATGGTTCCGTCTGCAGCAATTTCATTTTGTGATTCTAGAAAAATACTTTCATTAGAATCTTCAAAACTTGAAAACACTTGAACACATCTACTTTTACGTAAATTCGAATTATTTTCACATTCGCTTTCTGAAGATTTCTAAACATATTCTTTGTCTAAATCATCATTGTCACTTCTGTCACTATCAACAAGATTATCGTGAATACCCCATCAATTTCATTTTCTTCTGGTTCAGCTTCGCAGTCATAAAGTTCACCATCTTCTATATCAGAGCATTCCATTGGTATATCATTCAATTTTTGCAATACTTCACAAGTTTTCAATCGTTTTGCCATTTTCAGGGCTTAGAAAGACTAGAACAAAACTATTTATTATAAAAATGAATATATAATATTTGTATTTATTTTCTCATCTTATACTAATTGAGATAATATGTCGTATACTGAATATATTGTTATATGAACAAAAGCATGATGGTTTTCCAGCGGCTGTTATAAACGCACTGATTGAATGCAGTAACTTCTCTATTTGATGGTTGTTTTTACAATGTTGCCTGATATAATACTGTGATGTGGCAAGCGAGTAAATTCCAAAACAAAACAATAACACATTCCTAACAGAATCTTCAAATGTTTTACGACTTCAGATCTAAATGAACGCCTTAATAAATACCAGTCAAAATGACTGCTATTGGTATAAGTAACCATAGTATCAATTTATTTTCATTCAGGATAAATAAAACATTTAAAAAATATATTTTACTATTTATTTAGTTATCACCGCAAAAGTCATTACACCATTTCGGAAAAAAAATGTAACATAAAGTAGAAATATTTCAATCCAATTGTAAAACCAGTCAAAATTACTGGTGCGGTAGTTCTAGTGTTAAACACACTTTTTTTATAATTTTCAAACCATGTAATTGTAATGTAAGCATATAATTAAAAAAATATTGTGTCGTCAATCGATGTTTGACGCGATACTTAACGTGATAAAAACAAATTACTTTTATGTTTGTATATATGGTAAATACAATAGTGAAATTGATTCTATAGCTAGCAGTACCTTGAATGGCACGGTTTTAATATTTCGTGTGGCCATGGTTTTATTAAGGGCGAAGGCGTTTACAATCGATAGTCATAGAATTAAATATACACCTAATTTCCGGTAATATTTATACTTTTTCTCAGCATTAATGCGTAAGAAACCAATTAATCGAAAAGTTCAATGGCACTCTTTTCCATATTGTAAAAGAATACAGCCGATGACTTTAATTTCCATAAATTAAGAGGACCTCTAATACAGATAAAAATAGAGAAAAAAGAGAAAGGTTACTTAAGTACGAATAGAAAAATTGGTTGTGTTTTGAGTCATAAGGGACAAAGGCAAAATAGGCTTGGAAATTTTCAGGATACATTCTAAAACAGCGGACATTGTTGTGTGCGTTGTCAATAGTATGACGCAGTGGTTACATTATTAAATTGAAACAGAATAATCGCGTATATCGCGTGTATGCTATTTACGAAAAACTAATTAATCATATGCAAAATTCATGCAATAAAATGTTCTTATGTCTTCACAAAGTTTTTATCTATTATAAAATTTATACATATAAGTGCAAAATTTTATAATCTGCAGTAAATATTACGTTGGAGGAAAAGTTCTGTCGTATTTTTAATAGGCAGGTAATTTTTCTTGTAAATAAAAAAAACATCTGGCTAGTGAGTCATTCGGATTTTTTTTTGTTTTTTATAGCTGCTGTATAATATAAAAGGAGTCCTTTTTTACCATTCATCATTTACTTGTGATATTTAAAGTGAAAAACATGTCAGTAGATAAAGTGCATTTGGGACACTGCATTTTGTATGAATTCCAAAAAGGAAGCAACGCATCGGTTGCATGTAAAAATTTATCTGCTGTATTTGTGAAAGATATTGTAAATGTTCGTACTTGTCAAAGATGGTTTAGCAAATTTCGTTTCGGGGATCTGAGCCTCTAAGAAAGTGATCGATCTGGACGACCATCCAAGATCGATAATGATGTTTTACGATCCATGTTGGAAAATAATCCACATTTAACAAGTCGAGAAATTGTAGAAGAGTTTGGCATTCATCATACAACACATTAAATGTATTATGATTAATATTGAACACATATTTTTATAAATTAATTCAAATAGTTTCTTTAAAATACGACAGAACTTTCCCTCCAACCCAATACAATTCTTATATCTTTACTTAGTCTTTTAATCATTGATTTTAATGTTAGAACAAAGATAAATAACTACACAAGGCGTTCGAACGATGTTTGATGCCAGTCTTTTCGATCCACGTAAAAAAGACATTGCATTTGTCAGCCAATCGTATTGATAACGAACTGACCGATAATCGGTTAAAAAGAAGAGGAAGTGTCATAAAGCGATAATTAACAATGTCCCAATGAATGTGTTAACTTTTTACTAGGTTAAGAGTGTCAGGTGTTACGTTCTCTTATATTATTCGATCATTATATCATTTCATCCACACTTTCCCATTTCTGCGTCATAATATTGGTCTTACATTTTCATTACTAGATATTGATCTAGAAACGCTCCGAAGTGCCTTGAAAAATCGTATTTCAACCGTAAGCTGCCGCCAGAATGTAAAGCTGGTACATTTTATGCAATTCTGAAAATAGTCCCATGCGAAAGTAGAATAATCAAATCTATGTGCAAAGAACGTGTATAGCCGCGTACAGCCATGATATACCGAATATTCACTCATAGTGCAGTAAAATAACAGAAACAAACGTTTATGGCATATTTATCATGTTGGAAAGAAGTTGACGTAAAGGTAACAAAAAGCAATTACGTAAAAACCTTGTTTAACCATTTGAAGCATCATTTTTCCATCAGAGCTGACAATATTTATTGAATCGAATATTTCCGTCACGTTTTTCCCTGTATTCATTAAAATTATTGAATGTCCGTTTAAAAACTACAAAATCTGCAAGGAAATCTTGTCTTATCGATTTAAGTGTGTTTTATTATTTTCAGCAAGGCAGCACACTGTTCTTACGTTTATGAAAAACATGTCATCTTAAACTATATCAAATTTATGTACATCTGTACATTTATGTCTAAACGCAAATAGATCTTCACCCAGAAGCAAGAAATGCACACTTAATTAATGATACTTATCTAGAATTTCAACCAATTCGTATAAACGTACTGTACTTGTGATTATGAAAAATATTGTAAGTGGATTCATTTTTTACGTATATACACACATGTGTATATTTGTATTCAAATACACATATACCTCCACCATTACGCAAGAAAACGGGTTCAATGTAATTTTGCGTCGACATCAAAGAATGCGAGTCACCACCCATAACTAACGATATTTCTCTAAAATTCTGACAATGGCATTTTTACTCGCGAACGCCACTCTGCGTTTTAGTGGGTTTAGTATGGCAAAGATTATGCGAGGAAACGTCCTCAGGATAGAAAGTGTGACACGGTACGGGTCGCGTGATCTTCTATTGTCAATTCTTTATACTTTCATGCTGACCTCACATAACTACAGCCTTGTTCTGAAGTAAGCAACTATTATCTCACCCAAGGAAGTTCACCATTTGAAGTCGTTCAAGGAGTGAGATTTCTCTGAATTCTTTACGTCGAATCAACAACAGAAATGAGACTATGGTCTCATACAAGATTAACCCTTTGACTGCTATGGGCGCACATATGCGTCCACCAAAATCTGTCGGTGTCGACTATGACCTCATATATGTGTTTCCCAATCTTTTCGATTTCTTACCTACTGCAGCTACAATTATCAATGTATGACATAGATACAGATGCGTCCTTTATCAAACGTTGTATTTGTTGCGGTCGTTTTACACCACGGCTTGTCGGTCGTAAACACATGGCGCCTTTTGGGACCGACGACCAGTCGCGACGGTCAGTATGGGCCCGATAAGTCTTTGTCTCGTTAAACAAAGCACCAGAAGATTTGTTTAAGGCTTATTGGGAATACGTGTCTGCTCAGAAAACTGTCGCGGCTGATTTCCGTAGAATATTTTAAGATATTTGGTTGGTCCTTCAAGGGAGGAGTTTACGGTCCGGTAAGATAAGGTGGGGGTATGAGGCCCGCCTACCGACCCTTCGTAATGAGATGCGTTAACTTTTAAGATAGTTGCATTTAGAACTTCAGTTAGCGAACATTTCAATCATTATTTAGTCTTGTAACTTAGCTCATTTTTAAATATATCCGGTTTTAAACATACAGACCACTCTAAGCTTACCAATACGTACCCGTGCCCAACGAACCAGCATTTTACACAGCAGGGTACGGAATTGTGGGTCGCGGAATTAAATGCGCCGATTCAACAGTATTATTTAATTCGGCGTAAATAAGGAATTACTATTAGAATTTAACATAATCGATCAATAGAGTTCACACTAGTGAAAAGTATTTTGTCCTCAGCGAGCGCTTCGACCGGAAGTACTCAGCAGTCAAAGGGTCAAAATCAAACCGAATATGAGATCTGATCCATAATAAGCAACTGGCCGCTCCCCAGCCTGTTGCTTATTTCGGAACAAAGCCGTATTAGGTGTGTTGGATATCAGTTGTTCACAGAGAGTAATATGTTAGACAGACAATCCGACGTTGCACCGCTGAATCTGCTGCACTCCTTTATCGAGGCTGAATCGACATCAATTTTATACACAGATACGCTGACGTTGAGATATTTATAATTTGCCTATATTTATTACAATTTTTAAATATTCGTTTATAATTGGATAAGTAACTTTATGTTTATATGGCTCTTCATGTGACAAAAAAAAATCTTGAACTGTTCAGATACAAGATTGTTTGCACTTTCGAACTAACAATACGCTGTTACTCTAGACAATCGAACAATGGTCAGATGTCAATATTTATAAATTCATCATTTGTAAATGTATCCTTCCAGATGTATCCTTCTAGACATCTGAAAGAAGAAGCCTTTAAATTTCTTTGGGGTTCCTTTATGCGCAATAATTGTCTTATTTTCGGATAAAAATATTACGAATTCGTAAAGTATCAATTATCAGCGAAGTTCCGATACTATCTTAGGTATATTCAGTAAAGACACAAACTTCAGTCAGTCAATTCTCGTTTGAAATAAATTTGAAATAAAACACTTAAATTAATACGATGGTATTGGAGTCAACAGGATTAATTTGTACGTGAAAAATTGCGTGTAATTAATTTATTATTTTCATGTGTTGAATTTCCATCAGTGTTAACTGCTTAAAGTTAAAACTATACCGGTCAACATCGAATTGTCACAGTAAAAATGCAAGGCTTAAAATTACGTATTTGGTTACGTATATATATTTTTTTTAATGTATATAGTCACTAAATAGACGGCGAGTCATCTACGGAACGAAGTTCTCAGACGTTCTCAATCGTCAGTTTTATGTTACGTTACTTTTTTATCCAGATATAAAGGTTACTTTCACGTTTTTAAATGGATGGCTAACAATTTGTTGCCCATTTTGATAGAGTATTAAATGCTGAGTAAGAAAGTATAATACCAGGTGGGATGTAGAGTAAATAACTTTTTAGATATTCATGGAAGAAATTATCTTCTATTGGCAATCAGATTCAACTGTCCCTTCGATACAAAAGGTTAAGGCGTATCTTAACAATTTACATTACCGTAGAGTGCTTAAACAACTTCTTTGATGCACCAATCGACACATATTCACTACCAAATGCATTGAAGGAAGGAAAAATCAGGAAATTCCCGGGACCATCCATTTTGACTTTAAAATATCTCTAGTGCCACATAAAAGCAAATCTAGTAATGTAACTAAAATTAACCTAACTTTTCTATTTAAACAAATCGTGTAAAACTAATTCCGCGACGCATCAGTTTTTAGGCACAAAGTTAACAGTTACAGATAATAAGTAAGCTTGTATTAAAAAAGTGACTTTCCATGATTGGGGAGCGAAAAAATTTCGAACTTCCGAACTGATGCGTCACCATTCATGCGAATCACAAATTATAGCGGAACATCCAACGATGAAAGAACGAACAATGAAAGACACTTTGGTGGTTGTTACTGTTTTAATACAAGCTTACTTCTTATCTGCAACTGTTAACTGCAAATAAAACTTATTCCGCACAGATTTCTCTGCCGCTGTCACTTTGGTAATAAACGTTCCATTTTTTAGGAAAAAGACAGAAAGCAGTTAACAGTTACAGATAATAAGTAAGCTTGTATTAAAAAAGTGACAAACTTAATTAACCATGAATGGGGAGCGATTTTGAGGAAAATAGATTCGAAATTCGTGACGAACTGATGCGTCGCCATACACGATCAAGCAAAATCGCGAATCACAAATTACAGCGGAACATCCAACATTTTTAATGACCCTAACGTCGCGGTGGTGTAAATATTACCTGAAAGACACTTTGGTGGTTGTGCGTGCGAGTGTGAATGTAATGCGATGCAAAACTCTATTTTTTTTAAATCAAAAGTTGCTCAACCTTGATTATTATTTTGGTGTAAGTAATTACCCACCTTCTCAGTTGAGGTATATTTTATTTTTTCACACCCTACATTTTACGCTGCACGTGCTTCAAACCTATGAATTTCCCCTTGAGTTTATGTAATAAGTAGTGCATGAAAGTACATGCAACATTTAAGCGAGAGTAAGCCCCCCTATTTTCTTTTTTCTCTTTTTTTTTTAAATTTAACTAGTTATGAAGTTTAGCTTCTAACGGTGACCTCTCATAAGTTACGTTTTGATATTTTGTGGAACGCGACCTTACCTCATCTCTTCCCACTTGACTTCAATACTTTTCCACTGAGGAGGATCCACACAAGGATCGAAATGCTTGGAGATGTTTACAGACATGTGGTAAAGGAGAGTGTATCTTTCCAGAGACCGAAACTCAGCGCCGTCATTGCGTTGGTATCAGTACAAATGCAACATTCTTTAAACTGAATAATAATAAACTGTATGCATATATATTGAAAAACTTTTTAAAATACTGTTAAAAAAGTGAATAAGCAATTGTTTCGTAAATGTGCGATTTAACGTTGTTTCTTAATATAACAGACGCTTATTATAGCGGACTTTTTATTTCTATTTCTTTTATTACTAGTATTACTTACTCTCTTTACTCTTATTTTATTTTATTAATGTACAGATTATCTGTACATCGATATGGATTTAATGTCTGAAATTCTACGCGTGACAGCCATTTTAATAAATTCTCGATGTAAATAGAAACCATTGTTTAAAATTTCAGGCTTTCGCGGCCACGAGTATATATAGAAACCATCGATATCTCAATAAAGCAGAGTTTTGGATCTACGTGTACGGGAGCATTTGTTACCTCGAAGAAATGTAGGATTAGAGACTAGGATGATATGATTGAACGGTATTAATTACAAAGTAGCTATATTTGAACTTCTATAATGGTTCTCGCACTAAACTCTATGGATTAAACGCTGACACCTGTTCACGCTGGTATTCTCAAAAAGACTCTCTGACCTCGACCTCAGGCTCCACCCTTTCATACCTGACATTCACACACATATACACAGTATGTCGGAAAAATAAGGGAACATTTAAATTTACGGAAAATTACTAACGCCATCCCTTAAAACAATATATAATTTGAACGATGTATGTTCCGTCACAGAATGCCCCGCGATCATTGTTATCGATCGACGGATTGTTAGGTTATAGCGCTTAAAGTCAGAGTACCTTTTGTCACCTCGTCACAAAAACACGATGGAGCAAAGACGAAATATTAAATTTTCGTTCAAACTCGGTAAAAGTTGTACACAAATCTTTGACATGATGAAAAAAGTTTATGGTAATGATTGCTTATCCCGTACACGTGTGTTCGAGTGGTATAAACTGGTTCAGGACGGACGTGTGCTTTAGAAAACGACCCAAAGTCAGGCCGACTAAAAAACAAAAATTGCGATGAGTTGGGAGAAAAAGTGCGTGAAATGATGGCCTACGATGGAAATTCAACTGTGAGATGGATAGCGGAGGAATTAAATACGGCCAACGACATGGTTCACGAAGTTTTGAAGAAGGATTTAAACAAACGGAAAATCTGTACTCGATTTCTTCCTCACATCTTAACTGAGGAACAAGAAATTGCTCGTGTTGAACATTTTAAGGATCTTATTAAAACAGCTAGATGGAACCGCACATTCCTGGAACCTGTTGTAACTGCTGATAAGACTTGGTGCTTCAAGTACGATTCTCAAAGAAAACGCCAAAGTGCTACGTGGAAGTGCCCATCCTCTCCGAAATCGAAAAAATTGCGTGTCCAGAAGTGACGAGAGAAGACAATGTTGATTTGTTTTTACGATGAAAGGTATTATACTTCGGGAATTCGTTCCACAGGGTGAAAGGGTCACTAGCGAATATTATCTGGGTGTTATGGAGCATTTGTGGAAGAGAATCGTTCGAGTGAGAGGAGAATATCGAGAGCCGGAAGTTGGTTCTTGTTGCACTCGAATGCACAATCTCACAGGTCCGTCGCTGTTCAAGAATTGTTCGCGAAAAAACAAGTCAGTGTTCTTCAACCTCCTCCGTATTCCCCTGATTTGTCACCATTAAATCACCATATCACTATTTCCTGTTCCCGAAATTCAAATTGGCTATGAAAGGAACGTTTTATGACGATGTTACACAAGTCGAAAACACCGTGACGAGAGTCATTGAGACGATTCCGAAAAATCACCTAAAAAATCTATGCAAGCATTGGTTTAACGTTCCCAGCGCTGTATCGATGCGGAAAAGATGTATTTTGGACAAAAATAAACAAAATTTCCAAAATAACTGTAGGATTGAAAATTCGCGAAACAATAGTACGTATCAAATGCGTATAAGTTAGAGTGTGATGTTTCATACGTGGCGTGAGCGACGACGCATATTACAAAAAAAGGTCGAAGATGTGGTTTCATATTCGTTAGTCGATGCCGGACGATCAAAGACGAAAAACGTACTTTAACCCATTCGAGACGACGATTTTTTTCGAACACCGTCCCCAGGAGCGAAATTTTTTTTTCTTTATATTGTTCATTTTTAATAAAAAAAACATGTTTACTATGGAAATCACCCAATTCGTAAGTGAATTCACATAAATAAGATCATTGCACACCAGGTGTGCAGCTCGCTCCTCGGAAAATTTTTATTGCGAGGAACGGATTGAACACCATGTGTGCAATGTAAGGTAAAATGAAAATACATCATTAAAAAATGTATGAACATTTATTTCAAAAATAGTTAGATAATATGAAATCGTTATTTTGTTTTCAATAATAAAGAACAGAATATAATGCAAAGAAAATGTTTAAAAAGTAGTAAAAAGTTAAAAAAAGATAAGTTGAATAATGAAAAAAATAACAAACGAGAAATAAATTGTTAGAAAAATGTCTACAGATAACAAAGTAATGTAACACAATAATAAAAAAAAATATAATTTGTAAATATTATACATTTTTAGGAAATAGTACACTAATGGTAAAGTAATTATACATTAGTTGGTTGATGGTAGCGCTTGAAACATTCTCCCAAACATAACCCAGGATTACCGACACAAGCAGGACAAGAGTAATTATTACGTTTATATTTTCCTTCTTTGTAGGACTGTCGACAATTCATAGTATTTTATTAGGTGTACAACTTTGCTCCCGCCGTTTTTTGCATTGGACGAAAGGGAAAAAGCGGCGGGAGCAAAGTTGTGTACCTATTACATGTAAGAAAGGGTTCAAATAATTTTTAGATTTTTGGTACACAGTAAAACCAATGCCAAATTTTGTTTTCCTGTGCCTTTCAGATTTCATTAGTTCAAGGAAAATCTTATTTCGACGACTAGTTTACTCAGAATAACTGATAATTACACATTACTGTTATTGCACACACGGTGTGCAAGCCGTCTTATAACCTCGGAAATCAATTTCACACACGATGTGCAATCGGTCTCGAATGGGTTAAGAGTCGAAGCCCGGCGACCAAAGACGGAAGACGTTATTAAAAGAATCGAAGTCCGTCGAGCAAAGACGAACAATTCGGAAGACACATTTTAATGTTTTCTTAATTTTTCCCGTGTGTGCGAAATTTGTGTTATCTTTACATTTCTTGTAATAAACTATTTTATTTCTTTCTTCTATTATAAAGGCGAAAATCATTTTTATTCTAACCCCCCAAGTTCTTCTCCTACATAACTAATTCTTTTTTTTTTTTAATTTAAAAACGTCCGTTATTTCCCCGACACAATGTGTACATACCTACTCATGCACACGTCTCATTGGAAAAATAGTAGGACCGACAAGTCGGATCCTTAGACCCGGCGCCTCGCTTTTCTTTCATCATGCACTCTCTCTCACTCTCCCTCTCTCTCATACGTACTAAATCACACATCCCAGAGAAATGAGAAGTGACGCTTGGCATGGAATATCAAAGTAGACAGTGTGAGGGAAGGACCACTAGGGACAATGTGAGTGCACTGTATTCGGTCTTATGACGTGAGGGCGCCGACACCGTTGCCACATCAAGAACTATTCGCCGCTCCGGCAAGCAGTAGAGAGAATTCTGCCTTTCGCGAAGCTCGCCTGGCTTCGCCGAAACCGCAGGTTGCAGCTCTGGCCAGTCGACCAGGAAACCCATTACGGGGTCCCAATGTTTCGCTCTCGCAGGCTTATTTCATCCCCGCAATCGCATCGGTGACCCCGCCGTTGCTGCGCGTATCTCCACTGCCGTTCCACCTCTACGGAATCCTCTACTATTAGCCGGGGATTTCTCTTTCGTCCAATTTAAATGATTTATTTCGCGGCGAGCCAAGCCAGGCCATGCCTGGAGAACCACCACCCACCCCTTTTACCACCCCGTCGCTACCTTGCAACGCAGACGCCGACTCTGTTGTCCACGGATACCTCCCACGCCTTACTGGCTTTCGCGAAGTTAAACGCTTGCGGTTCGAAACAATGCCGATACGCACGAATTTCGAGATGTGCGTTGGATTGCGGTCCTGCTGTTGTGCGTATCTCGATATTCCTGGTCTACGATTCGACCGCATCGTTGTTGCGGCTTATCATTATGAAAAAACGTCCTGTGGGAGAGCGATACGTTTTTGCGTTGATTAACCGTTTTAATGCCAGGGGTCTATTTAAAAACAGTGTCGAACAGTACCACGGGAGGCAATGATGCTTGTTTAATGTAACTGCGGAAAATGTAAAGCAATGCGATTGCATTTGCTTGATTTTACGTCAAATAATGTTGTAATCAAATTTGAGCGCGTCGTCAACTGAGCATTGCTATCGGACGCCGTAGAAATATTTAACACGCAAACTAAACAGCGCGATTGCGCTGCGTGGCACTAAGACGGTTAACAGGTTGGTTATGAAGACGGGTTGGTGGGATGCTTTCGGAAGAAAAGAAGTTTGGTTACGTGAGGTTTTGCTATTGTAGGAATCGGACGTGCGACGTTGAGTCACACTGTTATGCCGTGATCGAGAAATCTCTACTATTTCAAGAACGGCTTGACTTCTCAGTCCTCTGGCTCTGGACTGTATTGTTTAATTAAAGATAGGCTTGAAAGAACTGTTTATTAACTGTACAAAACTGAAAATACGAACTAACTCTAGTCTTTACTAAATTTAACTGACTCGAAAAACTCCAATGCGGCCCTTAATATAGGATTGAGGAAAAGTGGAAGGGATGAGTATGGGACAAGGTTCAGGTGGTGGAAACATACTTTTTGGGAACAACAAGTATAACTAAGGATCAAGGGTTTGTTATTTGGGATAGGACTGGACCGTGACGTACTTGGATCTAGTGTTTACAAGTAGACCTAGGACTAATACATTGTGATAGGGCATAAAACACGCTGCCAAAAGGGCAGCTGTGCTGTATTGCGCGTTCAAACAGTTGAGGATAAATATCGAAAGGCGCAAGTCGTTCATAGTGTGTCGCGAGGTCATCGATTATATTCGACGTAAATTTTATTTCTTCCAAGGGAAATAAAGTTTCGTTTAATTAGTAATCATTTTCCTATACATTTTGAGGTCTCAGCCGAGATTCTAAAATCCTACACTATTATCTGTACAGTAAAATCTGTCAAATTATTCGCACTGTTTTTTCCTGGCAGTGTCCACGTCTGTATTCTTACATCCATGTAAATGTTATGTAAAGACAAGACTTTAGAATAATATAACTTTTTCAATTGCGTTTTTATTTAAAAAGTTTCATCGTGAAATTTTTCTAATCAAAATAAGATCGAATAGGATATAACTTGGATCACGTTTGTTATTGAATGCTTAATATGAAATAACTGTCTGAATGAATATCTAAACTGAAATAATGTCTCATTTTTAGCGCAGCATTATGAATTTTCATACAAGAAAAAGGGTAAAAACACAATACTTTAATCACCGTTTTCTAGTATAGCAGTGGTACACTGGTTTTAAAATGTCCCGCCTCTTATTTTATCGTTATCCTTTTCGCGGTAACTTTTTCTCCGCTCAGTAACAACAAAGGCCATCTGCAAACCGGAAGAAATAGTGTGCCGTTCCCAAACTGTGCCAATCCGGTTCCGTCTAAAGAGACAATGCGAGAGAGTTTACTCTAGTCCGTTTGTGTTGCTAATGATCACTGAGAATCAGTATTGCCAGATGAATTCCGTCAAAAATACCATATGACATTACCTTTACTACCAACTCTGCATCTATGTCACTTGCGTTACGTGACATGAAATGCAGAGCTTTCTATTCTTTCAACCCACACCACAATTTTTTCGGAGGACGGACGCCCGGTTCTAGCTACATAAGGTTTTGCACAATGTATACATTCTTCGTTAAGCAGTTATGAAATACGGCGTTCGTTTGTACCGCTCGTGTGATTCTTTAGACTCATAGGACAGCGAATTATAAAAAACGGAAGAGAGAGTAAAAAGTGACAGTCTGATTCTAGTTTGCTCTTCTTATGTACTTAGGTACCGACTTATTTTTAGGCACTCTTGTTCCGCTACTGATTTATTCCTACTGGTAACCAAAGAGGTACGCGTCGTGTATCCTCTCGCAGTCGTTTTATCCAATGCTGTAGGGTCTTTAGGGTCAATTATTCTTCAGTAGAAAAATTTGGATGGCATTTTCACTAAATAAATTAAATATAAATATGTACTCTTGGTTGACTGTGAAAGAAAATGCAAAATATAGTTGGAAAACTGATCGAAACATATAATTGTTTCACTTAAAGGAAATTACATCGAAACTTTTCTACTGAAAACCTACACTACCTCCCTCACTATCATCCCATTCTTCTCTTAATTACCGTTGCTAGATGACCATCGTAACCCGTTGATGTGCTCAGTCATATTTGATAACTGGTATTAAATATTTTCTTGCAGATATGAGAAAATTACTCTCTATAATGTTTGCGTTATAATGAAAATGTTGAAGTACCAGCTCAATCAAATATAAGTACCTGAAAAGATTACGCCGTGAAATATCCAACAGAACGAATGATAAAAATATCTGGCGCGCAAGTTGTGCAAAGTAGGTTACCAATAAACAGTTAAAAATTATATAATTCAAAAAGGTCATTACGTATTGAAGACTTTGCAAGGGCTTCGTATATGCTTAAGATTTTTTCATTTCTTTCACTTCATAACACGGTCTTGTTACCTACGAAGTTCAACATTTTTAGTCGATGACGTTATTTTTATTAAAATTACTCTAAATACTTAAAGCATCCGGGTCAAAAACTGCCAACGTAGCAGTCAACGTGTCACCTGTTTGTATCTGAAAGGTAATTAGAAAAATCTTGGCGAAAAATGCCATGTCGCACAATAGTGATTGTCTAAAATGTTGAGGTTCATACATGAAAACAAAGTAAATATTCGATGAAGACGCAAAATGCAGGGGTATCAAATAAAACAGTGCGCCGAACCATTTGAACCTGTCGACTGTTAAACCGTCATGGAAGGAGTGATAACAATTTCCCGGAAAAATAGGAATTATACATACCCCGAGCAATTAAAACTTTCTGCCGGTGATGTTAAGGGCAAGTGAGACCCATAAATCAAACTTTGTACAACCACTATTTCTGGTTGACTGCATCCACACTATCACAGACCGTTATGATTAAAGCTCGAATATTTATCCAGCGATCCACGATTGTGTTCAGAAAATTGTTGAGCTCCCCATCTCTCTCTCTCTCTCTCTCTCTCTCCGTCTCTTTCTCTGTCTGTCTCTCTGTCTCTCTGTCTATCGCGCCTTTGCTCCCTTTTTCACGCGTTCACTGGATAGTCTGAAGTAAACGGGCCGAAAATATAATTCAATTTCGTAATTGTTCAGGTGGAATTGCCACGACGCCGTCAAAAGTCAGAGACCAACGGATACATATATTTCAATTAACCGGTTCGTCGCCGGCACTTCTGTGATAATGTTTTACAATTGTTTTATAACGACGCAATCATCATTTTTATAACACTCTGAATCATTAGTTGATGTGTACACGCGGTATGATTATATAAGATGCAACTCTTTATGTATATGATTATCTATATGATATAATATTGGCTTTTTATGAAAAAATATTTTCGTACTTTCCGGACGAGTTGTGTTTGCTAATAACAAGGCAATTATCATTTCTTAAGTACCCTAAATGATTAGAGCTTGCACATACATCCAATAAGATTATGTAAGATATGATGTCTGACGACTGTTTATAATTACACGTGAGTACCAAAAATAATACTGTAATTTGACTAGAAAATATTTTCGTACATCGCGAATAAATTGCATTTATTTGCATCGCCAGGTGAGAACGTGGGCGTCAATCGTAACATTTTAAAGTCAAGAGTCGCAGATTAACGGACCTGTAAATTTGAATTAACCTGTTCATTGTTGGCACTTCTGCGATAACGTTTCATGATCGCTTAATAAAAACGTAATCATTATTTCGTAACAATTCCCTGAGTCATTAGAATACACATTTGCTCGTACTGTAACTATTGTGAGATGTAATTATTTACATTTTAACATATATTTTCTGCTTTGCAAACAGGTCTATATATCATGCACCAACGACGACCAAAATTGTCATTAGTCATCAAATAAAAATCATTAGACAATTACATTATCGTATTTGAAAAGCATCTAACATCTTTCCTCGTATCTTTAAGAAACACTTTGCATCTAAACCCCTTCCATTCATGCAACTGCGTACAAGGTGTTTTTTGAAAGATTAAAATATGCATACGCTCGCATTATGACTATAATAAAATACTAAGCCAAAACTATTTATATGTACACACAAAATTCCGGCATACTACTGAAATTCTACTAAAAATGCTCTTGCACCCGCGAGTAACTTTACATATAATACACCGTGAGCAAGAAATATGGTAATTAAAATATTGCAATATCCGTGGTGTATAAAGATATGCCTAATTCAACTGTTTAATGCAACCATCATCTTACTGCTACGTCGCATATCTTTGTGAAATACTTGCACGCCCACAAACTCTCCAACTCACGCAATTACGTGCAAGGTATTCTGTAAATGATTATAACATAAACGTAGTCGTACTATTCTGTTATAGAAGGGGACTATTTCCATTTATGCACTATAGTGTTATAAAAGGGGACTATTTCCATTTACGCACAAATCTCCAGAGTAGTAGAGTATTGCATGACAATCGCGTATAAAAATACAACAAACTGAACTGTTTAACAGAACGAACACCTCACTCCTAAACTGTTATAAATATCTCTATTTACCACAAATCTCCAGAGTAGTACAGAATTGCGTGACAATCGTGTATAAAAATACATCGAATTGAACGGTTTAACGCAACGAACACCTCACTCCTAAACTGTTATAAATATCTCTACTTACGCACAAATCTCAAGAGTAATAGAGAATTGCGTGACGATCGTGTATAAAAACACATTAAATTAAACTGTTTAAGGCAACGAACACCTCACCCCTAAACTGTTATAAATGGGAGCTGTGTAGATTTACGCACAATTCTCCAGGCTAGTACAGAATTGCATGACAATCGTGTATAAAAATACAATTATCCTCCTACTTACACAATTACGTGCAAGGTATTCTGTGAATGATTATAATACACATAAACTCGCATTATACTGTTATAAAAGGGAACTATTTCAATTTACGCACAAATCTCCAGATTAATAGAGAATTGCGTGACAATCGTGTATAAAAGTACAATGAATTGAACTGTTTAACGCAGCGAACACCTTACCCCTATACTGTTATAAAAGGGAACTATGTCCATTTACGCACAAATCTCCAGAGTAGTACAGAATTGCGTGACCATCGTGTATAAAAATACAACTCTCCAACTCACGCAATTAGGTGCAAGGTATTCTGTGAATTATTACAATACACATTTACTCACACTATACTGTTATAAAAGAAAACTATGTCCATTTACGCACAAATTTCTAGAGTAATACAGAATTACGTGAGAATCGTGTATAAAAATACATCGAATTAAACTGTTTAGCGCAACGAACACCTTACCCCAACGTCTCGTACCTTCATAAACCACTTATACCCCCAAAGCCTCAACCGACGCAATTACGCACCCAGCGACTCCTGCGACTCATCACAGTACTGCGCATAGACAAAAAAGAAACCGTTACAAAACCACATGTCCGCTCGACGCGACAAGACCTACCGATCGCCGCATACATTAGCGTCCTCCGTCAAATACATATATTCTCCGCAACCGGGGAAAATCAGCAAATTCTTCTTGAAATACACCCGCCCCACCGACACACAGACTAAGAGCCTCGGAACGTCGGGCCCTGTGCTTTTGGGCGCTATCAAACGTCACCAAACAGAGAAAAAGAGACGGCGGCGAATGACAGCGAAGCAGGAAAATAGAGAGGCAACGAAGGCCAGACCCGAGTTTCCGTCAAAAGAAATTCCCGGCTGCTGCTGGTTGGCTGTTACAACGTAAGCAGCTCACGGAAAGCTGCTTACGATATTCGAAACGAAAGGCTCGCGGACACACTTACACGTATCCGGTTAGTACGATAGAGTCGGCGGGTGTGTCGCGGAGAGAAGGAGAAAGACGGCGAGCCAATGAACGGAGGACACATTGAAGAGAGCCCCTTTAGTGCACTTGTTCGCGCTAAATGACAGTCTGTCAAACGCGACGGCGTTGCATTAGCATCAACTATGCAGCTGGCTAGCTAATGGCTTGCGCAGAGCGATGGACTTCGAGGCGCTCGCTGCTAATAAGGCAATTGAACTGCGCGACCAGAGACAAAGGTCATTTCCAGGCATTTGCTCGCGGTGCGTGCTTCGGACGGCGAGATCCGGTTAAAGACTGACAGTTGGTTAAGAGTGTATAAAAGATTTTAGCACTTTCACTGCCAAGGATATTTTGCTATGTTAGAACCGAACCAATGAAATAATGCAGAGTATGATTAAATGGCGCAAAATGAAGGAAACGCAGAGTTGTTAGAAGCCACAGTATTAACCCTTTGCACTCCGAATTTTATTTCAATTTCGTTATCAGCAGCTCCCAACGCTTTTAAGTGTTTTATTTGAAATTTACTTTAACTAAAAATATAAAGCAATTTAAATAAATAAAGGAAGAAACAAATTCACTTAAATACCAATTTTATTTACAGTATTGTCGTATATTGAAATTTTCAAGGGTATGATATCTTTTGAAAGAACTTGCAAGATGTAACCCTGATTTTCTTTCACACGTTTCACAAAAATAGGTGGTTTCTCTTTTTCCTCCAGATGTTTTTCTATTTGAGTAAACTGCACAGTCTTTGTGTTTTCCTTCGGGATGTAGGAAGATTAAATGAGGCTTTCCATCTAAGCGATCGTGTTTATCATGTGTTCCAGGCCTCCCCAATTTCATATTTGGATGACGACAATCACGAATTAGCATTGACAAAATCTTTCCGCGAAATTTTTTGTGGGCTATAGGTTCTGTTCCTTGGTTTTTTGTTTTTTCTTTGTATAAAATATACGCATTTACCATGGAGATTTCTAATCCCCAAAAGAAATATTCCCTCCACCACTTGAGTGCTCGACGTAAAAAACAGTAAGATGTCGCGTATTGGTTCGCCATATCGACACCATCTATATTTTTATTATAATCTGTGATCACATCCAGTTCTTTTATTTCTCTTCGATTACCTGAATGTCTAACCCTTCTAGTGACATTGCGAGAGCGTCGATAACGTGTGCACGATATCTATTTATTTAGACATGAAAAAATGTCGAGTGGAGCTCGACAAAGGAGCTTCTGCCATAAAAACTGATGTCGAGTCACACTCGACATAGGAGTGCAAAGGGTTAAAGCACCGTTCCAATATCAATTGCTTTTCCAAAATCGCGAATAGGCTTCTTTACGAATTTTTTGCATTTTTAGTCACATCATTTGCACCGGTTACCAGTGACCACCATAGCAGCCAACGTGTTAACGTGCTGTTTTAACCTCTTAAAAATCTGAGAAATACTTGTATAAAAAAATTAAATTCATATTCGTAGAAATAATATACGTAATAAAATACAGCACGAAAAGTATTATGTACATTACAATGTGCACAGGGTCCACAGGGGTTAAGGTAAAAGGAACTGGGAAACGTATTGAAAATTTCAATAGAGCGTTTCGACACTTCGACATATCTTTTTTAAGGAAAACTGATGACATGTGAGTTATTTGCTAAATTGTCGTTGTGGTTTATTAACCGCACGTTAAATATTTCAAGGTTCTGGCTGGTAATAAGGCAATTGAATTGCGCGACCAGAGACAAAGGTCATTTCCAGGCATTTGCTCGCGGTGCGTGCTTCGAACGGCGAGATCCGGTTAAAGAGTGACAGTTGGCCAAGAGTGTATAAAAGATTTTAACACTTTGACTGCCAAGCATATTTTGCTATGTTAGAACCGCGATGCGATGAAATACTGCAGAGTATGATTAAATCGTGCAAAATGCAGATAACGTAGAGTTGTTACAAGCCACAGTGTTGAAGCACGGTTCCAATATCAATTGCTTTTACAAGATTGCAAATAGGCTTCATTGCGAATTTTTTGCATTTTTAGTCAAATTTTTTGCACCGGTCACCGGTGGCCACCGTGGCAGTCAACGTGTTAACACGTGTATTTTGCTATGTTTTTCATTCGTATTATCATCGCGATGCGATTAAATACGTGCATTTAGGCGGCATAATTAAATCGCGCAAAATAAAGGTAACGTAGAGTTGTTAGAAGCTAAAGTATTGAAGCACCGTTCCAATATCAATTGCTTTTACAAAATCGCGAATAGGTTTCATTGCGAATTTTTTGCACCGGCCATCGGTGACCACCTTGGCAGTCAACGTGTTAACCTGCTGTTTTAACCCCTTCAGATCCGAATTTTTTTCGTTTAACGAAAAATATTTTTTATACTAAAATTAACTTAATTCGTGTGAATGGAGGCAACAATATACTTTTAACAGAAATATTTGTTTATTTACTTATAATTTGTAAATGTACATTTTAATCGACATATGGTTCTTACGCAAAATTTGTAGCATTAAGAAGAACCTGAAAAATACTTGTATAAAAAATAAAATTCGTATTTGTAAAAATAATATACGTAATAAAATACAGAATGAAAAGTATTATGTACATTACAATGTGCACAGGGTCCGAAGAGGTTAAGGTAAAAAGAAACTGGTAAACGTACTGAAGATTTCAACAGAGCATTTCGACACTACGACATATCCTTTTTAAGGAAAACTAATGATATGTGAGTTATTTGCTAGATTGTCATTGTGGCTTCTTCACGGCACGTTAAGTATTCCGAGGTACTGGCTGGTAATAAGGCAATTGAACTGCGCGACCAGAGACAAATGTCATTTCGAGACATTTTCGCGCGGTGTGTGCTTCGAACGGCGAGATCCGGTTAAAGACTGACAGTTGGCCAAGGATGTATAAAAGATTTTAGCCTGCTGTTTTACGGCAAAGAAGAAACTGGAAAACGTATTGAATATTCGAACGGTCAGATCCGTCTAAAAACTGACAGTTGACCAAGAGTGTATAAAAGATTTTAGCCTGCTGGTTTACGGTAAAAAAGAGACTGGAAACGTATTAAAAATTTCAACAGAGCGTTTCGACACTTCGAATATATCCTTTTCAAGGAAAACTAATGATATATGAGTTATTTCCTAGATTGTCATTGTGGTTTATTAATGACACATTAAGTATTTCAAGGTACTGGCTGCTAATAAGGCAACTAAACTGTGCGGCCAGGGACAAAATTTGTTTGCGGGCACCTTTCAAAGGTGAGGCCCGCGTGAAAAGTTGCGGTGCCTGAAGAGTGTGTAAAGGCTGGCGTTCTATTTTACGGTAAAATGACAAATTGGAAAAAATATTAAAAATCCGAGCACAGCATATCGACACTTTGGTGGATACTTTTTAAGGGGAAATAATGGTACGTTTAATGTTTGGGGAACTGCACATTTGTTTTACGGTTTTCCAAAGATATATGGTACGTTAAATCTTGCTAAAGTATACATTTATTTTACATATTAATTCTTGATGCACTGCAAAGCAAATTTATAATTCACGCAAGATTTTCCGTACCATTACTGCCCCTTCAAAAAGACATATTGAGATATCGAAACTTAAGGATACAATATTTACTTTATTTCCGTTTTTTGTTACCGCAACACGTGTAATAAAAAGTGGCAGGTGATGAGATGCCGATTTTTTATTTAAAATCTTGACCGCAATATGCAATCGAAAAAGAATTGACGTTGATTAAACATCAAACATTGCGATAGAATAAATATTTGTACAGCTTAACATTTTGAGTACCAAGAATATTTTTCTTTCATCTCCTACAGAACCTAAAAGTCAACTCGATTATCTGTCAACTCGAGCATCACATATCAAGTATCGCATGTGCCTTATGCATACTAGAAGTCTTCTTTATTCACAGAAACTCAATCCTCTAGCCGTGTTAAATTACAACACAGGAAATGAAGGCCCTGATGTTTCTGATTGACTATGTTTGTAATGCATCGACTCTGAGAAGAGGTACAAAACGACGCTGAAAATGAGTGGATATTTAACTCTACGATTACCGGTTGTAAATACGTTCATACTTTATAAAATTGTGACCGAACAAAATATTAAAACCACACGTTTCGGAAAATGGTTAGTTCTCGAATTAATTAAGACATTATTGTACTTAACATACATACAAACAAATACGAAAATAGTGTCGCTATAAGTAAATAAGATAATTTCTAACCAATGGAATTCACAGTGTTAACCCTTTGCACTCCGAATTATATTTAAATTTCGTTACCAGCAGCTCCCAACGCTTTTAAGTGTTTTATTTGAAATTTGCTTTAACTAAAAATATAAAGCAATTTAAATAAATAAAGGAAGAAACAAATTCACTTAAATACCAATTTTATTTACAGTATTGTCGTATATTGAAATTTTCAAGGGTATGATATCTTTTGAAAGAACTTGCAAGATGTAACCCTGATTTTCTTTCACACGTTTCATAAAAATAGGTGGTTTCTCTTTTTCCTCCAGATGTTTTTCTATTTGAGTAAACTGCACAGTCTTTGTGTTTTCCTTCGGGATGTAGGAAGATTAAATGAGGCTTTCCATCTAAGCGATCGTGTTTATCATGTGTTCCAGGCCTCCCCAATTTCATATTTGGATGACGACAATCACGAATTAGCAGTGACAAAATCTTTTCGCGAAATTTTTTATGGGCTATAGGTTCTGTTCCTTGGTTTTTTGTTTTTTCTTTGTATAAAATATACGCATTTACCATGGAGATTTCTAATCCCCAAAAGAAATATTCCCTCCACCACTTGAGTGCTCGACGTAAAAAACAGTAAGATGTCGCGTATTGGTTCGCCACATCGACACCATCTATATTTTTATTATAATCTGTGATCACATCCAGTTCTTTTATTTCTCTTTGATTACCTGAATGTCTAACTCTTCTAGTGACATTGCGAGAGCGTGGATAACCTGTGCACGATATCTATTTATTTAGACATGAAAAAATGTCGAGTAGAGCTCGGCAAAGGAGCTCCTGCCATAAAAACTGATGTTGAGTCACACTCGACATAGGAGTGCAAAGGGTTAAACACTATAAAGGAACTTAAAAATACACGTGCAGCGGCTGATATTAACAAGTCCTTTAAGCGGCTTGACAAAAAAAATGGGTAATTATTATATAAATCCTCCACGCCGCACCACGGACATTGTCTGGAAAAGTCTTTGTACTGAAGCTGCATATTCAAAAGCGCGCTATTCAGTTATTAAAAGTTTGGTAATTCATTAGGAGAACAGACATAGTAACTCTATGAGTCGTAGGAAGGAACCGACCTTTTAACTTACGGTAAGAGGATTGAAACGTACAGCCGGGATAGTTACATGACTCCTGCTCGCGTCCTATCATTTTTTTTTAAACGTTATGACCCAATAAGCAATAACACGAAACTGTAATGTTCATATGTTACGATCGTAAATTGGTACATAATTAGTGTATAAAGTACTCATACACCAATCAATTGCGAAAAATATTTCATGAAATTGTAATTGTGTAACTAATTTTTAGTACACAATAATACATACTGTGCAAAACATTAGTTTCAAAATTCAAACTTGCCCAAACGTGATTACTAATTATCAATATAAATACTAACTCTTCTTGTTGGTTGAAATTAATGTTATTGTTCAAAATTTCAGCGCTCAATATATTCCGAAAATATTAGTTTCCTCTAAAGAAGTATGATAATAAATCGAATATGTGAAAACGTTACTTTCAATGAATAAATAATCGAAACAATTTCTTTACATTTAGTAATAATTAAACAATGTGAAAAAATGTTTACACAAAATTTGCCAAGAAAATATTTACATAAGGGTATAACAACAATGAGAGCAGCAATCATTTATATTTTTATTTGTAGCTAATTGTCCACACTCTTAGTTGTTCATTTATTATTTTGTTCTTGTTTTGCACATCAATTGTGCTTTGGTACTGACTTATCAAACAATATATTAAGTAATACAGGTTTGTATGAAATAATATTGAAATCACAGTAGATATCTTGTAATACTGACTATATTTTAAAGCACAATGGGTGTCAGTGCAACTTAAAGAGCGCGTGATATATAAAAAACCTAATATATGAACAAGTTACTAAAAACCAAAACAGTAAGTGATTGCTTCTTTATCTTCTTGGATTACGTAACAATTTGCAATAGAAACAATCTAAAGTTAAAAATTTGGAATTTAATGAGGAATTATTATTTCATTATAATTAAATGAGGAGGATTATTTCAATTATTCGATCTATTATCATAAAGCAAACAAAATGTTATCACTAATTATGTAAAGTAATGTTTTCTCCTTTCCGATTCACTACCGCCGACTCCTAAATAGGGAATTAACGGTAAAAACTATGTAAACTACAATATGTAAAGTGTTGAATCTGTAAACAATAAAATTAATATCAATCAAGAAGAAGGGCTAGTATTTGTACACAAAAGAATTTAGTTGTTCAAATAATTTGCGAGGGTGAAAAGGAAGCAAAAAAAGTCGGCAAAAATGTAAGAGTAGTAATTATTCGTGCAGTTCTTCTTTGCACGTATTTATAGGATAGTTTGTGACGAAAACAGATCACATTAATGATTAACATCGTCAGTACATTTGAAAATGTTATGTCAGTAGAATTCGAAATATCGTACTGTTAAAAATGATCACTGTAGAATGGGACGAAACCATGGGGAAACTGCAACAGAAAAAATATTGTTAATTTACAATAATTTGTTGTCTATATCAAGAATCTTATCTATTACAAGAATTTGCGGAAATATATGCAAACTCGTTGTTTTAGCAAAAAGCTATTAAACTACAATTTCATATAGTATTGCTCGAAATTTATCGACGTACGAATACTTATTTTGCCTGATATGTCTTCATTACTTTTTTAAATGCCTAAACGTGTTTCGAAGCAGTTTTGCTTCTTGTTTAGGACCCTGTGTTAATAATACCACAAAATTGTAGAAGTGTTTACGTATAAGTCTTTCTATTACTTTTAGATTGTAGAAAGTGTCTCTAAATGTGTATAAAAATCATAAATGCATCAAATAAAATAAGGCGTTCGTTTGAATACACCAAATTCAATAAAACAGAATGGGGTTGATAAAGAAGAGAAAAAATATTTACACCATCTATAAGCCCAAAGGAACTTGTTCGCAGCCGATTGAAAGCGAAAATTGCTATGCCAACATTTTTGCATGATTGCATGCATATATAAAAGTTATCGATTCCGGCCATTACATCGTCATTCTACTTTTTAGAGAAAGTGGACCTGTCGAAATGACCACTTTTGCAACAAAAAAGTAACGGTTTATAACATTCGAATGAATAAAAATATTGAAACGTGACTTCTAGCGATTGGTTCATGTTTGCTAACCGCAAGTTTTATGCGCTCTAATCATTCCTTTCAGAACCGAACAATCCATAACAATAAAAGATATCAACGAAAAATACTCCTAATTTAAGAAAACTTCTTTCCAGATTTTGATATTAACACTTTAAGGACCGCTAGCCGATTAATAGACTTTTCGGTTCCAATTGCTATTTACCGGTAGCCGATTAACCGGCTTTTCAGTGGTCGACGGTTATATTAGATAAAATATGTATATATCAGATAATATTATGACAGTTCTAAATGACAATAAAATTACACTGCTTTGAAACCAAAGGATTCTCAATAACACATTCAGTATTTTTCAGTTATAAAGCTTTACAAATAGGCAGATACACAATTCCTGCGCGATATCCAAAACAAAGTCGGTCGTTAGTGAGTGGCATCTTCAGTCAATAGCGGGCGGTAAAGTGTTAACATTATGTACTTTACCATTATTTCTAAGACCCAATGATAACCTGGACATGGTAGACGAAACGTAGATTCGATTTTTGTAACAATTGTTACTCCACAGTCAATGACCAGATTTACGTTCAGTTCCTACTATGAATTTTTAAGCAAGGATGTTACTTGCTACGCTATTATAGAAGCGATTATTTGACATTAGCAGTTTTTGTGCACAATCAAAATACGTTTCAATATAAATACAAATAAGACAATTAAAATACTAGTTTATCAGTTGCTGTGATGACACATTAAAAATCATTTAGCATCAACAGTATTTCTAGACAACCAAAATACATTTCTATTGGAATTACTCCCTTAGGTCGTTATGCGATCTTATCGTTACTAAACATAAACGGAATATTTTTCTCTGCTATAACTTATTTCGTCTAAAGTGGCGTGAAATGCAAGTAAGAGTTTTTTTTAAAGCAGGAAAAGCAGAAAAAACTATTAAAGGCAAAAATCGATAACGGGCATAAAAACTTGCATTAAAACAATATAAACCAACGGAAATTATACATGGGTATGAAACTCCGTTTATTTCTGATTTCGCGGCGTTACTCGCATTTCATTATCTGTATTTAATCAAATATCAAAGGCTTCTATTTTATGAAGAGGGCCCTTTTACAAGCGAGAATAACGACAGATGCCGAAAACCAGTCTTGGACTACCCCAGTCGATTTTGAACAGGGTATTTTGTTGTGTTTACGTAATAAAAGTATATTTCTAAATCCGATCACGAAATATCACATATATATGATAATAATTATGGAATATATAAACATAAAATGAATATGTATATATGATGTGTATGTATATGTAATGATGGTAATATGTATCAATACGATATTTAATAGATAATCAAAATAGTTCGTGCAGTTTCCAACGGAGCGCAATAGAAAGCAGCGTGTTGTGCTACTATAAGTTGCAACTGGCACGTTTTTTCAGGCGCCCAGATTGACAAAGAATGATTAATCAATGAGTGTACTGCGATTTTGTTAAGAATTTAGCTTCAGCGTAGCTTCTTTACCTTATAGTATTCGTCAAATTAAACGTGAAATTATTGGAATGCCAAATAATGGATAGAAATTGTACTAATAGACCCATATTTTAGTACAAAGAACATTAAAACAGAAAAATAATTAAAACAACCCATTGGAAACGGCGTGTTTTTATTAATGAAGTCTAACCAACTAAATGTGATTGTAAATTAGTACGACATGAAGTCATCGAAATTCCAAAAAATCCACTCCAGTCTATCGGAAATTATCTTGCTTTAATAATATGAAACCACGTTTTAGGTTAAAAAGTCATTTACATTCTAAAATATCTGCTGTACCTATCGGGCACTATATTTTTACATTAATACTGTATCAATATGAGCACGCAATGTCATAAAAATGCAAAAAAACAGCTATGCACAGCTATCCTGTATTAGCTTGTCTGACCAATATTGAGCCACACATTACAATGAAAAATTCATACACGCTTAAAACGTGAATTTAAATTCAGTTCGACAGTTCCACAGAGCCCCGCGAAATACATCGTGCCTCGACAGAAGACGCAATTGGCGAGGTCATTGTTTAACGCATTGATTGCCAAGCGTATTTCTCTAGGTTAGAACCGCGATGCGATGAAATACTGCAGAGTATGATTAAATCGTGCAAAATGAAGGTAATACAGAGTTATTAGAAGCCAAAGTATTGAAGCACGGTTCCAATACTAATTGCTTTTACAAGATTGCAAATAGATTTCATTGCAAATTTTTGGCATTTTTAGTAAAACTCTTTGCGTATTTTGCTATGTTAGAATCGCGATGCGATGAAATTGCAAAGTATGATTAAATCAAGCAAAATGAAGGTAATACAGAGTTATTAGAAGCCAAAGTATTGAAGCACCTTTCCGATATCAATTGCTTTTACAAGATTGCAAATTGGTTTCATTTCGAATTTTTTGCATTTTTAGTAAAATCTTGTGCGTATTTTGCTCAAGCGTATTTTGCTATGTTAGAATTGCGATGCGATGAAATACTGCAGAGCATGATTAAATCGTGCAAAATGAAGGTAACGCAGAATTGTTAGAAGCCAAAGTATTGAAGCATCGTTCCAATATCAATTGCCTTTACAAGATTGCAAATAGATTTCATTGCAAATTTTTGGCATTTTTAGTAAAATTTTTTGCGTATTTTGCTATGTTAGAACCGCGATGCGATGAAATTGCAGAGTATGATTAAATCGTGCAAAATGAAGATAACGCAGAGTTGTTAGAAGTCAAAGTATTGAAGCACCGTTCCAATATCAATTGCTTTTACAAGATTGCAAATAGGCTCCATGGCGAATTTTTTGCTTTTTTAGTAAAATCTTTTGCGTATTTTGCTATGTTAGAATCGCGATGCGATGAAATTGCAAAGTATGATTAAATCAAGCAAAATGAAGGTAATACAGAGTTATTAGAAGCCAAAGTATTGAAGCACCGTTCCAATACCAATTGCTTTTACAAGATTGCAAATTGGCTTCATTGCGAATTTTTTGCATTTTTAGTAAAACCTTTTGCACCGGTCACCGCGTATTTTACTATGTTAGAATCGCGATGCGATGAAATACTGCAGAACATGATTAAATCATGCCAAATGAAGATAACGCAGAGTTGTTAGAAACCAAAGTATTGAAGCACCGTTCCAATATAAATTGCTTTTACAACATTGCAAATTGGTTTCATTGCGAATTTTTTGCATTTTTAGTAAAATCTTGTGCGTATTTTGCTCAAGCGTATTTTGCTATGTTAGAACCGCGATGCGATGAAATACTGCAGAGTATAATTAAATCGTTCAAAATAAAGGTAACGCAGAGTTGTTAGAAGCCAAAGTATTGAAGCATCGTTCCAATATCAATTGCTTTTACAAGATTGCAAATAGGCTTCATTGCGAATTTTTTGCGTTTTTAGTAAAATCTTTTGCGTATTTTGCTATGTTAGACTCGCGATGCGATGAAATTGCAAAGTATGATTAAATCAAGCAAAATGAAGGTAATACAGAGTTATTAGAAGCCAAAGTATTGAAGCACCGTTCCGATACCAATTGCTTTTACAAGATTGCAAATAGGCCTCATTGCGAATTTTTTGCATTTTTAGTCAAATCTTTTACGTATTTTGCTCAAGCGTATTTTACTATGTTAGAATCGCGATGCGATGAAATTGCAGAGTATGATTAAATCGCGCAAAACGAAGGTAACGCAGAGTTGTTAGAAGCCAAAGTATTGAAGCACCGTTCCAATATAAATTGCTTTTACAAGAGTGCAAATTGGTTTCATTGCGAATTTTTTGCATTTTTAGTAAAATTTTGTGCGTATTTTTCTCAAGCGTATTTTGCTATGTTAGAACCGCGATGCAGTGAAATACTGCAGAGTATGATTAAATCGTGCAAAATGAAGATAACGCAGAGTTGTTAGAAGCCAAAATATTGAAGCACCGTTCCGATATCAATTGCTTTTACAAGATTGCAAATAGGCTTTGTTGCGAATTTTTTGCATTTTTAATACGTTGACTGCCGTGCGTATTTTGCCGTATTAGAACGGCGATGCTATGAAATACTACAGGGTTCGACTGAATTATGCAAAATGTAAATAATGTGCAAGTATTGGAGACCAAAGAATCGCATCACTATTCTAACAATAACTGCATTTATAAAATAATTATTACTACCCATTCCGAATATTTTGGATCTTCAGTAAAATCTCTTGCGCCGGTCACCGGTGACCCCCACGGCAGCCAACGTGTTAATCAAATCTTTTGCGCCGGTCACCGGTGACCACTGTGACAGTCAACGTGTTAAAAATGTTTCAAAAATTTCGCTTCGGAGCATACGTGATTCTTTCGTCCCGACAAAAGGTGCATTCACGATTTCGAGGATTTGTCGCGCTGGGCGCCATCTATCGTGAAGATTTCGAATGAGAAAAATCCCTCTTCTTTCCGCCATTGTCTCGAAACTGCACGAACTCTTTCGGTGACCTAACATCTAGCAGCAGATTCGTTTTAATGCACAGTATATAACGAATAACTCTGTCCGATGAATTTCAGTTCACCCGATGGTTCAAGTACCCAACCAGTTAGTCGGCGCACCGACTGGAACCAACGTTACGTTGGTGTGTCACGTCGAGGCTTCGCCGAAAGCCATTAATTACTGGACCCGCGATTCGGGTAAGATTTAATGGACTCCTTGAGATATGCACTCGAAGAAACTAGCAGTATCATTACCCGTCAGCTGGCGCGCACGAGCGATTATACGATCATACGTAGAAGCCGGCTGAAAGTTTTCTCGCGCGTGCTCTCACACGATTTGCCAAAAACGTCACACACCCGCGGCTAAAACAGATACCGCATTTAATTACCGTAAAGGCTTCTCACTACACCGATATCGTACGTCGCAATTTTAATTATCCGAGACGAATGTTTTTCAATGTCCCCTACCAATAACCGAAAATGGCGACGGGCATTTTCATGGACCAATAGGCGAGATGATTATCACCAATAGTAAATACTCCATGTCCGAAGAAAAGACGTCGGTGTACAGCGTAAAAATGCAGTTGGTGATCATGCTTCTGCAGAAGCAGGATCTGGGCGGCTACAAGTGCATTTCGAAGAACTCCATCGGGGACGCGGAGGGCACCATCCGGCTTTACGGTGAGTTTCTCAGCGGTAGGTTTGCTAAGGTAGTTGGACGTAATGCCTCGATAAGGATGGAAGCGCGTCGTAAAGTCTCCGCGAGACTTTAGAACTTGGCGACTTTGCCAGACGTAGAATGATACCGCGAAGCCCTGCCCCGTTTTGTCCTCGACACGTCCTGCCTGTCTTCCCTGTCTACCGCTCTACTACCTGTCTACTTCTCTACATGCAACTGGCCACTTCGCCGACGTGTCTCTTTGTCCTTCGACAAATTAAGATATCTGCGCGTTGACAGAAGTAAGCAAAACTTTTAACACCGCGACGCGCTTGTCATCTCTGACGGAGCGGCTGAAAAGAGTATTCCTCGAAACGATATCATCAAATGGCAGTTTGCGCACATTTTCGGCGTCAGCAAATATTTCGGCGACGGACAGCATTTATGGTAATATCGGTCAGTTTGTCTAATTACAAATAATTCTATAATTCATCAATTTTACCTGTGCTTTAATATCGGTGAATTTAATTTATTTAATTTTCTATTGGTTCAGTTATGAAAATAGATTCTTAATGGTCATTAGAGATATTGCATTCTTGCCATGTTCCTCCCTTATAAATGTGTGTTTATATTCTGTTAAAGCACGTTATATCATTGAAACCGTGGAAATATGTGATTGTCATGGTTATTAAAAATTCCGCGCCTTTGTACACTTTTCACTTCTGTGGATATGTATGTTTGTAAAATTTTGAAGTTATTTACGGAATATGAGAGCAAATTTATCTTAAGAATTTAATATATTTTTGATAAACTATAATAGAAATACCGTCCACATACATATCAAAAATATTGCAACTTTATCAGTTTATCACTTCTGTGCAGGTATATTTTTGTAAAATTATAAATTTCTTCACGAAATATGCAGGAAATTTCATCTTAACAGTGTAACATATTATTTATAAATGAAATAGTGAAAAGATCCTGTGCTGTGTATATCAAAAGTATTGCAATTTGACGAAATTCTGACTAGGAAACACCACAAACCTCCTGCACATTCATAAGAAACACATCCTGTCGCTCAAAATTATACAAGTTCGTAACCTTAACATCGCGTGCAATTTCGTAATAACACGCAGTCAGTTACCGAAACATAAATGGCGTGCTTATGGCCTCGATCATAAACGTTGCAGTTTATCGACGCGATGTAAGCTGACATGTAAACGCAAGATACGTGGCTTTACGCTCGCATGTTAATCGCGCCACGGAAAATTTGCGTGTGGCGTCTGAATTAGAGTTTACACGACAGGACATTTGCTCAGCTCATTACGTACGTGCAATTAACTAAGCTACGTTACTTACTTACTTGTAGAAACTTACCAACAGCGTCATGTTAAATTGTGCGTGATGATTGCCTTGCACGTATCACTTGTAAAGATTGCGTTCATTTTTCTACTAACAGGCTTCTTCAGCCTTATCTCTTCACAGCCTTTTGTGGAGTATCACGGGACATCTACTTTATTCAGAAATAGGCTTGGGACTCTTTTTACGCGGTGCTTTTTTACATGGCCTATTTCGTATTCGTGATTTAACTACAGTTTTCCGATTTTTTAACCATCTTTTCTCAACATTTTCTTTAAGATATTATCTTTCATTCATGTTTTATTGAATAAAATGTTATTATGTGTTACTGATATTTCCACTGGTTATTCAAGACGTTTCGGTTACATTTATGCGATTTTTAAAAAAGAATTTGTTTTTTTCTCAACACATTATTCTTTTTCATGCTTTTCAAACATGTTGCCGTTTCAAACATGTATTAGATTTCGCAAATTTTTCTTTTTCTTTATATAAATAAATTTGCATATATACGATCCTTTCTGCAACAAAAGAAGACCTTGGAGTGCTCAGATACATGATTCTTTGTGTTACAAAATCAACAATACAATATTGTTCTATGTAGACCGTACGGCAGCTAATTGCCAATATTTGTAAATGTAACATTTGTAAATGCATTCTTTCTCTACAGGCCTTCCAGTATAAATCCCTAGGATTTTCCGGTTTACTTTTATCTACAAATATTTTTTTAGTTTTCAATAATAAATATTTCGAAATTTCATAATATCATTTCTCAACAGTTCCAATACTACTTTCTTATAAAAAAAAATTAGTAGACAAATTATTTGCTTACAGCCGATTCTTTGAAGAAAACTTGTAACATAAACTCCTTTCAAAGAAAACTTGTAACCTAATCCGAATGTATTAGAGTTCAAAGGGTTAATGTAAAATGCAACCTAAATTTTATACTCTATACTGTCTGAATTTAATTGTAATTTACGCACGTAGACACATTTTCTTGGTTGGTTCTCTCTTATTCGTTCAGATTAACGTGAAACTGTGTATTATATTCTTCAGAGATGTCACTATAGCAAGAGCTATCTGCACTTGGTGCATTTTGTGAAATCTGTAGATAGCAGTATGCACACATGAAAAGAACAGTTCTATGCAGTTTAACTTACATTTTCAACCTACTAAACCATGTGACATGCTCACCCATCTTTAAAGCATTTAAACTGCACCTACTGTCCAGGAAATTTAGACAATGCAATCTTTTCCGTGTTGAACAATAACCAACATTCTTGTAAAATTTAATTTTACCAAACAAATGTGCGTTGTCAACCATAAGTATTGCCATTTGTTGGATTCGTTTGCTCTTTTCTAAATAAGTTTAAGCGATCATCCATTTTAATCTTTAAAACGTTTGAGTCCAGGTTATTTTATAGTTCGATATATTTATTTTCTTTTTAGTCCAGACTTTGATTTGGAACTGACTTCTTCTAAACTATGGAGTCCGATTATTAATTTCTTGGAGTCTAGACTATAATTCCAACTTATTCTTATCTTTAAATTTGAGCTTAGTTTTCCTTACTCTTATATTTTCCATTTTTTCTTCGTCATTTCTTTCTTTTCTCCTTTCCTATTTAATTATTTCGAAGTCTCTTGTTTCAGCAGTAATGCACTTATCCTATTCTTCTACTTTCATCTATATTGTCTGGACTTCTCATACATTTGCACATGCCGAATTTTTCTAACTTTCCATATCAAACATCGGACACCACTGGACACCATAAAATCCTGTTAATGAAATAAAATTAATCAAACAAATATGCATGTCCGCTTACACTCCACAGGTTGCATATCGCATCTATTAGATCGTAGTACATCCAGTACATTTATACATTCGCTATTTCCGTTTCTACTTCGGTCCGAGAATTAACTAGAAGGTTGAATGCGCCGTAGCTTAAAGGTTGGAAATTCTAACGCTACTCGGGTCTATGTACGGTCACGTGACGCTTTCAGGAGAAGAATTTATCGGTGTGTCCGTGCATGTGCGTATGTGCACGCCGGCAAATGCTTCACATGCAGCGTGCTCAAATTTCTCGTTGAATCACGCGATAAGATAAGGCCAGGAAATTCACCGTTAAACCGACAGTATAACGAAGCGTGAAGACGACGAGAAGGAAAGAATGAAGCGTGCAGCCGTCTACAGGGTGACCCGTTCGAAATAATCCCTATGGCCAATAATGCGCCCGGGTAAACGACAATTTATGGGACAAATCTGGAAAAAACAGCGTGCCGAAAAATGACAAAATAAATTTATCGCCAAATTAATCGTGGTCTCGTTAGTCGAAAATTTAAAAAAAAATGAGATTTATCAGTTATTTCATACCAAAATTTAAAAAAAATGAGTTTATCATTATTTTTTATTTTTAACTAAATTTATTCAATGTAATTTTTACGAAATTGTCAAAAATGAACCATTAGATAGTGGTTGTAATTTCAACATTATATGGAATTCATTTAGTTTTAATTATGAAAGTGGTCTAAGTCAAAAATTTAAATAAATTATATAAACAACTTGAAAATGGCACGTGGCCTTCTTTGACGCGTTTCTGAACTACATAATAAAATAAATGACAATCAAATTTTAATAATAACGACAACTTTTTAACGAAATTATCAATAACAAGAAGAGTAAAAAATACCGCGGGTGAATCTGTCTCTTGGCTACAAATTCAATGGATGAGATTCTTGAAAAATGAACCTTATAAAATGTTCTATAAAACATCTTTAGATGATTCTAAATTTCATGTTTTGGATCTTTCACCTAAAAAAAGGAAGACCAAAAATATACGGAAATATTAAATTACTTCCATTATACACCACCATTAGACCAGTATCGGAAGAAAAACATAAAGATATTATGAGTTTACTACCGTACATCCCTCCAGTTTTTCAGGAACATTTTAAGAATCTTAATTCGAAGAAATTTCGAGAAGACTCGAAATAATGATAAAAATGGATTACTGTTTAAAAATAATTAATAAATGTAATAAATGTTCACGAATTATTTCAATCAAATTATTGTTTCAAATAAAACTCAAAGTTCTTTATTGCTTTAAGTCATTTATAGGACATTCAGTTAATTTTGAAAATGGTCTAAGTCAATTCAATCTTTAAAAATAATATTATCGTATAAAATTCACACAAAATTTCATATTCATAGTAAATTTCCATTAATTAAGACTAATAAAATTATAAATTAAAATGTCGCATAATGTAAAAATATTTTTTAATTTATTCAAATGCAATTCATTAAATATCTCGAAACAAGAAATATATGACTTAGACCACTTTCATAATTATGGGCACAAATCTGGAAAAAACAGCGGGCCGAAAAATGACAAAATAAATTTATCGCCAAATTAATCGCGAAACATTAAAGGGGCGAATTTTTCGTTAGGTAATTGAATACGTTGTATGTACGTATGTAGGAGCCAAAGCACGGAAATACAGATTTTCATCTAATTATGTTTATGACGATAAATGTATATTCGCGGGAATAAATTAGTTAGTTTTGAATTTTCACGATCTAGTCAGGATTAAATAAAAGGATAATCTGAAAACTGAAATAAAACAAACTAATAAACGCACAGTTGTGAAATAGATCAAAATTATAGTATAGAACATGTGAAAATAATAAAATGATCGATGATCAAGATTTAACACAAGTCACTATGATATTCTCATTTTCGCACGCAATACTCCATTTACTGTAATTTTCGTTTCGCGCATAGAATGTGTTAACAGTGTGTAAATATTCGTCTTTTGTATAATATTTTACAACTTTCTACAATATTCTCGCGTTCCATTTACAACGTGTTAATAGAATTGTAACTAAAAATCACAAAGTACAATCGGTGTGCAACCACACATTTTTCACGACACTGAATGCTACTGAACTCAATTCTACAACAAAGTGCACAGGCAAATACATTCTACATTTGAAGACATTGAATCCTTGAAACTTTCGAATTGCAACGCAAAAATTAATATATAAGACACGTGATACGTTCAAATTTTCTACAACATTTTCGATTTCCATCTATAATGTGTCAATAGAATTGCAACTAAAAGTCAGAAGTTACATTAAATGTTTGATCACAAATTATATGCGACAATATATGGTTCGTCTTCTGCAAAATTAAAAAACAAAATACACAAGTACATAAAAAGACATTGATTCCTAACAAATATTTCAGTTACATACAGAAGTTAACATACAAGATATATCTCATTAGGAAACGCAAATTCAAAAAAATTCGCCGCTTACAACGTGTTCTATAGTTGACAAGTTCAATCAAAAGCAAAGGTACATTATACATATCATTGCACAACTTTCGGTTACACCCTATGACCCGCCTTCTACAGACTAATAAAAAAAGTGAATCAGTACATACAAAGACATTGCATCTTCACAAATAGTTTAGTTAAAAACCAAAGTTAATATACATGGCACTACCATTTCATGACTCTTTCCACTGGACCCTCGTAAAATTGTATATACAAGGTACTTGTTCGAAAATATCAAATTCCGAAAATTTTACAACAGCCTATCTTGTTGAAACGTTAAACAACATTCTCGCTTTCCGCCTATATCGCGTTAATAGTATTGCACCTAAAAGTCAGAAGTTACATTAAATGCTTCAACAAACTTGATAAAACAAAATACACAAGTACTTATAAAGACATTGAAACCTAATAAATATTTAAGTTACATATAAAAATTATCGTACAAGATACATTTCATTCGGAAATGCCAAATTCAAAAAAATTCGTCGTCTGCAACGTGTTCTATAACCGACAACGCCAATCAAAAGTTAAGATACGGTATGCGTATCATTGCACAAGTTTCGATTACACTCTATGACCGGCCTTTTACAGACCAATAAAACAAAATCAACCAGCCCATACAAAGACATTGAATCCTCACAAATAGTTTTAAATATCAAAGTTAAATATGTAGGATCTCAGATACAGGATTAACATACATGATCCTTAATTATTATATTGAGGTGTTATAGGTGACGAGTTTGTTCAATTGTGTTATTTGGTTGCATAGAGTCTTAACGACGAAACGTTAAGACGTAAAAACGAAAAGGCAAAACGACGAAACGTCGAAAGATTAGGAAATAAGACCCTTGATTGTCTTGTTACTGTTTATAAATATTATACTCTCTCGTTTCATATATATAGCCTCACCATTTCAAATTTTTCTCTTGGTCGTAAAAATGTATGTACTTGTTGTCCGACAACGTCAAATATCAACAGCCCACCTTAGTTCAAGAATTGGCTATATCGCGTTAATAGTATCCCACCTAAAAGTCAGAAGTTGCATTAAATGCTTGAATAAACTTGATAAAACAAAATACACAAGTACTTGCAAAGACATTGAAACCTAATAAATATGTAAGTTACATACAAAAATGATCGTACAAGATACATTTAATTCGGAAATGCCAAATTCAAAAAAATTCGTCGTCTACAACGTGTTCTATAGTCGACAGCGTCAATCAAAAGTAAAGATACGTTATGCGTATCATTGCACAACTTTCGATTACACTCTATGACCGGCCTTTTACAGACCAATAAAACAAAATAAACCAGCACATACAAAGACATTGAATCCTCACAAATAGTTCAGTTAAATATCAAAGTTAACGTATATGTAGGATCTCAGATACAGGGTCCTCTAATTGGCGAGCAAAGGTCATCTATGATCCTTAATCATTATATTGAGGTATCATAGGTGACGAGTTTGTTCAATTGTGTTATTTGGTTGCATAGTAGTCAGTTAACGACGAAACGTAAAGACGATAAGACGTAAAAACGAAAAGGCAAAACGACGAAACGTCGAAAGATTAGGAAATAAGACTAAAGTGCCTTGATTGTGTTGTTACTGTTTATAAATATTATACTCTCTCGTTTCACGTGTTTAAATCCCGTGTATATGGCATTACCATTTCATGAATTTTTCTCTTGGACCCTCGTAAAAATGTATGTACAAGGTACTCGTTGTCCGAAAACGTCAAATTCCGAAAATTTTACAACAGCCCACCTTGTTGAAACGTTCAAGAACTGGCTTTCCACCTATATCGCGTTAATATTGGGTTGGCAACTAAGTGACTGCGTATTTTGTCGATAGATGGACTTTACACTTTCTTTTGTTTTGTTAACGTGGTCATTGCATCTAACCTATATTTTTTTCTTATTATTTGGACTTCTACCTTTAATTTAGCAAAAAAAATTATATCGATTAGTGTTTTAGTTTTGTTTTTATCCCAATTTAAAAATGGAAGAACAAGACGTGCACTTCAGACATATTTTATTGTATTACTTCCGAAAAGGCAAGAACGCATCGCAAGCATAAAAGAAGTTATGTGCCGTATATGGAAATGAAGCCTTGAAAGAAAGGCAGTGTCAAAATTAGTTTGCCAGATTTCGTTCTGGTGATTTTCACTGAAAAATGCTCACGATCTGGCACGTCCAGTTGAAGTCGATGAGATCCATATGAAGGCCATTATCGATTCATATTGTCATAGTACAACACGTGATATTCCCCAGAAGCTCAATGTATCGCATACATGCATTGAAAGAAAAATTAAAAATGCTTGGTTGTGTCAAGAAACTCGATATATGGATCCCTCACCAGCTTAAGAAATTCATTTGACGCAACGCATTAGCATCTGCGATTCGCTGAAACGCAACGAAACTGATCGATTTCTGAAAAGCCTAATTACTGGCGGCGAAAAGTGGATAATTTATAACAACGTAAATCAGAAGAGATCCTAGCTGATGAAAGATGAACCAGCCCAAACGACATCAAAAGCAGAAATTCACCAAAAAAAGATTATGCTGTCAGTTTGGTGGGATTATACAGGAATTTTGTACTTTGAACTTATACCATAAAACCAAACGATCAATTCAAACGTGTACGTTCAACAACTTGCCAAACTGAGCGATGCAATTCAAGAAAAGCGGTCGGTATTGTCAAAACGTAAGGGTGTCGTTTTCCACCATGATAATGCAAAGCCCCACACCTCTTTGATCACTCGCCAAAAATTATTGGAACTGGGTTGGAATGTTTTATCACATCCACCATATAGCCCTGATCTTGGTTCAGACTACCATTTGTTTCGTTCCATGCAGAACTATTAAATGGTAAAATGTTTAATAATGCTGATGATGTCAGATCTACATTTAATTCAGTTTTTTTAATAGAGATCAGAAATGTTACGATGGAATTTTGACACTGCCAGAACGATGGCAAAAGGTCATCGACAAAAATGGACAGTATCTAATTGAGTAAAGTTATATTTTTAAACAAAATATTAAATGCTGTACTTATTTTGCGAATTTCGTTGCCAACCCAATTATCCCACCTAACACAGGATTACATAATAATGTGTGATCAATTTTTCGCGACACTGCGTGGCTGGCCGTGTAGAGTAGAGAAAAGCACGACATTTCTAGTAGTTTCAGGGCCGGTAAAGTAAGAGTGGCAAAGGAGGAAGGGAATAGAAGGAGAAGGGACGATGGCACGTCACGTCGAGGGGTAAAAGTCCGGGAAACAATATCCATCCTGCCATCCTCCTGCTGGCTAACGCCACTGGCACGACCACGAACCCCTTCCAACCCACAGCGTGTCCTCCGTTTGCACCGTCGTTCTCCCCACCGGCCTCCCCGCCGCCTCCTGTCTCGTATTAGTTATCGTTTATCAGGACCCACCGGTAGACAAAACGCGCCGACGGGAATTGGGTGAGCCATCTGTTGCCAGACATGATCGATAAAAGTCCGCCAAGTGTTATCAGTGCTAAACTGCTATTTCAACGAACTGCCGCACGTTTACCTTCGTCTTCGCCTTCGCCCGCTCCTTCTTCTTCAGCCGAACGTTTTTATTTTTATGCTCTCTGCACTTTTATACCCCTGTAATCAATTCGCATCTTCCTCACGGTTACCGCTCTTTCTCGCCAAATTGGCCCCGGCGCTTTTGCCTTCTGATCCGCACGTGTCGTTTATCGCGCTTGCGGAATTGTGTTTATTTGTTGGGTGATAAGCATCGCCGGATGGACCGAGGTACAGGAAACCAATAGGTGCTAGAAACGAAGTATTAAGTACTGTAACGGTTTTCATGTAATTATGTCTTCTAACTTCACTCAGGATTAACAGTTGTATGAGATACAGTTTATTTGTTAAGTAATAAGGGCACTTGGATGGAGTGAGTTACAAGAAATCAATGCATATATTGTAAACTAAATATTAAGTGCTATAATGATTTTACTGAATTTCACCATTTTTAGTTCATGCAGGATTAACAATAATAGCACATCCAGTTAATTATTGGGTAGTAAAGATAGTTGGATGGAGTGAGTTACAGGAAACTAATTGGTATTAGAAACAAGATGTTAAAAGTTACACAATTTTCACGTGATTACGCGTATTTTCGTTCACAATTCATGTTTTAGTTAACAATAATATGAAATTCAGTTTATTTCTGAGGTGATAAGGAGAAGTAAATGGAGTAAGTTACAGGAAACCAATAGCTGTTAGAAACGAAGTATTAAATACTATAACGGTTTTTATGTAATTCTGTTTTCTAACTTCACTTAGGATTACCGGTCATATGAGATGCAGTTTATTTGTTAGGTAGTAAGGGCACGTGGGTGGAGTGAGTTGCAAGAAATCAATGCATATGTTATAAACTAAATATTAAATGCTGTAACGATTTTACTGAATTTCACAATTTTTACTTCACGCAGGATTAACAATAACAGCACATCCAGTTTACTTGTTGGGTAATAAAGATAGTTGGATGGAGTGAGTTATAGGAAACTAATGGGTGTTAGAACGAAGTATTAAGTACTATAAGAATTTTCATGTAATTATGTTTTTTAGCTTCACTTACGACTACCGGTCATATGAGATGCAGTTTATTTGTTAGGTAATAAGGGCACTTCCTTGTGTTTTACTCAATTTTACCAGTTTTACTTATAAGATATAAGAAACAAAATGTTGAAAGTTACACAATTTTCCCTTGATTACGCGTATTTTAGTTCACAGTAATATGGGATTCAATTTATTTGTTGAGTGATCCATCACCGGATGGACCGAGGTACAGGAAACCAATAGATGTTATAAACGAAGTATTAAATACTGTAACGTTTCTTATGTATTTATGTTTTCTAACTTCACTCAGGATTACCAGTCGTATGAGCTGCAGTTTATTTGTTAGGTAATAAAGACACTTGGATGGGTTTTACTGAATTTCACAATTTTTGCTTATCAGATATAAGAAACAAAATGTTAAAAGTTACACAATTTTCATTTGATTACGCGTTCTTTAGTTCACAATAATATGGGATATAATTTATTTATTGAGCGATAAGCATCACCGGATGGACCTAGGTACAGGAAACCAATAGGTTTTAGAAACGAAGTATTAAATACTATAACGGTTTTCATGTAATTATGTTTTCTAACTTCACTTAGAATTACCGGTCATATGAGATGCAGTTTATTTGTTAAGTACTAAAGGCTGTGCCTTCAACACACTTTTTCATTCTAAAATATCTGCAGTTTTACGGTATGGTAATTAATTCGCGTCTTCGTCGCAGTTATTGCACTTTTGCAACAAAATGTTAAAATTTTTTTCACGCGATTGGTTCTCACAATTCATGGTTTAGTTAACAATAATAAGGGATTCAGTTTAATTGTCGGGTGATAGGAACAAATTGAGTTTAGCAATGACTATTAAACGAAGTATTAAATACTATAACGGTTTTTATGTAATTATGTTTCCTAACTTCACTCAGAATTAACAGTCATATAAGATGCAGTTTTTTCGTTAGGTAGTAAGGGCACTTGGATGGAATGAGTTACAAAGAAACTGATGCATATGTTATAAACTAAATATTAAATGCTGTAACGATTTTACTTAAAATGCTGCAGAATTAACAGTATCGTCGGCGTTGGCAATAAAGATATTTGAATGTTAAAACGTGATCAGGTTCTGCACTGTTACGATTAAACCATTTTTTTACCTTTTTTATAGTTAGCAACATAGAGAAAAATAATTATTATGATGAGAATTTAGAGTTGAGTGGTATTGAAGACGTGTGTGATTTTCAAGTGTTAAAAGGTATTGCGAAAGACAATGTTGATTATAATTTTGACACTTCAAATAGTGGTTCCGAAATTATACTACATACACAGGAAACAATGATGTGCTGTGTCTTTTACAAGGAAACAAAAGGATGGCAGACGTCAAACAAGTGATTACTGTGTGGGAAATTTAGTGAAAACAATAGATGTTTATTAGAATGAAATGAACAACAATACAAGATATGATCTTTCGCGTGTGTCGACTCGTTTCCCCGTGATCGTTTCCTCGTGATGATCTCGTGGCGACTCCCCGGCGACTCCGTGGCGACTGCAGCTGTCGCTCTTTTCTCTTATAAACAAATTAATCGTGGATCACACCATCGATCGCTCACCTGATTCGATTCCCTAGCAACCAACTTATTCTAAAATCTTCCAAACGCTCGATCGCTCATGCATACACACACACCACACACACACACACAATCGGGTGTGACAACTCATATCGCGATACCACTACTGTAACACTTGCTCAAGTAAACCCAGGATGCACATGGGAGATTGTTTCCAAAGATATCACACCATGGTGAATTACAAAATTTAACAATTTATCTTTCATTTGCAAGGTAAAACTGCATATGTATAAAATAAATATAATTAAAAACATTCACAACCACGTGTTCTTGCTTCTCAATTCTTCTCACTTAAAATAAAACTCCGTTTCATTTGTTCCGCTGCAAAAATGTGCTGGAGTGCTAAGGGTTAAAATGTAAAATGTAAAAAAAGATCAAGGTAAAGTCAATTGCTTTAGTTCGTGACGGCTGAAATGTTAAGCCACGCTTGAATTCTTAACCAATTACACTCGATTGTTCCCTCTGAAGGGAAATCGCAAATCTAGCATACCACTCGGATGTCCCCTATCATTGGACATTGAAGCTTGTTTGTGGTTCCACACGTTTTACATACGCCAGCATAGTTTTTAAAAATACGAAAGTTTCCCCGAAGTGTACTATTGAAATGGCATTCAAAATCAAAACCAAAGCATGGTTTATATAACAAAATATATAAACGAAAAATATGAAACGATATTACGTCGAAAGAGAACGTGTGAAGTGCATTTACAGTGCAGTCTAAACTTGTTTTCCCCACTTAAATAAAGCGATAATCAGCGTTTGTGTATTTTATGTAGGTATGATTATACTCCTTGTAAAGTATTGTATTATTTGAAAAGATAGATAAGCAAATGAAACAGTACGACTGTAGCCTCAAAGAAAGACTTCCAAAGAAGTGGACGCGGTGATGTAAATGAGTTTTAGGCTGTAAAACTCATATATTGTTCCTTTTCAGTAAACTACATAACATTATTTTCATGTAGGTTGTCTGCTTATAATGTAATAGCTTATTTCAACCAACCTTCTAGCTCGAGTGACAAGGCGAGGGACTAATGATGCGAAGTCTAGAATTCAAATCTCTTGACTGCGACATTTACTTCAACTTTATTCTTTTTAAACAAATTTATTTAATATCACGATATGAAATATCGAGTGTGAAAACAATTTCGTATGTGGGAGTTGGCCGATGAATTCGACAGGACTTTACAGAAAAAATTAAATTGCTTATATTCAATGCGCATTGCACAATTAAAATTAAAATAAAAATATAAAAAATAAAAATAATTAAAATAAAAATAAAAGTGGAAATGTCCTACGATCTGCTGTCTCTCTGGGAATTGCATTCGTCATAATTGACAGGATGGTAGAAATCGTAAAAAGAGGAAAGACAACTTTCGCACACGATACACAAACAATTTAACAAAGATATACTCCAACATGTACATGCAGAAATGAGAGAATATTGGAAGCATCCCTCAAGAACATTTCGGAATTTTGGTTTTTCGAACTCTCATTAAACTTGCGACGGATACCAGATAAATGCCCGGAATTTCGAACGTTGGTATAAAAGGAAATATGGTCGAGAAAAAATAAAGTTAAAAAAATGTCGCTTGAGCTAAGATACCATTTTATAATCATTTGTTATATGCTAGGAAGACCATGGACGTAAAAATTATTTTATGCAGTTCCTGGAAAACTTCTGGCCATTGAAAAAAATATATACATGTAGGATTTTTGATTGGAATGATATATTAAACGGTTTTAAACACAAAAGTAATGGTTGTAATGTTTCTCGCACTTCACTCTGTATTAAACGCTAATAAATGTTCGCTCAAAACTCACTAAACGCATTTGCTGATAATCTCTAAATATTCGCTTGGATGCACACACTGTTACGCTTGAAGGTTTTGCAAAGACTCACTTATTTCAATATCGCGCTCAACACTTTTATACTGTTTGGTTTCGAGAACATTCCTAATAGCAAATATAGATACATGCATTCTTTCTCACTCTCTCTTTCTCTCTCTCATACGCACACTTTCTCATTACTCGTTCATACAAAATCACACATCCTACATACATTTTAGGATTTTACATTTCTCGGAGGGTGGAACAATATATGTGCCCATAATTATTATATGAAAGTGGTCTAAGTCATATATTTCTTGTTTCGAGATATTTAATGAATTGCATTTGAATAAATTAAAAAATATTTTTACATTATGCGACATTTTAATTTATAATTTTATTAGTCTTAATTAATGGAAATTTACTATGAATATGAAATTTTGTGTGAATTTTATACGATAATATTATTTTTAAAGATTGAATTGACTTAGACCATTTTCAAAATTAACTGAATGTCCTATAAATGACTTAAAGCAATAAAGAACTTTGAGTTTTATTTGAAACAATAATTTGATTGAAATAATTCGTGAACATTTATTACATTTATTAATTATTTTTAAACAGTAATCCATTTTTATCATTATTTCGAGTATTTAAGATTCTTAAAATGTTCCTGAAAAACTGGAGGGATGTACGGTAGTAAACTCATAATATCTTTATGTTTTTCTTCCGATACTGGTCTAATGGTGGTGTATAATGGAAGTAATTTAATATTTCCGTATATTTTTGCTCTTCCTTTTTTAGGTGAAAGATCCAAAACGTGAAATTTAGAATCATCTAAAGATGTTTTATAGAACATTTTATAAGGTTCATTTTTCAAGAATCTCATCCATTGAATTTGTAGCCAAGAGACAGATTCACCCGCGGTATTTTTTACTCTTCTTGTTATTGATTCTTCTAGTGATTTCGTTAAAAATGGAGTTGTCGTTATTATTAAAATTTGATTGTCATTTATTTTATTATGTAGTTCAGAAACGCGTCAAAGAAGGCCACGTGCCATTTTCAAGTTGTTTATATAATTTATTTAAATTTTTGACTTAGACCACTTTCATAATTAAAACTAAATGAATTCCATATAATGTTGAAATTACAACCACTATCTAATGGTTCATTTTTGACAATTTCGTAAAAATTACATTCAATAAATTTAGTTAAAAATAATGTGGTATGAAATAACTGATAAACTCATTTTTTTTTAATTTTAACTTAGACCACTTTCATAATTATGGGCACATATGATCTTTGCAGCTTGAAACTGGTTTACACTACCGCATCCTCTGCTTATGGAGAGTGATTTCCAGAAATTTGGAATTTGTCCGTCTAGGTTTTTATCGGTGAATAAACATAAAAATAAATTACATATTTACAATGTGGGAGGAAAAAACGGATCTCTATTGTTTTTTCTAATAGGAAAACATAAGATTCAAAACAATAAAATAATTATTATTGTGAAACGTATATAAACGAATACGCAATGCGTATCGGGAACTGTTGTACAATTTGATCATGCAGTAAAACAGATGACAAGACATAAAATGCTGATTTTTTTACAAACTGCTTTTATATTGTCTGCAGGTTCGTGTTAATTAAATGACATCACGATGTGTTATTTAATTTGAAAACTATACAACGTAACAGCTGCGAAAACATTTCCAGTGCAATAGCTAAAGTACTTTCACTACAATTGAAATGTTGACTACCAATAAAAAAAAGTTTAACAATAATAGCGTAGTTTGCAGTTTACCTATCGCTGCTAATTTTCCTCCGTTAACAAATCGTTTTTATTTTTACGCTGCAGATTTATGTTACTGCAATCAATTCGTATTATTGTCACAGCATTTACATTATTATCGTAGTGCGCTTTTTCATCAAATTGCTTTCTACTTTTTCTTCTTCGCAAGCATCTGTCATTTACAATGTTTACGAAATACTGAATGTGGCAATTTTGCATTCTGAATCCTCTGTCTGAGGCCTTATGCTTGTATGTTTTAAGTAGTTAGTCTTTAGAAACTCATAATTTCCCTTTCCTTAAAATTTCATTATAATTATACAATAATTAGGGAAAAATCAAATACCAGCGGCAACAAAATTGTTTGCACTTCATTCCTACTACCTGAAGTTTTTTACGTCTATAATCAATTCCAACCGCTCCTCAATCACTACTCTTTTCCAGCAAATTAGTTTCTCCGCTTTTTCATTCTGACACGTGCGCATCGTTTCCAATGTTTACTTCATACTAATTGTAACACTTAGCCGACCGATCGGGGAGATCTCTCCACTTTAAAAGAAAACGGTGCACGACCGATTGGGGAGATCTCCCATTTTTACCGTAGCAACGCGTTTCCTTTTTTCTGTTATTGTCAGTTACCTTTATTCGGAGTTGTTCGAAATTACTAACAAACTGTTTCTATAAAGCACAGTATATAAGAAAATCCACCAATTTAGTGGTGAAAATTACTTAAAAAGTTACAAATTCGATTGGGACAAAATAAAGTTATAGCGGTAAGAGGTGTGATAAGTAAATGTTAAAAAATGCCCAATCCACTGTATAAACTAGTATGCTGTGAACGATACCATACTGTAAAAAATATGAAAACGCATTACTATTTTTTACTTCACGTTTGGGTCGTGCTATTTATCTTCAATCAACTTTAATGTTTTTAATTTTCAAACTTTATTACCTATACTTTTTGAACAACCTACAAAAAATTATTGTTATATACTTTTAATTTCATGTTTTGTACAAACAATATTTGAAATCATTAAACGAAATTGGTACCGCAAGATAAAATTGCCACTTAAATAATTTTCAGACTTCCTTGATTTCAAATAGTGTGTATAAAAGTTGTAATAGTTCGTTTGGGCGCGTGTGGTCGGCTAAGTGTTAAGCAACATCCTTTAATAAATCTTCTTGACCTCAACCACAAAATTCGCGATTTTTGTACTTAATTCTTTCTCCAAATGTGTACAAAAGTCGTGATATATGGAAGTAGAGCAATGTAAGAAAAGGTTTCCACAACTTGTAACATATTCCTTTATCTTATTATTGTTTATTAGGACTGAATGTATTGCAGATCGACGTGTCATACGAATGACAGATCGAATGAAAAAATTAACCGTTTCAAAATGTCTATTTATGTTCATCTTTACCTCGAAAGTTTATGAGATCTTCGATTCTTTTTCATGTCAGCACTGTTATTTTTCTGTTTCACTCGTGTTTATGAATTTATAATAATTGTCTCTATATCCATGTCATATGCGACATGTGATATTCGTCAAAATTAAATGCTTTTCAATAGAAAAATATACGTAACATTTTGTTTTATAACACAATATAAATTTTTAATTTTTATTCAGCATAAAAGGAGAGACGAAATATAATAGTAATGAGAATTTATTCATGTAATTGAAATTAAGCTTTGCTCTCTCCTTGGCATCAGATTTTACGTTATTCATATAATTGTTTCGTGGTATAATACAATAATTTATTCCAACCGTTATTAACAATAGAATTAGAAAATTCTTTGACATGTGCCTGTTAATACATTTATTCCTATTAATACTGTAACTATTAATACATCGAAATTGACTATACAAAAAAGCCTGACAGTTCAAGACTATGTGCTTGCCCTTATTAAAGTACAGCATACTGTAACAGTACTCTTACAGTCTAGTGAATCGTTCAATACATGCCAAACAAATTTCTAATTTCGTAACCATCTTACTAAATTAAAATGCCATTCGAAATGGTTTTCTATTGAAAAACATTTGGGTCTGATGAATATCCGCCACTAAACAAATTGCACTGTAACGTCATGTATTTCGTCATGGAGAGATTCGTCTCCCAAAACTACCCCCCATCTCCAGCCTTCTACACTAGTACGCGTCAGACGTCATTAATTCATTGCCTAAATTATTATATTCTACTACCATCAAATTTTTCTCTTAATTCAACCACTCTGGTAACGCTATTCAAGATTGACCCTATAACAACACAAACGGGTGGGCTAATGAGTAATAGGAGGGGACGCTACACATTAATAAAAAAACTAATTTAACATGTTGACTGCCACGCCGTAATCATATGTTTCGCCCAGAACGCCACGAAAATATTTTTACTATTCTCAGCATGTAATGACAAAATAGTAATTAATTTCGTTATTTAGAACAATACGACATGAATTGCAAAAGAAGAAAGGGCCAACATACTTGGTACCCAAATTTTGCAAACAGTGTTACTAATAAAATTTTGCAAGCCTCAAAACACAAAAAGGAAAAAGTCAGACCAAAAATGTCACAAAATACGGCCAAGATCGCATTGACGAGCTACACTTATGTTTAAAATGCTTCAATACAATGCACCGGTAGATAAAAGATTTCATAAAAATTAATTTTTGATTTTTGATGTAAGAAAAACTTTTAATTGTTAAATAATGCAGATATTATAAGAATACGGCATGCATCGCAAAAGAAGTAAGAGTCAACGTATTTGGTACGCAAATTTTGCAAACAGTATTATCAATAAAATGTCTCAAGCTTCTGAACACAAAGTGCAAAAAATCGGACCAAAAATGTCACTGAATACTGCCAAAACCGCATTGACGAGCTACACTTATGTTTAAAATGTTTCAATACAATGCACCGGTAGATAAAGGATTTGATAAAAATTAATTTTTCATTCTTTATTTAATAAAAACTTTTAATTTTTCAATAATGCAGATATTATAAGAATACGGCATGAACTGCAAAAGAAAGAAGGGCTAATTTGATACGCAAATTTTGCAAACAGTGCTACGAATAAAATGTTGCAAGCTTCGGAACACAAAGAGCAAAAAATCGGACCAAAAATGTCGCTACCTACTGATAAGATCGCATTGACGAGCTACACTTATGTTAAAAATGCTTCAATACAATGCACCGATACATAAAAAATTTGATAAAAAATAATTTCTGATCTTTGATTTAATAAAATCTTTTAATTTTGCAATAGTGCATGTTTTATTTTATAGCATTCCCTAATGAGCGAATTTTCATTCAATTCTATAATTATAAGTATTCGATTCACTCCGGTCACTGATGACCACCATAGCGTTGCATGAAAAACAAGTTGCGGTTACATATGACCGCCGTGGTGTTCAACGTGTTAAAGATGTACAAAAGTGGAGAAGCCTCCATAGCATATTTCAGCCATAATGAGCAAGTGACCTGACCGTAATGCTTATTTCGGCATTAAACTGTACTTCGCACGTTATGCCGCTCTCTTTCTCTACGCCCCTTTATTTGTCCGCGCTATTTGTCTCCCACCGTTTGGCTCACCCTTTCCAGATTTGTCGTGATATATATGGTAAATTGGATCCACCGCGCGGATTCCTCGTCAAAGAGGAATTCTCGTGCTCTCCTCCTCCGGCACCTCCCTTTCACGCTCCCTTTCACGCTCCCTTACACACAATATCCCTTTCCGTGTATACACGACGATTCGATCCGTGAAAATGCGTTTGCAGCCCTCAGCCGATCCGCGAGCGGACGTTGTGCGCGCGGAAAAATGCGTCGTTACGAGAACGCATAAACGCACTCAAAGAATATGGCGCAAACGGTCGCTACAGTTTCGTGGCTTCGTAAATTAAACCGTCATCGCTGGATTATGGAGGGATTTCTTGTACGCGGCCGCCGCGTTCATTGCGTTATTGCGAAGACAACCCTCCTATAACACGATTAATCCGTACTGCGTTATATGAAAACCGGGTCATAAGAAATTCAAACTATTCTCAAGTAAGTCGCCATAAGTACCTGTTACCATGATGTTGTCCAGTTGCGATGATACTAGTTAAACGAGCAGAAGGCACTTTATAAAACATAAGTCTTAATACATCTGATTTTTTTTAACCAGTTAAGCGTGGAATTTAATTTTAGAAATGCCCCACGGGATACGGAATTAACACGTTGACTGCCACGGTGGTCACCGGTGACCGTTGCAAACGATTTGACTAAAAATGCCAAAAATTCGCAATGAAGCCTATTTTCAATCTTGTAAAAGCAGTTGATATTGGAACGGTGCTTCAATACTTTGGCTTCTAACAACTCTGCGTTACCTTTATTTTGCACAATTCAATCATACTCTGCACTATTTCATCGCATCGCGGTTCTAACGTAGCAAAATACGCGCTGACCAGTGCAAAAGATTTGACTAAAAAAGCAAAAAAATCGATGAATGTTATTTTCAATCCATGTAAAAGCAATTGATATTAGAACGGTGCTTCAATACTTTGGCGTCTACCAACTATGCGTGACCTTTATTTTACACGATTTAATATTGAACACATATTTTTATAAATTAATTCAAATATTTTCTTTAAAATACGCAGAACTTTCCAGTGCAAAAGATTTCTGCTAAAATGATGTTGTCCAGTGAAGACGTTTGCAATCTTGTAAAAGCAATTGATATTGGAATGATGCTTCAAAACAGGTTTTAATACATGTTACCTTCATTTGATGATAAGACGTGAAGATAAGATTTCATCGCATCGCGTAAAGACGAAAATACGGCGTAAAGACGAAAAGATGAAAAGATGAAATGACTAAAAAAGCAAAAAAACGCAATGAAGCCTATTGTTCAATCTTGTAAAAATATTATACATCTAGAACGGTTAAATTCACATACGTTTGATTTTTTTTTAACTTAAGCGTGGACCTTTATTTTACACGATTTAATCATACTCTGCAGTATTTTATCGCATCGCGGTTCTAAGATAGCAAAATACGCGTTGACCGGCGCAAAAGATTTTACTAAAAAAAGCAAAAAATTCGCAATGAAGCGTATTTGCAATCTTGTGAAACAATTGATATTGGAATGATGCTTCAATAGTTTGGGTTCTAACAACTCTGCGTTACCTTCATTTTACACGACTTAATCATACTCTGTAGTATTTCATCGCATCTCGGTTCTAACATAGCAAAATACGCTTGGCAGTCAACGTGTTAAAATCAAGCAATGACGTGTATACACGTCGAACGCAGGATAAGTGGTCCGATTATAAATTTCGCTACTACTGCTGCCCGAATCACCCAGTTAGAGGCAAAATTTAAAAAATCATGGTATTATCATTATTATTACTATATTGTACATATGTGGGAATTACATACGTGAAACTAGAGAGTACAATATTTACAAACAATAACAACACAATCAAAACACTTTAGTCTTATTTCCTAATCTTTTGTCGTTTCGCCTTTTCGTCTTTACATCTTATCGTCAACTGATTCCTAATGATACATCAATATAATAATTGAGGATCACAGATAACTTTTTCTCGCCAACTAGAGAAGCCTGTATTTGAGATCCCACACATATTTAGCTATTTCTCATACCGTACGCTTTATTTTGACAATAACTAACGTGGAAATACGCAGGTTTACCTGTGATGCTTCAAAAGCGAGGAAGAGAGGGATTTTGAATCGAATGCTTGGGATTCTTGAATTCAATGCAAAAATGTCTAGCACTCTGCCTCGTAGAGCAAAGGGCCAATATTAAACTTGCTATATTGTTTACGCAATTTCACCGCAAATCAACTCTTGCCGTCCAAGTCGCGGCTTACGTATGTAATTGATTTTGCAATATAAAATACTTAGCTGTTCTATTGGTAATATAAAGGAAACATACCACCAAATAATATTCTTATTGTATTTTATTACAGTTTTGTGTTTTGATAGTTAATGATAATTTTTTATTTTACACGACGAGCATTTTCATACGGATATTTGTCCGGGTTACTTAACTGGTTAAATAAATTATCGACCGAGGGGGGGGGGGGGGGGGGGAAAATAAAATATATAATTAAGCATTTCTTATTCAATAAAGGAAATGACGTCAGTACGCGACAGCCAATAATATCGTCCAGTTGAGAATAACACTGTCACTGTCGATGTAATATCTGTTGTGAGCATTAGTTTTAATACAAAAAAAACCGCAGTGCTACATCATTTCTGCATTTACAGAGGAATTCTCTGCCAGCTGAAATTGAAAAATGGTGATGCATGCGCATGATGAAAGACAAGAAAACTTTTTCACTTATTGGTAATGTTTATATAGACATTTTTGTTATAACCATTCCTCCTTATAGTGTCAATAATGTCGCAATTTTTTGCCGTTTGATTTGCACGTTAAAAAAATGAAAACAATGTTGTGGGGCGATTCGTGTAAAGTAACGAAAAGATTTTTCCTACGTAAATAAATAAAAAATTAACACACAGACTGTTGGGAACATAATGTATCAGAGCCGTAGATTGTGGTACTAAAAAAAAATACTAAATATTTTCATATAACTTCATTGTGAATGATCCATTGTTAATTTTTTTAGTAAGAATTTCTTGCTGTCAAAAAGTCCCTTAAGTGTAAAATATCAGTGCGTTAACATAATTTGTAGGTAGTTTTCATAAAGTCATTACGGGATATAGATAAAATGCGCCGGCAAGTTTCTTGCTTTGTATTTTACGAGCTCTCTTTTGAATATTTTTATCTAACCAATTCAAAGTACTTAGTTCTTCATGTACAAAAAGCGGTAGGACATATATACTCCATAGGTTCCAAAAGCTTTTTTTATATTACTCATTTTGCTATTTCATATAATACACTACATGTGTATCAATTCAGAATAAATTTTGTCAAAATCTTTATAAGACTAATGGGATACATGTTCACGAATACGCATACCGAGTGGGACATATATGTAGGATTTCAAATACGATCCTCAATTATTATATTGACGTAAAGACGAAACAACGTAAAGACGAAAAGGCGAAACGACGAAACAACAAAAAATTAGGTAACAAGGCTAAAGTGTATTCATTGTATTGTTATTGTTTTATTTATTATACTCTCTAGTTTCACGTATTTAACACTAGATATTCAATAAAGGAAATGACGTCAGTACGCGAGATTTCTTGTAGATTAACCTATATTGATGTAATATCTGTTGTGAGCAAAAAAGTCAAAATGACTGCATTGTGAAAAAATAACCAATATGTAAAGAAATTTGTTTAAAATTAATTTTTAATATTTTTTATGATATTTACAGTTATATAACAGGTTATTAGTACACATTAACTGTATATATTGACTGTTTTCAATGACCTTAACCCATATTTCCGAAAGCAAGGCAAATTTATTTGATTGTAGGCGCCTACTGCATTCGGTTCTTTTGTCAAAATGAATAAATCGTAGGATTTGCTTGAACTTTTCTCTGGCCATAGTTTTTCTAAAAGATTCGGGACCCCACTTCGCTGACCATAAATAACTCAATTTAAAATTTCTTGCCTCGTAAGCTCCACGAGCATATAGAATCCCAATAAATGCACGTATTTCGTAATGATATTGTCCATCAATCGTTCCGCAAAATTCGGCGACATTCTTCTGATAGTTTCTTATATGTTTGATAATATAGTTATCTATTATCGACGATAATGCACTGATAAGATTATCTGCCACAATGTTCCTTTTTGCGTAGCCTGTTGGCCCTATCACACTCTTGAAAATACAAGCAGATGGTATCCTTCCAATAATACCACCTTCGTCAAAAAAGGTCCACACAGTACCATCAGCAGCTGTTTCGACCTCCTGAAACGTATTTTCAGTTTCTTCATCAGAATCTGAACTAGTTAGCTGAACAGTTTATCTGAACTAGTTTATCTGAACACCTTTTCCTGGGCATATTGATGACACTTTCATTTTCATCATTGGTGATCGACTCTTCATCACTATCTACAGCGTCAGATGTTTCACTTTGAATATAATCCGCTTCATCTTCAGATGATAGTTCAGAATTTGTTGCATTTGACTCTATATCGGAGCACTCTTCACTTATGTTCGTTAGCTTTTCCAAGAACTCATTTCTGTTCGACATTTTTTTCATAAAGTTAGGGCGCAAAAGAAATAAAATAAACAACTTGTTAGAACAACGCTTTATAAAGATTCGAATAACTAGTACTACTTTAGCTTATTGAGCAACTGACACTTATCAAGTATACGCCCAAATCGACAATTTATCATGCATCATATTTCAATACAAAGCCAAAGACAGGTCATATAAGAAATATTACTCAATTCAATAAATAAAAATCTTTTGATTATTTAAAATTTACCAAGCAGTCAAAATGACTGCTTCTGTGCAATATAGGTATAACACACATATATATACGGAAATAAAGGAGGGCGGAAGTAACTACAATTATTCATAAACCCATTTATATGTTATAGAAAAAGTCACCAAATTCTAAGAAATTGTGTCATCAATTTCATAATTGTTTTTATAATTGAAATTAAAAAACAGTCAAAATGACTGCCTTGGGCAATCTAGTGTTAAGTCTTACATATATGTCTCAGGCTTTAAATTTGCACTGACGTAAAAAAACAATATTTTTTTTTCTTTTACCCTAAAAAAGTCTTTTTTTTTTCTTTTACCCTATTGTAATTAATAAGTTCTTCATCTGAAGGGTTAGAAATGTAACCTGCCTCTTTTATTTTCTTAAAAAAGAACCATCTCGAAAGGGTTAAGAAACCCGTAACATGATATCCTTAAGAGACTGTTCCGGCTGGGAACAGCTGGACAACTGGGAAAAATTCTGATTTAACACTATATTTACCGGACGTAGCTATTTGGCATGGCTTTACCATTTCGCGAAGTTACAAAAACCATTCAAGTCGTTGCCTGTGGAGTTTCACGGACTTTTGTTAATACAGTTACACTTTTGCATATTTAAATTAATTTTGTCTTCTATTGATGTAGGGTTTTAATACGTGGAACTAGAGAGTATAATATTTATAAACAATAACAACACAATCAAGACATTTTCGTCTTATTCCCTAATCTTTCATTGTTTCGTCGTTTCGCTTTTCGTCTTTACGTCTTGTCGTCTTCACATCTTATCGTCAGCTGACTCCTAACCAACCAAATAACACAATTCAACAAACTCGTCACCTATGATACATCAATATAATAATTGAGGATCATACGTGACCTTTCATTGCCAATTAGAGGACCCTGTATTTGAGATCCCACATTTATTTAGTTTGTATTTTTTCAGGTAACCGCCACATTAAATATCGATAAATCTGGCGATGAACAAGCGAGTAGTTTGCAGTTGCACACATTAAAATTCAGATTTTAAATCAGAATATGTTTTTATAATTGGACCCAACGACTTAAATTTGTAGAGACGTTTGAAGAATGCGTTTATTAGATAACGTATAAAAAATGTCCTGAAAAGTTGCAATTCGGAATAATTACGAAAGAAATAGTGATTGATGCTTTTTCATTACAAATAATGAAGAATAATTCAAATTGTGGATTTTCGATTTTCGGTCTAAAATCCAATACGTCTCTTCTTTCTAGATTAAACTGAAGTCTTTTGTAGATTTACTTCAATTTATAAAACCCAATATTTGATTTTTACTACAGGTTCAGATAGAAAAATTGCCAAAAGCCCCTTTCACTACCTTTTTCTTACTTCCTACAGATCGTAATTTTTTCAAGACTTTGTTATGCATTATCTGACAAACGCACTCTTTTAAAATCTCAAACAAATTTTACACTTTTCATCCAATTTTCTAAAAGTTATTCTGGTTTTAAGAGTGTCTCAATATTACCGTGACCGGTTGTATTTCGACATCCAGAGCAACAATTTGATCCATAAAAATTGCAAACCCTCGCTTTACCCTTGTTAAATTTGTGCTGGGTAAACAACTGAATAGGACTTATGCATGTCTAGAAATATAATAACGATCTTCAACTCATCGGCCGCCATTTTTTCATTGCCACTGCCTCAATTTCTTTTGAGTATGCATGTGGTATTAAATAAAAATTATAATTATACAATCTTCAAGGCTCGTTATCTTCCTTTTTTCACAACTGGTAGTCTTAGAATTTCTGCATATGTGTTAACCGAAGATTCCTAAAGAAGTATTGAAATCGTTAGATTAGGGTATAGTTTTATGAAATTTTCATCAATGTACATCTATAAATTTGTTTATACTGAACTGTAGGTACTCTACTCTTTTTAAAATCCTGCTATTTTGCCAGTATAGGTACGTACGCGAATGGCTAACGCTATAAACAACTATGTTTTCTCATCTTTGCAGTTGCAGTTTTGTTAATCTTGGGAATCTACTCTACTTTCGTTACAATCATTTGTAAAATTGTATTGTATTATTCATTTTTTCACAAAACCAGTTCCCGTAATGCTGCTATTTTTTAAACTCATCCGCCATGTTATATGAGGATTACCTATACCACTAATAATGCATGCAAAACAATACAAATTTAAATTAAACCAATTACAGTTAGTTAAACATTTTAACGTTTTTTTTAAATCAAAACGTATAAAACGTTTAAATCAAATCACACATGCTTATATGAACAAATCAGATTTTCAATTAAATGCGCTCTGTTTTTACTGACAATGTTCAAAGTACGTAAAAATAACCTCGATAAATTAAGTTCTTATTTTTTGATAATACAACAAATTCATATGAATGTCAATTTAACATAATATTGTCTTAAATACCTGTTCCAGGTTTTTTGCACATAAGACAAGTATAAATGTAGTTTATTGCACTATAGACCTCGAGGATTTCTAAATGACAAATATTCTGTAATACAATATGTTCGATACTTTCATGTACGCGTAAAAATATACTTAAATATCTAGCTATTAATTTTCAAGAGTCGGTTTCGAACAATTACCAATCGCAATTTCCAATTTGAACGAATAGTGTCATGCATCTTTTGTTCGCTAATTTTTCTTCTCTCGTAACGTTAGTATACAATAACCGTTGACAGTTGAAAATAATCAATACGAAGAGAAAGGTGGAAAGGACTGTTTGATTGAAAATAATCAATACGAAGAGAAACGTGGAAAAGACTGTTTATCGTTCCTTCAGGTCACATAAAAACACATCAGTGGAAGTTTTTGGACTATTTCCAGTCTCTTCGTAATACTCCCCTCTTGTTCGTACAATATTCACCGTACGTTGATACCATAAAGAGATTTTCTGTTATTCGCATCTTGAGTAGGGTCAATCAATGGGTACGTTTTTGTTTGGTCCAGATAAATGAAACTATTCCACCTGCAATGGTCTACTTTTAATTGTTTATCACTAATTTTATGACTACTTTTTCACTTTATTTGGAAATGGAAGGAAGTATATGATACTGCTAAACACGTTGAACGTCATGTCACGCAAAAATGCGAAACGAACAAGTTACTACATATGCGGAAGGGTCTTTAACCCCTTCAGACCCGATTTTTTTTTCGTTTAAGAAAAATTATTTTTTATACTAAAATTAACTTAATTCATGTGAATGAAGGCAACAATATACTTTTTACAGAAATATTTATTTAATTATTTATAATTTGTAAATATACATTTTAATGGACACATGGTCCTTACGCAAAATTTGTAACATAAAGGAAATCCTGAGAAATATTTGTATAAAAAAATGAAATTCGTGTTCGTAAAAATAATATACGTAAGAAAATACAGCACGAACAGTATTGTGTACATTACAGTGTGCACAGGATCCGAAGGGGTTAATAGTATTTATGGTATTTAATACTAAAAACGCACCCAATTATATATAATATGTAGGAAAATCAAATATAATATGAAGGTTGTTTTTTGTGATATTCTTTAAAATAATTTACGTAAACTTATGGCGTTTCGGTAATATTGGGGCAGTACGTCACAGTATCTCCACATTTCTTCTAGTCGTGTGTCAATTTAGAGTTTGTTTAGTTGCCTAATAACAAAAGCTACGCATCCACCTAATTCCTTTTGCTGCAGATGTCTTTCTATCGAATTGTGTTTTATACGTCGGTACATTCTGCACACGCTGTTACTTTGTCAACACGATACTTTTGTTCTGTAACTAAAAGTTCTTCAAATATTGTGGCTTTAGGTTGTCTTCAAGCATGTTCAACCATATCGGAAAAACAAACAAGTCGATTTGAGTCTGGCCAGAAACATACTAAATTTATGGTGGAGAATCACTGTGTTAACACGTTTCGTGCCAAGCCCATATTGCTTAATTTGTCGTTCAGGGCATTTGATATTTCGACTAAAGATTGATACATTATCACACAATATTTCATTACGTGATCAATCGATAAGCAGTTACATTGTTTAGAGTAGTTATCACGTCGTGTACCACTGGTGGTACACGGGACGCTGCGATCAGTTCGATTGTAAAAGTCAGTCTGTTCGAAACATATCGTCTAGTAAATAATATGCTGCATTCGGATTTGTTTTAAATAAAACACGAGGAAAACAAAATATTTTTCAAAAAGTACGTAGGGAGATTAAAAACTATAGGAGTAATGACGCTTTGTAGCGGTTTCCCGATAAAGCCGTTTTTATGTATCTCTTGCTTTAACAAAATCAACAATTACATGTAATTATTAATTATTGTAAATATAGAAATTAAACAAACTTACGTGCTACGTTCTATACTGCATTTTGTATAATACCTCAATCTTTTGAAGGAAATATTTTTTTATAGAATAAAATTTGTCATAAACATATATTTGCAGCGCATTAAATAAATATGTCTGATTTTCAAACATAGCAAGTGATTTTCAAACGTATCCCATGCTAACGATTTCATACGTCGACAAAATTATCCTAACGAATGTTTCTGCGAACATCCAGTGAAGAAATCCCGACTCACTCTGTATCTTTTAATGGTTTTTTTTTTATAAAACTAATGATATCATTTTCAACATCCTCTAGCATGAGCACTTTTTTTAATACCACCTATCTTTACACGCTTCTATCTAGTAAATGAACGAATTGTAGAATTTGTAATGCACGTTTTGTAACCTTTATTATTACTAATACACAGCATGGTGGAATGTTAGTAGTTTGAACAATTGACTAATAGTTTTTTTTAAATTGTTTTAGTCGTTCACATAGAACCTTCGCCGATATTGTTGCAAAATATGTAATATTAACAAATAATCCATAAGAATCAAATAACAACGTGTTTATGTTTTCAGAAAATGTGGATTAATATTGTAGTCTTTGCAGAATCTAATAAAATTAAAAGTCTCGTAAAAAAGAGTGAGGTCATAAGATAATAGTTTATTGTGTACATTCGGAAAAATTCATCATTTTTTTTTATTATTATTAATGCAATTAAATCTTTTGATGCTGAAACTTACAAATAACGACACATTATTAAAAAAACGTACGTAACAGAAAACATTCATTAAATATCGTCTTTACAGTATTTAAAAATATATTGGCAAAAGATACTAGCTTCCTACCATTTTCCTGTATACATTGTCATTTTCTCCATTGCAGCCACAAAACTCCAAAAACCTTAACACTTTGACTGCCATGGTGGTCACCGGTGACCGACACAAGAGATTTTATTGAAAATCCAAAATAGTCGCAATGGAGAGCAATTATTATTTTATAAATGCAGTTGTTAGAATAGTAATGCGATTCTTTGGCCTCCAATACCTGCACATTATTTATAATACATTTTGCATAATTCAGTCAAACGCTGTAGTATTTCATAGCATCGCCGTTCTAATATAGTAAAATACGCTTGGCAGTCAACGTGTTAAAATCTTGATGAAAGTATATTCTCTTGGAACCCGACAGTAGACCCCTTTGACACGTAACCCCACAAATAAAGAAAAGTTTGCAGGTTCTGAGAGGGAAGCAGGAAAAAGTAGGGTCCTAGTATTTTCCTGTATACACCGTGATCTTCTCGGTTCCAGACATGAAGCTTCCAAAACATTCGAAAAAAGTGAGCCACAATCGGAGCGGTGATGATGATCCAGGCGAGACAATTGGCGATCGCGACCGATTAAATCACATCTATCAGGGTTCTTTGAGAGAAACCGGATCGACCCTGGGACCTTCCTCCGATAAGGATGATGCCTCGACGTCGACGTCGACGATGAAGCGAGCCTCGTTTATCATTTATACCACGCTGATCGTATCCTACCACCTGTTTGTCTTCACGTAAAACTGAACGGAGAGTTGGTGAGAAAATTGACAACGTCATGCTGTAAACGAGTGGATAGCAGAGCAGTGCATGTGTTACGGGTTGATCGTTACCGCTCTTAAACGGTTAGAACGTTTTTCTGCTTTCCACGACTTTTCGAGCGAAGCGACATATCTGTGGAATCATTTGATGCGTTACGTTGTGTTGGCGGCGTGCTTCCTGTGTTGCGCGCGTTTTCCCACCTTTTCAAGAATATCAATTACGAGTGGCGCATAAAATGACATGTCATCGTTATTGGCATGCAGGACGTGGGGAAACGTAAGGACAGTGCCCGTTCATGAATCAATTTGCATGTGGAAAATGCCGATGAACGTGGAAAAGGAGTAGCTCTCGTTCTCTTTTTAGCAGACGCGCAATTCTGGGCGAAGAAATTGAATGGATTTAAAGGGTAGAGTCGCTATAAGATGCTTTTCTGTTCCTACTAATACCAGATCTGAAATATTAAAGTGGCTGATTTTTCAACATTTTCTTCCAGTAATTGTACAAATTTTGATGAAGAAGAAGATTCGTTTAAATGACAAATTTGCATTGACAGACTCGCGTGACATCTCAGGATATGTACATATGCAATCTGATCACTTTCGTAACGCTGCTCCAGTTTCTTTCCTCCGATTCCTATTTCCAATCCAGTTATTTTAACCAGCAAATTCTCTCAAACTGATGAATTTTTTTCCATACGAACTCGAGTAAGCGCAGAATTTCGGACAAAGAAACAGATCCTTCTTTCCAAAGACAAATTCACTTTGACAGGTTTGTACGATATTTCAAGTCCTATATACATACTAATTGACAACACTCTTGTAACATTACTTCTGTTTGTTTCTTTTCATTCTTTCTTATAGTCCAATCATTTTAACCAGTTAAGCGCGGAATTTAATTTTAGGAATCTCTCGCAAGGTGCGGAATTAAAATGAAGAAATGACGTGTATACACGTCGAACGCAGGACAAACGGTCCTATTATAAATTTTGCTACTATTGTTGTTTGAATCAACCATCTGGCGGTTAAATTTAGCAATTTATTGTATCATCATTATTATTATATTATACGTATTTAGCTATTTTTCATATCTTACGCTTCATTTTGATAATAACTGTATAAATACACAGGTTTACTTCAGATGCTTTGAAAACAAGGTAGAAAGCTTTTGGATCGAAAGTTTCGAATTTTTGTATTCAATTCAAGAATATCTAGGATTCTGCCTCGTAGAACAAAGGGCCAGTATTGGCCCTACTAATTGTTTACGCGATTTCTCTGTAAATCAACGCTCGCTGTCCAAGTCGCGGCTCACGTATGTAATTGCTTTCGCAATATAAAATACTCAGCAGTTCTATTGGTTATATAAAGGAAACATACATCAAATAAAATTCTTATTGTATTTTATTGAAATTTCGAGTTTTGATAGTCAATGGTAATTTTTTATTTTTCACATGTATACACGTCAAACGCGCTCAACTGATTAAGGCAGTGTCGTTACTTAATTTCATAAATTATGTACTAGGTCCTGCGGGTGCTTTCTTTCAGACTACCATTAGTCTTTTATTTTTAAAGATCATTTGCTAGTCAATTAGAACGAGATTTGATTGTACAGTCGTATCTGTTGTTTACTTTGACGATTCCGTCCTGCGGGTGTTTTCTTTCAGACTACCATTAGTCTTTTATTTTTAAAGATCCTTTGCTAGTCAATTAAGATGAGATTTGTTTGTACAGTCGTATCTGTTGGTTACTTTGACGATTTCGACCAGCGAGTGTTTTCTTTCAGTCTACCATTAGCCTTTTATTTTTAAAGATCATTTGCTAGTCAATTAGGATGAGATTTGATTTTACACTTGTATCTGTTCGTTACTTTAACGAGGCCGTCCTGTGGGTGTTTTCTTAACTCGCGGTCAACGTATGTAATTGGTTTTGCAATATAAAATATTTAGCAGTCCTATTGGTAATGTGAAGGAAACATACCACCAAATAATATTCTCATAATGTTTAATTAAAATTTCGAGTTTTGGTAGTCAATGGTAATTTTTTATTTTACTCGACGAGTATACACGTCATATGCACCGCAATAGACATTTCGTCCTACATGTATACACGTCAAACGCGCTTAAATGATTAAGGCAGTGTCGTTACTTCATTTCATAAATTATGTACTAGGTCCTGCGGGTGTTTTCTTCGAGAGTACCATTAGTCTTTTATTTTTAAAGATCCTTTGCTAATCAATTAGGATGAGATTTGATTTTACACTCGTATGTGTTGGTTACTTTGACAATTTTGCCCTGCACGTGTTTTCTTTGAGTCTACCATTAGTCTTTTATTTTTAAAGATTATTCGCTAGTCAAATAGGATGAGATTTGATTTGACACTTGTATCTGTTGGTTAGTTTGACGATTCCGTCTTGCGGGTGTTTCTTTCAGACTGCCATTAGTCTTTTGTTTTTAAAGACCCTTTGCTAGTCAATTAGAATGAGATTTGATTTCTCACTTGTCCTGCGAGTGTGTTTTCTTTCAGACCATCATTAGTCTTTTATTTTTAAAGATCCTTTGCTAGTCAATTAGGATGAAATTTAATTTTACACTTGTATCTGTTCGTTACTTTAACAATTCTGTCCTGTGGGTGTTTTCTTAACTAGCGATCAACGTATGTAATTGGTTTTGCAATATAAAATACTTAGCAGTCCTATTGGTAATGTGAAGGGAACATACCACCAAATAATATTCTCATAATGTTTAATTAAAATTTCGATTCAATGTCCATATGCACCGCAATAGGCATTTTGTCCTACACGTATACTCAAACGCGCTTCAGACTATCATTAGTCTTTTATTTTTAAAGATCCTTTGCTAATCAATTAGATTTTATTTTTACACTCCTATCTGTTGGTTACTTTGACGATTCCGTCCTGCGTGTATTTTCTTTCAGACTAGCATTAGTCTTTTATTTTTAAAGATTATTTGCTAGTCAATTAAGATGAGATTTGATTTCACACTTGTATCTGTTGGTTACTTTGACGATTCCGTCCTGCGGGTGTTTTCTTTCAGTCTACCATTAGTCTTTTATTTTTAAAGATCATTTGCTATTATTAGTCTTTTATTTTTATTTGAAGTTCTTTGACGATTCCGTCCTGCGGGTGTTTTCTTTCAGACTAGCTATTCAATTTTGGTCAATTAAGAGATTTGATTTCACACTTGTATCTGTTGATTACTTTGACGATTTCCTGCGGGTGAGTTCATTGATTTTATTTTTGAAGTTCCTTTGCTATTCAATTTTGGTGAGATTTGATTTTACACTCGTATCTGTTGATTACTTTGACAATTTCGAGTTTTGATAATCAATAGAGTATACACGTCATACGCACCGCAATACAGATTTCATCCGACGTGTATACACATCGAACGCGCTCAACTCGTTAATTGTGTGTTTTAAATCAGTTATTTTGGCCAAACATTGCCGAACCGATAAACATTTTAAAACATATTCTAGCAATCGTCTAAGTTCGCCCGAAGAAACAGAGTCTTCCGAAGATCGTATTCCAGTTTTTTGTCCCTTGCGCTGTAACCTGCATCGCATTATGCGCATTATACGCATTACACGCATTTTATTCTTTGTCCAGTGCTCCGCGACGCAAGCATAGACGAAAGATAATCCGAATCGTTCACCGCAATGCTGAACAGTTACGCAGACGTGATTGCTCGTCTGGGCTTAACGAGATATCTCGTTAGTAGCGCGCATATCCCTCTTTTTTACCGCCGACATCATTGCCACCAGCAGCAATATCATCGCGTCCAGCACGTCACCCTCCGTTCCACCCTTCCAATCCCTTCCTCATCTTCGTCAGCCGCACTTCTATCCAACAGCCTGCTCGACGCAAGGATAGAATAATTTTTCGCGCGTTTCATGTCACTGTACTCGCCGCCGCGTACTTCATTTGCCTTTTCGCGATAAAGAGGATCAGGCGAAAACTTTAATTAGATATGATGCGTATGGGAATATAACTGATAACGACGACGAAACATCGTCAAGTCCTCTGATTCAGGCTCAACTACAAATCAGTATCAACACTCGAGCGGGAAGTTGTAGATTTGTGAACTCTCATATTCTTTCAGTCCCTTCATTTTCGTCAGCCACACTTCCGACCGAGAGTCTGCTCGGCGCAAATGAGACTAATTCTTCGCACGGTTCATTTGCTTTCGGCGCGACAGAGAGAACGGAGCGAAACTTTAATTAAGTCTTATTCGAATTGCATTATTGGTAACGTTGAAAAACAACCTGACTTTGAACCACACTGAATAAAGTGAAAATACTGGTATAACGTTTGAGCGGAAAGTCGTGCAGGATGAAAATATCGATTATTGTTGTGAGATTGACGATAAACGTGAATGCAATCGCGACAACGTGGAGTCGCAGAATGGAAGACTCGAGATTATATTAGTTGGTATTTACGTGAATTCTATTGATGACGAACCGTAACGACATGCTACTGGTAGGGTAATTGATTTATAACCGTTGCTTACGCTTCACTAATGTAAATAATACTTGATATACTCAAGTGCGGAAAGTAACTGTAACAGGGGAACTCGCGGAAACAATTGTGACTGTTATATATCGAACGTTATCGTTTTATTTTCGGATGCGAGGAGAAATTCGTTGAGTCATCAATGTTGTCAATATCTTAAACGCAATCATTGCGCTGAGGCTTTCTTGTTACAGCTATTGGTAACTTTGTTATAAAAATTTCATATTTCGTGTCCGTAATACATAATGGCGTTCTGCTGTAGAATAAAATGTTTCCGACGAAATTAGTCACGTAATACGAGTGTCCGTGTAATGAGCATCCGTCAGATATTGCGTGCGAACAAAACTGTGAAGTAAGGGTGAAAAGCGCGCTTCCTCTGCCAAGAATTAGCCAAAAACGTAAAATAATTTCGCTTACTGTACAAGACATGATTTTGCGAAAAACATCAAATCGTTATCAAGATTCCTTATTACTCACAAACTTCTTTATTATTAATAATAAATAAATGTTGAAAATCGTACATTAGCTAATAAAACACTGCTTTCATGGGAGTAGAAAATTACGGTCTAAATGTGAATTGATCATTTTTTATACTTCTGCTTTCTTTCCCAACTACTATAAAAGCATATAAGTTGCACATTCTCGTTACAAGGTTTGAAATTTACTTCCGCCGAAACAGAGCTGATTCCATTCATTTATTATGGTTCGATTAACACTGTTATAGCCATAATGCATAGTTTTGCCTAAACTGAACTTTTTCGTTATATGATTTCTTTTTTTTTGTAACTGAACTATAATAAAAATGGCGGCTATATATTCCATCTGTTTTTTCAATCAAAAGGAAATAATTGGTTTGCAATACATAATACTGAGACATTAAATATATTTAGTAACATGAAATACAATGGTAAACAGAAGCAGCCATATATGTTCCAATTGTGCACAAAATCGTACATTAGCTAATAAAACACTGCTTTCATGGACGTAGAAAATTAAGGTGTAAATGTGAATGGGAATTTTTTTATATTTCTGCTTTCTTCCTCAACTACTGTAAAAATATGAGTTTCACATCCTCGCTACAAGCTTTAAAATTTACTTCTACCGAAACAGAGCTGATTCCATTTACTTATTATGGTTCGATTAACACAGTTATGCCATCATGCATATTTTTGCCTAAATTGAACTTTTTCGTCAAATGATGTATTTTTTTTTGTAACTGAGCTGCAATAACAATGGCGGCTATAAATTTTATCCGTTTTTTCAATTAAAAGTAAATAATTGGTTTGCAGCACATAATACTGAGACATTATTTCACTACATTTAGAAGAGTAACATATGCTGAAATACAATGGTAAACAGAAGCAGCCATATATGTTCCAATTGTGCACAAAATCGTACATTAGCTAATAAAACACTCCTTTCATGGGCGAAAAAAATTAAGGTGTAAATGTGAATGGGCATTTTTTTATATTTCTGCTTTCTTTCTCAACTACTATAAAAGCACATAAGTTTCACATTCTCGCTACAAGCTTTGATATTTACTTCCGCCGAGACAGAGTGAATTTAATTTATTTATTATGGTGCGATTAACACATTCGATTATAGCCATAAAGCATATTTTTGCCTGAACTGACCTTTTTTGTCCTATGATTTCTTCTTTGTTTTCACTGAGCTACAATAACAATGGCGGCTATAAGTTCTATCCGTTTTTTCAATTAAAAGTAAATAATTGGTTTGCAATACATAATACTGAGACATTATTTCAATATATTTAGAAGAGTAACATATGCTGAAATACAATGGTAAACAGAAGCAGCCATATATGTTCCAATTGTGCACAAAATCGTACATTAGCTAATAAAACACTGCTTTCATGGACGTAGAAAATTAAGGTGTAAATGTGAATTGACAATTTTTTATACTTCTGCTTTCTTCCTCAACTACTATAAAAGCATGTAAGTTTCACATCCTCGCTACAAGCTTTGAAATTTACTTCTGCCGAAACAGAGCTGATTCCATTTATTTATTATGGTTCGATTAACACAGTTATGCCATCATGCATATTTTTGCCTAAACAGAATTTTTTAGTCAAATGATTTATTTTTTTTTTTGTAACCGAACTATAATAATAACGGCGGCTATAAATTCTGTCCATTTTTTCAATTGAAAGGAAATAATTGGTTTGCAATACATAATACTGAGACATTATTTAAGTACATTTAGAAGAGTAACATATGCTGAAATACAATGGTAAACAGAAGCAGCCATATATGTTCCAATTGTGCACAAAATCGTACATTAGCTAATAAAACACTGCTTTCATGGGTGCAGAAAATTAAGGTGTAAATGTGAATTGACAATTTTTTATATTTCTGCTTTCTTCCTCAACTACTATAAAAGTATATAAGTTTCACATTCTCGCTACAAGCTTTGAAATTTACTTCTGCCGAAACAGAGCTGATTCCATTTATTTATTATGGTTCGATTAACACAGTTATGCCATCATGCATATTTTTGCCTAAACTGAATTTTTTAGTCAAATGATTTATTTTTTTTTGTAACCGAACTATAATAATAACGGCGGCTATAAATTCTATCCATTTTTTCAATTGAAAGGAAATAATTGGTTTGCAATACATAATACTGAGACATTATTTCACTACATTTAGAAGAGTAACATATGCTGAAATACAATGGTAAACAGAAGCAGCCATATATGTTCCAATTGTGCACAAAATCGTACATTAGCTAATAAAACACTGCTTTCATGGGTGTAGAAAATGAAGGTGTAAATGTGAATGGGCATTTTTTTATATTTCTGCTTTCTTCCTCAACTACAATAAAAGTATATAAGTTTCACATTCTCGCTATAAGCTTTGAAATTTACTTCTGCCGAAACAGAGTGGATTTAATTTATTTATTATGGTGCGATTAACACATTCGATTATATCCATAATGCATATTTTTGCCTGAACTGACCTTTTTCGTCCTATGATTTCTTCTTTGTTTTCACTGAGCTACAATAACAATGGTGGCTATAAGTTCTATCCGTTTTTTCAATTAAAAGGAAATAATTGGTTTGCAATACCTAATATTGAGACATTATTTCACTACACATATGATGAAATACAATGCAGAAGCATATATGTTCCAATTGTGCATATCGTTTAGCTAATAAAACACTGCTTTCTAAAAATGAAATGTTAATTGACAATTTTTTATATTTCTGTCTTCCTCAAATATAAAAGATTAAGTATTTTTTTTTGAAATTTACTTCCTCCGAACATTTATTATGGTGCGATTAACACATTCGATTATAGCCATAATGCATATTTTTGCCTAAACTGAACTTTTTCGTTATATGATTTCTTTTTTTTTGTAACTGAACTATAATAACAATGGCGGCTATACATTCCATCTGTTTTTTCAATTAAAAGGAAATAATTGGTTTGCAATACATAATACTGAGACATTATTTCAATATATTTAGAAGAGTAACATATGCTGAAATACAATGGCAAACAGAAGCAGCCATATATGTTCCAATTGTGCACATTTATTTGTATTGAATTTGAGGTAATATCATCGGTCAGAATTTTCCGGTAAACCTAATATTAATTGAATCTCATAAGCATTATCTGTTCATTTAATTATCCCTAATAGCAAACATTTAAAACAAAAGTGTTTCCGTGAAACTGATTTAGAAAAAAGTCTGTAGGAATGTGTTACCCAATATTTAACTATTGTACGATTTTCATAAGGTATCGTACTTTTTGCTTAAAGAAAAGAGTCGATAACAACAAAAATAAACTCTACGGTTTTGATTCATTTTTGCAGAAGAAATAATCTTATTATCACTTGTTTCATGATTTTGTGCACATCCGTTATACGAAAAATTAATACCTGCATACAAATGTTTATCTTACTTCGTTCAATAACGCCACATGTGTTACGTGCATGATGAATAAAATATGTATAGATATACATACATGCATACATACATACATACGTATATATATATGTGTATATATATACACATATATATACATATACATATAAATACGTGCACATGTTATTCTAAGACTTGAGACATTAAATATGCCGAAAGATGTGTGAAATTGTACGGTATGGTTATTTTCTCGGAGATATAAACGGAAAAGTATCCTTTATCTTTTCCAACCCCGTTTCCATGTTCCCATTTCATGCGCATGTTTACGTAACTCTATATATACGATATTTAATAAGAACGCAATAGTTATTGAAGGAGGTCGTTTCAACACATATTTCGTTCACGTCGCGGTCAATTACGAGCTAAAACAATAGATAGTAATAGACAATACGTGCGCTTTCTGCTAGGAAGACTTCGTCATAATTTTGCCGTAGGAATAGTTTCAATCAGAAGCCTATTAAACACACGCAAAGTACGTTGTCGACTCATTTCATTCTGTCGTCTGTTATCGCAGGTAATCCACAGTCTGGATTGCGCACTTCTGTTTCACTTTTCAGCATCGGGACCCGCGTCCATCATTTTATAAACTATCATCATTCCGTGTGCGACTGTTTAGCCTAAGCGTTCGTCGTAAGGAAATAAAATGCAGTAGCTCAATGTAGCCTTTCTTTATTCGCGTGATGCCATTTTGTACTGCATTAGTCAAGTTTATTCGCTTTGCTGAGAGGAGCGAATGATTGTTGGCACCATGCACTTTACATTTCATTCTTCATGGCTTAAGTGCGCCGGAGTTTGCCTTATAATACACGAGATGTTTCATAATTTGTGAGAAGCCTTCATCTCACAGTTGTCTGTTTATGCGCACTTCATTTTGAAAAGCCTGTCGTGCCGGAAACATGCGTAAGCGTTGTACGTACAGTTTGCGCAGGAAGTATTCGTGCACTCATCAATTTCAAACGATACTTCATCAAACTACAGTTTATTAACGCAGTTTTGTTAAACAACGACTTTGTAGCTATTTTCAAGAATCTCTATAATGGCTACAGTGGGAAAAAGATTAGTTACAGGTTACTAATTATTTTTCTTTCTTTCGTTGTTTCTAAACGCTACCGTCCCATTTGTTAACGATCATTTTCAATAATACAAAGTTGCGAATTCATCTGATAATAGAGTTATAATATTAGGTATGACCTTCTCAAAAATATCATCTGGTTACGTCGCCAACTATCCTGTAAATATTTGGACATATGAACTGTACAAAATCTTGAATTCTACTGATATAACATTTGTAAGTATACGTATTGCTCTCATATATCTGTGTTTTATTATTTCTTGTATTCATGGAGTGTTTTTTTCTTGACCTTTTAATCGCCGAGGACGCCACTTTTTCGTTATTCGTATGTCAATAATTGACAGTTTATGAAAAGACAGTTAAAGAATCAAGCATCTTATCAATCAAACATTTAAAAATACTGACTATTCAGTTTTTTTAAATTATTTTGTAGTTTTTATTTCATTTGTTTTTAATTGGCAAGAATACTAAGAAATATTAATCAATTGTCGGTTGTTCGTTATCTTTAGATTTTATAAGCAACGTAATGCTAATTTCAGTCGCAAACCTAAATATCGCAATTTGCAATCATTAATGCGATCTGCCAATGTCGTAAATTCTCCTCTTAATAGTTGCAAATAAGAATTGCACGAATTATAAGAAATATATTTCTCTTATATTCATGCTGAGGTTTTGTTATTTTCTTATTAACTTAGTACATTTTTTGGATCATACAATTTTTTACTGTATCTATTATAGAGATTTTTTAAGTACGTACAAACTGATAATTGACAAAATTTTTGTTCGTAAACTACAATTTCATGAGGTATCATTCACTTTCTACCATATATGTATGTAGAACCCAATATTGATTTTCAGCAATAAAACGGTATCCGTCTTTCAATATCTGACATAAATAATGAACAGACACGTCATTCTGCAAACGGTTTAGTCACGTGCTCAGAGACTTTTCAATTTCAACCGAAGATATTCTCGCTGTCCCACATCTTATGAAACATCTTGCGCTGAAACATTGTAAGAACAAAATCGACATTATACAGAATCTGTGTTATTACATTACACGACTCTATAGAAACAGCGTAACATACAAATTTTGCGTTGGCAAAGTTTGTGTAGCTCGATAGTGTAGACAACAAACGCGTGGCAAGGGAACGTGACTATGCTTAACACGTTCACTGTCCATGTATCATACATGATCCGTAGTGGGTTTTGAGTTTCACCCCCCATGAGGCATATATGACTCATTTGATCATTCCTACGTAGACGCAAATATCAATGTAAACCCAGCACGCAACACTTTAAAATGATCACAGAATATGGCCAGACGGTCATTCGAGAAATATTGCGCAACAAATTATGATCACATATGTTTAATTAACGTCGCTATTAACGTCAAATACATCTGTTCAAGAACAAGTAAACGTGTAATGATTTTATATGTGCACAAATAATACAATATTCAGCAGGAGGTGTGCCAGGAAGAATTGATTTATTTATTCATACCATTAATACGTTAAGTACTGCGTCATTATGACACTAATGACACTAAAGTTCCCATTTAAGCGGCAGTGTCAACTTTAAGAAAAGACATTTCACAAATCATATTAAAGTGTATGTACGCTTCTTCAATAGAACTTATCGAAACATTTTAACGGAAACTCAGGTTTTCCGCTCGTTACCTTTTGTTTCCTGACACCCGCATTTTCTATATTTACCCACAGCCTAAACGGAAATATCCAAAATCAGCTCCGCGTGTAACGCGTTATTTAACGCGTGCATTAAAAACAAATGTCCCCAAATATTGACACACTTGAACGCGCGAGGTCGACATGAAAAAATGCCTGGACAGTGAGCGTGTCACACGTTAAACGCTACGTCGGTCGCTGCGATTACAATTTTTAACCGGAATTTATTGAAACGGTTTAAACAAAAGCGAGGCTTCCTACCGATAGCCTTTTGTTCAGCCGCAGATGCGTGTCCTGTATTTACAGGTCGCCTGAATGAAAAGTCAAACAAAACCGGCTCCGCGTTTAACGTGCCAACAAATGTGCGACGCGTAACGGTGCATCGTTGACAGCACTAGTCAAGTTAGCAATTATTTGAATAGCCCGCGCTTGGACGCTGCGTTCAGGGCGCCGCGACGCAAACTAGGTAATTTCGGCCACTTCTCCCTTTCCAAGAGTCCGTCGCAATCATACGAGTCCTTGGCCAACATCCTAGCCCCAGTGACGTTGCATCATGCCTGGAGACGGAACGAAAATGCAGCTCGCAGAATCTGACGAGGATCTTTTGTCCGCACGGACTGCCATCGTTGACATTCGACGGGTGTCAGTGTTGTTAGACGACCTGCGGGGGTGGTCAGTGCCACTTGCCGAAACGAACGCTGTGCGGCTCACGGAAGAGGTAGTTGCGAATGTTGTGAAGATTAATGAGCTTCCACGAGTTATAATGTAAAAAGAGAAGTATCATAAGTATGTGTATTAGCTTTCAAGCGTGTTAACGACGGGGTGTCTAACGGGTGACGAAGGGGTTTCAGCGGTTTTTCGTGCAAAGTCTACAGCGCTGTGATATGAGCCGAGCAGAGGCCACAGCGATTTACTTTCACATTTTTTTTCTCATTTTAGAAGCAAGAAAATTTCAATATTTCGCATATAAGCGGATCGTTGTTGAGATGGTAGTTGCTGCGCGAAAAGCTCAGAAACGCAGGTTAGCTCGTTTCTGTAGCAGGACCGTTTGCGACGAAGTTGATCTGACGTAAAGCGGCTATCAAGTGAAATCTTACTCGCGCTTTTTGAAACGTCATTTTGAGTTCAGCTCTAAATCCCCAGCAACGTTGTGTATGTGGCTTCTGAAAATAACGCAGTACACGCTGTTTAAAAATATTTGAAATGTTTGCATCAAATTAAAATTAATTGGTGATTGTCTAGGATACATTTTTTAATTTTATGGAAACGCTGCAGCGGTGTTACGTAAAATATATTTGGCTTATGAAAATAACACAGGTACTGAACGCCAACATGGTTTATAAAGTTTCCATTTTTTTCAGTAAAATTAACTTCTCTAGATGTATCCGTCAAATACAATTTAACTCGTGTTCGCGTAAAACTTGATCATAAATTCAAAAGTTGCAGAAGCATCGCGTAAAATCTGTTTACCTTCGGCAAATTATGCAGATATTAAAGGTACTACTTAAAATTGTATTAAAATATTCACTTATTTCCTATGAAATTAGTCGAACAAGAAATATCTATAAAACTAAACTCAACCTAACTCGTGCTTGTCTTAAATATAATCATACCTTCGGTTCGGAAACTTCACAATCCCTGTATAAAGCATATTTATCTTCTACAAATGATGCAGGTGCTAAATTTGTTACTTAACACTAGAACTACCGCACCAGTCATTTTGACTGGTTTTACAATTTGATTTAAATATTTCTACTTTATGTTACATTTTTTTCCGAAATGGTGTAATGAGTTTTGCGGTGATAACTAAAGAAATAGTAAAATATATTTTTCAAATGTTTTATTTATTCTGAATCAAAATAAATTGATACTATGGTTACTTATACCAACAGCAGTCATTTTGACTGGTATTTATTAAGGCGTTCATTTAGATCTGAAGTCGTAAAACATTTGAAGATTCTGTTAGGAATGTGTTATTGTTTTGTTTTGGAATTTGCTCTCTTGCCACATCACAGTATTATATCAGGCAACATTTTAAAAACAACCATCAAATAGAGAAGTTACTGCATTCAATCAGTGCGTTTATAACAGCCGCTGGAAGACCATCATGCTCTTGTTCATATAACAATATATTTAGTATACGACATATTATTTCAATTAGTGTAAGATGAGAAAATAAATACAAATATTATATACTCATTTTTATAATAAATAGTTTTGTTCTAGTCTTTCTAAGCCCTGAAAATGGCAAAGCGATTGAAAACTTGTGAAGTATTGCAAAAATTGAATGTTATACCAATGGAATGCTCTGATACACCAGTAGAAGATGATGAACTTTATGACTGTGAAGATGAACCAGAAGAAAATGAAATTGAATCGTGGGTTATTCACGATAATCTTGTTGATAGTGACAGAAGTGATAATGATGATTTAGACAAAGAATATGTTCAGAAATCTTCAAAAAGCGAATGTGAAAATAATTCGAATTTGCGTAAAAGTAGATGTGTTCGAGTGTTTTCAAGTTCTGAAGATTCTAATGAAAGTATTTTACTAGAATCATAAAATGAAATTGCTGCAGACGAAACCATGCGCGAGGAGCATTGTGTTTACTAATGCGTAAGATAATCCTAACTCATTAAATAAGTTAATAATACCAAAAATGTATTACATAAAACATGGATTTCCTTTTGTAAGAAAGTAATGATGCAACAAATTTAAAAATATTCTATTATTAAGTATTTTTTTAAGACCAGTCATTTTGACTGGTTTTGGTAGAAGTAGGTTTGCTGAATTGTCGGTAGTTCTAGTGTTAAGAAAGATATAACGAATATGAATTTCTTTTCGATGAAATTGATCTATCTATAAATGTTTATTAAACGCACTATAATTGATATTTACCTAAAACATGATTTTACCTTCGACCTTCGTTGGAAAGCATCGTGTAATGAATATTGTGCTTCGTGAAATGATACAGGCAATAAATGAACTGTGTAGAAACAGTTTAATAAACCGAGTTCAGTACATACAGGAACCTCGCATAAAATACATTTGTTTTATAAAAATACTACAGCTACCGAATACACATACAAACGTTTCGAAAAATGAGCCAATTTTTTTGTACTCTACAAATGATGCAAGTGCTAATTTGCCATTTAAGAAAGATTTAACAAATATGAATTTCTTTTCGGCGAAATTGATCTGACTAGAAATGTTTATTAAATACCCTGTAATTGATATTTACCTAAAACATGATTTTACCTTGGATTGACACGTTGCAAAACCCTCGTGTAATGAATATTGCGCTTCGTGATATGACGCAGGCAATAAATGAACTGCGTAGAAACTGTTTAATAAACCGAGTTCAGTACCTATAGAAACATCTCATAAAATACATTTGTTTTTTAAATATCCTGCATCTACCGCATGCACATACAAACGTTTCGAAAAATGAGCCAATTTTTTTGTCTTCTACAAATGATGCAGGTGCTAAATTTGCCACTTAACTCTTTAACGGCCGCTAGCCGATTAATCGACTTTTCAGTTCCAACTGCTATTACCGGTAGCCGATTAATTGGCTTTTCGGTGGTCAACGGTTATATTAGATAAAATAAATATCAGATGATATTATGATAATTCTAAATGACATTAACACTGCTTTGAAACCAAAGGATTCTCAACAACACATTCAGTATTTTTCAGTTATAAAGCTTTACAAATAGGCACAGACACAATTCCTGTGCGATATCCAAAACGGAGTCGGTCGTTAGTGAGTGGCATTTTCAATCAATAGCGGTCGGTAAAGTGTTAAGAAAGATTTAACAAATATGAATTTCCTTTCGGTGAAACTGATCTGATTATCAATGTTTATTAAATGCACTGTAATTGATATTTACCTAAAACATGATTTTACCTTCGAGTGAAACGTTGCAAAAGCCTCATGTAATGAATATTGTGCTTCGTGAAATGATGCAGGCAATAAACAAATTGCGTAGAAACAGTTTAATAAACTGAGTTCAGTACCTGTAGAAACTTCGCATAAAATACATTTGTTTTTTAAATATCCTGCAGCTACCGCATACACATAGAAACGTTTCGAAAAATGAGCCAATTTTTCGTCTTCTGCAAGTGATGCAGGTGCTAAATTTGCCATTCAACACTTTGACTGCCACGGTGGTCACCGGTGACTGGCGCAAAAGATTTTACTAAAAATGCAAACAATTTGCAATGAAGCCTATTTGCAATCTTGTTAAAGCAATTGATATTGGAACGGTGCTTCGATGCTTTGGCTTCTAACAACTCTGCCGTAGTTTCATTTTGCACGATTTAATCATATTCTGCAGTATTTCATTGCATTGCGGCTCTAACATAGCAAAGTACGCTTGGCAGTCGACGTGTTAAGAAAGATTTAACAAATATGAATTTCTTTTCGTCGAAATTTATCTGATTACAAATATTTTTTAAATGCACTGTAATTGATATTTACCGAAAACATGATTTTACCTTCGACTGAACGCTGCAGAAGCCTCATGTAATGAATATTGTGCTTCGTGAAATGATGCAGGCAATAAATGAACTGCGTATAAACGGTTTAATAAACCGAGTTCAGTACCTATAGAAACCTCGCACAATATACACTTGTTTTTTAAAAATGCTGCAGGTATCGAATACACATAGAGACATTTCGAAAAATGAGCCAATTTGTTTGTCTTCTACAAATGATGCATGTGCTAAATTTGCCATATAAGGAAGATTTAACAAATATGAATTTCTTTTCGGCGAAATTGATCTGACTAGAAATGTTTATTAAATACACTATAATTGATATTTACCTTCGACGGAAATGTTGCAAAAGCCTCATGTAATGAATATTGTGCTTCGTGAAATGATGCAGACAATAAATGAACTGCGTAGAAACACTTTAATAAACCGAGTTCAGTACCTATAGAAACCTCTCATAAAATACATTTGTTTTTTAAAATCCTGCAGCTACCGCGTACACATAAAAATTTTTCGAAAAATGTGCCAATTTTTTTGTCTTCTACGAATGATGCAGGTGCTAAATTTACCATTTAAGAAAGATTTAACAAATATGAATTTCTTTTCGGTGAAACTGATCTGACTACAAATGTTTATTAAATGCACTGTAGTTTATATTTACCTAAAACATGATTTTACCTTCGACGGAAATGTTGCAAAAGCCTCGTGTCGTGATTATTGTGCTTCGGGAAATGATGCAGACAATAAATGAACTGCGTAGAAACACTTTAATAAACCGAGTTCAGTACCTATAGAAACCTCTCATAAAATACATTTGTTTTTTAAAATCCTGCAGCTACCGCGTACACATAAAAATTTTTCGAAAAATGTGCCAATTTTTTTGTCTTCTACAAATGATGGAGGTGCTAAATTTTCCATTTAACAAAGTTTTAACCATTTTGAATTTCTTTTCAGTGAAAGTGATCTGACTAGAAATGTTTATTAAATGCACTGTAATTGATATTTACGTTCGACTGAAACGTTGCAAAAGCCTCATGTAATGAATATTGTGCTCCGTGAAATGATGCAGGCAATAAATGAACTGCGTAGAAACAGTTTAATAAACCGAGTTCAGTACCTGTAGAAACGTCGCATAAAATACATTTGTTTTTTAAATATCCTGCAGCTACCGCATGCATATAGAAACGTTTCGAAAAATGAGCCAATTTTTTTGTCTTCTACGAATGATGCAGGTGCTAAATTTACCATTTAAGAAAGATTTAACAAATATGAATTTCTTTTCGGTGAAACTGATCTGACTACAAATGTTTATTAAATGCACTGTAATTTATATTTACCTAAAACATGATTTTACCTTCGGCGGAAATGTTGCAAAAGCCTCGTTCGTGATTATTGTGCTTCGTGAAATGATGCAGACAATAAATGAACTACGTGGAAACACTTTAATAAACCGAGTTCAGTACCTATAGAAACCTCTCATAAAATACATTTGTTTTTTAAAATCCTGCAGCTACCGCGTACACATAGAAACTTTTCGAAAAATGAGCCAATTTTTTTGTCTTCTACAAATGATGGAGGTGCTAAATTTTCCATTTAACAAAGTTTTAACCATTTTGAATTTCTTTTCAGTGAAAGTGATCTGACTAGAAATGTTTATTAAATACACTGTAATTGATATTTACGTTCGACTGAAACGTTGCAAAAGCCTCGTGTAATGAATATTGTGCTCCGTGAAATGATGCAGACAATAAATTAAGTGCGTAGAAACAGTTTAATAAACCGAGTTCAGTACGTGTAGAAACGTCGCATAAAATACATATGTTTTTTATATATCCTGCAGCTACCGCATACACACAGAAACATTTCGAAAAATGCGCCAATTTTTACGCCAAATCAAAGTCTTCCGTAGAGCAACTACCATTTAACTGGTCCCGCTGCCAAAACATATTCTCCAGCGTAATCGTAACTGTCGACTGTGAACAGGAAACCGCAGGAACCTCTTGGACCAGCCGTGACGCACGCATGTCACACATTCATATATTGCGTGCATGTGCGTACGTGGGAATACATGGGAGCGTGCATGCACACACGCGCGCCTTGTTGTCTGTGTATGTGTGCGTAACTAAATCGCGTACGCAGCAAATTGAGGAGAATTATGATGACTGCATTATCAGCGACTGGAGCCGCGAGCAGAAGCGATGATCAAAACTTTTATATGCGGCGTTTCCCATCGCACCCAGCGTCTCTGTTCTCCACTCATGTGAGTCCCCTTTAACTTCTTCCCCTCGGCTCTGGTCGCCCTGAAAACTTATCGTAAGGAGTCCCTGCTGCAAATATGTGCCAAATATTTATGAGTCGTAAGACTGCCCGGTTTTATAACGAGGTCATTTTGTAATGAATTCATTCGTCATGCGTCGGTATTAGTGCAGGTGGATTTTAATGTTTGCATGTGGAGCGACGCGCAGTTAGCAGGTCCCGGCAAACATGTCAGAAAGACGTTTATGGTTGAACGTGTATAATGCGTAATTAGCAATTACAACTGTTTCGAAAGCGGAAGACTGTCTGAACTCAAATAATACGCGTGTGTATGTGATTTTTTTTATGGGAGACTCGCAATACAATTTCTGTTTGATTGTGAATTATGGAATTCGGAGTTGACGAGTTTGGAAGAAAAAGATTGACCGAGTCCTAATAATGTACGTAATATATATTATTTTCATTTTGTTACGTATGATACGATTTTGGAAGTAAAAACATGAGGGAATCTGAATAATATGTATAATGTGTATTATTTTCGTAGGAGTGCTGCGATTTAACTTTTGTTTTCTAACGGGTTATAAATGTTGGAGTTGATGCTCTCGATAGAAAAAAAGTCTCCATATCCTAATAATATACATAATGTACGTACTTTTACAGGAGACTGCATATATAGCTTTCGTTTTGTAAACGTTGAAAACCGAATAGAAAAAGTATAATTTGCAAAACCATGGAGAAATATTACGTACGTCGAAATAGAGTTCTAATTATGTTTCTTTCGGATCAAACTCAATAAAACATGCACGGATCAAGAATATCATGATTAAAATACTTTATGTTGTGCACTCTTATTTTATTAAAGAGAATGGATACTTTATTGTAGTGGTGTACAGTATTTCTTTTGTGTAGAACTATTTTACACCTTTCAAAAAACATGAATTTAATGAAATTCTTTTCATTTGACTTATATGCGAGAAGGTATTGCAAATATTAATGTTCGTATAACAAAGTTTTACTAAATATTTCAAGATTACCTACAGCTGTCTATTTTATATTAATATTATTAATGCAAGGAATACCAAATATGAAGAATTTGAAGTTCAAAATAAATGAAAGTTTAGTTTTGATGTCTATTTGCATTTTCAACAAAATTACTTTACATTTTAATTCACGAATATATATGCAAAATTATTATTGTGTTACTTACGCATGTTATTTCTATCCTCTAAATTTATAATACTTGGGAATGATAAAAAATGGATTAATCGAGTTGATCTCTTCCTCACTCCATCATATTCGATAATTATTAAAACAAATTCTCGCAAAAGTCTTCCAAACGTTGCTTACATATGCAGATGTATGTGTATGCCTGTAGACGTAATCGTCAAAGCTTCCTCAAAGATTCATTACGAGTGAAACATCGTACGATTATTTTATTAGGACGAAGATTGAATTAAACAAATTAGCCTTCATCACACTCCGAGCCATTTCGCGCGAAATTTTGCCAAAGTTTTGCATATGTATGATTTGATGTTCAAACGTTCATGCTTACTTAAACATTCATGAAATGTAAAACGTAGCACGATTGCTTTAACAGAATGAAGGGTGGATTACCTAAATTTATGTCTTTCGCGCAAGAAATGATTTCATTATTATTAGTAAAAAAACCCGCACAATCATCGTCCCAAATGTGTGCATACATATGCATGTCTGCGCTTTTCGACGTAAATGTTCAGGCTTCCTCAAAGATTTTGATTTTAAGAATGTAATATCGCACTATTATTTTATTGGAACGGAGGGCGAATTACCTAAATTTATATTTTTCCCACATAAAACATATTCGATTATTATTGCCGAAGTTACATAAATTGACTTTTCTCGCACACGAAATCATATTCGAGTATTATTGAAGTTACGTCAATTAATCATTTCCTCGCAAAATTTGTCCAAATATTTGCCTACATATGCGCATGCCTATGTACATTTTTACATATGACCGTTTAAGCTTGGCCGATTAATTCAAAACCGTCACACGATTATTTTAATAGAATGAAGGATGAATGACTTTTGAATGAATGAACGATTTTTGCCGCACGCAAAATTACATTAAATTATTATTGCATAAAACTTCTCGCAAAATTTGTCCAAACGTTCGCCTACATACGCATATACATATGTCCACTTATACGCACCAACATTAAAGCCTCCTTGATTAATTGAAAAACGTCGCACGATCATTTGATTGGAACAAAGAATAAACGACGTAAATGTTCAGGCTTCCTCAAAGATTTTGATTTTAAGAGTGTAATATCGCGCGATTATTTTATTGGAACGGAGGGCGAATTACCTAAATTGATATTTTTCCCACATAAAACATATTCGATTATTATTGTCGCAGTTACATAAATTCACTTTTCTCGCACACGAAATCATATTCGAGTATTATTGAAGTTACGTCGATTAATCATTTCCTCGCAAAATTTGTCCAAATATTTGCCTACATATGCGCATGCGTATGTGCATTTTTACATGTGAACGTTTAAGCTTGTCCAATTAATTCAAAACCGTCACACGATTATTTTAATAGAATGAAGAATGAATGACTTTTGAATGAATGAATGATTTTTGCCGCACGCAAAATTACATTAAATTATTATTACATAAAACTTCTCGCAAAATTTGTCCAAACGTTCGCCTGCATACGCATATACATATGTCCACTTGTACGCACCAACATTAAAATCTCCTTGATTAATTGAAAACGTCGCACGATCATTTGATTGGAACAAAGAATAACCGACGTAAATGTTCAGGCTTCCTCAAAGATTTTGATTTTAAGAGTGTAATATCGCACGATTATTTTATTGGAACGGAGGGCGAATTACCTGAATTGATATTTTTCCCACATGAAAACATATTGGATTATTATTGCCGAAGTTACATAAATTGACTTTTCTCGCACACGAAATCATATTCGAGTATTATTGAAGTTACGTCAATTAATCATTTCCTCGCAAAATTTGTCCAAATATTTGCCTACATATGCGCATGCGTATGTACATTTTTACATATGAACGTTTAAGCTTGTCCAATTAATTCAAAACCGTCACACGATTATTTTAATAGAATGAAGGATGAATGACTTTTGAATGAATGAATGATTTTTGCCACACGCAAAATTACATTAAATTATTATTACGTTAAACTTCTCGCAAAATTTGTCCAAACGTTCGCCTACATACGCATATACATATGTACACTTATACGCACCAACATTAAAGCCTCCTTGATTAATTGAAAAACGTCGCACGATCATTTGATTGGAACAAAGAATAAACGACGTAAATGTTCAGGCTTCCTCAAAGATTTTGATTTTAAGAATGTAACATCGCACGATTATTTTATTGGAACGGAGGGCGAATTACCTAAATTTTTATTTTCCCACATAAAACATATTCGATTATTATTGCCGAAGTTACATAAATTGACTTTTTTCGCACACGAAATCATATTCGAGCATTATTGAAGTTACGTCAATTAATCATTTCCTCGCAAAATTTGTCCAAATATTTGCCTACATATGCGCATGCGTATGTACATTTTTACATATGAACGTTTAAGCTTGTCCAATTAATTCAAAACCGTCACACGATTATTTTAATAGAATGAAGGATGAATGACTTTTGAATGAATGAACAATTTTTGCCGCACGCAAAATTACATTAAATTATTATTACGTAAAACTTCTCGCGAAATTTGTCCAAACGTTCGCCTACATACGCATACACATATGTCCACTTATACGCACCAACATTAAAGCCTCCTTGATTAATTGTAAAACGTCGCACGATCATTTGATTGGAACAAAGAATAAACGACGTAAATGTTCAGACTTCCTCAAAGATTTTGATTTTAAGAGTGTAATATCGCACGATTATTTTATTAGAACGGAGGGCGAATTACCTGAATTGATATTTTTCCCACATGAAAACATATTGGATTATTATTGTCGAAGTTACATAAATTGACTTTTCTCGCACACGAAATCATATTCGAGTATTATTGAAGTTACGTCAATTAATCATTTCCTCCCCAAATTTGTCCAAATATTTGCCTACATATGCGCATGCGTGTGTACATTTTTACATGTGAACGTTTAAGCTTGTCCAATTAATTCAAAACCGTCACACGATTATTTTAATAGAATGAAGGATGAATGACTTTTGAATGAATGAATGATTTTTGCCGCACGCAAAATTACATTAAATTATTATTACGTAAAACTTCTCGCAAAATTTGTCCAAACGTTCGCCTACATACGCATATACATATGTCCACTTATACGCACCAACATTAAAGCCTCCTTGATTAATTGAAAAACGTCGCACGATCATTTGATTGGAACAAAGAATAAACGACGTAAATGTTCAGGCTTCCTCAAAGATTTTGATTTTAAGAGTGTAACATCGCACAATTATTTTATTAGAACGGAGGGCGAATTACCTGAATTGATATTTTTCCCACATGAAAACATATTGGATTATTATTGCCGAAGTTACATAAATTGACTTTTCTCGCACACGAAATCATATTCGAGCATTATTGAAGTTACGTCAATTAATCATTTTCTCCCCAAATTTGTCCAAATATTTGCCTACATATGCGCATGCGTATGTACATTTTTATATATGAACGTTTAAGCTTGTCCAATTAATTCAAAACCGTCACACGATTATTTTAATAGAATGAAGGATGAATGACTTTTGAATGAATGAATGATTTTTACCGCACGCAAAATTACATTAAATTATTATTACATTAAACTTCCCGCAAAATTTGTCCAAACGTTCGCCTGCATACGCATATACATATGTGCCCATAATTATGAAAGTGGTCTAAGTCATATATTTCTTGTTTCGAGATATTTAATGAATTGCATTTGAATAAATTAAAAAATATTTTTACATTATGCGACATTTTAATTTATAATTTTATTAGTCTTAATTAATGGAAATTTACTATGAATATGAAATTTTGTGTGAATTTTATACGATAATATTATTTTTAAAGATTGAATTGACTTAGACCATTTTCAAAATTAACTGAATGTCCTATAAATGACTTAAAGCAATAAAGAACTTTGAGTTTTATTTGAAACAATAATTTGATTGAAATAATTCGTGAACATTTATTACATTTATTAATTATTTTTAAACAGTAATCCATTTTTATCATTATTTCGAGTATTTAAGATTCTTAAAATGTTCCTGAAAAACTGTGTACAGTAAACTCATAATATCTTTATGTTTTTCTTCCGATACTGGTCTAATGGTGGTGTATAATGGAAGTAATTTAATATTTCCGTATATTTTTGGTCTTCCTTTTTTAGGTGAAAGATCCAAAACGTGAAATTTAGAATCATCTAAAGATGTTTTATAGAACATTTTATAAGGTTCATTTTTCAAGAATCTCATCCATTGAATTTGTAGCCAAGAGACAGATTCACCCGCGGTATTTTTTACTCTTCTTGTTATTGATTCTCCTAGTAATGAAGTTGTCGTTATTATTACAATTTGATTGTCATTTATTTTATTATGTAGTTCAGAAACGCGTCAAAGAATGCCATTTTCAAGTTGTTTATATAATTTATTAAAATTTTTGACTTAGACCACTTTCATAATTAAAACTAAATGAATTCCATATAATGTTGAAATTACAACCACTATCTAATAATGGTTTATTTTTGACAATTTCGTAAAAATTACATTGAATAAATTTAGTTAAAAATAATGTGGTATGAAATAACTGATAAACTCATTTTTTTTAAATTTTGACTTAGACCACTTTCATAATTATGGGCACATATGTCCACTTATACGCACCAACATTAAAGCCTCCTTGATTAATTGAAAAACGTCGCACGATCATTTCATTGGAACAAAGAACAAACGACGTAAATTGATCTCGACTGCGCGGAAAGTCACAGTCGATTATCGTTAAAAGATATTTCTCACGTAATAAAATATTTGACATGTAATTAAATTCGATCATGCATCAAGTGTTTGAATTCAAACGTTCGAGTTCGCTGAAACATTCCTCAGACGCGTGTCGTCGCACGTTTGTTTTATTAATTACAGGAATTGGAAGTACATCCCACGCTCCCTTTATAAACCCATCATCCTGCACTCTCCTTCACAAAATCGGCCAATTCATCCACCGTGCAGTGCCATGCAGTTGCACTGCCATTAGGGAAGGCCATTATTATTAACTGTGCGAATGGCGAATGAAACGATGACTGTTAGCCGCTTGCTAGATAAATTACGGCGAGAATGTTTAGTACCGAATACCAGAGAACGAGAATGTATGAGCTCGTACATGCAAGTGTGGATGCGCGCGCGTGTTTACAATTTGTGCAAAGTATGTTGAATAGCGATTAAGCGGTAACTGACGAAGTTATACTAAATTGTTGATCGTAGGTGTTTATAAACGTTACATATACTTATAGCGCAACTAAGAATCAAATGAACGAGGAGCATTCCCGCGTTTCGTCTGCCGAATCTTCGTGATCGTAAAGCTTTTCATCCTTTTGTCATCCTGCGCCCTGCGCTTTTTATTTCACATTTAACGTCGCGGCGTCTGAGTCATTAGCGCCTGGGGACTTGTACTACCGCGAGAAAAACATCAAATTCGTTACATCGGCGTCGTATTAATCACGGCGACTCTTTCAAGGTTACGGAGTTGCAATAATTTCAATTTATGATGGAAAATGTGATGGCAATAATACGTGTAATGTTTCGAATAGACACGAAATATTTTTCTTGCTTTCCATCAGTGACTGCAACATATCCCATGACATATCACGGTCTATTTATTCATGTTTATTCACATCTCAACCCATCAAACATATCATAAAAATTGAATGCATTTCATATTGACACGAAATATTTTTGATTCTTACCACCAGTGATGGTAAGATATCCCATGACATGTTACGATCTATTTATTCGTGTTACTCTTGTTACGAAAACTTATTAAATGCTTTACCAGATTTTCACAAAAAAAATTAATTTGTTTGTAATGACATATTAAGTAAAGTGTTCGAATGGTGTAATATAGGTGATGTATTAAAACGAATGTGCAAGAAAACTAAGCGAAGGATGTTTATCGGCGCGCATTATATTTGTTTGAAAAAATTAATAACGGTATAATAAATTATTGATAATAGCAGCTAATTGTTAATTATCAAATAAATTCATGATTATACGTGAACTACAATATTTGATAAAATATCATTATTCTTAGCCAATAAATTTCATTCGCATCTCAACTCATCAAACATATCATAAAAATTGAATGCATTTCGTATAGACACGAAATATTTTTGATTCTTACCACCAGTGATGGTAAGATATCACATGACATGTTACGATCTATTTATTCGTGTTGCTCTTGTTACTTCAACTTATTAAATGCTTTACCAAATTTTCACAAAAAGAATTTAATTTGTTTATAATAACATAATAAGTAGAGTATTTGAATGGTGTAATATAGGTGATGTATTAAAATGAATGTGCAAGAAAACTAAGCGAAGGATGTTTATTGGCGCGCATTATATTTGTTTGAAAAAATAAATAACGGTATGATATATTATTGATAATAACACCTAATTGTTAATTATCGAATAAAATTCATGATTATTCGTGAATTGCAATATTTGATAAAGTATTATTATTCTTAGCCAATAAATTGCATTGCAACATGTTATATTTTATTGTTTATATTTATGAAACGAAAAGATGGTAAATACGTAATAAATTCTGATCAAGTCAATATTTTCCCTATGACTCCGGCGCTCCGCAATTTATCAGTCAATTTTAATTAATATCAGTTCGTGGAGGAAAACTGAAATAAATAAAGACGACGATCACGAAGAATGACTTCTAACGTTTATGATTGCGAATCAATGTGACGCGTTTCGAGGAGAGTTGGCGCACAGAAAGGCACCGTTTACGATTTCAAAATTCGTTATTGTTTCAGCGTTACGGGAAGACACGAGGAAACGCGAAACGAACAAAACACATATTTTCGACATTCCGTGCGTCGCGTAACATAAGAAAACGCGAGCGACGTATATTTTCCTGCTAAGAATACGATTACGACCCTCCCCGCCTGCAGTCGCCTAACTTTTGCAATCGATAATAACCGAGGTATTATTAACGATAACGCATATGATAATGCGTTAATGAGGCGGCGCATCGCACACTGTACAATAATCACGCACGTACATATGTCATATATGTAACATACATGTTATTTATATTATAATATATACGTACTTAATAACATGCACACTCGAGCGTCGGTGCGATTATTTAATGTATCCTACAATGTGTTACATACGAAAATGAAGTTGTGCGATGTCAATTTTTAACCAACCGACATCAACGTACATATACATACGTGAATGTATGCGTATAAGCCGAATAAAGAGACGATTAACGGAAGATTTGTTTCATTTTTTGGCGCCCAATCTGTCACTTCTTATCCGTTTGACATTTTTACGCAACAGTACACAGTTAATTATTACAACAAGTAATTAATTTAACCCTTTAACGAGTTTCAACGTGGTCGACATCAGTTTTTGATGGCAGCCACGCCCAGGTGTCCCAAAAACAGCAACCACGGACATTTTTTCATGTCAAATAAATCCACGATCACGTTATCGACGCAAACTCGCAATGTCACTGAAGGTTAGAGATTCAGGTAATCGAAGAGATTTAAAAGAACTGGATGTGATCACAGATTATAATAAAAATATAGATGAGTAGTCGATATGGCGAACCAATACGCGACATTTACTGTTTTTTACGTCGGATAACAAGCGCATCCGTGAGATACTTCAGAGCAGTGTTTGACAATTTAAGCGCAATCCGAAAGAATTTCTATCGTTTTGTGACAAAGAAAAAACAAAAATCCACTGGTACACACCAGAGACCAAAAAACAGTCGAAAAGATTTTGACTGCGCCCGGCGATTGTCGTCATCCAAGAAGAAATTGTCCTATCGGCCTGGAACACATGATAAACACCGTGTTCTGGGACTCACAAGGTGTGATCTACATAGTCCTACATGGAGAAGGGCAAAACACACAGGGCTGTACTATGCCGAATTATTGAAAAACATTCGGCGGAATTAGAGAAAAAACGGCCCCATTTGGCGAAGAAAAAGGTGCTCTTTCACCACGATAACGCACCGGCTACATCTTGCAAGTTCTACAAAAATATTCGTTGAATTTCAATATACGAAATACTGTAAATCCAAATCGGTATTTAAGAGAATTTGTTTCTTGACTTTTTTATTTAAACTTGAAAAATATTTTTAGTTAAATTTGAGTCAATAAAACACTTATCGCCACCACGGAGGCCTACTTTGCAGATCTAAATTGAAAACGTATTTTTCAGACGGGTTAAAGAAGAAAAATTTTCCTATTTTCTTTTTGTTAAAAGGAGACTATGTTGAAAAATAAAACAAATCGTCAATTTTTCAAAATTTTCGTGTTTCTTTTTTAGGCTAAGTACTTATCGGACTGCCCTCGTATATCCCATAAATCTCTACAAATATTCAACATTGGTGCACAGTGAATTATTGCTTCAAGCAAAGAAATGTTTATTTTTTAGGGAACGATCTTTCTTATTTTGTTATTTAATATCTTCATGTGGCATTCGTGACGTCTTCGAATTTGACTCCGAAACTGGAACAAACATATCATTTATAACTTTTACAGTTGTAACATATCATATTGTGTACGGCCCGCATATTTTTCGGCGCTCCAGAAACACTTTATACGATACATATATGCACTTTTTTAATTCGCATTTGGTAGTAGATATTCACATAAAGTATTTTTAAATATTACTATATATATTTTGTACATCTTTTACATTTTTTACTTCTATGCATCATTTTTCTACTATTTTAGAATTAGGGCCTGTGTCATAAAATAATTCTTATAATAAATTATCATTAAAAAACTGAAAATATAAATGATTTTTAACACGTTGACTGCCGAAGGTCTTTTACTGTATTAGAACGGCGATGCTATGAAATACTACAGCGTTTGGCTGAATTATGCAAAATGTGAATAATGTGCAGGTATTAGAGACCGAAGGATCGCACCACTATTCTAACAACAACTGTATTTATAAAATAGTAATTGCTGCCTATTGCAAATATTTTGCATGTTCAGTAAAATCTTTAGCGGTGGTCACCAGTGACCATCAAGGCAGTCAAAGTCATAAAAAGTTGTTTCCTTACAATTTAAAACGCGAATTTTGAAATCACAAAATGCTGTGCAACAATACAACACTTTATAAGATGTGATACACGATCGACACAGAGCTACCGATGCAATAGCTATACTGACCAACTGATTTTTACGCTCTCATAATGTCGACATTAATTTCTTATGGCTAACCATTTGTTAGAAGAATACGCGAGAGTTCGTTACCCTGGTAACATAACAAGAAAATTTTATTTTTTCTATTTTTAGTTCCTTAGGGGGACCAGAAAGCTTTCAACGACCAAAAACTGGGTGAAATTCGAATAACAATTGTGGACGAACGAATAAACATACACAAATTTTCTTTTTTGCAGATTTTTTATGCATTCTTATCAAACAAATAGGCTTTAAAAATTTGAAAAATATTAATAATTAACGGAAATATTTACATCTGAAAGTCACCGCGTGAGTCCTGCGCTGTTTTCTTCTTGCCGGAATTCCGGGAGAACGAGTTGGAGTTTTCCGATTTTCTTAGCGTCGTTTGGTTGGTGAGATTTTTCTCTGTAGACTGAACCTAAATTCTGTGACAAAATGTCAATATTGGAGCAAAGGCGACCAAAAATCCAAAAGGTTGACAAATTTAAGTTATTTGTTGTTAAAAACGATATTAAAAAACTAATTTTTATATGCAGACATCGGTTCAGTTTATGGAATATATATTTATCTTCAATTTAAAGAAAAATCAAAGCAATATCTTCAACCATTCTTGAATTATTGAGGCAAAACTAATGGAAAATACTGTTTTGAAAAAAACGCGATTAAAGTTTGGGAACAGAATTACGGCTACTTGTTCTCGGGACGCTCTGGCGACCGTGCATTACCTCACATTTTTCGCATTCCTGAACTCAATGTTGCGAATATCGACATTTTTCTTGCGCCAATATGTTCTTAAAAAATTGTACTAACTGATTATGTAATAAACCAGAAATCGATTTTTTTAACTCGTTCGCTACCAGGCCTTGAGAAGAAATTCTGGCTTCACAGACCATGGTGTTTTTTCTTCTAATATGACTTCAGTTGGCATTGATTTTGAGTACATATATTTATAACATTCCAATTATATAAAAAATAAGCATTTTTCATACGACGCATATATGCGACGCTGGGCCAGGGATGAGAAACTTATTTTATAGACCACACGCCACACATATGCGACGTATTTTATAAAAAGGAAATTAACTAGATAGGAAAGGAATATAAAAATAAAAACATTTTTTAAAGCGAAATACAAGTTATTTATTTATTTATTTTTTATGAAAAATGTTGAAACATTCATTTACGCATAGCCCAATAGGTAATCCCTTATTCGTCTGACAAATTCCGCAGGTATAGAAAGTTTCTCTGCGCAGATTCTTCATACTACATACACGACATCTTATTCTTTTATCCATTTTTTTAGGGAAATGTTTTGTATTCGAGGTATTGTTATATGGAAACACAATTATTTTGCTTATACAAATTAATTTTTTAGCAAGATCATTTCTAAAATCGAAGTAATTCATTTTAATTGAATGAACTTTGTTGTATACTCAACATGCATTCCAAATTGTAATGTCCATTATATGAAAAAAGAGTTTTATATACCAACGTAACGACTTCCTAGGGGAAGAATAATAAGCGATCATTTCATCTGCCCTGTCGATGCCTGACATAATGTTATTATAATCTGCAACTGTAAAAGGTTTGTTTACTAAATTTCCATTTTTAGACTTTACTTCTTTGAATGATGCATTATGTTTCGTAGATACTGTCAAGACTTCTCGTTTATCTTTCCATTCCTGCACTAAAGTATTACTATTTGTAGGAAAAATAGATTCTCCTTTTTTTAGCTTTTTATCAATTACAAATTTGGGATTGCCTTTGCGATTTTTGCGAAGTGTTCCTACAACGTGTGTCTTGTCCGCATAAAGCGAATCAGCTAATGCATTGACGTAGGCATGGATCTAGAATGCTACTATTTTCACTGAGGATTCACTGCTTCTCACTAGCTTAAAAATGTAACAATCTTCAGACCAACCACAACCTAAATCTATTTTATTGTTCTATAGACCAACAAATCTATTTCTGCAAAAAATTCTTGCAGCACGTTATCGTAAACTGATAAAATAGACATGTCGCATATATGCGACGTCGGGCTCAGAAACAAGAACTGAAACGTCGCATATATGTGGGATTCTTTAGTGACGATAATATGAAATGAATACACGAATTATTAACGGTACATAAAATTAAAAAGTATTTAATAAAACTAATCTAAAGAACATCGACCATTCGCTTCGATTGGTGTACAACGTCTGTCTTTTTACAATTATCCGGTGGACCGCCCTGGTGCCAAGGAATGCAACACTTTCTCCCAACATTTATCATCCCTTTTCCAAACAAAATTTGTATGCGCCACGTATTGTTTTTTGAGGAAATTTCGCTAGTGGTGGAGGATCATGTTTTTCAATTGATATAAGTATGTGTTATCAATTCATATATTATATATAAGACTGTAAAAAAACTCATTTGAGAAACCATTACACACATTTGAAATATGTGAAACTGCTAGTGGATCAACTTTAACAATTTCGTTACAAGAAAGATCGAACGCTTTTAAGTGTTTTATTTGAAATGTGTTTAGATAAAAAAAACGGCAATTTAAATAAATAAAGGAAGAAACTAATTCAAAATACAGTTGTTATTTACACTATTGTCGTATTTTGAAATTTTCAAAGGCATGATCATTTTTTGAAACATACTTGTCCAAGATGCAAGCCACGAATGCATCTTTCGATACGTTTCGCAAAAACAATGAAGAATTCTTCTTCCTCCAATTGTATTTTTATGTATTTGGGCATATTCTTTACATTGTGTGTTTTGTTAATAAACAAGATGAAAATGACACTTTCCAATTTTTTGATAATCAATTCAACAATTCAATTTCAAAACAATTTCATTTAATGACACAATCAGCGTCTTTGACAAAAGCTTTTCTCAATTGCGCGGTCGCAACATTTTGTTCCACTTTGTTTGTTTTTTTCTTTGTAAAAATATACTTGCATTGCAAAGGGTTAATAAAACTAAAATAAAGAATATCGACCATTCCACTTCGATTGGTCGTACAACGTAAGATGTCGCGTATTGGTGCGCCATATCGACACCACCCAATTTTTATTATAATCTATGATCACATTCGGTTTTTTTATTTCTCTTCGATTACCTGAATGTCTAACAAAATTCTAGTGACATTGCGAGAGCGTTGATAACGTATAATATGTGCGCGACATCTATTTATTTGACATGAAAAAATGTCGACTTTAACTCGACAAACTCATTTACAAAAGTCACACACACTCGACATATATGCGAACGAGTTAAAATCGTCGATTGAGTCAAAGAAACCTGAAAACGAGATATATCTTCGCCCGACCACAACTTTGACTTGCTAAAGACGAGATATCTCGTCACCCGTACGCAATGTGATATTATGATTGTACATTCTCTGCGCAGGTTGAAATTACCCCAAAAGCATAATAACTGACCATTGTTACGCGAAGCGTCATATGTTTAATTCGTGAACATGAGAACACATTTATTACTTAACTTGACCGTAGCTCGGTTCGCGATTTTTTCGGATACCCGTTCACTCATAACTGCGCGTATGTAAACTCTGTGTAAAACTGCATGCGTGCGGCTTGAAGCGCACCGAGGATTGCATTGTGTGTTTCCAACACCAGGAAGCGAATTTTGCGTAGGTGAAAACGTGTTGGCACATTGACGGACGCTCGGAAGCCTGTCATGTTCCCGTTGAAACGACCGCCGGGCGATTAATTACGGTCAGCACAGAAAAGAATTTATTACAGTCTATTCTGGTGAACATGCACGCGGGCGATTGCTGTTTATTGCACAAGTGCAAACGCCCCTTAATCGTCAATGTGATTTTTAACACTTTTATCATTTTAACAGAAGGCCTGACGAATGCAATCAACGAAATTATATTTTTATCGAACGTTTTCAATGTACGTTTATTTCATCCAAATACATTTCTCCGATGATTACGGTGCGATGATTACGGTGCGACGCATGACATTTTTAAATGTTGACTGTCAGTGGACTGTTTACATAAGGGGGTATTCCAATGTGATGGATCGAAAAAATCGATTTTTTTTTCTGTGCATTTTTTGATAGTTTATAGTCAGTATTAATATCCCAGAGCTGGTTTAGGTGATTCCGTACTTTTTGACTAGTAATAACGTTTCAAAGCAGAGGCTGTAACTGTGCGCGCATCAACAAGATTTTTGCATTTTTTGATAGTGGTCATAGAATTAATATCCCAGATGATTCCTCAAGTAACGCAGATGCTGTAACGCGCGCGCATAACATAACATAAACATAAATCAACTTCGAATTTGAATACAATATTCAGCATACTTGTGGCTATAGCTTGAAGCTCAATCATGTTAAAATTTTGATTATAACTTATTAATTTGCTTTATTTGTGGCACAAAAAAAATTGCTTTTTTTTACACTTTTTTACAAAACATCGCAATTTTGTTAATTTTCATGGAAATTTGAAATCTAACGCTCATGCGATAACCACATTCTTACAAATTAAGAATCTCTTTCGATTTTCTGTCTCAGATGTTCAGGAGGGCCGGATTTGTCTACGCCAGCACAATAAACATATGTTTAATGGGTGTAGAACCACCAATATAATTAAATATACAAATATTTTTAAACGATAAAAAATATCCTCTATTGTCCTAGGCCATACTGTAGGAAAAAAAAAGTTTGCTCAATTATATGCAACAGATTCTGAGAAAAAAAATGTTGAAAATTTGCTTTTTTTTTTAGGCGTTCACATTGGGATATCCCCTTGATTGAAATACATGACTATACCTAACACAAGGTTGTTATGGGGATTTTTGGTAACAACAGTAATTTTGCGTGTGTACATATCTGCGAGGTAAAAGAGATAAAATAAACGTAGGTCCGAAAACGCATCCTTGTTAAGATATAAACCATTATCGCTTACATCGAAGATTGACGAGAATATCTGTCAAACGTAGAATATCGAGCACTGGTGCCGAAAAAACGTTCGACCATGCAAGGAATTTTTTAGGGTATTCAACAGTCTTTGGAACATCAATGCGCAGCGTATATTATCACAACGAAACATAATTTTCAGAGATTTCTGCAAGTAAGTTTTAAACATTCCCAGGATACTCCATCATTATTCGAAAATTTCCATATATCCGAAATGAAGAATTTTCATATTTATGTATATCGATCTCTTTTCATTCTTAGGAACAGTAGAGTATAATATCAAAATTATGCAACATATTTTCTTGTCAGCAAACACCTTCTATTCTCAGTCAAATTACATCGCCACATATTTTTCTCACGTACACGCTTTGGATTCGGACAAAAAACATTACAACCTGATTGAATACAACAGAATTTAGCGGTTGGAACATACAAAGATGGGGAATACTATTTTCCACGAGAACATAGTTTTGCCGTACTTTGGTAATATTAGTCGTATCAATCACACAATTTCTTCCATCTTCAATAGATTAAGCCTTTGACTACTGAATACATCCGGCCTAAGCGCCTACTCAGGTCAAAACACTTTTCGCTAGTGTAAACTCTATTGATCGATTATCTAAGCCGCAACTGAGTTCTAATGATAATTCTTCATTTACGCCAAATTAAATAATGCAAGAAAATTACTTGATAAAGAACGCATCTGTATTCATCTTGTACCTTGATAATTGTGGCTGCAATAGGTAAGAAATCGGAACGATTGAGAAACGCATATATGCGCCCATAATCGATAGATTTCATTCACCGATAGAGTTAGGTGGACTCATATATGCGTCCATAGCAGTCAAAGGGTTAAAAGCCTAAAAAGGAAATGGACTTAGTTGCATAATCGTGTAATTTCATCAATGAAAGTTAGCCAAAGGTGCTACAAAATAATAGTAATTATTTCTATATTAACATGTAGATCTTGTGTTAAATATGGCGGGTTATATATTGGACGAATCTTAGTTAAATATTTACTGTTCATAGGTCACAACGATTGATACCAGTTCAAAAATATGTTAAATATTCGCATAAAACATCACAACAGTTTATTATAAATAATTATTAATGAATTATACGTAAGACAATATAGGGTAATAAAGTATACATAGGACAAAAGAAGAAACTTGTTTGACACATTGACAATACATGGATGACATAAGTGATTCTCATTTAAGCCTCAATACATTAATGTGACTTTGAAACTACACACTAATCATTCGATATCTTATTAATTAATAAATTTTTCACCGTAAGTGGGCGTATACGTGTTGTTATATAATGTCGTTTTGGTAATCAATAACCATTTTTCCAGCGGTTATCAACTCTAACCAGAAATATCAAAGTAAACGCTTCTGCTAGAGCTCTTCACATAAACAATCGTTTCGTTATTATTGTTAGATCATATAGCTTTGTGACCTTCAAATTACAATCAGCTATAATGATACGATTCGGTGAATTCGGAATAATTCTTGCGTTTCCTTTGCTTTTCAGTATTATATATCAGAGGCGTAAAATTTGAATATCAGAGCATATGAAAAGTAAAAGGATTGTCAGAATAAAAAGCATTGGCGGTAATAGATCGAAAAATTCTTTATTGGCATCTGATTCGCAGAACAATATAATATAATTAAGCATAAATATAATTAACGTTTGATTTTTTCTAATGAACGCCTTGTTCTGATTGATATGTTTATTGCCTACTGCTCATCTCTATATCTTTTAAAGCCGTGTGAATTTCTCTGCACAAGTCTGTTTAATTCATTACAATACAATAAAATACATTTCATAAAAAAAAAACGAAAATTCATAAATATTATTTACAGCAGCAACGAATTTAGTGGCGATTCTTTAGACGAAGAAAATTTAAAGCCACGAAAGATATCTTGCCAATCAGCATCCCAGCCGAAAAATATGTTATTTTCCTTGGAGAGATTAACCTATTCCCGAAAATAACTTGATGTCAACATTATAAATAGTATATCTGACTGTATCAAAATAGATACACTGCAATGTGATGTAGCAAAACCCTACGACATTTAATAATACATATAATATGAGATGTGGGAAAAAGTGAAAATTCTTCTTGATTAAAAGTTTTTATACTTATCCTTCTCGAAATAAAAACTTCTTCACTGTACATGTTCTGGAATCATAAATTTTCTGTTTAAAAATGGTTTTCTTTTCCTATTTGGTGATTGCCAACGCAGTCGATATTATTATATAAATTGGAGGCACTTTCTGTGCTTTTCTGCTTTTGATGTTTTCGTAATTTCAGCAGACCAAAGACAAAAACCTCAAATCAGGGGCAATTTTTATGATGATTTGTGTGCATGTAAGGTAACAAGATATAGATTCTTTCATATATTTTCTCATTGTTTCTCGATCTACAGTTTTTCTACTGGTTTCATAACAATACACACGCTTTCGCCTAATTATCTTGTTGTTAGAGTTTCTTCTTCCAAAACTAATTCTTCTAGCAATTCCTGAATGCTACCTACAGATTGCTCCTTATTTTCTGATCTTAAATTTTAGCAAACTCGGCGCTTCCGTTTTTTTCTAGCATGGATTACTTCATCGTCACAACTTACTTAATTTATGCTTATATCTTTTTCCTAACATAATAATAGTGCAAGAAATAATTCCTCCAACATAACAATAGTTTGTACAGTGCAATGACTGTTATAATACTGACCGGTCGAGAAGTAACGAATAACTCAGGATTTTGTGTGCGACAAACGCCAGTTGGTTAGGAGACATAGGCAAAAAGCGTTGCCAGCGAAATTGGGCCCCGCGGGAAACATGCTTAATCTACGGTAGGCTGTCAACGTGTCAAAGGCAAAATTCGCCACCGTACAGTGAATCACGAAAGTACCCGAACGGTTTCAAATTAAATATTCAATGTCTCCAAAAATGAATACACATTACGAATTCCACAGTGCTTTTATTCCACTAATAAGATATGCGTCTCGCATTTATACACGCAAACTTTGAAGAACACTCGCCGGTGTGAAGAACATTTATAAAATATTTCTTAGAAATATCGACGATTCGAACGCCACAGAAGCATCCGAACGATGTAAGATAAACTACATGAAGAACATGACAAGTTGTGAATATTGATGCGATTAGTTAATGTAACACTCTTTTTCTAATCGTAACTATGAATGTTGACTAGATGTAAAATTTATATTAATAATGTGTCTAAATATACCAGGAATAAATATCTCCGATATAAAATGAATAGTTAAACGGTATAATAAAATAGGAAACTTATTATGAAGAAGTCAATCTACGGTCGCTAAAGTAAGAAAAAAATTATGAGTGGTTTACGAAACTAACGAAGCATGAGGAAAATGCTGCCGCTTAGTAAATTATAAAAAAATCCAACTGGCTGAAAAACTGTTCCAAAGCTGACTGGAGTGGTCGCTGATTTATTTCGAAAGACCATTCATCTTGAACTTTGCTGAAAAATTCTCTGTGAACATGGGTTTTTTGTGAATATCCCGAAAAGAATCACTCATAAGCAAAGCAAACGAGCAGAAGAAATTAAATTTTACTGAAAGATACAAAAAAGAAGTTGGCGAGTGTAGAAAACGTGTTATTGTTTACGATGAAAACAAATTTAATACGTTTTACTTAGAGGGTTGGCACAACATTTAAACAAAAGTGAATACATACAGGATGTCCCACGTAACATGCTCACCTGTTTTATTTCTAAAGTACGCATCGTATGAAAAAACTTTTTTTTATATTTGTATGGTTCCAAGGGCTACATTGTTAGATGCATTATTTCTTTTGACCGAGGCGTTTCGGAGATTTCAAGGTTAACTTAATTTTTTTAAGGGAATCCTATATTTTTTGCATTATACCAGGTTGTTCAATAAGTTTTGTATTGTTTTGTTGAGGGCGTTGCTACTAGTCCAAATTTGTTTTTGTTTTGTTGGTTCACTCTTCTTATCAACGTATGTGAAGGTTCATTTCAATCAGTCAATTCATTCTTTGTTTACAAGCCATTTAGTGTCGCCGGGTCACAGTATTTTCGACAATGGAAAAAATTGAATATCGTGCAGTGATAAAATTCATATTTGTTCAAAGGTGTAGCATCACATTAATTCACGAACGAATGTTAAGAGTATAATGAACGTTCACCTTCAATTAGAACAGTAGAAAGATGGGTTGCTGAATTTAAACGTGGTCGTACAAGCCTTGAAGACGATCCAAAGTGAAGGACGTCCAAAAACCGCATCAACACCAGAAATCGTAGCCAAAGTATAGGATATGGTTTTGGAAGATCGTCGATTGACTGACAGGAATTTAGTAGAGTGCGAATCTACATATCTCATTAGGCAGTGTGAGTCATATTTTAAATGAAATTTTGAGTTTTAAAAAGCTGTGTGCACAATGGGTGCCGCATTCGCTAGCCATTGAACAAAAACACATTCGAATGCGACTTTCTCAACAACACTTCGAGCGTTTTAAAAAGGATAAAGTGGATTTTGTGCGTCGATTCATCACTATGGATGAGACTTGGGCCTATCACCATGATCCTAAATCAAAACAAGAGGCTAAAGAGTGGTGTGAACCTGGTTGTTCGGCTTCGAAACGAGTTCGTGTCCAGAAATCGGCCAAGAAGGTTCCGGCATCAGTTTTTTGGGATGCGAAAGGAATTTTATTTGTGGATTACTTGCAAACTGGTAAAACAATTAATTCTGAATATTATTGCAACTTTTTGGACCAGTTGAAGGAAAAAATTCGTGAAAAAAGACCCGGTTTGCAGAAGAAAAAAATCCTTTTTCATCAGAACAACGCACCGTGTCACAAGAGCATTTTGACAATGGCTAAAATCCATGAATTAAAGTTCGAATTGTTGGAGCATCCGCCGTATTTACCAGATTTGGCCCCCAGCGACTTCCATTTGTTTCCAGAACTCAAAAATGTATGCATGGCAAGCGTTTTTCGTCAAATGAAGAGGTCATAACGGCTGTTGAAGCGTATTTTGCAGACCTTCTACAATCTCACTAGGGATGGGATCCACATTTGGAGGATCGATAAGCAAGTGCATTAATGTTCAGGGAGATTATACTGAATAATAAAGTGTATTTTGAACCATAACATTGTGTTTTTCTTATCGAACGAGAAAACTTATTGAACAACCTGGTAATCTGAAAGAGCGTAATATTTTGAATAAAAAAGTACTGATTTGTATGAGTCGTAAGTCTATTAATTAATGAGTAATTTCACTTTGTGTCAAGAACATATTCTCCGCGTAACATTAGGTCATATAGTCGTACTTAGCACAGATTTCCGCAGGACAGCGTGATGTTTACATGACTAAGTTTATCAACACGTAATACACTGGTATCAACATAAATGTTCAAACTGATGTCCATCGACATTAATGCAATGCTGCAGTCTACTAACTAATATGGAAACAGATTTTTTAATTGAGGCACGCAGTATACAACATGCTTCCCGAATTCGATGTTTCATATTTTCAACTGTTGTTGGTGATTCAAAGTACACTGTGTCTTTTAGATTGCCCCATAAAAAATAGGGAATATGGGAATAAAATCCACAATATTGTGATGTAAGCATCTCGCTGTGCTGTGGAAATCTGTGATAAGTGCGAATCTACGACCTAATATTACACAGAGAATATGTTCTTCAAACATAGTGAAATTACCCGTTAATTAATAGACTTACGACTCATAGAAATCAGTACTTTTTATTCAAAATATTACGTTCTTTCAGATTTTAATGTAAAAAATATAGGGTTCCATTAAAAAAAATGAAGTTGACCTTGAAATCTCCAAAACGCCTCGGCCATCAAAAAAATAATGCATCGAATAATGTAACCCTTGGAACCATACAAATATAAAAAAAAGTTTTTCCGTACGATGCGTACTTAAAAATAAAACAGGCGAGCATGTTACGTGGCACACCCTGTATATGGAACCTAAGGTGAAACCTAAAGAAATTGGCTTTTAGGTAAATATAAATACTCACAGATATTAAAGAACGTTAGTTAACATTAAACAAGATACGAAAACATTAGACATAATAGACCATTTTAATTTCCAACACATGACAATGTAAAATGATCCGAAACACATCGATCGTATTATTAAAGAATAAATCATATATAACGTATGCAATATTTTGTAAATAACCCTATAAAATTCGGATCATGATCCAATTGAACATTTATAAATAGCAAGTGGCAAAGACTATAGAAATATACCATAAATTCTAAAAATGCATAATAAGAAAAAATCATTCAAGTTTGGTATAATGTAGAAAAAAAAGTACAACTGTCTCTATGACGAATAGTATGCAACAGCGTTTGCAAGATGTTGTAAGTATTCGTGATAGTCTAACACCATTAAAACTTAGTATATTTGCGTGCATAGGGTAAAACATGTGATTGAATACTTTTATGGTCTTCAGACTATCAATGTTTCTAAAAAAATACTATATAAATATTATTCACAATGACAGATCTTTTTTTTTTAAAATCTCACATGTATAATTGTAACACTTATATCTTATTACTCGAATAAAAATATTGTTGAACTTCTATTGTGACCTAGTTTTTTAGAGTATTAATCATTTCATTTAAAAACATCGTAACATTTCCTTGAATAAAACGTCACTCTTAAAACATCATCACAGGTTACCACTTTAAGCTTTCTAAAACAATCATTGCAACACATTACACATTATTAAACGAACACTTCCTACTAGAAACCCTATTTGAAATAACTTTGTTCAATTTCTAATGTCGATAATAATAGTTTCGATCGATTTAATATTCTTTTTTTATTATATAATTATGTAACTGTTGGCAAGCAAAAAAAATGACCGCCTAAATTACAGATCCATTACGTCGACGTTTTCCAAAATTATTATATAATTAAAACGTTTCTGGAAAGCATTAGCATTAGCATCAGCATTAGCAATTTTAAAATATTTGTCGCCTACACCATAACCTACAAAGACAAAAGAGCCTGTAATTTGTCAACAATATATATACAAAGTCTTCAGACTATCAATGTTTCTAAAAAAATACTATATAAATATTATTCACAATGACAGATCTTTTTTTTTAAATCTCACATGTATAATTTAAACACTTATGTCTTATTACTCGAATAAAAATATTATTGAACTTCTATTGTGACCTAGTTTTTTAGAGTATTAATCATTTCATTTAAAAACATCGTAATGTTTCCTTGAATAAAACATCACTGTTACAAATCATCACAGGTTACCACTTTAAGCTTTCTAAAACAATCATTGCAACACATTAAACATTATTAAACGAACACTTCCTAATAGAAACCCTATTTGAAATAACTTTGTTCAGTTTCTAATGTCGATAATAATATTTTCGATCGATTTAATATTCTTTTTTTATTATATAATTATGTAACAGTTGGCAAGCAAAAAAAATGACCACCTAAATTACAGATCCATTACGTCGACGTTTTCCAAAATTATTATATAATTAAAACGTTTCTGGAAAGCATTAGCATTAGCATCAGCATTAGCAATTTTAAAATATTTGTCGCCTACACCATAACCTACAAAGACAAAAGAGCCTGTAATTTGTCAACAATATATATATAAAGTCTTCAGACTATCAATGTTTCTAAAAAAATACTATATAAATATTATTCACAATGACAGATCTTTTTTTTTAAATCTCACATGTATAATTTTAACACTTATATCTTATTACTCGAATAAAAATATTGTTGAACTTCTATTGTGACCTAATTTTCTAGAGTATTAATCATTTCATTTAAAAACATCGTAATGTTTCCTTGAATAAAATGTCACTGTTAAAACATCATCACAGGTCACCACTTTAAGCTTTCTAAAACAATCATTGCAACACATTAAACATTATTAAACGAACACTTCCTAATAGAAACCCTATTTGAAATAACTTTGTTCAATTTCTAATGTCGATAATAATAGTTTCGATCGATTTAATATTCTTTTTTTATTATATAATTATGTAACAGTTGGCAAGCAAAAAAAATGACCACCTAAATTACAGATCCATTACGTCGACGTTTTCCAAAATTATTATATAATTAAAACGTTTCTGGAAAGCATTAGCATTAGCATCAGCATTAGCAATTCTAAAATATTTGTCGCCTATACCATAACCTACAAAGACGAAAGAGCCTGTAATTTGTCAACAAACCTCATGTTTTCATCTTACCGAGACGCGGCATTTTGAAACGCCAATTACAGAATGCGCGAACGATTCGTCTACGTCAAACCCGCTTCAAGACTTGACTGCTTATGAAACTGATTTGTATTATTCTCAATTTAAAACACAGCTTATAAGAAAACATATTTTAACATGCTCAGCACACTTCGTAATTAATTAATCTTTTAACCCATGTAACACCCAGAATTTGATTTAGACAGACATGCTTTGAACTACCAGGTTGCTCAATAAGTTTTGTCGTTCGATAAGAAAAACACAATGTTGTGGTTCAAAATACACTTTATTATTCAGTATAATCTCCCTGAACATTAATGCACTTGCTCCAACGATCCTCCAATCTGTGGATCCCATCCCTGAAGTGAGATTCCGGAAGGTCTGCAAAATACGCTTCAACAGCCGTTATGACCTCTTCATTTGACGAAAAACGCTTGCCACGCATACATTTTATGAGTTCTGGAAACAAATGGAAGTCGCTGGGGGCCAAATCTGGTGAATACGGCGGATTCTCCAACAATTCGAACTTTAATTCATGGATTTTAGCCATTGTCAAAATGCTCTTGTGACACGGTGCGTTGTTCTGATGAAAAAGGATTTTTTTCTTCTGCAAACCGGGTCTTTTTTCACGAATCTTTTCCTTCAACTGGTCCAAAAGGTTGCAATAATATTCAGAATTAATTGTTTTACCAGTTTGCAAGTAATCCACAAATAAAATTCCTTTCGCATCCCAAAAAAACTGGCGCCAGAACCTTCTTGGCCGATTTCTGGACACGAACTCGTTTCGAAGCCGAACAACCAGGTTCACACCACTCTTTAGCCTCTTGTTTTGATTTAGGATCATGGTGATAGACCCAAGTCTCATCCATAGTGATGAATCGACGCACAAAATCCACTTTATTCTTTTTAAAACGCTCCAAATGTTGTTGAGAAAGTCGCATTCGAATGTGTTTTTGTTCAATTGTTATCGAATGCGGCACCCATTGTGCACACAGCTTTTTAAAACTCAAAATTTCATTTAAAATATGACTCACACTGCCTAATGAGATGTGTAGAGCCTCTACTAAATCCCTCTCAGTCAATCGACGATCTTCCAAAACCATATCCTGTACTTTGGCTACGATTTCTGGTGTTGATGCGCTTTTTGGACGTCCTTCACGTGGATCGTCTTCAAGGCTTGTACGACCACGTTTAAATTCAGCAACCCATCTTTCTACTGTTCTAATTGAAGGTGAACGTTCATTATACACACTTAACATTCGTTCGTGAATTTCTTTTGGTGCTACACCTTCCAAAAATAAGAATTTTATCACTGCACGATATTCAATTTTTTCCATTGTCGAAAATACTGTAACACGGCGACACTAAATGGCTTGTAAACAAAGAATGAATTGACTGATTGAAATGAATCTTCACACACGTTGATACGAAGAGTGAACCAACAAAACAAAAACAAATTTGGACTAGTAGCAACGCCCTCAACAAAACAAAACAAAACTTATTGAACAACCTGGTAAATTCACAGCATACCCGAGGTACGCTTGCATCGTAGCAAAGAAGGCAGAGACTCATAAAGGACATTCGTGTCACATATTACATCTCGCTGGTTAAGTAAATTATAGATGGCCAGAGGCCGCGGTTACACGCATAACCCCAATGATTATTCAATTTAATGAGCTATTGTAGACGCGCCCCTGTCGAAACGTGACTTTACACCGTAATCCAAGCCTTCCTGATCGTCCGTTCATGCTTAATGAACGTTCACGAGAATCTCTCTTCCCGTGTCCTTCTACCTCTCAATATTCGTGCATCCGTGTGTGGGCAAACGTGTGTTCCAACTGTATATACGCTCGTTTATATAGTGTCACGTGGTCTACGCGGACTCGTATTTCGATTCTCTGACAAGCACGCAATTCGACCCTGCCGATAATTAGTAGCCACTTCGAAGCAAATTTATCCATAACAAGCGGTACGCTCTTCACATCGTCCGCTCTCTTCACCTCCCATTCTTTCTGTGTCGAATTGTGTCTTTGGCCAGACGACGTTCGACAGGAATAAGTATTTCGATAGTCGTTCTTCTTTTAGTAGAACAAGAATAGAATACCGTCTTAATTCGAAACAAGCAACTGTTTGCGTAGAGAGGTTGCATAGATATTCGTGAGAGCGAGATTACATTGTTATGGTCAAATTAACACATTGACTGTCACGCCGAAATCACACGTTTTACTAAGAACGCCACGAAAATATTTTTATTATTCTGAGCATGTAATGGCAAAATAATAATTAATTTCATTATTTATAAGAATACGGCATAAACTGCAAAAGAAGGAAGGGCCAACGTATTTGGTAATCAAATTTTGCAAACAGTGTTACCAATAAAATGTTGCAAGCTTCGGAACACAAAGAGCAAAAAATCGGACCAAAAATGTCACTAAATACTGCCAAGATTGCATTGACGAGCTACACTTATGTTTAAAATGCTTCAATACAATGCACCGGTAGATAAAGGATTTTAAAAATATTAATTTTTAATTTTTGATTTAATAAAAACTTTTAATTTTTCAATAATGCAGATTTTATAAGAATACGACACGAATTGCAAAAGAAGGAAGGGCCAACGTATTTGGTATGCAAATTTTGCAAATAGTGTTATCAATAAAACGTTGCAAGCTTCAGAACACAAAGAGGGAAAAATTGGACCAAAAATGTCTGTAAATACTGCCAAGGTTGCAATCACGAGCTACACTTATGTTTAAAATGCTTCAATACAATGCACCGGTAGATAAAAGATTTGATAAACATTAATTTTTTATTTTTTATTTAATGAAAACTTTTAATTTTTTAATAGTGCAGATATTATAAGAATACGACATGAATTGCAAAAGAAGGATTGGCCAACGTATTTGGTATGCAAATTTTGCAAATAGTGTTACCATTAAAATGTTGCAAGCTTCGGAACATAAAGGGTAAAAAATCAGATCAAAAGTGTCACTGAATACTGCCAAGATTGCATTGACGAGCTACACTTATGTTTAAAATGTTTCAATACAATGCACCGGTAGGTGAAAGATTTGATAAACATACATTTTTGATTTAGTGAAAACTTTTAATTTTTTAATAGTGCACATATTATAAGAATACGACATGAATTGCAAAAGCAGGAAGGGCCAACGTATTTGGCACGCAAATTTTGCAAACAGTGTTACCAATAAAATGTTTCAAGCTTCGGAACACAAAGAGCAAAAAATCGGACCAAAAATGTCACTAAATACTGCCAAGATTGTATTGACGAGGTACACTTATGTTTAAAATGCTTCAATACAATGCACCCGTAGATAAAAGTTTTGATAAAACGTAATTTTTGATTTAATAAAAACTTTTAATTTTTCAATAATGCAGATATTATAAGAATACGACATGAATTGCAAGAGAAGGAAGGACCAACGTATTTGGTATGCAAATTTTGCAAACAGTGTTATAATATGTCTTCAACAAAAAGAGCAAAAAATAAAAAATGTCACTAATACTGCCAAGATTGCATTGATGAGCTACATTTATGTTTAAAATGCTTCAATACAATGCACCGGTAGATAAAAGATTTGATAAACATTAATTTTTGATTTTTGATTTAATGAAAACTTTTAATTTTTCAATAGTGCAGATTTTATTTCAAAGCATTCTCCAATTAACGAATTTTCATTCAACTTTACAATTATAAGTATTGAAGCCGTGGCGTTCAACGTGTTAATGAAAGAAAAATGGATACACAGCCTTGATCTGATATAAGCAATTATTTTCTCGCTCGAAAATGGCAACTCGCAATCCACTCCCCTTTATTTGAAGTCGCTCGCAGAAGTAGAAATGCAAGAATGAGTGGAAAATCAGTAAAAGCGGAAAGCTATAAATCTTTACGATCGAATAAGCGTCAATTATCGAATAAAAATCATTATTGCTATTGTCGTTTCGTACGAGATCAGACTCAATCCGAATAATATATTTGATCCGCAGTACGCATATCTTTACCATCCTTGTGTTAGCACACAAGTCTCTTGCATCACAGAAGGTTGCTGATGCGAGATCGATTCGCACATCAAAGGCGTGTGAACCCACCAGACATAAATGATTGCACACCTGTAAAGTACGCCAGTAAAAACACATTCTTGGTCGGGAAGAAGAAAAATGGCTCTGCAAGGCTGAAGAAAAGTATCTGACTGCTTTTTTAGTGATTTCTGCGACATGCTTGCATGCGCACGATTTTCGGTATATGGATCTTTTCATACACGCTCTTTTCCGCCAGCCGTGCAGAAACGCATTTCACTCGACTTCCGTCTTCTTCGATCGATGCCCAAGAAAAATATTACTATAGTACTGATAATTTCCGGAAAATATTTACAAAGATATTTGGTTTAGTTAAAGGATTGATGATGAAGCATTAAAACTAATCGTTTCCTATCTAAAACAATATTATTAACTGGCGGAAAAAAGATGTCTGTATTTGTCCGTATCCACGTCGAATACAATATTAAAGCAATAAATTCAAAAACTAGCAATTCCCTTGTAAGGTGTGATTTTAATATTTTCTTCCATTGGTGATAATTTCGTGAAAATATTTACACAGATACTTGGTTAGGTAAAGGATTGATGATGAAGCATTAAGACTAATTGTTTTCTAGCTTTAACACAATATTCTTAACTGGCGGAATAAAGATTTCTATATTTGTCAGTATCCATGTCGAACACAATAATAAAGCAATATATTCAAAAACTAACAATTCCCTGTAAAGTGTGACTTTAATATTTCCTTCCATTGGTGATAAGTTGTGAAAATATTTACAAAGATGCTTGGTTAGCTAAAGGATTGATGAAAAATCATTAAGCCTAATCGCCTCCTATTTTTGACACAATATTATTAACTGCCGGAATAAAGATTGCTGTATTGGTCCGTATCCATGTTGAATACAACAATAAAGGAATAAATTCAAAAACTAACAATTCCCTGTAAGGTGTGATTTGAATATTTTCTTCCATTGGTGGTAATTTGGCGAAAATATTTACAAAGATACTTGGTTATCTAAAGGATTGATGATAAAGCACCAAGACTAATTGCTTCCTATCTTTAACACAATATTATTAACTGGCGGAGTAAAGATTTCTGTATTATATATAATTCCCTGTAAGGTGTGATTTTAATATTTCCTTCCATTGTTGATAATTTGGAGAAAATATTTACAAAGATAATTGGTTAGCTAATGGATTGATGAAAAAGCATTAAGATAAATTGTTTCCTCTCTTTAATATAATATTATTAACTGGCGGAATGAAGATTTCTGTATTTGTCCGTATCCATGTCGAATACAATATTAAAGCAATAAATTCAAAAACTAACAATTCCCTGTAAGGTGTGATTTTAATATTTTCTTCCATTGCAGTTTAATAAAATATGAAGATAGTTACAACTAATAGCCTCAAAATTAAATATGCACCTAATTATCGGTACAATTTTATATATTTTCTCAGTGTTTTGTTGCATAAGAAATCAGTTGACCAAAAAGATCGGTGCCACCCTTTCCCATATTGTGATCTAACAGAGTCAATGATTTAAATTTCTCGAAATGAAGACAATCTTTAGTATAGACAAGGATATGAAATACAATTTAAGAACGAGCGAAGAGAATCATTAACTTTTGAGCCCCGTATGAAAAAAAGGCAACATACGCTTAACACTGAAAGTGATAATAAGAATTTTGGTAGTTGGTGTTCATTTGGAACACAGCAGTCTGTTAGTCTCTTCCCTTGATCCTTCAATGTAGTTCAACTTTGGAAATAAACTGGTCATAAAAAAATGTATAGCACACTTTATGTGATACTAGATTTCAGATTGCACAGGGAAAATTACATGTTACTATTATTTCCTAACAACTTTTGTTGGCTTCTATCAATGAATTATACGAATAACAGGGCGATTCTTGGAACGGTCTATAACTCTTTTCCAAATAATAATAGAGAGCAATGGTAGACGACAATATTCCATGGCGTAGTAAGTATTATTTCCCTATTACACCACTTATATTCCACATATTGCTCCCTCTCAGTGTAAGTGCACTTTTTTTTAACCAGTTCAGCGCGGAATTTAATTTTAGGAATCCCCCACAGGGTGCAGAATTAAAATGAAGGATTGACGTGTATACACGTCGAACGTAGAACAAATGGTCCTATTATAAATTTCGCTACTACTACTGACCGAATCACCCATCTGGAGGCTAAATTTGGAAATTTATTGTATCATCATTATTATTATGTTATAGATATTTAGCTACTTTTCATACGTTACGCTTTATTTTGTTAATAACCGTGGAAATACACAGGTTTACTTCAGATGCTTCTAAAGCGAGGAGGAGAGAGTTTTTGGATCAAATGTTTCAAATTCTTCTATTCAATTCAAGAATGTGTAGGACTCTGCCTCGTACAACAAAGGGCCAGTATTGGCTCTGCTAATTGTTTACGCAATTTCTCCGCAAATCAACGCCCGCCGTCCAAATCGCGGCCTACGTATGTATTTGGTTTCGTAATATAAAATACTTAGCAGTCCTATTAGTAATGAAAAGGAAACCTACCACCAAATAATACTCTTATAGTATTTTATTGAAATTTCGGGTTTTGATAGTCAATGGTAATTTTTTATTTTACACGACAAGTATACACGTCATACGCACCGCAATAAAGATTTGGTCCGACGTGTATACACGTCAAACGCGGTTAATTGATTAAGCCAGTGTCGTTACTTAATTTCGAAAATGATGTACAGGTAACCCTCGTATAACACGGTAGTTAGGTTCCTAGGAAATGCCGTGTTGTGTGAAACCGTGTTGCATGAGACCCTGAGCTAGTACAAAAAGGGGGGTTACGTTCCAAAAACTTATTAAAAACAAATATTTTTCTTAATTCGACATAAACAACTTAATTTTTATTAAAAATATAAATGTATGTACAACACAAAGTAAACAAAAAAATTTAATCTAACGCCACCATAATTTAATGAATTTATTGGTCGTCACTGCTCGGTATGATCAACCGAGAACGTTTTTTCGGTGGAACGATATTGCCTTCACTTTCAGAACTTTTTTCTCTATTTAAAGTTTTTGTATGTTTTCCCCTCTTAAAAAAATCTGTAATCGAACTTTGCTTGCTGGTTCTAACTAGGTCATTGTAAATTTCGCGGTATCGAGCTAAACAGTTTTACAGCTCCCTTTTGAATTTTCGACTTCTTTCCGTGAAAGGGTCTGTATTCAAGAAAAATGACTCGAGATTTTCCACTAAGCATAGGCCTTCTTGTATTTTTTAATGTTAAATTCTTAACTGCACAATCTTCATCAGAGCTAGCGTCCTCAAAATCGATTTGATTTGCATCTAGGGATGCCATTTCCATCAAATCCGCTTCGTCAACTTCTTCTTCCACTAATAAATCTTGAACGTCTTTGGTAGCCATATCCACAAAATCTTCGCCTCCGATTGATTTAGCGACTTCTAATATGGCACCAATTTCATTTTCTGATGTTTCACGCATGTTTTCTGTTTCAACTGAAGAGGGCCATATCTTCTTTCAACACGCATTTAAGGTTGATGTTTTTATTTCTTTCAGCGACAAGGATATGTCCCCAATGTCCTATATATATATACACAGGCCCCGATAAGAGGAACAACCGTGTTATAGGATGCCGTGTTGTAGGAGTGTTCCCGCAATTTACGAATCGTGTTATAGCGAAACCGTGTTATAAGATACCGTGTTATAGGAGGGTTACCTGTACTAGGTCCTGCGGGTGGTTTCTTTCAGACTATCATTAGTCTTTTATTTTTATAGATCATTTGCTAGTCAATTAGGAGGAGATTTGATTTCACACTTGTATCTACTGGTTACTTTGACGATTCCGTCCTGCGGGTGTTTTCTTTCAAACTACCATTAGTCTTTTATTTTTAAATATCATTTGCTAGGCAATTAGGATGAGATTTGATTTTACACTCGTATCTGTTGGTTACTATGACGATTTCGAGTTTTGATAGTCAATGGTAATTTTTTATTTTTACATGACGAGTGTACACGTCATACGCACCGCAATAAAGATTTGGTCCGATGTGTATACACGTCAAACGCGCTTAACTGGTTAAATGCCACTCTACATTTTTTAACATTTACCGATTCTTCTCACTATTCCACGCATGGAAGTACTAGGGCAGGGTTATCTTAAAGAGAATATTTTACGAGATATTCGATGTTTTTAATGTATTTAATCACAATTAATGTTCTAACCTTCACTATGAGTTCTAGGATGTGTTAGAAGGGTATTAATTATTTCGTACTTAAAATGTGCTATCATCTTCATACTTACTGTTCACATTCCATAATGTAGCAATCCCGTTTTACGCCCAACAGACACTGCGCACCGAAAAAGAAATTTACTCCGCCTTTCGCTGATTGTAATGTCTTCGTTCGCCACGTTCTTACTTAAAATCCCTCTGATGCCCTTTCATTCGTCCCGTCTTGCGGTGTGGGCACTTTATTACTTCTCGCACAAACATCGCTTAACTGTTCACTATTCAGTGCTGTTATAATATTTATAAGTACATGCCTATCAATTAATGATAATTTAGCAGGAAGTATTGATTAGAAATTATCCATTTAACACTAAACGTACCGGTACTTTACACCTACCTATTTTTACCATGAAGGGTCATTTGACCTCTTATAAAATAAACATTGATTTTTGGCAAGAATTTTCTATGTTATGAAAACGAAAAATTTAATAATCCGACATTATAAAAATGTACAGAAAGTCAAGTGAGCGAAAAAAATAACAATGAATGTATGATTTTAAAGTAAATTTTGAAAGGGTTCATTTGATCCTTATGAAATAAACATTGATTTTCAGAAAAAAATTCCTAATTTATTAAAGCGAAAAATTGAATAATCCGACGATATAAGATTGTACAGAAAGTCAAATGAGCGAAAGAAATAATAATAAATGTATGATTTTAATGTAAATGGTGAAAGATCATAAACAAGTTATTACCATATGTGTTTGTGTATGTTTTGAATAAACCCGTTACACGAAAAATATGATACCCAATTTTGTTTCAGCATAAATGTATCAGCAAAGTTGTATGCAAAACATGATTTGAGCAGAGTATTTTTTTCAAAACTATACAATTTTAAACGAAATGTTGTGCTAGTCGCTGCTTCGTGAAGAAACATGTCTGAGTGCAAAGGGTTAAACCGAGAAATCGAATAATCAGATGATATAAGAATTTACAGAAAGTCAAATGAGGGAAAGAAATAATAATAAATGTACGATTTTAAAGTAAATTTTGAAAGGGGTCATTTGACCCTGCTTGGTCCGTTTAGTATTAACGAAAAATATGATGCTCTTTAGAAACTATGAAAAAGTTTATAAATTGATTGTGTTTTAATTGTATTTTGAAGTGTAATAACAATTCACACGATGCTGAACGAACATATCGTTGTTGATATCCGAATCGGAAAACAACTTGAAAGCTTATGATTCATTGTTAAAACCGAAACCTGGAAATATTGGTTCAGAGTGAAAAAGTTAATGTACATATATTAGCATATGTAGGATCGGACCCGAATGCTTCAATACGCCAGATAGCCAAAGTTTCGTATCACAAATTTTGAAATTCCACCAGCTTCGTCCATATCGTTACTCCATAGGACATACTTTACATGTGGGAGATGAACTATGAAGAATGCGGCTTTGTCAACTTCGCTTACACGAAGTAGAGAATATCGCAAATTTTACTGAAACCGTTTTATAGACAGATGAGTGGACTTTTACCAATAATGGAATGATTAATCGACGCAATGAAATCACATAATCTCTGGAGAATTTTTGCCTTCAAAGAAATACAAATAATCAATTACGATTCAGTATCAATGTGTCGTGTTGCATTCTTAATACGAGCATTATCGGTACTCTTTCAATGATAATATTTTAACACATTGTTGACCGGCAATTTTTGGCAAAACCTATCTCAAGTCACCAACAATTATTGCGTAATTGAACAAGGAAGTGAAACAATGTAAATAACCTTCAGTGAAGTTTGTTCATGTATAATGAATTCAAATTGAACTTTGGACATAAATTTGATGTAACTTTTAATATTTTTTCGTATGATTAACTGTACAACAGCCATTTACGCGTAGATGTAGACAAGAGGTTTTGCAAACATATCTTGTTTCGTTGCGCTTTTCGTTTAAAGAGCTAGATTATGCCCTTGTTATTTCGTTTTCAATAATCATTTTCCAAATGACTACAACTTATTTAAAAATCACTCGGGCAACTATATAAAGCATTCGCATATAATTTATTGAAAAATGCTTCATTGTTACATTCCGTCGTTCTTGGCACTTTCTAATACTAGAATTGTAATAAAAGCCTCAGTACCAAGAAAAGTATACTTTTTTATAATAAAGCAGACGCGATTGAACACAATGAACAAAATTTTGCTATATTCTATATTGCCCTGCGTTTCAAAAATTAAAATAGCCGATGCAAGTGCAAACACGAGTTAACTCGTGACCGGTCAACAATGTGTTAAAAGGTGAACGATATGGGCATTTCTTATAAAAATATTCGCAATGAATAGCAATTATTATTTTATAAATGCAGTTGTTGGAATAGTGATGCGACCCTTTGGTCCCCAATACCTGTACATTATTTACATTTTGCATAATTCAGTCAAACACTGTAGTATTTCATAGCATCGCCGTTCTAATACAGCAAAATACGCAGGGCAGTCAACGTGTTAAAATAACATCAGCAAGATGGTGCATAATGAGCGCTTGCAACAGAATATTTGAGAGAAACCTGTTAGGAAAAGTGGTTTGGTACCTACAATCCCACACCTTGGCTATATTGTTCACCTGACATGAATCATTTGAACTTTTTTCTTTGGCAATTCTCTAAAGGATACAGTGCATTCACAGCTTTCCCGTCGGTGGATAACTTGAAGCAGCGAATCAAAGTGCATTATCTGCTTATGAACATCAGTGAACTAAAAAAATATTATGCAGAACATAAAGAAAGGTGTCAGAAATTGTTTCTAATGTGAAATTCATCTAATAAAGAAACATTTTAACCACTTATTGTATTGAAATTCATATTTTATTTAAAATTCCGAATATCGCCTAAAGTATTGTCTTCAAGAAGAGTGATTAGACAAATTTTACGTGAAATAGTAACAAGAATAGAGAAATATTAACACTTTAACGACCGCTAGCCGATTAATCGACTTTTCGGTTCCAACTGCTATTTACCGGTAGCCGATTAATCAGCTTTTCAGTGGTCAACGATTATATTATAATAGAAAAAATAAATATCAGATGATATTATGACAATTCTAAGTGACAATAAAATTACACTGCTTTGAAACCAAAGGATTCTCAACGACACATTCAGTATTTTTCAGTTATAAAGCTTTACAAATAGGCACATACACAATTCCTGCGCGATATCCAAAACAGAGTCGGTCGTTAGTGAGTGGCATCTTCAGTCAATAGCGGTCGGTAAAGTGTTAAGAAAAAAATAGAGATGCATCTAAAAAAAGAAGTGCAAATGCACCGTGAAGATGCATTATACATGAATAAAAACGGGGTGTAATAGGAACATACTTAATGCGCCATGAAATATTGTCCTCTACCATTTTTCTATTGAAATCTTCTGAAATTCTCCTTCGTAATTTGAAAAAACATTACAGCCAATTGCCAGAATTTTCCTTTGTGTCCAAATTAATTTCCTCCTCAGCTTCGAATTTTCAAATTCTCAATGCCACATACCTACATACTTCTTCATAAATCTACTGTTAAACGCATTTGCAAAGTAGATATTAGCGTAGGACAACTAGTCCTACAAATACGTATGAAGGTCACATTTTTAATATGAAAATAATAATTTAATGATGATTTGGTGAAATATTAATTTAAATATATAAAAAAAATAATTTAATAATGATGAAATAATAATTTAAATATATAACGAAAAATATAATCTAAAATTAAAAATAATAATTTAAAATTCAGAATTCAATACAAACATTAAAATTTCTAAAAAGAACAACATGAAAATATGGAAAATGATTGTGAGAGATTAGAAATGTATATACAGAGACTAAAAATCTGTTACTAATGTCAGGAAAAGTATTTGTACATCAATGACCGTAAAATATTACTGGCAAGAAAGAGTGCATGTTGCCGACAAAATGAAAAACTGCACTGACAGAATGCCTCAGCATTCTATAGAATGTCCCACATTTTTGGGCAAAGTATGCAATAAACTTCCTTCGCTCTGCGCGCGTGTACTTATCCTAGTGATATTAATATAATGCCGAGCTATTCTGTCGAACGCCTAACATTCTTTTGGCAAACTATAATATAGTAAGTAACATTCTATACAACGATTTGACTTCTGTCATATCACGGGAGAGGCACTTTTTTCATCAAACTAAAACCTGCGGAACCCAATTCAAACTCATCCCAAAAGGTATAGCTTGATACGGCGCCAAAAAGTGTCGCTGAACCAAATACAACTTTTAATACACCGTTCGATAGTTTATAAAAAAAAAAAACAATGTGTGATAAGTTCAAAACCCATATTTCGTCCGAGGTGGTAGAAAATGGTAGAAAAAGAATCAGATTTTTGCCCAGTTTATCCCATGACAATGCATCAAAAAACAATTGGGGAAAAATCAGAAATATCTCGACCAAAGGAACGTATATTGTAGATTTTTGCAGACTTTCATATTAAATATCCAAGTTGTAAGAAACGTAAAACCTCAAATAATCGAAGAAATGTCAATTTCCTACTGAAGGAGATGCAGACTTTTAATTATGTAAAGCATGTAAGTGGGTATTGTCGATACAAATTCTTCAATTTTTTTTTCATATTTTCCGTTCGTTGCGCTGTAGTTAAAAAGAAGAAAAAGTACGTTTAGTATTTTTACGTATGCCATAGCCGCATTGAAATTGAGAGAAGTAAATAAATCGAAGAAGTAAAATTCTGCTAGTGCCTTATCTGGTAAAGCGTGTAAGCTATTTCTAACGGTATTGGTAGTGCAGCGACAAAGTTTGCGATTACTGCTGAATCTCTGCAAACTTTTTGTAGAGCCGAGTGCGCATGGGCTCGCTTTTTTTCGCTAAGTACTTTTTTTATTGAACTTTATATAACAATCTTCAATATTGGCTTACGAATGGTTTAACAGTGTTTTTTTTACGTATTTTGATACAGTCCTATATAATAAAATGTGAGTTATCGTCGTTTATTTTCCTCGAATACAGTACAGCTTGTTACGTCCAACGCTACATAATATATTTCGTAATTTTTTTGGTAATAGGTGAAGCGTACTAAACAAATTTATTATTATCTGTTATATATAAAATCATACATAATAAGGGAGTTTTCCTCGTATAACACGATTTCAGACAGCACTTAATGTATTAACACTTTAACCACCGCTAGCCGATTAATCGACTTTTTGGTTCCAACTGCTATTTATCGGTAGCCGATTAAGCGGCTTTTCAGTGGTCAGCGGTTATATTAGATAAAATAAATATCAGATGATATTATGACAATTCTAAATGACAATAAAATTACACTGCTTTAAAACCAAAGGATTCTCAACAACACATTCAGTATTTTTCAGTTATAAACGTTGTTGTGAATAGGCACATACACAGTTCCTGCGCGATATCCAAAACAGAGTCGGTCGTTAGTGAGTGGCATCTTCAGCCAATAGCGGTCGGTAAAGTGTTAAGTGCTTTGGTATTATTATTTGCATTAAGTATATAAGTATTATTTGCACATATACAGGTTGTTGTGAATTGGGGAATACAAAAAGTATCTATCACCTGTATTAACACTTAGCTAACCGAGCACGACACTTCGAACTATTTGCTTAACACCGTACATTTTTCGCAAGTAACGCAGACAGACCTTAAATACTTGAAAGACAGAAAGTAGGTATAAATACGATTTTAATGGTTCAATTATATTTGGTGGTAATGATCCTATATTGCGCATAATTCCAGTACAAGATTGACTAAAATACCACGGGAAAATGTAAACACAATAAAAGGCAACGCATTGTTAAGGAATTAGTGGAAGATCTCCCCGTTCGGTTGGCTACGTGTTAAAGTAAAGTGTAGTATAAAATTTACGTATGAACGTTTTAATATTCTCTATTTGGGGACCCTTAGATAAGGAATTGCGTTTTAAAAAACACGCCTGTTAACAATTTCACACATTACCCTAAAGGTTGAATACAATTACAAATAACTGAAAATGCTATTCAAATATACGTCATCATATAAAACTAGGTAAATAGAATAGCGCGCATCAATGGATGTCCTTCTAAACTCGAAAACTTGTTACTTGTAAAAATCAACGAAACTATTTAATGTTATGATACATAGAAATTTATAATTTTCAATGAAATAAAAAAAAATGAAACAAAGTGCAATCTAATGTCATATATTCTTTCGTCTTAAGATCGTCTACTAACGCTATCGCTACCCTCCATTTTTTATTCCAGCCTTCCAGTCTGAGTCACCTCACACCAGTCGGTAGTTAACTACCTATACCAACTTTTCCCCAATGCCATCCCATTTTTCCTTTAATTCCGTCGATCTGCTGACGCTGGACAGGATAGAAACAAAATATCCGTGAGCATGGGGGCAGGCACAAAAGGGGGTCGAGGACTGATATTGTAAGTGGCTGCGAATCCTTTATAACTGAGAGAGAACTCTTCGGCGTAGTGTGGGGGAAGCTGAGAGATGAGCGCGAGCAACGGGTAAGCTTGGAATTTTTGATGTAGTAGCAGGCGGATATGAATATCGGAAAGTTCCCAAAGGAATTCCGGAGGATCAGGGAGGGCGAACCATGACAGCTTTCGCGGTGCTTGAACGGAGAAGCACCGGGAAAATAAAGAAAGAAGATAAAGAGGGTGAGGAGAGGGGCGGGAAGGGATGGATTTTCCTTTAGGGCCGTCGGGAGCAGGTAGCAAGTTCGAGAAATCGCTGAGAAACCGATAAACTTCATGCCAAACAAACAACGACTCCGTGATCCGATAGGTTATACGGAGATACAGGAAGGCTTTCAGACACTAAAGTCAGACTATAAACGCAGGCGGTCTTCGGGACAACAGATAAAGCTAGTGGATAATAAGCGGTGTCGTGTGGACGGACAATCCTCATTTTCATTGCTTTATCGACGAGCGATGTGTGCATAGCTGTTTCTGCTACTTGCCTGATGAAAAGTGGCACCGCGCGACATGCAGAAGTGTGGGTGCGCAGAATGTGCGTACAGTAAACCCTCGTATAACGCGGTACCCTCATAACACAATTTTCATATAACGCGGAGCGAAATTTGTGGCAGCCCTCTTATAACACTGTTTCTACATGATACAACTTAATTAGCTTCACGGATCATTTCAGTGCCAGCAAGATATGTGTGACGTGCGCCGTAAAGTTTTCCACGTGACGCAGCGTGTGCGTCACGAAATTACAAATGCGACGGACCGGGTGGATTGTCAAATGCTGAACATGCGTCATGAACTTTTGGGCATGAGATTTTTAACATGACGTAGTATGTGCGTCACAAAATTACAAATATAACGGACCGTGTGAATTATCAAATGCTAAACGTGCATCGTGAAATTTTGGTCATGAGATTTTTAACATGACGTAGCGTGTGCGTCACGAAATTACAAATGTAACGGACCGTGTGCATTGTCAAATGCTGAACGTGCGTCATGAACTTTTGGGAATGAGATTTTTAACATGACGTAGCGTGTGCGTCACGAAATTACAAATATGACGGACCGTGTGGATTGTCAAACGTTGAACGTGCGTCATGAACTTTTGGGAATGAGATTTTTAACATGACGTAGCGTGTGCGTCACGCATTACAAATGTAACGGACTGTTTGTATTGTCAAATGCTGAACGTGCATCGTGAACTTTTGGTCATGAGATTTTTAACATGACGTAGCGTGTGCATCATGAAATTACAAATGACCGTGTGGATTGTCAAACGCTGAACATGCGTCATGAACTTTTGGGAATGAGACTTTTAACATGACATAGCGTGTGCGTCACGCATTACAAATGTAACGGACTGTGTGTATTGTCAAATGCTGAACGTGTGTCATGAACTTTTGGTCATTAGATTTTTAACATGCGTAGCGTGTGCGTCACGAAATTACAAATTAATGGATTCGTGTGCATTGTCAAATGCTGAACGTGTGTCATGAACTTTTGGGCATGAGATTTTTAACATGACGTAGCGTGTGCGTCACAAAGTTACAAATGTAACGGACCGCATGCATTGTAAATGGACCGTTTATTTTGAGAATGGTGTAAGTCAATTTTCTTTTGTTTCGAGAAAATGAAAGATTAGCATATTTGTTAATTGAAAAATTTAGGCAAATTATGTGAAGTCTGGCAACGTTTCTACTGATTTTTCAATATGTAATTTGGTTATAGAAATTTGTTTTAGGCGAATTTGACTAAACTAATTTATATTTACGGGCTGCAGATGGACTTACTCCACTTTCAAAATTAGACAATTGTAAAGATCGTTTAATTTCAATTTTGAAAAATCAAATATTACTTAAAATATACTTCATATTTATCCAATTTTGTTTATAAATAATAACAAGATATAAAATAGAAGTAGTATTTTTAATTTTAGACGTTAATTACATTGTTAAAATGACAAGATATTGGTAGTATTTACTTATGCTCTGCATGTGGCAGTGTTTTGAAATATTCATGATGCACCGGAGGTATATAAGATAATAACTGCTTGATATCTTTATATTTTACATAAGTAATAGTCCTAGCATCTTGGTACAAAGGCGCCAGGCCGATTTTTTCAAATTTTATTTCGATTGCTGGAATGAATTTTCTTCTATTTGTATAGTACTTTTGTCCGGTATTTCGCTTAATTTTGTTTAGTCGTTATATATATTTTCCGTTATTTTCTTCTGCAGAATTTAAGTTCTCAGCAACAATATCCTCATCTGATGAAAATTCTACCTCTATAATTCTTCTTCTATTTTTACGTTTCGTTAATTTGTTTTTCATAGTGGAATTATCTTCATCCTCCGATTCTAAGACTATTCTTTTGTTTACATCCATGGGCTTTATTTCTGCGTCAATTTATTTTAATATATTGCATTTATTAAATATGTGAATTTATTAAAATAATATTGTTATAAAATAATATTGATTTACCATTTGTTCTTACCTATATCACTACCTAATGTTAATATGAAATTATCCACTTTAGGAGAAAAATAAAATAAGTAAACTAAACTAGTAACTCTTGACACGTAATATGACATGTAATATAAAACAAATGTAAAATAACAGCCTATTGACCGGCAACCATCTGCTAAGTCACCTGTCTCTGGAAATTGGACTTACACCACTTTCATAATCAATGATTACGCAATTTCTTTTACCGACCAATTTTAATTGTACAAAGCATTTTTTAAGAAAGTAAATACTAACTAGTTATACATAAAAAGTTTACATTAAATTAAGCATAAATTGTGTGATATCGCATTTTTTTAAAAAATGAACTTACACCACTTTCAAAATAAATGGTCCAAATGCTGAATGTGCGTCATGAACTTTTTGGCATGAGATTTTTAACATGTGTTGAGTATGCGTCATGAACTTTTCAACCCGGTGCACTGTGTGCGGCAGAAAGTTTTTAACCCTTTAAGTGCCATGCGTCACTGAACTGGCTTCCCTGTAAGTGATCGCTTGAGACGATGCGTCACTAAAGTGGCTGGCTTGCTTTTATGATTCAGAAGCTGCGCACTTTCTGCACCTATGTATAATGTGAAAATTCTGCATTTCTTACAATGCGCATTTATTTTATCGCAATACAATTCAGTAGCGTACAAATTTAATACAAAGAAAGAAGTGACCGTGCGAGCACTCAATCTCAAAATAATAAACGAAATTCTGAACAAAAATGCTGGCGCACATAAGTGTTATGCCAAAAAAATTCAGCTTCCGATGGTCCTCTTTGCTTGTACAAAAAGTATTTCCTATCGATATGTAAAGGTACAAACGCAAAGACAGCATTACGTGCAATTTCACGTTTTAACCCTTTGCACTCCGAATTTTATTTCAATTTCGTTACCAGCAGCTCCCAACGCTTTTAAGTGTTTTGTTTGAAATTTACTTTAACTAAAAAAATAAGGTAATTTAAATAAATAAAGGAAGAAACAAATTCACTTAAATACCAGTTTTATTTACACTATTGTCGTATTTTGAAATTTTCAAGGGTATGATAATTTTTGAAAGAACTTGCAAGATGCAACCCTGATTTTCTTTCACACGTTTCACAAAAATAGGTAGTTTCTCTTTTCCTCTAGATGTTTTTCTATTTGAGCAAACTGCACAGTCTTTGTGTTTTCCTTCGGGATGTGCGAAGATGAAATGAGGCTTTCCATCTAAGCGATCGTGTTTATCATGTGTTCCAGGCCTCCCCAATTTCATATTTGGATGACGACAATCACGAATTAGCATTGACAAAATCTTTTCGCGAAATTTTTTGTGGGCTATAGGTTTTGTTCCTTGGTTTTTTGTTTTTTCTTTGTATAAAATATACGCATTTACTATGGAGATTTCTAATCCCGAAAATAAATATTTCCTCCACCACTTGAGTGCTCGACGTAAAAAACAGTAAGATGTCGCGTATTGGTTCGCCATATCGACACCATCTATATTTTTATTATAATCTATGATCACATTCGGTTTTTTTATTTCTCTTCGATTACCTGAATGTCTAACACTTCTAGTGACATTGCGAGAGCGTTGATAACGTATAATATGTGCGCGACATCTATTTGTTTGGACATGAAAAAATGTCGAGTGGGACTCGACAAAGGAGCTCCTGAGATAAAAACTGATGTCGAGTCACACTCGACATAGGAGTGCAAAGGGTTAAACAATATCACGCACAATTACATTATTAAACATTAAAATCTTCATGCTTAAATGATATTGTTCAGATTGCTCCCAGTTTTATATATAGTGTGATATATTCAATACATTATAATTTACACAAATTTTACTATATATCAAGACAGGTATGGTGGAATGCATAGTTGATGCCGTTGGAACGTCAATCGCGGTACAATTTTCGTTTATGTGCACTTCGCGGCAGAGAAACCCGTATGGGTGAGCTGTAACCGGTAACGAGATTAATGCACTACGCACGATAAATTTGCACAACGCAATTAGACCGTGTAATATTTTATCGCAATGTGATTCTAATATGAACAATGTCGCCCCGACATTAGAGGCAAAACCAGTAAAATACGCTCGGGAACAAGCGTAATAAACAGTTTTTTTATAGTATGAATTTACCCGTTAGTTTAACGGTCAAAATGGAATTCTCTTGCTTTCTTCATAAACATATATCACCATTCCTGTTTCTATCAAACCATTGCATGTTTTTGTCAAAACGAATATTTAACCCTCTATGGACCGAATTTTTTTTGGTGGCTAAAACTTGAAATCAACAAATAATCTCGAAACACATATTAACAAAAAAGTCAGCGGTTTCAACCATTTTATTATAACGAATTTTGTAACTTGTGACTTACAACGTTTGATTTGTATAAGAGCGGAATAAAACAGTCGTTTGATTAATCATAAATATACGATTTTCTTATCTGATGATTTTTTACTACTAAATCCATCGTCGCTATCTTAATATTTACACGTCGTCGGGCAAATACTATTGGATAATCTTCGTTAGAAAAAGAATCACATTACTCGCTTCTTATCCCTATTCGGTTTTATATGATTTGTATCCGTATTTTGTCTGATATATAAAACTAAAAAGCAAAGAAAACACAAACATTATCGCAAATACACCGAACCCTACCATTATAGCCCATTGTGTCTTGAAAGTCACAAAGCTACATCACGTGAAAATGGCAATAAAATGATTGTTTAAATGCAAACAAATAACACATTATTGATATACAAACTAAACGCTATTACCTACGCTTTTTTTTTAACAAACACCGATAGAAGAACAAATAATGACAATTGCACAAGAATAGAGAACTTGCAAAAGCATTTACTTTGATATTTCAGGTTAGAAGATAATTCAAGCATGTTATTGGTTACTAGACCCATCTAAAAAAAAATTTAACTGTTTAATAAAATACCGATTTATCGATATGTGACTTCAAAGTCACGGCGATAATACACTGCAGCTACTTGATTTTTTAAACGTAATCCACGTTTTGATTAATTCAGACCCGTTAAAATTAGTGTTTAATGAAGTACCTTTCGCTTGGTTAATTTGTGTTATCGTAATTGAACAAGATTACACAATATTGTTTAGGTAATATTCTTCAATCAATATTCTTTATTTGTTCTTATGGAAAAATTGTAATAGTTACCTGAAAATAATTGTTAACCATAGATCCAAGCTTTAAATCACTTAAAGGATGGAGATAATGCACTGCACTTTTCACATGTTTTGAAGGTCAGAAAAAATCTTAAGGAAAAACAATTAGGCGTATCTGTATTTTTTGTTATTAAACAAGTAGACAATTAATAGTAGATCGGCAAACAGTATTGATATAACTGTCCTGAAAGCCACAACTTTGCACAAGTTGTTTCGAAGAGTATCAACAAAACAATTGTAATATTATATATATACACTATAAACATATATACACATATATTCTTCACATAAACTGTCTACATGCACTTATATATAATTGAAAGTACCTTTACCATTAAATACCTTCATTACCAGTAAAAATCTTATAAATACGCGTAACTTGTTTGTCACCCATACATGGGTGACGTGGCGTTAAATGTGTTAATCCATTCTCGATGCATTGGTAGAATCATAATAATTTCATGTACGTGTTCGTGTGAATAAAACAATTGCGACACTGCGTAAATACTGAGTAGAAAAAGGATATTTTGATACGAAACATAAGCGCATAAAAGCGTATATGTAACCTATCTACTAAAAACAATCGAAGCATGGATCTCTGTATATACACGCATTTAATACATTTGCTACAATTCGATGAATATCTATTTCTATGCAATACATTTCTATATATCTGTATTGATGGCAGGTTACAGTAAACTATTTGAATTTATATCAATCTTGAAATATTATGCGGGATAATATACAGAGCAGATGGTACTACTAAAAATATCAATTTGAATATTTTTAGACTAAATAATATAAATACTTTAATTGTTTATTGCATGCGGTAGATATTTTCCCATATTTGGATAGGTCTTACTTCGACAAAATTTGTTTAACACATTTATTGCTATTGTCGGGCATGCTACAGTTGTAAATAGGAGCTTATGTTTCAGAAAACTCTGCAAATATAAGGTATTCATTCAGAAGTGTTTAACTATGCGTAATATAAACACATATTTAAAAAAAATGTTACGGAACTTGCTCCATGTTATACAGTAATATTAAAATAATCTGATCTGTGGAAAGAATTAAATGGCGGTCCATGTTTCTCGCAAGTCCTGCCTAATGTTACTTTTCGACATAAAATATTTAGTCTCCTCATTTCATATAATGCAAGAAAGACAGGTTGATACCTCTAACGCTGGCAAATGAAGCAGAATTTGTCCCTTTATTACATTGCATTGCGAGTTAATCCACATTACTTCCAAACGATAAGTTTCTATTGATTTAGTTAGGAACAAAGGATATGCATGTGTTTTGCAATAATTTATGTTTATAATTTAACATATCGTACAAATTCTAGCTGAAGTTACATGTAGTGACTGGCAAAGTTGTGCGTTTTTAGATGACATCTATTTTATTGCAGGTAGTTTTGCGTAAACCATATTTTCCATTCTTCTATTCTTACAAGATCACCGATGTTCGTTACTCAGTTTACAAAGTTTTGAAATGTTTTGATCACTAATTGATTTGATCAATGCAGATTTCATGCATTTGTGTATTTTCTTCACATTTTCTCTACACTTGGGTGAGATGCGTAATGAAAAATGGAATATAAGGTTAATTAATTATTCCCGATGAAAGAAAGTACCTGTTAATCACTAAGTTGCCCATCGAAATTGCGAATTGAATTGAAAAAATTTGTTGTATATCATGATATAAACCTATAATAATAACATAGCACCGGCACCCATCATAAAAGAAAGTACTTGCACATTATGAAGTTGCCACAGAAGTTGTGAATTGCAAAATATTGTCACATATAATTTCATGTGCATATTTGTATAACTATTTATATATAACAGACTTCCTTCCAATTGATAATAAAACATTCACATCTCCCACAAAATAAACCACCTCTCATTCATTAACTTGCCAGCAATATTGCGAATTCCAGAAGCTCGTGACACTCATTTAATCCGTCAATCACCCGCTAACGGACCTCTAACGCATAATAACCGCATCTAACATAACCCGCATAACCTAAATAAGCATTCTCAGATAACCTTCTCCGACTGAGACCAAACAAAATGGATACACCGTTAAATTAAAACTAAACGTACCAGTATTTTACACCTATCTATTCTTACCATGAAGGATCATTTAATCCCTTAACGTTGATTTTCGGAAACAAATTCCTAATTATGAAACCCAGAAATTCAACAATCAGACGATATAAGAATTTACATAATGTCAAATGAGCTAAAGAAATAACAATGAATGTATCTTAACCGCTTGCGGACAAACGACGCATATGTGCGTTCAGCTTAAACTATGCCTGTAGTCGATGAAGACACATTTGTGTTCAGCGACAACACCTGATTGAGCCAAAAGCCACAAATACGCGTTCGACGAAAATAAATGAAAAAGCAAGACACCATTTTACAAGTTCGATAATATAAAACATGAATTGGTATTTCAGACGATTGTCATCGGCTTTGAACCCGCAAAGGGTTAAAATTAATTTTGAACACCCATATCCACGATAAAACAGAGAAACTGCGTAGAATGTATTCAGAAAATTTGAGTTCAGCGAAAACACCTGATAGAGCCGGAAGACACAAATACGCGCTCAACCAAAATAAATTATATAGCCGCAGCAAGTACATACGCATTTTACAAGTGACAAGTGTAAAATGTGAATTTGTATTTCGGACGACTGTCATCGGCTTAGAACCTGCAAAGGGTTAAAATAAATTTTGAAAGTACGCTTGATACGTTTACTGTTAACACCCATATCCACGATAAAACAGAGGAACTGCGTAGAACGTGTTTACCGAATTTGTGTTCAGCGGAAAAATCTAATAGAGCCGAAAGACGCAAATATGCATTTTACAAATGGCAACTCTTAAACGTGAGTTGGTATTTCCGACGACTGTCATCGGCTTCGAATCCGCAAGGGGTTAAAATTAATTTTGAAAGAACTCATTTAACGCCGCTTCGTACGTTTAGTGTGACACCCATATCCACGATAAAACAGAGGAATTCTATTGGACGTATTTAGCGAATTTGTGATCAGCGGAAACACCTGATAGAAGCGAAAGACGCAAATACACATTTTACAACAAGCAACTGTTACACGCGAGTTGGAATTTCCGACAACTGTCATCGGCTTCGAACCCGCAAAGGGATAAAATTAATTTTGAAAGGACTCATTTAACGCCGCTTGGTACATGTAGTATGACACCCGTATCTACGATAAAACAGAGGAACTCTGTAGGACCTATTTAGCGAATTTGTGTTCAGCGAAAACACCTGATAGAGCCGAAAGACGCAAATACGCATTTTACAAGTGGCAACTGTTACACGTGAGTTGGTATTTCCGACGACTGTCATCGGCTTCGAACCCGCAAAGGGTTAAAATTAATTTTGAAAGGACTCATTTAATGCCGCTTGATACGTTTAATGTGACACCCCATCCACGATAAAACAGACGGACTTCGTAGGATGTATTCAGCGAATTTGTGTTCAGCGGAAAAATCTAATAGAGCCGAAAGACGCAAATACGCATTTTAAAAATGGCAATTGTTAAACGTGAGTTGGCATTTCCGACAACTGTCATCGGCTTCGAACCCGCAAAGGGTTAAAATTAATTTTGAAAGGACTCATTTAATGCCGCTTGATACGTTTAATGTGACACCCATATCCACAATAAAACAGAGGAAGTCTATAGGACCCATTTAGCGAATTTGTGTTCAGCGAAAACACCTGATAGAGCTGAAACACACAAATACGCATTCGACGAAGATAAATGCTATAGCCGCAGCAAGCACATACGCATTTTACAAGTGACAAGTACAAAATGTGAATTGGTATTTCGGACGGCTGTCATCGGCTTCGAACTCGCAAAGGGTTAAAATTAATTTTGAAAGGACTCATTTAACGCCGCTTGGTACATCACCCGTATCTACGATAAAACAGAGAAACTCTGTAGGATGTATTTTGCAAAAAATTGCGTTCAGCGAAAACACCAGATAGAGCCGAAAGACGCAAATACGCATTTTACAAGTGGCAACTGTTACACGTGAGTTGGAATTTCCGACGACTGTCATCGGCTTCAAATCCGTAAAAGATTAAAATAAATTATGAAAGTACGCTTGATACGTTTAGTGTGACAGCAATATCCACGATAAAACAGAGGAACTGCGTAGGCGGACATATTCACCGAATTTGTGTTCAGCGAAAACACCTGATAGAGCCGAAAGATGCAAATACGCATTTTACAAGTGACAACTGTTACACGTGAGTTGGTATTTCCGATGACAGTCATCGGCTTCAAACCCGCAAAGGGTTAAAATTAATTTTGAAAGGGTTCCTTTAACCCCGCTTGGTACGTTTAATGTGACACCCATATCCACGATAAAACAGAGGAATTCTATAGGACGTAGTTAGCGAATTTGTGTTCAGCGAAAACACCTGATACAGCTGAAAGATGCAAATATGCGTTCGACGAAAATAAATGATAGAGCCGAAGCAAGCACATACGCACTTTACAAGTGGCAAGTATAAAACGTGAATTGGTATTTCGGGCGACTGTCATCGGCTTCGAACCCGCAAAGGGTTAAATCAATTTTGAACACCCATATCCACGATAAAACAGAGAAACTGCGTAGGATGTATTCAAAAAATTGTGTTCAGCGAAAACACCTGATAGAGCCGCAAGATGCAAATACGCATTTTACAAGTGGTAACTGTTAAACGTGAGTTGGTATTTCCGACGACTGTCATCGGCTTTGAACCGGCAAAGGGTTAAAATTAATTTTGAAAGGGTTCCTTTAACCCCGCTTGGTACGTTTAATGTGACACCCCATCCACGATTAAACAGAGGAACTGTGGAGGACGTATTTAACGAATTTGTGTTCAGCAAAAACACCTCATACAGCTGAAAGATGCAAATACGCATTTTACAAGCGGGAACTGTTACCTGAGTTGGTATTTCTGACGACTGTCAACGGCTTTGAATCCGCAAAGGTTTAAAATAAATGATGAAAGTACGCTTAATACGTTTAGTGTGACACCAATATCCACGATAAAACAAAGGAACTGCGTAGAATGTGTTCGCGTGGAAAGTTGCGACACGCAACAACACGACGTGCGCGCCTCCTGTCGTGGAAATACGTCGGGCGTGTCTGTTTACGCATACTTCGGCATAACGATGAGTATTAGGTGGAGGCGCGCGGAAGAAGCGGAGGTTAGAAGTGCGCAGGCACACGTAGTGTAAAAGGGGCGCCCAGGGGCGGAATGCACGACCGCCCCTGGAGTAGGTAAAGACGGGCGAAGCACGCTTCGCGCTCTATCGCGGATCTTACCGCATGTGTAAACTCATAAAACGTCAAGTACTGGAACCCGCCGAGCTCGGGACACACGATTAAGGTACTCGCGCGTGTACCCTGCGCACAGCCCGCCGGCAGCGAATATTAACTATTGAGTCTCCGCGAGAATTCCGAACTTTTCGCGCCCTCCAAGAACAACGCTACTTCACCCTTTAAGCGGCGGATGCCCAATTTTTCCTCGCCTTCTCTTCGCTCGCTGACGGATGGACGTATGTGCGGCGTGTAAACGAAACTTCGGGGACTCGCTGCTCCATTTTTCGCGCGGTGTCTCGGTAGTCTTCATTTTTAACGCGGGGCACCGAATTTTTAGACGAGAACGGAGGAGTTGGGCGGAAATGTTATGGGGAAAAAGTATTCTACGTATTTTAAGGGAGACAAAGCGTATGCGGTGGTATGTATGTAGGATCTCAAGTGCGGAGTCCTTTAATTGGCGAGCAAAGGTCAGCTATGATTGTAAATTAGTATATTAGTGTATTATAGGTGACGAGTTTGGTGGAGGCGTTGTTTGGTTGCGGAGTAGTCAATTGAAGAGGAAACGTAAAGACGAAATGGAATGTTTACAACAATTCGAACAATTTTAAATCGGAGTGATTGAAGGCACATTATGTGACGATTGGCAGTTGTATCGCAAAGCTGTATTCCGTTTCGTTGAAGACGGAACATGTTTCATTGAAGACGAATCGTGAAGACGAAAAGGCGAAACAACGAAACGACAAAAGATTAGGAAACAAGATTAAAGTGTCTTGATTGTGTCGCTATTATACTTTCCAGTTTCACGTATCTAAATTTAAGTTTGTAAATATTATACTTTCTAGTTTCACGTATCTAAATTTAAATTTATAAATATTATACTTTCTAGTTTCACGTATCTAAATCCTACACATAAGTATGTGTATTGAATAAATTAATCCTATGTTTTTAAGAACAAGAGAAACTGCACTATTTGACAAAAAAATGTGATGTTTGGAAAACACTAGTGTCTGTATCTTAAACAGAGTCACTAGATATTTGCAAATTTCATCGTTAGATGTGGGCCATGGAATGTTTACAACAATTCGGACAATTTTAAACATGGAATATGTACAACAATTTGAACAATTTTAAATCGGATTATGTCGATTTAAGTTTTACGTATCTAAATTTAAGTTGATAAATATTATACTTTCTACACGTATATGTGACGATAAATGTTTTTAAGCAAGAGAAACTGTACTATTTGACAAAAAAGAGTATGTTTGGAAAACATAAAACCAAGCTGTATTCCGTTTGATTGAAGACGGAATATGTTTCGTTGAAGACGAAACGTGAAGACCAAAAGGCAAAACGACGAAACGACAAAAGATAAGGAAACAAGACGTAAAGTGTCTTGATTGTGTTATTATCCTTTATAAATATTATACTCTCTAGTTTTATGTATCTAAATCCTACATGTATTGGAAGCCACCTTGTTGTAGCTTGAATTAATATTTTATTGTACACGTATGAGTATGTGTTTATATAAGAGTTGTACCAACAGTTGTACGAACAGACCAAATGCAAGAGTGAGATGAAATCTTTGCGATGTTTCGTTTTTCGACATCTGGGGACATGTGTTGCGTGTAAAGTTCGAGGACTTTGTGTAAGGCGTGGTCCTTGTTTGTTTTTCTCGCGCGCTGCCCTCGTAGTTGTTCTTAACGTTTAAACTCGTGGGGCATCGAATTTTTCAACGAAAAGCATTCTGCAGCTGCATTCAAATAATATTTGCAAAAGTTATGACCAGACGAAATCGGAGGGATACACTAGGAAATGTTGCGTTGCGAGTTATCTGAATATTTCATTGCCCGCAGATAACTATTTAAATAATATTCTACTACGTTATCAAAAGTTAGGACACAAAAATGACACAAAATGTTTGCGTATTTTTGTTTATTCATACACCATTGATGTGCTACGAATAAATGAACAGGAAAACGTTTAAGGAGTTTACTAAACGCAGTTCCGTTCGTAAATTTGTGCTTGATGTTAAAGAAGGATGTAATGGTTTTTGATTTTGGTTAGTTTTGAAAATAGAACTCAACGAATAACATAAATGTAATTATTATGAAATAAAATATAATAAAAACTCATTGTGATCCCTTCCGGTTTACACTTAGTATGAAAATGTTTTTGCGCAGATTCGATTAACCAATATTTTTGTGTAAGTTAATTTAATTGAATGATATTCCTTTTGTGTGATGTCCAAGTCTGTTAATCGACAGTTCATATCTGATAGATATGTTTTGATTACGGAATATTGCTCAACCTCATATATTACCTCCCGAATTCTTTTCACGCGGTAGGTGCGAACCGTGTAAAAAAAAACACGTGAGAAAATGATAAAATAATTGATTCACGGCAACTATAAAATTTGTCTTACTCTAAACCAAACAAAATAAAGAGCCATCCAAAATACAAAACTGTGCGAAATAGTAAAATTTTATTTAATAAACACATAGAGAGTTTATTTATCCATATTTATAGCGCCTATTAACAAGTTTGTTAGTATTCAAATGCAATCTAAAGTTTTCGGAAGTTTAAGTAATGTATTTTACTCCATTTTCTCTGGGCAGATATTGATTGATTATAGCATATTGCTCGGCCTTATATATTGCTTGGTATGGGTAGTTGCTCTTCTTTTTGGTTAAGATTGTTAACAACTATCTATATCAAGTGCACCTAGGACTTTTTACTTGGAACTTTTTTTATACAATTTATTTTTACACGTTTTTCTAGTGTGTTTTAATTATAGTCATTCATTTTTTTAAATAAATAAATTTTTATTATCCTTGACACATTACATTCGTATGCTTATTGAATAAAATGGTTGATTTCGTAAGACACATATTTTATCATTTGTTATAAATCTATTATTCCATGACTTTCAAACCGATTTGTTTTTATTTGGTACGCATCCACTACGTATAGAAAGAGTTTCAATCGTAATATATAAAGTTGAGTAATATTCTCTAATGTATCCATACCTGCCCAGAAAAAATGTAATCAAACACACTTATTAACCACATCCTTAACGCATATGAACTTGAAACGCAACAGCATCTACATTTATTATTTTCTATTATATAATGGAAAAAAAAATTGGCTAACATAATCTGTCTGTAATGTTTAAGATTGAGCAACGTTCTGTACTAAACAGATAATAATAGAAAACGGCATAAGTATGTGTTTGTATTATTCTTGACAGACTCCTATAGAAGAAACTTAAGTACTCGGAAATATGTCGAAGAACTTATAAACGTACAAAAGGCATATCAATTAAAATAAGGCGTTCATCTGCACACTACAAATCCCATACAATGAAATACGTTGACAAAGAAGAGGAAGAAATTGGTGAAAATGTTCTCACGCACGTTTCTGAGAAGCGTAAATAATTTTCGCACGTGGTGACACCGTTGACGTTGCCTCATTTAATTTCAATAGTTATCCGTAACGGCGTTAAATTCTTAACAGACTCCTGTAGAAGAAACTTAAATGCTCGGAAATATGTCGAAGAACTTATAAACGTACAAAAGGCATATCAATTAAAATAAGGCGTTCATCTGCACACTACAAATTCCATACAATGAAATACGTTGACAAAGAAGAGGAAGAAATTGGTGGAAATGTCCTCACGCGCGTTTCTGATAAGCGTAAATAATTTACGCACGTGGTGACACCGTTGACGTTGCCTCATTTAATTTCAATAGTTATCCGTAACGGCGTTAAATTCTTAACAGACTCCTGTAGAAGAAACTTAAATGCTCGGAAATATGTCGAAGAACTTATAAACGTACAAAAGGCATATCAATTAAAATAAGGCGTTCATCTGCACACTACAAATTCCATACAATGAAATACGTTGACAACTAAGAGGAAGAAATTGGTGAAAATGTTCTCACGCACGTTTCTGAGAAGCGTAAATAATTTTCGCACGTGGTGACACCGTTGACGTTGCCTCATTTAATTTCAATAGTTATCCGTAACGGCGTTAAATTCTTAACAGACTCCTGTAGAAGAAACTTAAATGCTCGGAAATATGTCGAAGAACTTATAAACGTACAAAAGGCATATCAATTAAAATAAGGCGTTCATCTGCACACTACAAATTCCATACAATGAAATACGTTGACAAAGAAGAGGAAGAAATTGGTGAAAATGTTCTCACGCACGTTTCTGAGAAGCGTAAATAATTTTCGCACGTGGTGACACCGTTGACGTTGCCTCATTTAATTTCAATAGTTATCCGTAACGGCGTTAAATTCTGAACAGACTCCTGTAGAAGAAACTTAAATGCTCGGAAATATGTCGAAGAACTTATAAACGTACAAAAGGCATATCAATTAAAATAAGGCGTTCATCTGCACACTACAAATTCCATACAATGAAATACGTTGACAACTAAGAGGAAGAAATTGGTGAAAATGTTCTCACGCACGTTTCTGAGAAGCGTAAATAATTTTCGCACGTGGTGACACCGTTGACGTTGCCTCATTTAATTTCAATAGTTATCCGTAACGGCGTTAAATTCTTAACAGACTCCTGTAGAAGAAACTTAAATGCTCGGAAATATGTCGAAGAACTTATAAACGTACAAAAGGCATATCAATTAAAATAAGGCGTTTATCTGTACCCTAAAAATTCCATACAATGAAATACGTTGACAAAGAAGAGGAAGAAATTGGTGAAAATGTTCTCACGCACGTTTCTGAGAAGCGTAAATAATTTTCGCACGTGGTGACACCGTTGACGTTGCCTCATTTAATTTCAATAGTTATCCGTAACGGCGTTAAATTCTTAACAGACTCCTGTAGAAGAAACTTAAGTGCTCGGAAATATGTCGAAGAACTTATAAACGTACAAAAGGCATATCAATTATAATAAGGCGTTCATCTGCACACTACAAATCCCATACAATGAAATACGTTGACAAAGAAGTGGAAGAAATTGGTGAAAATGTTCTCACGCACGTTTCTGAGAAGCGTAAATAATTTTCGCACGTGGTGACATCGTTGACGTTGCCTCATTTAATTTCAATAGTTATCCGTAACGGCGTTAAATTCTTAACAGACTCCTGTAGAAGAAACTTAAATGCTCGGAAATATGTCGAAGAACTTATAAACGTACTAAAGGCATATAAATTAAAATAAGGCGTTCATCTGCACACTACAAATTTCATACAATGAAATACGTTGACAAAGAAGAGGAAGAAATTGGTGAAAATGTTCTCACGCACGTTTCTGAGAAGCGTAAATAATTTTCGCACGTGGTGACACCGTTGACGTTGCCTCATTTAATTTCAATAGTTATCCGTAACGGCGTTAAATTCTTAACAGACTCCTGTAGAAGAAACTTAAATGCTCGGAAATATGTCGAAGAATTTATAAACGTACAAAAGGCATATCAATTAAAATAAGGCGTTCATCTGCACACTACAAATTCCATACAATGAAATACGTTGATAAAGAAGAGGAAGAAATTGGTGAAAATGTTCTCACGCACGTTTCTGAGAAGCGTAAATAATTTTCGCACGTGGTGACACCGTTGACGTTGTCTCATTTAGTTTCAATAGTTATCCGTAACGGCGTTAAATTCTTAACAGACTCCTGTAGAAGAAACTTAAATGCTCGGAAATATGTCGAAGAACTTATAAACGTACAAAAGGCATATCAATTAAAATAAGGCGTTCATCTGCACACTACAAATTCCATACAATGAAATACGTTGCCAACGAAGAGGAAGAAATTGGTGAAAATGTTCTCACGCACGTTTCTGAGAAGCGTAAATAATTTTCGCACGTGGTGACACCGTTGACGTTGCCTCATTTAATTTCAATAGTTATCCGTAACGGCGTTAAATTCTTAACAGACTCCTGTAGAAGAAACTTAAATGCTCGGAAACACGTCGAGGAACTTATAAACGTACTAAAGGCATATCAATTAAAATAAGGCGTTCATCTGCACACTACAAATTCCATACAATGAAATACGTTGACAACGAAGAGGAAGAAATTGGTGAAAATGTTCTCACGCACGTTTCTGAGAAGCGTAAATAATTTTCGCACGTGGTGACACCGTTGACGTTGCCTCATTTAATTTCAATAGTTATCCGTAACGGCGTTAAATTCTTAACAGACTCCTGTAGAAGAAACTTAAATGCTCGGAAATATGTCGAAGAACTTATAAACGTACAAAAGGCATATCAATTAACATAAGGCGTTCATCTGCACACTACAAATTCCATACAATGAAATACGTTGACAAAGAAGAGGAAGAAATTGGTGAAAATGTTCTCACGCACGTTTCTGAGAAGCGTAAATAATTTTCGCACGTGGTGACACCGTTGACGTTGCCTCATTTAATTTCAATAGTTATCCGTAACGGCGTTAAATTCTTAACAGACTCCTGTAGAAGAAACTTAAATGCTCGGAAATATGTCGAAGAACTTATAAACGTACAAAAGGCATATCAATTAAAATAAGGCGTTCATCTGCACACTACAAATTCCATACAATGAAATACGTTGACAAAGAAGAGGAAGAAATTGGTGGAAATGTCCTCACGCACGTTTCTGATAAGCGTAAATAATTTTCGCACGTGGTGACACCGTTGACGTTGCCTCATTTAATTTCAATAGTTATCCGTAACGGCGTTAAATTCTTAACAGACTCCTGTAGAAGAAACTTAAATGCTCGGAAATATGTCGAAGAACTTATAAACGTACAAAAGGCATATCAATTAAAATACGGCGTTTATCTGTACCCTGAAAATTCTATAAAATGAAATACGTTGACAAAGAAGAGGAAGAAATTGGTGAAAATGTTCTCACGCACGTTTCTGAGAAGCGTAAATAATTTTCGCACGTGGTGACACCGTTGACGTTGCCTCATTTAATTTCAATAGTTATCCGTAACGGCGTTAAATTCTTAACAGACTCCTCTAGAAGAAACTTAAATGCTCGGAAATATGTCGAAGAACTTATAAACGTACAAAAGGCATATCAATTAAAATAAGGCGTTCATCTGCACACTAAAAATTCCATACAATGAAATACGTTGACAAAGAAGAGGAAGAAATTGGTGGAAATGTCCTCACGCACGTTTCTGATAAGCGTAAATAATTTACGCACGTGGTGACACCGTTGACGTTGCCTCATTTAATTTCAATAGTTATCCGTAACGGCGTTAAATTCTTAACTCCCGTTGCAGTGGTGTACGTAACGATCGGCGTGCGCGAGTGAAGAAGGGATGGGCAAAGAAAGAGGTAGATGGGATCCTTTCCCTGATTTCATTTGTGGATAAAATTGATTGGAAAGTAATCGGATAACCGATCGTCCGCTGGCATGCCGCACAGATTGGATCGTCGAATATTAAATACGGTAGTTGCGGAAGCTAAAGCGGAAATGTGTAAGCACGGAAGAAAAAAGGTGAAAGAAGTAGATACAAGCGAAGTGGGAAAAGCGAGGAACTCTCATTAGTAGGATCTCGTTATTTAAAGTTCGTAAACTTCGATTTTCGATCGAGTTTACGAACACGCCGTAACTCCTTTTTCGTCGCTCTTCTTCTTCCTTTTTGCCCGCATAGACCATCGCGCCAAACTCTCGCTGGCCATTGACTTCATGCCTTCTTTCACGGATCCAACACCTGCTAATTTCGAACACTTGATAACGCAGTTTCGAATGTCTGTGAAGCGTAAAAAGCTGCTATCACTCGTGTTCCTGCGGAGATAAAGGAAATTTTCCCTTTGCCACGATATTTCTCAGACGTTACGTAAGCGTGCGAAAACTTTAGATTGCACGTAAATATTGATAAGTACATTTTTATACAGTCTAGGGTATGTTAGTTTCTATAAATCAACTTTTTTACGGTGGGTATATCTGTAGAGCGTAAATAAAAATGATATGATTAATTTATAAATGGTAAAATAAAATTATGTTTGAAATTGTGGCTATTTGAATAATAGGATATTTGTGAACGTTATATAAATGTAATGAATATTAGCGACAATTAAACGTGAGAGCTTGTCGACATGACTACCAAAAGTATCGTAGTGTACATGTCACGAGCATGTCACTGTAACCGATAAATATAGGTTAACGTAATATGTGTGTGTTATTGAGACCAATATTCAAATGGCTTCGATCCAGAGTATAAACGTTTTTAATGAAATTTTCATCACTTCTCACCGAGCTTTCGGAACCACAATGACACATTTCATTGAGTGCTTCTATAGTTAGCCGACATACAAATAATTCGCTGGCGAAATAATTGGAGCATGAAGAAATGCACATGACTTAAAGATGCTTGGAGAAGCACCGCGTAAAGTAAAAATAAACAAACGTAGTATGAGCAATTAGGATTAAGAATTAATAAAAAAATTCCGTGAAAGAACGAGTCACTTGCGATCAGGTTTTCAAAACAGCAATAACCTACATTTAATTTAATGCCGTTAACATATTATTAATTTGTATGCGAAATTAGTGACAAATAAGTGGCCGCCGACTAGGAGGTGCAGAGACAAGCAAAACGCAAAGAATAACTGAAGAAGAACAGTACAAGACGTCGCCGTTAATAGTGGCGAAAAGACTGACAAAAGAAAATAGTGTTTTAATGAAACTCCAGTCACTTTTTACCAGATTTTCGAAACCACGACATATAATCCTATAATTAATCAATCTACTAATGAATGGCCAGCGAAACGACTGACACATAAGTAAACGCGCAACTGGAAAGTGCAGAAACAAGCAAAACGCAAAGAATAACTGAAGAAGTACAGCACAAAAGGTCGCCGTTAACAGTGGCCGAAAGAATGACAAAAGAAAAGAGTGTTCTAATGAAACTCCAGTCAATTTTGACCAGATTTTCTAAACCACAACACATTTTATTGGGTGCCGTATTTAATTAACCTAGTAATAGTAAATGGCTAGCAAACCGACTGAAACGTAAGTAAACACGCGACTTGAATACACATAAACGAATAACACGTGAAATATAAATGAGGCAATGTTGCGTATATACTCAGGATCAAGAATGGGAAAGAATTAGGAAAAAAAACTCCTAACCCACTTCTAACGAGATTTTCGGAAGTATCATACGATACATTCCATTGGGCTCCCTACAATAAATCAACATACTGTAGGATCTCAAATACAGGGGCCTCTAGTTGGCGAGCAAAGGTCACTATGACCCTCTATTATTATATTACGGTATCATAGGTGACGAGTTTGTTGAATTGTGTTGTGTGGTGGCGTAGTGAACAGTTGACGACGAAACGTAAAGACGAAAAGACATAAAGACGCAACAACGTAAAACGAAAAGACAAAACGTCAAAACGACAAAAGGTTAGGAAACAAAACTAAAGTGTCTTAACACGTTGACTGCCACTGTGGTCACCAGTGACCGGCGCAAAAGATTTTAATAAAAATACAAAAAATTCGCAATGAAGCTTATTTGTAATTTTATAAAAGCAATTGATATTGGAATGATGCTTCAATACTTTGGCTTCTGACAACTCAGCGTTACCTTTATTTTGCACGATTTAATCATACCCTGCAGTATTTAATCGCATCGCGGTTTTAACATAGCAAAATATACGCTGACCGGCGCAAAAGATTTTACTAAAAAAGCAAAAAATTCGCAATGAAGCCTATTTGCAATCTTGTAAAAGCAATTGATATCGGAACGGTGCTTCAATACTTTAACTTCTAACAACCCGGCGTTACCTTTATTTTGCATGATTTAATCATACTCTGCAGTATTTCATCGCATAGTGACTCTAACGTAGCAAAATACGCTTGGTAGTCAACAACTGTGTTATTGTTGTTTATAAATATTATACTTTCTAGTTTCACGTATCTAAATCCTACAATACTAAGAAATCAGCACCGAACAGCTGAAACATAAGTGCACGCAGGACTGAAAAAGACGCAGAATGAAAATGTGAAGTATAAGTGAAGAAGCGTAAGTTTGAAATGAAGAGTGGCCGAAAGAATGAGTCGGAGGTTGTGCGTCGCGCAAGTATGGCTTGGTATACTTGGAGGGACGGTATCGGAATGTTAGAAACAGGCAAGAAGCGTAATAGAACGAGAAGGTGTAACGCCGACGAGACGGAAGAAGGGCGAAAGCAGTTGAAGACGAAACGTAAGGACGAAAAGACGAAACGACAAAAGATTAGGAAACAAGATTAAAGTGTCTTGATTGTGTTGTTATTGTTTATAAATATTATACTTTTTAGTTTTACGTATCTAAATCCTACACATAATTATGTGTATTGAATAAATTAATCTTATGTTTTTTAGAATAAGAGAAACTGCACTATTTGACAAAAAAAAAGTGATGTTTGAAAAACAGTGGTGTCTGTATCTTAAACCGAGTCACTAGACATTTGCGAATTTGATCGTAAGATACGGGCGATGGAATGTTTACAACAATTCGAACAATTTTAGATCGGAGTAATTGACGGCACGTTATGTAATGATTGGCAGTCGCATCGCAAAGCTGTATTCCGTTTTGTTGAAGACAAAACGTGAAGACAAAGAGACGAAAAGATTAGCAAACAAGACTAAAGTGTCTTAATTGTGTTATTATTGTTTATAAATATTATACTTTCTAGTTTCACGTATCTGAACCTTACAATACTAAGAACTCAGCACCGAACAGCTGAAACGTAAGTGCAAATAGGACTGAAAAAGACGCAGAATGAAAATGTGAAGTATAACTGAAGAAGCGTAAGTTTTAAATGAAGAGTGGCCGAAAGAATGAGTCGGTGTTGTGCGTCCCGCAAGTATGGCTTGGTATACTTGGAGGGGCGGTATCGGAATGCTAGAAGACAGGCAAGAAGCGTAATAGAACGAGAAGGTGTAACGCCGGCGAGACGGAAGAGGGGTGAAAGCGGGGAAGGAAGGCTGTTGCTGGCCCAACAACGTATACTAACGTCCCATCCATTCCAAAGTCCATTACGGATTCCGTGGAATTATGCCGATTAGCCTGGGATCCCGGAATTTACACCGGACTAACGCTCAATACTAGCTACCGCCACTGCGGCGAAATCTCATCTCGTGGAAATAATTAAAACCCATACCTACGCATCCACTACAGTCCAACACCCTTCTGTCTCGTCGTCGTCGTGAACCGTATCCGTCATTCTCTACTCGCCCGCACCCTCCTGCACTCTAGTTTTCGCTCTTCCGCTCCTCCTTTCACTCCTTTCCACCACTTTCAACGCCACCTTACTGTCTACCTGTCGTTCCGTTACTGGCGACACTTCAATGAGAGATGCTCCACGTATTACGGCACTAAGCCTTATCCCGTCTGTTTAGCCTTGCACATAATCGTTGGTATACGTGAAATTCAGGTGAGCATGCATTTTTTATTGCGGCCGATCGACTGTGAGTGCTTTACTAGTAGGTATATATCAGGAAATTAGAAATTTGTGTGCAAAAATACGTACGGAATTACACACATTGTCATGGGGGTCTTTGTGCTATTGTGTGATTATATACAGGGTAGTTTTTTTATCTGCACCAAAATGTACTGTTGCCAAAGATTTTTGCAGATTTCGATTGACTTATCGCTTAATTGGTTTAACATTAACGCAGGTGATAGTGTCTTACAGATATTTCGCACGAAAAATGACAAAATTGATTCTGTAGTACCTACACCGTACGGAATTGTAATGTATAAGAGGAGCCTTTATGCTATTTTATAATAATGTATACGATGTTTCTTTGATCCGCGCGAAAAAATACTCTTGGCAAAGTCATTTCATTTGATTGCTTCAATGTAAGTGCACGGCACTTGCAAATGTTTGTGAGAAAAATTGTGAAACGAACTTTGTGGTATGTACAACATACGAAATTATACACCCGTCTGTTTAGCTTCGCACATAATCATTGGTATACGTGAAATTCAGGTGAGCACGCATTTTTTTGTCACGGCCGATCGGCTGTGAGTGCTTTACTAGTAGGCATATACTAGGAAATTAGAAAATTGCGTGCAAAAATACGTATGAAATTACACACATTGTCATAGGGGTCTTTGTGCTATGTTTTTTTTTTATCTGCGCCAATATATATTGTTGTCGAAGATTTTTGCAGATTTCTATTGCGTCATCGCTTGATTTGTGTAACGTTAACGCTGGTGATAGTGTCTCATAGATATTTCGCAGGAAAAATGACAAAATTGATTCTGTAGTACCTACAGCGTACGAAATTGCACATGTATAATAGGAGCCTTTGTGTTATTTTATAATAATATGTAGGGTGTTTCTTTGGTCCGCACCAAAATATGCTATTGGTCAACTAATTTCGTTTGATTGTTTAAATGTAAGTACACGGCACTTGCAAATATTATGTGAGAACAATTATGAAACGAAATTTGTGGTATGTACAACGTACGAAACTATACACCCGCCTGTTTAGTCTCACACATAATCGCTGGTATACGTGAAATTCTGGTGAACATGCATTTTTTATTGCGGCCGATCGACTGTGAGTGCTTTACTAGTAGGTAAACTAGCGTGGTTTACTGGTAGGTATATATTCGGAACTTAGAAATTTGCGTGCAAAAAATACGCACGAATTTACACATTTTGTCATGGGGGACTTTGTGATATTGTGTGGTTATATATAGGATATTTTTTTATCTGCGCAAAAATGTACTGTTTCCGAAGATTTTTGCAGATTTTGATTGGCTCATTGCTTGATTGGTTTAACGTTAATGCAGGTGATAGTATCTTACAGATATTTTGCAGGAAAAATGACAAAATTGATTCTGTAGTACCTACAGCGTATGAAATTGCACATGTATAATAGGAGCCGCCTTTGTGTTTCGTTTGATTGGTTAAATGTAAATATACGGCACTTGCAAATATTATGTAAGAAAAATTATGAAACGAACTTTGTGGTATGTACAATATATGAAATTATACATCCGTTTGTTTAGCTTCGCACATAATTGTCGGTAATACGTGAAGTTCAAGTGAGCATGCATTTTTTATCACGGCCGATCGACTGTGAGTGCTTTACTAGTAGGTAAACTAGTGCGGTTTACTAGTAGGTATATACTAGGAAATTAGAAAATTGCGTGTAAAAATACGTACGAAATTATACACATTGTCATAGGGGTCTTTGTGCTATTGTGTGGTTATATATAGGATGTTCCTTATCTGCGCCAAAATATACTGTTGTCGAAGATTTTTGCAGATTTCGATTGGCTCATTGCTTGATTGGTGTAATGTTAACGCAGGTGATAGTGTCTTACAGATATTTCGCAGGAAAAATGACAAAATTGATTCTGTAGTACCTACAGCCTACGAAATTGAACATGCATAATAGGAGTCTTTGTGTTATTTTATAATAATGTGTAGGGTATTTCTTTGATCCGCGCCAAAATATGCTATTGGTAAAGTGATTTCGTTTGATTGCTTCAATGTAAGTACACGGCACTTGCAAATGTTTTGTGAGAAAAATTGTGAAACGAACTTTGTGGTATGTAAAACGTATGAAATTATACACCCGTCTGTTTAGCCTCGCACATAATTGTTGGTACGTGAAATTCAGGTGAGCATGCATTTTTTATCGCGGCCGATCGACTGTGAGTGCTTCTTTTGGGGAGATGACAGTCGAGAGGAGTAGTTATTGGCGAGGCGCGTGTTGCGGTGATTAATGAGTTGAAGGCGAGTGGATGAGGATGTGAGGAGAAGGAGGCGTGAGGGTGTTTGGGAAATGTAAACTTAAGCGTAGGCTAATGATTAAGGAAGTAAAGGGGTTTGCCGATAATTTGCACTATTAGGTGTAACTGATTTGATTGTACGAATGTAGGATGAAGAAGGAATTTGTCGGCATTAACGTGAAGTGTTTGTCGACTTTCGGAAATACAGAATTCACTTTTGGAACAATGTTTTGTGTGGAGTTGTTTACTTCTGCGTAAATCATACGAAAATAGAGTATTGAACGAAGGTAGAGTATTGAAAATATTCTCATATAATCTGTAATCTATTGTATCCTAATTTAATCGTCTAAACCTAATACAAAAATGTAAAACACGCGTATTAATGTGAATTACGCTATAATCTGTAATCTATTGTATGCTAATTTAATCGCCTACACCTAATACAAAAATGTAAAATACGCGTATTAATGTGAATTACGCTGTAGGTATAATTAACGTTCTATCAGACGGTAATTAATTACTTCGAATGATTGTCGGTTTCTGTCTTACATCGAGACATAAAGCATCCCTTTCTATTGCCTTTCTTGTCGCTGACATTCGCTTTGAATGAGAAACGCGACGAGCAAAAGCACTTGGAGCGTCGTCTTGTCTGAAGCTCGAATACTAATCGCGGGTCACGCCCAGAATCGAAAATAGAAATCGTCGAATCCTGCAGAAAGGATCTTTCCAGAAATACCTTTTCCGAATGACCTCACTCAGAATGTAAAAATACTTCTACCAAAATGGGACACGCGAAAACGTTCTATCTCGTTACTTCCCTGGAATCAGATTAACACAAAAATGAAACACATATATCCCGTAACATTGAAGGCCATCGTGTCAACTTGTGTACATGTTAATTAGTGAGTCGTTCGAAACTTCGTTTTACGTAAAAACTGGTGACACATTTTTTATTTTTATCACTGTCTTTATTAACTCAATGAATACTAAATGTATTTGTCAAGCGAAGTACTTAATCAGAATCTGCTAATAATAATACAAAATTGTTTAACATATATCGACCATAATTATGAAAGTGGTCTAAGTCATATATTTCTTGTTTCGAGATATTTAATGAATTTTATTTGAATAAATTAAAAAATATTTTTACATTATGCGACATTTTAATTTATAATTTTATTAGTCTTAATTAATGGAAATTTACTATGAATATGAAATTTTGTGTGAATTTTATACGATAATATTATTTTTAAAGATTGAATTGACTTAGACCATTTTCAAAATTAACTGAATGTCCTATAAATGACTTAAATCAATAAAGAACTTTGAGTTTTATTTGAAACAATAATTTGATTGAAATAATTCGTGAACATTTATTACATTTATTAATTATTTTTAAACAGTAATCCATTTTTATCATTATTTCTAAAATGGATTAAGATTCTTAAAATGTTCCTCAAAACTGGAGGGATGTACGGTAGTAAACTCATAATATCTTTATGTTTTTCTTCCGATACTTCTAATGGTGGTGTATAATGGAAGTAATTTAATATTTCCGTATATTTTTGGTGTTCCTTTTTTAGGTGAAAGATCCAAAACGTGAAATTTAAATCATCTAAAGATGTTTTATAGAACATTTTATAAGGTTCATTTTTCAAGAATCTCATCCATTGAATTTGTAGCCAAGAGACAGATTCACCCGCGGTATTTTTTACTCTTCTTGTTATTGATTATAAACCGGAATGAAGTTGTCGTTATTATTAAAATTTGCTGTCATTTATTTTATTATGTAGTTCAGAAACGCGTCAAAGAAGGCCACGTGCCATTTTCAAGCTGTTTATATAATTTATTTAAATTTTTGACTTAGACCACTTTCATAATTAAAACTAAATGAATTCCATATAATGTTGAAATTACAACCACTATCTAATGGTTCATTTTTGACAATTTCGTAAAAATTACATTGAATAAATTTAGTTAAAAATAATGTGGTATGAAATAACTGATAAACTAATTTTTTTTAAATTGTGACTTAGACCACTTTCATAATTATGGGCACATATATCGACCGTTTATTTTGAAAGTGGTGTAAGTCCATTTAAAAAAAATGAAATATCACGCAATTTATGCTTAATTTAATGTAAACTTTTTATGTATAACTAGTTAGTATTTAATTTCTTTAAAAATACCCATGTTTTGTACATTTAAAATTGGTTGGTAAAAGAAATTGCGTAATTATTGATTATGAAAGTGGTGTAAATCCAATTTCCAGAAATAGGTGGCTTAGCTGATGCTTGCCGGTCAGTAGCCTGTTTTTTTAGATTTGTTTTATATTCCGTGTCTATTACATGTCAAGAGATACTAGTTTAGATTACTTATTTTATTTCTAAAATGGATAATTTCATATTACCATCAGATAGTGATATAACTAAGAACAAATAGTAAATCAATGTATTTTTATAACAATATTATTTTATGACGATTGAAAGTATTTATTTTATTGAATGTTAAATAAATTCACACAGAAATAAAGACCATGAACATAAACAAAAGAATAATCTTAGAATCGGACGAGGAAGATAATTCCACTATGAAAAACAAGTGAACGAAACGTGAAAAGAGAAGAAGAATTATAGAGGTAGAATCTTCATCAGATGAAGATATTGTTACTGAGAATTTAGATTCTGCAGGACAAAACAAAGGAAAACATATGCAACGGGTAAACAAAATTAAGTGAATTACCGGACAAAAGTACTATACAAAAAGAAGAAAATTCATTCCAGCAATCCAAATAAAATTTAAAAAAATCGCCTTGGCGCCTTTGTACCAAGGCCTATTACTTATGAAAAATATAAAGATATCAAGCAGTTATTATTTTATATACCTCCGGTGTATCATGAATATTTCAAAACACTGCCACATGCAGAGCACAAGTAAATAATACCAATACCTTGTCACTTTAACAATGTAATTAACGTCTAAAATTAAAAATACTACTTCTATTTTATATGTTGTCATTATTTGTAAAGAAAATTGGATTAACATGAAGTGTATTTTAAACAATATTTGACTTTTTAAAATTGAAATTAAACGATTTTTGTAATTATCTAATTTTGAAAGTGGTGTAAGTCCATTTGCAGTCCGTAAATATACATTAGTTTAGTGAAATTCGCCTAAAACAAATTTATATAACCAAATTACATATTGATAAATCAGTAGAAACATTGCCAGACTTCATATAATTTGCCTACATTTTTTAATTAACAGATGTGCTAACCCTTAATTTTCTCGAAACAAGAGAAAGTGGACTTACACCATTTTCAAAATAAACGGTCTATATGTAGGATCTGAAGTACAGGATCCTCTAATTGGCGAGCAAAGGCCACTCATCATCCTCAATTATTATATAGAGGTATCATGGGTGACGAGTTTGTTGAATTGTGTTGTTTTATTGCGTAGTAGTCAGTTGCCGAAAAGTAAAGACGATAACACGTAAAGACAAAACAATGTAGAGACGAAAAAGCGAAACGACGAAACGATAAAAGATTAGGGAATAAAACCAAAGTGTCTTAATTGTGTTGTTATTGTTCATAAATATTATACTCCCTAGTTTTACGTACCTAAATCCTACATATATTGTAATTAACAGGCACTCGTGAAGCCAAAGCGTAGTTTTGAAACTTATCGAAGAAACGATAAAAGCAATAAATATATTTTTAGCACCGCGAATAAAATAAAATGAGGTTCATAGGGAAAGGGCAAGATTGGCATGCCTTTTCCAAATACGCTCATCTCCCATAGCCGAAATTCTGTTGATATTGTGGCTAGGCAGTGGCCGAACGCCGATAGCGTTATTATATTATTTCGCTAATGTTATGTCTGTGTTACCAGAGAGCTCCCAATTAATAATATGGAATAGCGGACGGCAGGACGCAGCAAAGTGTAGCATAGTGCACGGTCTGATCAGGTTTACCCAGAGTGGACACCACGCACTGGGTAAGCCTCGAACAGACCTGATTCCGTCCCTCCACCTTTCTCTCTTTCTCGCACGGTGTCCTTCTCTCTCTCTGTCTTTTGCGAGAAAATTGATTAATGTCATAACGGCCACTGGCCAGCAGCCACTTTACTACCATAAACGGATTACCGGGGTTCTATGATCCGACTCTGTGGTTTGGGAAGTGTTTTTGAAGCTGCATCAATGTTGCTGCAATTCTTTCTCTTAGAATTCTACCGGTGAAATACCAGTTTCATGTGTTATATTACGGAATCATAGGTTATTTATTGTTATATTAACGAAACGTAAATGGTAAGCTGTTCTTTTGGATATTAGTGAATTTCCGGGGTTCTATTATCCGACTCCGTAGGTTGGTTTGAAACTGTACCAATTCTTTCTTTCAGGATTCTAGCGGTGAAATACCAGTTTCATGTGTTATATTACAGAATCATAGGTTATTTATTGTTATATTAACGAAACGTAAATGGTAAGCTGTTCTTTTCGATATTAGTGAATTTTCGGAGTTCTATTATCCGACTCCGTAGGTTGGTTTTGAAACTGCACCAATTCTTTCTTTCAGGATTCTAGCGGTGAAATACCAGTTTCATGTGTTATATTACGGAATCATAGGTTATTTATTGTTATATTAACGAAACGTAAATGGAAAGTTTTCTTTCGGATATCAACGGATTTCCGGAGTTCTATCATCCGACTATGTGGTTTGGGAAGTGTTTTTGAAGCTGCATCAATGTTGCTACAATTCTTTCTCTTAGGATTCTAGCGGTGAAATGCCAGTTTCGTGTGTTATATTACGGAATCATAGGTTATTTATTGTTATATTAGCGAAACGTAAGTGGAAAGCTGTTCTTTTGGATATTAGTGGATTTCCGGAGTTCTATTATCCGACTCCGTAGGTTGGTTTTGAAACTGCACCAATTCTTTCTCTCAGGATTCTAGCGGTGAAATACCGGTTTCATGTGTTATATTACGGAATCATAGGTTATTTATTGTTATATTATCAAAACGTAAATGGAAAGCTTTTCTGTTGGATATCAACGGATTTCCGGGGTTCTATGATCCGACTATGTGGTTTGGAAAGTGTTTTTGAAGCTGCATCAATTAGGATTCTAGCGGTAAAATACCAGTTTCATGTGTTATATTACGGAATCATAGGTTATTTATTGTTATATTATCAAAACGTGAATAGAAAGCTGTTCTTTGGGATATCAACGGATCCGGGGTTCTGTGATTCGACTCTGCGGTTTGGAAAGAGTTTTTTTGAAAGTTTTTTGAAACTGCATCAATTCTTTCTCTTAGGATTCTAGCGGTGAAATACCATTTTCATGTGTTATATTACAGAATTATAGGTTATTTATTGTTATATTAACAAAACGTAAATGGAAAGCTGTTCTTTCGAATATCAATGGATTTCCGGAGTTTTATGATCCGACACTGTGGTTTGGAAAGTGTTTTGGAAGCTGCATCAATTCTTTCTCTTAGGATTCTAGCGGTGAAATACCAGTTTCATGTGTTATATTACGGAATCATAGGTTATTTATTGTTATATTAACGAAACGTAAATGGAAAGCTGTTTTTTCGGATATCAACGGATTTCCGGGGTTCTATGATCCGACACTGTGGTTTGGAAAGTATTTTTGAATCTGCATCAATTCTTTCTCTTGTGATTCTAGCGGTGAAATACCAGTTTCGTGTGCTATATTACGGAATCATAGGTTATTTATTATTATATTATCGACACGTAAATGGAAAGCCGTTCTTTCGGATATCAACGGATTTCCGGGGTTCTATGATCTGATTCTGTGGTTTGGGAAGTGTTTTTGAAGCTGCATCAATGTTGCTGCAATTCTTTCTCTTAGGATTCTAGCGGTAAAGTACCATTTTCATATGTTATATTACAGAATTATAGATTATTTATTGTTATATTAACGAAACATAAATGGAAAGCTGTTCTTTCGAATATTAATGGATTTCCCGAGTTCTATGATCCGACACTGTGGTTTGGAAAGTGTTTTGGAAGCTGCATCAATTCTTTCTCTTAGGATTCTAGCGGTGAAATACCATTTTCATGTGTTATATTACGGAATTATAAGTTATTTATTGTTATATTAACAAAACGTAAATGGAAAGCTGTTCTTCCGAATATCAATGGATTTCCGGGGTTTTATGATCCGACACTGTGGTTTGGAAAGTGTTTTGGAAGCTGCATCAATTCATTCTCTTAGGATTCTAGCGGTGAAATACCATTTTCATGTGTTATATTACAGAATTATAGATTATTTATTGTTATATTAACGAAACGTAAATGGAAAGCTGTTCTTTCGAATATTAATGGATTTCCGGGGTTCTATGATCCGACACTGTGGTTTGGAAAGTGTTTTGGAAGCTGCATCAATTCTTTCTCTTAGGATTCTAGCGGTGAAATACCATTTTCATGTGTTATATTACGGAATTATAAGTTACTTATTGTTATATTAACGAAACATAAATGGAAAGCTGTTCTTTCGAATATCAATGGATTTCCGGGGTTTTATGATCCGACACTGTGGTTTGGAAAGTGTTTTGGAAGCTGCATCAATTCTTTCTCTTAGGATACTAGCGGTGAGATACCAGTTTCATGTGTTATATTACAGAATTATGGATTATTTATTGTTATATTAACGAAACGTCAATGGAAAGCTGTCCTTTCGAATATTAATGGATTTTCGGGGTTCTATGATCCGACACTGTGGTTTGGAAAGTGTTTTGGAAGCTGCATCAATTCTTTCTTTTAGGGTTCCAGCGGTGAAATACCAGTTTCGTGTGTTATAGTACAGAATCATAGGTTATTTATTGTTATATTAACGAAACGTAAATGGAAAGCTATTCTTTCGGATATCAGCGGATTACCGAAGTTCTATGATCCGACTCTATGGTTTGGGAAGTGTTTTTGAAGCTGCATCAATGTTGCTGCAATTCTTTCTCTTAGGATTCTAGCGGTGAAATACCAGTTTCATGTGTTATATTACGGAGCATAGGTTATTTATTGTTATATTATCAAAACGTGAATAGAAAGCTGTTCTTTGTGATATCAACGGATTTCCGGGGTTCTATGATCCGACTCTGTGGTTTGGAAAATGTTTTTGATGTGGTATCAATTAGGATTCTAGCGGTAAAATACCAGTTTTATGTGGTATATTACGAAATCATAGGTTATTTATTGTTATATTAACGAAACGTAAATGGAAATCTGTTCTTTCGGATATCAATGGATCACCGGGGTTCTATGATCCGAGTCTGTGATTTGGGAAGTGTTTTTGAAGCTGCATCAATGTTGCTGCAATTCTATCTCTTAGGATTCTAGCGGTGAAATACCAGTTTCTTGTGTTATATTACGCAATCATAGGTTATTTACTAAAACGTACATAATCACAATATTTTCGGAGTTCTATGACCCGACTCTGTGGTTTGGGAAGTGTTTTTGAAGTTGCATCAGTGTTGCTGCAATTCTATCTCTTAGGATTCTAGCGGTAAAATACCAGATTCATGTGTTATATTACGCAATCATAAGTTATTTACTAAAACCTATATTATCGAAATATTTCCGGAGTTCTATAATCCGATTCTGTGGTTTGGGAAGTGTTTTTGAAGCTGCATTAATGTTACTGCAATTCTTTCTCTTAGGATTCTAGCGGTGAAATACCATTTTCATGTGTTATATTACGGAACCATAGGTTATTTATTGTTATATTATCGAAACGTACATGGAAAGCTGTTTTCTCGGATATTAACGGATTTCCGCAGTTCTATGATCCGACTCTGTGGTTTGGAAAGTGTTTTTGAAGTTGCATCAATTAGGATTCTAGCGGTAAAATACCAGTTTTATGTGTTATATTACGAACTCATAGGTTATTTATTGTTATATTAAAGAAATATAAGTGGAAAGTTGTTCTCTCGGATATCAACGGATTGAAGTTCTATAAATTGAATCCGTTATTTGGCAAACGTTTTTGAACTCGCCTTAATGTCTGCTGTCATATTGTATATTGGAATCATTACAGGAAAATTGCATTTCCTTGATGACGTTTCGTTGAGGATACATATTGCCGTTTTCAGTGCACATTATCGAAACGTAGATAGAATGCTATTTTTCGGTCATAAACTGATTGTCGATATTCTATAATTAGACTCGGTAGTTTCAAAAGTGTTACTAATCTGTCATGTTGCGGTCGTTACGATAAAACTAGAATTTGGTGGCTGAAGTTTCGTTTGGGATACGTACATCCGTTCTATTATCAAAATAAAATCCTATATATCAGTTATAAACGAATTATCGAGGTCCTATTTTTCGACTTAATGATTTGTGAAGTGATTGAAGTTATTTAAATGTAACTACAATTTATACAACACTCTCTAGAATATTAAAGAATGCAAGAAATACAAATGTATCATCTAAACAACATTGGCTGTCGTTACTTTAATTTTCATCGTGCAACATATATTATAAAACATTGACAATTAATAGTCTAGTCAACTAAACAGGTTATTGAAGAATGATTATATATAATACCAGAAGAATGAAACAATTTAGTATAAATGCATGTTGTATTTCACTTTGTTTCTGTACTATTCCCATTTTTGTGATTATATATATGTTATGAGTAACTGGAAATGAATGATACGATCATCTAAAAGCCTATTGGAAAGACTTTGTACAGAATGTCAATCTTTTATAAAATACGTTGAACGATGAAAATTAAAATAACGACAGCCAATGTTGTTTAGATGATACATTTGTATTTCTTGCATTCTTTAATATTCTAGAGAGTGTTGTATAAATTGTAGTTACATTTAAATAACTTCAGTCACTTCACAAACCATTAAGTCGAAAAATAGGACCTCGATAATTCGTTTATATCTGATAAATAGGATTTTATTTTGATAATAGAACGGATGTACGTATAAATACATGTTGTATTACACTTTGTTTCTGTACTATTCCCATTTTTGTGATTTAATATATGTTATGAGAAACTGGAAATTAATAATACGATCATCTAAAAGCCTATTGGAAAGACTTTGTACAGAATGTCAACGGATATTAGGAAATGACAAAGCCATATACAAATATATGGAATAAGATATTGAATTGTTGATAAGATATTCAACATCGTTACGTTAAATTATTTACCTTACATTATTATTTTGCAATTATTTTCTTTAATTATTTATATTGTATTGCATTAATTCATTCCTTTGCATCATTACTATTTTTTTTCCTCCAACGTGTTTCGGTGAAAGGCCGAAAATCGATTACATGATCAATTGATCCGGATGTCGGAAAAGTTTCGTTGGAAGCAGCACACATCGCACATTCCCTCACATGTTAGCTATGCAGCCAGACAATTCCTGAATGAGCGATGTCCTAACAAATGGATAGGTCGTTTTGAACCTACTGCCCGCCGTGCTCACTTCGCAGCCTGAAATTCCACCGAGTTTGCGTTTCAGCAGTCATTCGGAAGCATCATTCGTTTGTTCCACAATACTGTTGACAATATTGATGCAGTTCGTCGACACGTCGAGCGTTTATTTTAAATTCGTTATAGTTTTTCATCTAAAATAAAAATGTAATTCCAATCCGGACTCATCGTTAGGTCTGTCGAATTTAAGTAGTTACATTACTGTTATTTTACTGTATAGTAATAAAAGAGCCGTTTATTTTGTAAGTGTAACTCCATTTATCCTAACTCCATTTACCTTCAAATCGAGATGAATAACATTTACTGATAAATAACATGAATTTATACATATAACCATGGTAACCGGAAAATATTGAAAAACGGAGTTAGGCCACTTTCAAAATAAACGGCTCAAACGTCAATATTTATTCCGTATAAGTTCCAGTAGTTTTATCGTATTATTATCACTGTCAAAAGCAGACATTCCAACAAGCTTATATTTGAAAGCGCAGGAAACAGCATATTAGTAACGTTGCAACGGATATGATCTATTAGGAAAAACCAAAAATACTTGTATTGTGGAACATGTCTCTTCGTAATTACAGGAGTCGAAAATATCGATGTGTATTTCGCAAGGTGTTTGCTGTGATGTTACCCTATTTCTATTTATATCAACGCTGAAAGTAACAATTAGTAATGTAATAGCACGTCTGTTATTTAACAGAAAAGACACTTGTTTTGCAGAGTACATCTCCTAATCGTTGCGAAAACTAAAATAAAAATATTATTTCCACAAAAGTCAAAATATCAAACAGACAGACACATTATCACACGCTTATCTGTGAATGAAAACAACGGTTCAATAAGGCTACAATCATAAATGTGTTAAAAGAAACTTGTATTAGAGAACACAATATTCACAATATACTCGCCATTATCGAAATAGAAAATGTCTCTATTACCTTCGCCCAATTTTCTACGATTTTATTCTATTCTTCCTAACATGGAAAGGACACTTTACCATACGTTTATCTCCGAAAAGGCAAACGATTTATTAACATGACAACAGCATACCTGTCGGTCAATAGAATAAATAACACTTGTTTTGCAGATTGCGCTTCTTCATCGTTACACAAATAGAAAACATCAATAGTGTTCTCGCATAACTTCTCGCAATTTTGTGTTATTCCTACTGACATCAAAGGGTCATATTTTTATGGACGTATTTAAGTTACAATGGCATTTGCATCGTTACAGAAACAGGACACGTCATGCTACAATGGCATTTTGCATCCTTATGAATTTCGCAAACTGTCCCGCGATCTTACCGTATTCCAATTAACATTAACCCTTTGCACCCCGAATTTTATTTCAATTTCGTTACCAGCAGCTCCCAACGCTTTTAAGTGTTTTATTTGAAATTTACTTTAACTAAAAATATAAAGCAATTTAAATAAATAAAGGAAGAAACAAATTCACTTAAATACCAATTTTATTTACAGTATTGTCGTATATTGACATTTTCAAGGGTATGATATCTTTTGAAAGAACTTGCAAGATGTAACCCTGATTTTCTTTCACACGTTTCACAAAAATAGGTGGTTTCTCTTTTTCCTCCAGATGTTTTCTATTTGAGTAAACTGCACAGTCTTTGTGTTTTCCTTCGGGATGTAGGAAGATTAAATGAGGCTTTCCATCTAAGCGATCGTGTTTATCATGTGTTCCAGGCCTCCCCAATTTCATATTTGGATGACGACAATCACGAATTAGCATTGACAAAATCTTTTCGCGAAATTTTTTGTGGGCTATAGGTTCTGTTCCTTGGTTTTTTGTTTTTTCTTTGTATAAAATATACGCATTTACCATGGAGATTTAATCTCCAAAAGAAATATTCCCTCCACCACTTGAGTGCTCGACGTAAAAAACAGTAAGATGTCGCGTATTGGTTCGCCATATCGACACCATCTATATTTTTATTATAATCTGTGATCACATCCAGTTCTTTTATTTCTCTTCGATTACCAATGTCTAACCCTTTAGTGACATTGCGAGAGCGTCGATAACCTGTGCACGATATCTATTTATTTAGACATGAAAAAATGTCGAGTGGAGCTCGACAAAGGAGCTCCTGCCATAAAAACTGATGTCGAGTCACACTCGACATAGGAGTGCAAAGGGTTAAAGGGTCACATTCTTATGCGCTTATTTGTAAATGAGTAGGCGGTTAAATATATTACAATGACATTTCAGTTGCTCAACTGAAGTAATAAGACTCGTATTGTAGAACACGCCACCTCATCGTTATAGACATAAAAAACATCAATAAATATTTCGTGAAATTTGGCGTGATTTTACTTCATTCCTAGTAACATCAAAATGCCAGAACTGCGTGCGTTTATTTATGAAGAAGCAAGGATTGAATAAAATGACAATTATAAATTGTGTTAAGCCACTTTTGTGTGATAGCATATTATACACTTAAGGCCTATTATTAATTTATTTATGAGAAAGCAAGGATTGAATAAAGCGACAATTATAAATTGTGTTAAGCCATTTTTGTGTGATAGTATATCATACACTTAAGGTCTATTATTAATTAAGATGTAAGTATATGCTTGAAATTTGTTTCCAGAAGCCTAATTCCGTGGAGCAAAGATTTGTTTTAGAAAATAAATTAACGAACTAATGTAGGATGTGTGATTTTGTACGAACGTACAATGAGAAAGTGTGCGTATGAGAAAGAGAAAGCGAGAGTGAGAGAGTGAGAAAGAATGCATGTATCTATATTTGTTATTAGGAATGTTCTAGAAACCAAGCAGTATAAAAGTGTTGAGCGCGATATTGAAATAAGTGAGTCTTTGCGAAACCTTCAAGCGTAACAGTGTGTGCATCATAGCGAATATTTAGAGATTATCAGCGAATGCGTTTAGTGAGTTTTGAGCGAACATTTATTAGCGTTTAATACAGAGTGAAGTGCGAGAAACATTACAACCATTACTTTTGTGTTTAAAACTGTTTAATATATCATTCCAATCAAAAAATCCTACACTAATAAAAGGACTTCGACTTACAATATAAAATTACAATAGGATTTACGTTGTTCGATATAAAAAAAGAAAACAATTGTATCGCAACGCACGTTCACTCATCGTCACGGGAATGGCTTCCTTTTCGTTTACTGTTATTTTCAAGATATCTATCTCTCCGGTCTCACTAAATGGTAGTTTGGGTCAGGCCGACCAGTCACTTCTCCCAGACTGAAAACGATCTATGAGAGCGACCGGCGGAATTTCATTAGCATTGAGCGCTGTCGGTCGAACTGTCCAAGTCTACAACTCGTTCCAGGACTTCTTCTCTCCAGTACTCCAGCGTTGGTCGGTTAAATAGAGGTACAATGACTAACTTAAATGCCGATAATTCCGCTGCGAAAGGTTCTGTGTAATCATACGCACACATCCCGTTTATCAGGATCCTTGTTACATCAGGAACACTTCAAATTGTCATACTGTACACCTGCGTCTTTTTTTTGCGCTGGATGCATATCATGTAAAAAATGTTCTGAAACAATTGATCCGCAATAAAATGTACCATTTATTCTTATAATACTATCTATCTGTATCTACATCTATATCTGTATCTATGTCTATATCTATGTCTATGTAGTACTATCTATCTATAGTACTATCCACTAGTCTTCTTATATAAATTGAAGAAATTTTAGATAAATGTGAACACCTTGCAGATGTGTTCATTGGCGGCCCTTTCTAAGTCATAAGAATATTATACGAGTATATTATTATATAAGCCGTATTTTTCCGACGAAGGATTCACGTTTATTCTTATAATACTATCTATCTATATTTACATCTATATCTGTGTCTATATCTATATAGTACTATCTATCTATATCTATACCTACATCTATATCTGTGTCTATACCTATATATTGCTATCTATCTATAGTACTATCTACCAGTCTTCTTATATAAATTGAAGAAATTTTAGATAAATTTAAAGACCTTGCCGATGTGTCCAGTGGCGGCCCTTTCTAAGGCATAAGAATATAATACGAGTATATTATATATTATAAGCCGTATTTTTCTGACGAAGGATTCAGACGACTGTTGATCAGTCGTCAGTACTTGCCTGTTTGTCGGTCGCATGCGTGTCATTTCTCTTTGAATTAAACATCTTTTACCATTAGCCCAGTGGACCATTCATTTATTTCATCAGACTCTCACATCCCAATCGCCTTTTAAAAAACTTCAGAAGTGGGATATCTTACATAATGCAGTATCAATCCTTTCCAAATAAAATTAGAGAATTTTCACTTGTTCAATTTCTGAATCTCCAAAGTGATGCTTATTAAGCAAATAAATATCCTTTTTGGGGTGTCTAGACTCCCAGACCAACTCTAAAATACCTACCTCTCCATATTATAATGTATTAAAGTACAATTTGCATTACGAAGTCATTCTTCCAATATTTGTCAGTTTCCTTGATTTCAAGATCGTAATAATTAAACGTGTGTAAATATCGTATACAAGTAAAGCATATTAAAAAAAAAAACCGTACGTATTAAAAAAGCGTATTAAAAAAAGGGGCATAAAAATAATCAAAACGTGTTAAACAACTTGTGTGCAACTTAATCACACGTGTTAAAAAACGTGCAATAGTAAGTAAAGCAGGCAAAATAGAGTACTGTGTCAAAAGAGTCACAGGTGCATTTTTTGACACTTTCCTCATAGAGATGTATAAAAATTGCATAATCTTTTCAGTGTAGTGAAGACGAATGAAATGACAACGTCCTTACGTCGAAAAATGCTGAGTTTGGGAACATCTGTTACTCGATACCGCATATAACATATCAAACTAAGGGCTTAACGAACTGCTACAGATGATTTCGTTTATTTCATCTCTTGATTGTTTGGTTACAAGTGCAAGCAATAATTGGATTTCTAGTAGGTATATATTAAGAAATTAGAAAATTGCGTGCAAAAATACGTACGAAATTACAACGTTGTCATAGGGGTCTTTGTGCCATTGTGTGGTTATATATACGATATTTCGTTTATTTGCGCCAAAATATATTGTTACCGAAGATTTTTGAAGATTTCGATTGCCTCATCGCTTGATTGGTTTAACGTTAACGCAGGTGATAGTGTCTTACAGATATTTCGCAATAAAAACGACAAAACTGATTCTGTAGTACCTACAGCCTACGAAATTGTACATGTATAATAGGGGCCTTTGTGTTATTTTGTATTATAATAATACATATATAGGGTGTTTTTTTGATCTGCGCCAAAATATGCGATTGGCAAAGTGATTTCGTTTGATTGGTTAAATGTGAGTATACGGCATTTGCAAATATTTTGTGAGAAAAATTATGAAACGGACTTTGTGGTATATACAACGTACGAAATTATACATTATTGTTGGTATACGTGAAATTCAGGTGAGCATACATTTTTTGTCGCGGCCGATCGACTGTGAGTGCTTTACTGATAGGTAAACTAGCGTGGTTTACTAGTAAGTATATATTAGTAAATTAGAAAATTGCGTGCAAAAATACGTACGAAATTGCACACGTTGTTTTTGTGCTATTGTGTGGTTATATATAAGATGTTTCTTTTAACTGAGCAAAAATATACTGTTGCTGAAGATTTTTGCAGGTTTCGATTGATTCATCGCTTGATTGGTTTAATGTTAACACAGATCATAGTTTCTTCCAGATATTTCACAGGAAAAATGACAAAATTGATTCTGTAGTACCTGCAGCGTACGGAATGTAATGTATAATAGGAGCCTTTATGTTATTTTATAATAATATATAGGGTGTTTCTTTGATCCGCGCCAAAATATGCTATTGGCAAAGTGATTTTGCTTGATTGGTTCAGTATAAGTGCACGGCACTTATAATATTTTGCAAGAAAAATTATGGAACGAATTTTATGGTATGTAGAACGTACGAAATTATGCAGGTTATAATAGAAAATGATACACGTTGTCTCTGTGTTACTTTACGATGATACATTGGAGTAATATATGTATACTTTTTAAGAACATAAAATCTGTTATATGTGGACTTTAAATGATTTAGAGCTTCTTTTATCTAACTTTTTCAATTAACTACGTACGCGCCGTTTAAATGTTCGATTTGCAATTTTATATACTTATTACAGTAAATATTCCATCACGTTAACAGTGTACTTTCTACCCGCACATCAGTTAGATTGTTGAACTACCCTGCATACGGCAAATTCGACCTAATCCATCTATTTAATAACAGCTAACTTTTCAAATATTTCTCCGTGTCTTTAACATCAGCATATGTTTAAACATCGCTAAAATATTTATTACCTTTGGTTTCCGTATAGCATTTATCGGTGAGCTTACGAACTCCGGATTGCACGAAGGCTTCATCTCTCAAGGTATCGTATTCATCGGTATATTTTCCGACCTCTTCAATTTTCGTGAAGTGTATGCTGGATAAGATATGATGCGTCGAACGGAACAAGTGGTAGTCGAGAGGAATAAGGTTTGCTGAATATTCCCAGCGCGCCAGTATTTTCCAAGTAAGGTCCATTATCGTCTCCTAAGTCATTGCTGTAACGTGTGATCTAGTACTGTTGTGCAACAATATCTACCGTAAGATTTTTTCTCTTATAATTTATTAGCCAAAGATTAGCTAGATGCAGTGCATATTTAAACTGGCACCGAAATTATAGTTACGCGATGTTCAGATAATCTCATTAATATCTGAACCTACTTTGAAGCAGAATTACTGTTTTAGAATTGGTCAAACAACTTTATTTTTTTCAAACATTGGAATAGTCCATTCACGAGATAATATGCAAGAAAAAATCTCTTGAAAGGAATAGCAATTTGTAGAGGAATTATGAAAAATTGAGCAAAGGTCGTAATTTACCCTTTTTTTAATCTAAACCTGTACTGAATATTTATTTTAGGTTTATGTAGTATAGGTAAAATATCGTCGAAAATATCGACGAAATCAGTTAATGTTCCTATGGGTTCCAAACATAGAAAGATAATGAAAATTACGGATTTTTAGGACTTAAATGTTATTTAAATATTACTTGGGAAGCACGTCGTCAAAAAATGATCGAAGACGAAATGTCGATCGTCCCTGCGCTTCGTTCCTAGAACAACACGAAAGAGTAGGTTAGGCACGAAACGTAAGGCAGAACATGTAAGACACACTCGCCCAAACAAATAAAGCATTCGGTTAGCAAATAAAGTCGAAACCACAAGAAGTTTCATGTTTTTTCGACCTACTCATACACAGGACTCGCAACAACAATGTATAAGGATGTTTACGTCATTCAATGCCTGTCTATACACACAATATATATACACTACTTTTCTTAATCTAGTCACTATTTACTCAAATTCTTCTACACGTTTTACAAAATGTTCGTTTATACTTGGACCCTTTATTTTGAAAGTGGTGTAAGTCCATTTTCTCTTGTTTCGAGAAAATTAAAGGTTAGCATACGTGTTAATTAAAAAATGTTAGCAAATTATATGAAGTCTCGCAATGTTTCTACTGATTTATCAATATGTATTTTGATTATATAAATTTGTTTTAGGCGAATTTGACTAAAGTAATGTATATTTACGGACTGCAAATGGACTTCCACTACGTTCAAAATTAAACAATTATAAAAATCGTTTAATTTCAATTTTGAAAAATCAAATATTACTTAAAATATACTTCATATTACTCCAATTTCGTTTACAAATAATGACAAGATATAAAATAGAAGTAGTATTTTTAATTTTAGACGTTAATTAGATTGTTAAAATGACAAGATATTGGTAGTATTTACTTATGCTCTGCATGTGGCAGTGTTTTCAAATATTCATGATGCACCGGAGGTATATAAGATAATAACTGCTTGATATCTTTATATTTTTCATAAGTAATAGGCCTGGCATCTTGGTACAAAGGCGCCGGGGCGAATTTTTCAAATTTTATTTGGATTGCTGGAATGAATTTTCTTCTTTTTGTATAGTCCTTTTGTCCGGTATTCCGCTTAATTTTCTTTATTCGTTGCATATATTTTCCTTTGCTTTGTTCTGCAAAATCTAAGTTCTCAGTAACAATATTCTCATTGATGAAGATTCTACCTCTATAATTCTTCTGCTCTTTTTACGCTTCGTTAATTTGTTTTTCATAGGGGAATTATTTTTATCCTCCGATTCTAAGATTATTCTTTTGTTTATATTCATGGGCTTTATTTCTGTATGAATTTATTTAACATTAACCCTAAAATAAATATTTTCAAGCCCTGTCCGCCGAAATATTGTTATAAACGGAAACTCGCGCCGGAAATATGCACAGTGCGCGTGGTTTCTGCATATGTGTTGTTTGATGCTAAATAGAACTGTGCTGAATAAAACAATCATTGCTCTAATGTAATAAATATATTTACATTTTTAATATGAAAACACTGTCCAAAATTTTTAAAATGCAAAATACAAAACCCTTTGAAAAGTCTAATTTTTAAGAGTTAAAAATCATACATTAAGCCGATCTATTCCTAATTCTTGTAAAAACCAAATATGTAAAATTGTTTACTGCCGAATGGATTTTTTATATTGATAGAATATAATTGATAGAATTTATAATTTATATTATTATATGAAGAATTTATAATTATATATTATTTATAATTTAATTGATAGAATATTCGGTATAAAACAGTAAACGATCGCTCTGATGTTTGTAGTTTATTGCGTAATACGTTTGGATGTGGTTTCAACAAAGAGCAGTTATAATATAAGCAATAAAATCATCGGAAAATGCTCTGCCGATAACGAAAAATGTTGCCATCGACTATAAATGGCACTTGTACAAATTATTTCGATGCCGCATATATGCGGCGCTCGTACCCAGAAGTGGTGGCGTGGATGCCGCGTATATGCGGCGCTCGTACACACAGCTCGTCGAGTGGATGCCGCATATATGCGGCGCTCGGCGCGAAAGGGTTAACCGTTTGAGTCCGGGGAAGCGCTATTGCGCTTCACTTGTCGTATGCCAAAAATAGCGATAGCGCTGCTCGTGTTTTGTATCGAGAATGCGAAGACGCTGCTGTTGGTAGTATACTTTACGCAATTATTGAGAGCAGTTGCAGTAATATCAGTAGCAGTTTTTATTCATTTAACTCAGTTGTGGCTTTTAACAATATAAGAATTAGATAGACTGCAATTTACTTCGAACATTATTGACACTATAGAGGAGGAATGGTTAGCAAGCAAAAATGCCACAGGAACATCACCAATAAGTAAAAAGTTTTCTTTAGAAAAATTGCCTGGGCGAAATTTGCGACAGTGTGATGTATGCAGTAATAAAAATGGTAATGGAATTAAACGATCCAACCTAATTTGCGGTATATGTAAAAAAGGAATTCGTGCAATTTGTGCAGCAAAACATTTTTGTAATAAGTGAAGATAAACATTTTTTTTATCATAATTACTTGTTACATAACAATTAGTGTTAATTATAACCATTTTCATTGTTTCCCAAAAAAAAATACTACGCATTTCATCCCGGACTTTTAGCATATGCATAAGAAAATGCTCCCGTACTCAAACGGTTAAATAAAATAAATATTTTTAATTGTCATAAAATAATATTGTTATAAAATAATATTGATTTACCATTTGTATTTTCCTACATCACTATCTGATGTTAATATGAAATTATCCATTTTAGGAGGAAAATAAAATAAATGATCTAAACTAGTAACTCTTGTAGCGCAGTTACAAAAATTGTAAAAGACCACGTGCACTATTTTTTTCATTAATCCTATAAATTGCATTTTTTCGAGACTTTCTATATAATCTGGTAAATGCACTCTCTTAACGTCTCAATTATTCAAGTCGCTTTGCCCAATTACAAGAATAAACTATTCTATTTCAAGCGTTCGAATGTTAAAGTGACTGACTGTGCATAACAGATAGACATTGGGGATGTAATTGGCGTTAAGAACACAGTTAATAGAATTATTGATATTGCTGTTGATCTGTTACTAGGTCACTGTGGCAGATTCAATAATCTGTTCAACGAATTTGGATGAAATATTGAATTCTTCACCTTTCGATTGACTTAAATCGGTGCCATTACTTTAACACTCCCAGTGTGAAAATTGTCGAAACTCGATTACTGTCGTGTTTAGCAGTAATTGTTAAAACACGTGTTGCATCGCATACGGCGAGTTTAAAGGGTAAAGGTGTGTAGCATGGCCATACAAATGGGATAATATTAGTCTGCAAATTACAACCGACTGGAAATGAAACACAAACCGGTAGACATTCAACAATGAAAACCGAAATAAAGGCGTCGAAAGAGTCGTAGGGTAACCATAGGTGTTATCTATGGGATGGGTATAGTTAATATTTATAGGCCAACTGATTTCAAATTATTGTTATTTTTTAAAACAGGTTTCAAGTTATAAAAATTTCTATGAAACTTACGTAGAACAAAAATGAATAGTTGAAAACCTATGTTTATAAAATCGATAAGAGTCAGATTGCCCGATTTGCAAATATATTACGTAGCATAATGTGGATGACTATGGGTATTTGTGAATAAAACGTGGAGAAACTTTAATTTTAAGAAAACAATACATTCTTAGTATGACTCATGGTTTTTACATGTAGTCCTTCTTTGGGGAAATTCTTAGTGCGCTTTGTAGAGTTGAAGATACAGATGGTGCCTTATGCAATATGTTCCATATTGGGTACATATACAGGGTGCGTCGCCAAAATCCGGACAGAATTCAATTTAAATTTCCCGTCGTTCTATACCACTTGGAGATATCGCTATTGACAACGAAATAATTTGAAGCATGTAATAAACATTCATAACTTCGAAACTGTAACTATGTTAAACCTGCGTGCAGAGTATAATCGAAGAGCCGCGATTATCGAAAGTATTCGCGCTGGGCGTTCAGCGGCAGAAATGATTCGATTCTTCGGATACCCAAGATCGACTGTGTCTGATGTTGTCGCGAGATATAACGAGTCTGAGAAGTCCAGCGAAGGCTTTGCAACACCGGCCAGGAAAAGTCACTCGAAGGAGCGCGTTTTTAGGACGCCCGAAATCATTCAACAGGCTCAGGAGCTCATTTTTCAGGATCCAAGGCAGTTGATCCGAAAATTGTCGTCGATTTAGGGTGTAAGCGAAAAAACTATGCGTCGAAGCTAGGAGGAGGAAATTCGCTAGCGCGTCTTATGCGATAAAAGTTTTGACAGATTTTCCGAAGCTGCCATATTACAAAGCGAGTTGAACGCTGTAACCTGTTTTTCTGCCTCCCAACAGCCCAGATTTAAATCCTTTCGACTATCATGTATGCAGCGTGATTGAAAGGGTCACCAACAAGTCCAGACATCCCAACGTCTCATCATTAAGAGCCGCTATTGAAGTGGCATACGCCGATATGAACCGAGGCTCGTTAAAACGGGCCTGCGACAGATTTAGACCGAGAATGGAGGCGGTCATTGAAGCAGAGGGGGGTTATATTGAGTGAATGTTTTCTTTATGACCCAACAAACAATACAGTAACAAAAAAAAATGTTTACTTTTCTATTATTGCAATAAAAATAATGTTCCAAGAAAATGTTTGATTTGTCCGGATTTTAGCGACGCACCCTGTATGTACATAAACATAAATATTGCAATCATTCCAACAACATAAGAATATAAATAATAAATTCATATTAGACGCTAAAAAGAATCTTAGCTAAAAATGTGTCCTTATTAAATAATGGAAATAAATACATTTTTATTACAGCGTGTGTATTAAGTATTTGCAGTGCTCAGTAATAGTAGAACTACACTATCTTATTGATGTCAAATATCTCTGAGAGTATGTAGATGGGTTGTCAGGCAATTTTCTTCAAAAATTGCTTATTACGTCACATTACTACGTCACTTGCGTCATCTAATTTACAACGTTGACTGCCGCGTCATCTGTATTCAGATGACGGCAAAAAATCTAATCTAACTGTCATCCGTATTGGGGTAACGTTTGTTTGAGCATTTACTAAGTTTGTTAGTAGGTACTTGGAAAGATATTTCGCAAGATATGAAAAAACTATTAAATTGTTATAAAAGTAGCTTTAACCATTCGTCACTACAGAAAAAATATTTGGAAAAAGAAGAAATCAGTTTTGAAATTCACATGTTCTCTTAGATACTTCGCTTTTGAGGAAAGATTTTTAACTGAATGCATATTCCGAAACTTTTCGATGTAAACGTGCTTATCTTCTGCTACAATAAGAAACAATAGGTCCAGTACGATATTCCGATGTAGATTTTCAACTCGATGGAACTTCCCAGGCATTTCGTTCTAACCGTATTAATTTTCTACTACGATAGAAAACAATTGGTGCATGGTATAGCAGCGCACGTGGCCTGTCGGAGGTTTTCTTATAAACTCGTGTGGCAGTCAACGTGTTAAGGTATGCCATCCGTGATTATGCAGCCATTTTATCAAATAACGTGGTTTAGAATCAAATGTTTTGCAACAAAAAAAAATTGAATGGCATTTTTATTGAATGTAAAAGGGAACGTGAAATATAGTTCAAGAATGATTTGTTATATTATTGCTTTACTAACTAAAAGTACCATCGACACTTTCTATTGGAAAGCATTTAGTTATGATGCATGTACGTCATTGAATCTAACAACAGAAAATAATTTGTAGATTTCAGAAGAAGAAACCAAGGGTCTTGAAACATACCGAATTTTTTCCAAAAATTGTTTATATATATGCATTCAACTCGAATAGGACCTCGAAGAATATTTGAAATGATCAGAAATTGAATTCAATTAAACAAATTATATATATTATAGGGACTTCTGAAAACATACACAAACTCATTGTTTATAAGAAAATTAGTTAATAAACTCGAACTTCACCAAGTATTGCACGAAATTGATCAATGCGAATACTTCCGACACTAACTGTACGTAAACTTGTCAGATACTAGGTAAAGAGCGCGGCTTTTAAATTTCGATTTTTCACCTTAGATAAGCATTTGGAATGGTTCGCTCGACTATGCGTACGCATACAAATTACGGTTTTTCGAACGCAACATTGCGATGCGGTTTTGCAGACAGAATTTACACGACCGCGGATTAAAATTAATTTGTTTCTTCCTCGTAGATAACCCAGCACTACCGCATTCCGCAATGTTAATTGACTGCGATAGCTGAGGATATAAATACGTTGCTTTCTTATTGTTGTGAATAGTTCACTCGTTTTTATTTGCTATCGTCTTCCAACCTGCGACGGTAGAATTTATACCGCTTCATAAGTAAGATTAACAACTTTAGCGGTGATCGATTTTACTGTTGGGGATAATTCTATCCTATATTATCGACTATGTGATTGCAAAAAGACAGAGGAAAGTGAACCAACAAAGAGTTAAAAATAAAAGATTAGATCGCATAGAAACGCTTAACAAGACGAATGTGACAAGAAGAAAAAATAGTGAATTAGTTATTTTAAAACCGTTATATTTCTTGAGTCTTTCTTCGTATTAACTGTATTTTAAACTTCGTTTCGTTCAATAATTAAACTTAGTTTAAAGAAACTACAACATTTACATTCATGTAATCCATTTTGCAACGAAAAAATTGCCAAACTACATTTCGCAATATTAGTTGACTGCGATAGCTGAGGACATAAATACGTCGATTTCTTATTGTTGTGAATAGTTCACTCGTTTTTATTTACTATCCTCTTCCAACCTACGAAGATAGAATTTATATCGCTTCTTAAGTAAGATTAACAACTTTAGTGGTGACCGATTTTACATGTATGCAATTCTTTTTGCAAACGAAAATGTTCCAAACTACCGCATTCCGCAATGTTATTTAACTACGGTAGTTGAGGAAATAAATACGTCGGCTTCTTATTGTTGTGAACAATTCCCTCGTTTTTATTTTCTATCGTCTTCCAACCTGCGAAGATAGAAGTTATATCGCTTCCTAAGTAAGATTAACAACTTTAGTGGTGACCGATTTTACATGTATGCAATTCTTTTTGCAAACGAAAAATTTTCCAAACTACAGCATTCCGCAATGTTATTTGACTGCGTTAGCTGAGGACATAAATACATCGATTTCTTATTGTTGTGAATAATTTACTCGTTTTTATTTTCTATCGTCTTCCAACCTGCGAAGATAGAATTTATATCGCTTCATAAGTAAGATTAAAAACTTTAGCGGTAACCGATTCTACATTTATGCAATCCTTTCTGCAACGAAAAATTTTCCAAACTACAGCATTCCGCAATATTGATTGACGGCGACAGCTGATGAAATAAATAAGCGGGTTTCTTATTGTTGTAAATAATTCACTCGTTTTTATTTGCTATCATCTTCCAACCTGCGAAAATAGAAGTTATATCGTTTCATAAGTAAGATTAACAACATTTGCGGTGACCGATTTTACATGTATGTAATCCTTTTTGCAACGAAAAGTTTCCCAAATCACCACATTCCGCAATATTAATTGACTGCGATAGCTGAGGAAATAAATACGTCGGTTTCGAATTGTTATGAATAATCCACTCGTTTTTATTTGCTATCGTCTTCCAACCTGCAAAGATAAAATTTATATTGTTTCATAAGTAAGATTAAGAACTTTAGCGCTCACCGATTTTACATGTATGTAATCCTTTTTACAACAAAAAATGTTCCAAACTAAAGCATTCCGCAATGTTAATTGACTGCGATAGCTGAGGAAATAAATACGTCGGTTTCGAATTGTTATGAATAATCCACTCGTTTTTATTTGTTATCGTCTTCCAATCTGCAAAGATAAAATTTATATTGTTTCATAAGTAAGATTAACAACTTTAGTGGTGACCGATTTTACATGTATGCAATTCTTTTTTCAAGCGAAAAATGTTCCAAACTATCGCATTCCGCAATGTTATTTGACTACGGTAGTTGAGGAAATAAATACGTCGGTTTCTTATTGTTGTGAACAATTCCCTCGTTTTTATTTTCTATCGTCTTCCAACCTGCGAACATAGAATTTATATCGCTTCATAAGTAAGATTAAGAACTTCAGCGCTCACCGATTTTACATGTATGTAATCCTTTTTGCAACAAAAAATTTGCCAAACTACCACATTCCGCAATGTTAATTGACTGCGATAGCTGAGGAAATAAATACGTCGGTTTCGAATTGTTATGAATAATCCACTCGTTTTTATTTGTTATCATCTTCCAACCTGCGACGATAAAATTTTTTTATTCATAAGTAAGATTAAGTTATCGTCTTTCACTGCGACGATAAAATTAATATCGCGATTAACACTTTTAGCGGTAACCGATGTTTCATAAGTAAGATTAAGAACTTTAGCGCTCACCGATTTTACATGTATGTAATCCTTTTTGCAACAAAAAATTTTCCAAACTAAAGCATTCCGCAATGTTAATTGACTGCGATAGCTGAGGAAATAAATACGTCGGTTTCTTATTCTTGTTGTAAATAATTCACTCGTTTTTATTTGCTATCATCTTCCAACCTGCGAAGATGGAATTTATATTGTTTTATAAGTGAGATTAACAACATTCGCGGTAACCGTTTGTACATGTATTGTAAGATACTGTGTAAGATACATATGTTACTCTTAGAAGAAGGCCTCAGGCATATGAGGCAAACGTGCACAGCCACAAGCGTTTCGTCTCTTGTTTATCTTTTATTTACGCGAGTGATGTTTAGTTCCCTTAGTATTTTATGTTTTGTTGCGGCTCAGTATTCTTTTATTATTCCTTATTTTGTGTGTGTGTGTGTGTGCGTTTCTAAATTTAAATATATATATTCGTTAAAGATCAAAATAATATCCATCCCGACGCAACCCACCCAAATTTCTTGCAACAAAAAATGTCTTAAGTATCCTCTCACTAAAGCCCCCAAAGGAGAAGAGTATAATTTTGTTGCCTTTCTCTTGTCTGTAGAAATCGTCTTATTTTCCCTTTAAAACAACGCAGAGATATTGAAGTCCAAAGGATTATCTTGATAAATATAAATTCTCAGGAAGGTTCCAACACTGTTTTCTATGCAATACATGACAACGTGATTTGTTAGACGGCGTCGGAAGTTGCATGTTACTGGTTTTCGAATCGTGGAAAGTCCAGTTGATTTGAAGTTTTCTACCAATCCTCTTGATTTCATTGTGTGCACTATGAGTTGTGCTTAAACAGAATACTCAACACATAAGCGCACACGTCTTTACAAACTTTCACTTTTAGACTCCGACGCTTTAAAGTTCCGCGACGTTAGAGCTTTTCAGTTTAAGAAATGTGTTTGTGGAAAATATGAAATTTCTGATAAAAACCATTTGAAACGAGCCATTCTAGCTGGTTGGAAAATCGAATGTTGATTCAATCACAACTATATTCCGTACTTTTGCCTTCTCTGAATAAAAAGTGGGTGCAGGGATGTCGCTGAATATTTCCACTGGTGGCCATTCTCAGTCGCCACACGTTTCGAACCTCTTCCCCATCGCCGCAACAAAAGTATCACCTCGTTGACTATTGCACCTGCGTGGTCGTGGTTATAGAAACACCCAATATATTAGCTCGATTCATTTCAATATTTATTCATACCCGCAGAGCTCAGATCCTTTATCGGAAATGATTCCAGTAAAATCACAATTGATCGAAATATCGAAATTGATTGAAGCGGTTGATCGAAAATAGACATCTTGCGAGAATTTGATCTTGATCAGATTTCTATACTGTTAGGCAGAACAATTAATTTGTTCCGTGGTAATGTTAAGAGCATTTTAAAAAATAAATTCTTCATGCCATGCCAATTTGATGATTTTTCTAAAAACTGGGTAATTTAATTTTATGACGGTTGTGTGAACCTCAAGAATTAAACCTTAAATTAAAACAAATAACCAGTTTTTGATTACTTTTGTATTTCATTATTTATTGTGTAAAATAAACACAACACTTCTTACAAGAATATTTTTTATTCGTAAATCCACACCTTTAGATAAATGTCCATCTTTAGAATATTGGATTGTTAGGAACGATTAAAAACCGGCTGCTTTTACCATAGGAAACGAGATAAGATTTTTTCATTGTTACTGACATTACACCATTAGGTGCTAAATAACTTCGAATAATAACGTTAGATAATTAGAATTGTTAATAATACACATATATGATCGTCACTATAACTTAATATTTATCTTAATTGCTGAATGTATTTACCAGATTTAGAGACGATATGTATTTTTGAAATATATGTATAAATATCGATATAAGCCAATTCCAGAGCTTGTTCATTTATATTCTGGTAACTGTCGTTAGAGACATGCCACGGGGTATTACATCTGTTGCGATGAATTTTTGATTGGAATCTTTGTAAGATTTCTGTCTTTGGAATACAAGCCTTACTCCACAACTGAGTACCACAAATTCAGGCAAGTTTTAGGATGATCTTGTATATTAATCGTTGATTTTCTAACTTTAGTTTAAATCGCTCTCCTATTAGGTAATACAGTTCTGTTTTATATTTATCTTGGGCTAAACATATTTAGTTTATAAATGGTTTTCCGCATTAGAAAGACTAGATACCGACAGGTCGTACAGAGTCAACGAAACGTATTTATGAGATTCATGCGAAATTAAAAATCATACGATTTCAAAAATGTGTACATACTTCGAATGATTATAAATGCAATATTTGTGAAGATATTTTCATCTGAACTCTTAAATATCTTTATGCGCTGTAGGCGTGTATGTACGCTTTTTGGGATACTCTGTAGTATTTTATTATTATGTATCCAATGGTAAATAATATATAGTCGCAACACAAATTACGAAAACTGCGGCTAACAATCACGTAGCAACTGTGTGATATCCGTCACCTTTAAGAGATCCATGCGAAACAAAAAATCATACGATTTCAAAAATGTGTACATACTTTGAATGATTATAAATGCAGCTTCATAGTAAAAGAAGAAGGCGAATTAACAATACAACGTGACCAAATGGGCAAATACAATCTTTCTAACCATACATACATTGAATCTTCGCAGGCATCACAGATGACTCCTATCCTCAAGTCGATTATTGTTAAATAATTTAACTCTTCCTGTTTCTAAAAACATGAAATACGATCTCCTATCTGCTTAAAAACGAATAAGTTTTGTATGTGTTTGATAATGTACCGAACACAATAATGAAATAATTAGTTCAGGAATTAACGTTCTCTGAAGAATGTGATTATTATATTTTGTTTAATCGCAGTTTTATAAAGGATGAAGATATTTACAACCGATAGCCTTAGAATGAAACATATAGCGGATTCTCGTTTCCATTTTATACCTTTTGCCAGTGTTTACGTGTAAGAAACTAAATAAATAAAAAGATCAGTGCCACTTCTCCTATACTGAAATTTAACACAGCAAATTGCTTAATTTTATACGAATTAAGACGATCCTCTAGTATAGGTAAGACATACAGAATAACAAATGCATCTTTTATCATTTTACCGAAATACCCATGAAAGCGACGTAGAAACAAATAAATGTTATCTAGGAAGGAGCAAAAAAATTTGTTAATTTTTGGACCCTTTAGGCAGCGAAGACAAAAGAAGCTTGACAATTAATGCGTTAAAGCCTACGACACACACAAACTTACGTGTTACGCCATTTTTGTTTCAGTTTGCGGTTAGGCGAATAAATACAAAAAAACATGCATTTGTGTATAACCACAAAGCAAGAAGCAAAAAATTGCACTTTGTTTAAAAAGTTTCAATAAATTCAGTGTAAAAATATTTGTTATATTACACGATTTGTAAACTTTTTTTTTAATATAATGGGAGCTGTTCGAGAACAAATGAAACGCACAAAATTTATGTTAAACGTCCAGAAAAAATCTAAAAACCGTGACTCAACTGTCCCGCCCTGTCCCAATCTTATTTAACAACAAAATGGTTACAATACAGATTTATACAAGGACAAAATTTATTTCTTACGTATAAAATAGTTGTAAATTTGGGGATAATTATATCCTATCTTACCGTGTGATTGTAAAAGGACAGTGGAAAGGAAAATAACGAAAAGGTAAAAATAAAAAGATCAGATCGCTTAGAAACGCCAAACAAAATGGACGTGACAGAGAAGAGAAAATAGTGAATTAGTTATTTTAAAACCGTTATATTTCTTAAGACTTTGTTCGTATTAACTGTATTTTAAACTTTGTTTCTTTCAATAGTTAAACTTAGTTTAAGGAGACTACAACAGTAAACACTTACATATAATTACGTGCGGTGTTACTAGTAAATACCTTTGACACTATACAAATGATCAAAGACAGGTTCGCACCAAATTAGTCCTTACACAGGCACAAAAAGGTGTCGACGCGTTGACACTGCGTTAACACATTGACTGCCAAGCGTATTTTGCTATGTTAGAATCGCGATGCGATGAAATCCTGCAGAGTATAATTAAATCGTACAAAATAAAGGTAACACAGAGTTGTTAGAAGCCAAAGTATTGAAACATCGGTAGAATATCAATTGCTTTTACAAGATTGAATATAGGCTTCACTGCGAATTTTTTGCATTTTCAGTAAAATCTTTGCATCGGTCACCGGTAACCACCGTGGCAGTCAACATGTTAAAATAAATTTTGAAAGTATGCTAGTCGCGTTTACTGTTAACACCCATATCCACGATAAAACATAGGAACTCCGTAGCAATCCAGCAAATTTGTGTTTAGCGACAACACCTGATAGAGCCGAAAGACACAAATATGCGTTTGACGAAAATAAACGATAGAGCTTAAGCAAGCGCGTACGCATTTTACAAGTTTGAAAATAGGCTTCATTGCGAATTTTTTGCATTTTTACTAAAATATTTTGCACCGCTCACCGGTGACCACCGTAGCAGTCAACGTGTTAACACATTGACTGTCAAGCGTATTTTGCTATGTTAAAATCGCAATGCGATGAAATACTGCAGAGTATAATTAAATCGTACAAAATAAAGGTAACGCAGAGTTGTTAGAAGCCAAAGTATTGAAGCATCGTTCCAATATCAATTTTTACAAGATTTAAAGTAGGCATCATTGCGAATTTTTTGCATTTTTAATCAAATCTTTTGCACCAGTCACCAATGACCACCGTGGCAGTCAACGTGTTAAAATAATGAAAGTGCAGAAAAGCAGTAATCAGTACATGATATTGATTTACTTAAAACGGCCGTCGGATATTAGGAAGGAAAATAGGCTTGATTGAAAATAGTCTTCATTGCGAATTTTTTTCATTTTTAGTAAAATCTTTTGCACCAGTCACCGGTGACTACCGTGGCAGTCAACGTGTTAAATAATGAAAGTGCAGAAAAGCAGTAATCAGTACACGATATTGATTTACTTAAAACGGCCGTCGTCGGATATTAGGAAGGAAAATAGGCTTGATTGAAAATAGGCTTCATTGCAAATTTTTTGCATTTTTAGTAACACATTTTGCACCGCACACCGGTGACCACCGTGGCTGTCAACGCGTTAAATAATGAAAGCGCAGAAAAGCAGTAATCAGTACACGATATTGATTTACTTAAAACGGCCGGCGTCGGATATTAGGAGGGAAATTTGTTGGCAATGCCGCTTCAGTAACATTGCGCCTGTGTCCCGATTAATTTGACGTCATGAAAGGGGCATAATTACCCGGGACATTACACCCGAGTTCGACAGTCTTGAGCCTGTCCAGTTCTCTCCTTCCCTTTCTCTCTCTTCCTATTACAAAGGCAAAGGTCGCTTTGTGCACTGATCGTGTTCTATGACATAGTGACTCTCTTGCTCTCACTCTCTCCGTCTCTCTCTTTCTCTCCTGCCGCCGACTCGCTCCACGCAAGGAGGACCAAGGTATATGACCAAGCTGTATACATACAATTAGACATTTACACGGTCACACGGCCAGCATGACAGCACCGGCCGAGTGTCTTTGACGTACTCGCCGTTACAATGCTACTGGCAACCGACGTTCTCGTCGGCCCTTTGTGTCCACACAAATGTGCAGTGTAGTCGGTGACGGAGCGCTAATGGCAGCCGTCGGGCTGTAACAGGTGTCGAGAAACAAATTAACGATCAGAAACCACGATACTGTCGGCACTGACACAAGAACTGCCCGGATGGGTTCACTCCTCGCGATTGCGTGGAAGAAGGATCAAGGAATGTCGCTAAGTTAGAAATACCCTCAGTGAGCGGCGTGTTCAACGACTGCCTGCTGGACGGAAAAATTCTTAGCATGCTGCCAGGTAAGAAGAAGTTTCTAATTAGATCATTTGATCAAATGATTCAGGAGGTTCTTGGCTTCTGCAAACTGGGGTGTTGTCGATTTACAAGTTACGGCACCGTGTTTGTACATATTCAAGGAACATATTAGGGATCAAAAATTACGATAGTGTTAACGCGAGGACCCCTGGAATGGATGTGTTATTCGTGATTGCATGCAAGTGGAATAAAGGAATATCAAGAAATTATTATGAATCAATATGAATTAATGAATTTTCGGTCACGTTCTTATGAATCAATGTGTCACTTGACTCGATGTGACATGTCAATGAATGAATGCATTTAGCAGGTAAGGTTCATCGGTAGTTACTTTTGCAGAGATACTTTACGAGTTTCTTAAGTATACAGGATGCCAGTGTATGTACGTATCAACGTATATTTAAGCAACAAATTAGCGACTACAAACTACGATGCTGTCAGCACTAACGCAAGAACGGCTGGGATATATGCACTCTTCAGAATTGCTTCAAACTTTCAGGATCATGGTGTAACGGCATGCTAGAAATGGCGAACCTGAAATGATATAAGATTTATTAGTGGAATTGTATTATTTGTCATTACACCATATTTTTATTGTATTATTATTATTATTAATAATTTATTTATTTATAGAACATGGATTTATTTCTTTTTCATAAGGGCTTCAAAAATTAAATGCACTTAATGGTTAAGAACATATTAATAATTTATTAGAGTTTTTCTTATATCGGCCGATAATATTGCGTAGATTCGTATTTCAATATACATGTGATGCAAGAAGGAGAAGGAATGAATAAACAAGGAAGAAGTGTTGATAAAATAGATGCTGCACGCGTAGCAAAACACATACATTTTAATGGTGGAAGAGTATAAAATATTATAATGGTATATTTTCATGCTAGGGATATGTAAAATTTGTGCACTTAGGAAGAATACGCCATTCTAATACATTTACTCTAGCAGAAATTCTTCAATAATTTCTTGGATCGTTCCAATTTTTAATAATGTGAGTTTATAACGTACCATGTCGCATATGCAGAATGCTTCCAAAATTGTGGTAAGCCAACGAGGTGATTGTCCTACGTGCACGAAGATATCGGAAAAAGAAGAATAACATTGATCCATTTACGACATCATTACAGAGAAAAAGAGGTTAACGATCCGTCAAGTGCCCGCATTTAATTCAATATTTCGAGGTGTGATTCTACTGTTCCTCCTCGTCTCCGTATTATTTTACATAGACAATGGCACAATTTATTTCCTGTTATTTCCAGTTTCTTATTTTCACAATATCGAGCTGTATTATTATTTTATTTTAATCTGTATTTCATTTGAACTTTTTTTAAATAGGAAAATACTTTATTTGTGACATGAAAAACTTTCACACAAGTTAACCGCTTAAATCGCCGGATTTATCAAATCTTCCCCCTTGCGACTTCTTATGGGGTTTGATTAAATTTAAAGTGTACACTAAAAATAACAACTAAGTTGAGAGTATAAAAATAAACTAGATTTTGGAATAATCAATGAATATATAATGAAAATGTTACTATATAATGAAAAAATTACACATAATCGACTACAAGAACTAACGATACGGTCAACATTTCGAGCACTCGTTTCATTGATAAAACGGTGTTATAAAGTACTACTCTTTTCCTTATCTACCAAACCAACCAAATTAAATACAGATTCGAAGAAAATATTACAGACCGATATTGCGAAAATGAGATAACAGTAACAACAGGGAGAAAAGTGTCATTGTCTCTAATTAATGACACGGAGATAAACAGAACAGTAGTTTCTTACCTCGAAAGTTGCAGTTAAAAATAGTACAATGATGTAGTCAACAGTACCACAATTGTGGAGGCACCCTGGGCAATGCACTTCAGCAAAAATGACAGATTACGACAAACTATGTTCATCAACTGGTGAATAACCTACGTACATTCTAGTCTCACTGAATATACAGTGACTCTTATTATTATTCGGAGATTCTTTAAAACGGAGTAATTTATTTTAAAATTGGACGAAACAACATGAATTGTTTTAAAACGGGTAATCTGGTTTACCGGATGGTGCTTGAACAAAAATTAACAAAATTGCAATTTGTAAGGATTCTAAAGAAAATAGATTACTTATCCGAGCTTTTAGTGAAAATGTGAAGAACACATTTTGTAGATTTAGGTCACTTATAGTCTATGTCATTAGATTACAATTATAAGCCGGAAGTCTTCCAAACGGGCGGTTTTCATTATTTTCAATGCTTGTAATTCGCATGACCGTTTACCGATTTCAATTATAAAAGCTCTTATTGAAATTTTCATAACATGTTCAGATACAGAAAATGGCGAAGAAATGTTACTTAACCCTTTCGAGACGGATTATTTTTTTGGAGAAAATAAAAGAGGCAGATTGCATTTCTAATACTTCAGGTGAAAAGTTTATTCATTATAATAGGGTCAAAGAAAAAAAAAATTCTTTTTTACATCAGTGCAAAGTTAAAGCCTAGGACATACAGATATGTCCCACTCGGCCTGCGTACTGGTGCATATATGTCCCACTAGTTTTATAAATATTATGACAACATTTATTCCCAATTGACACACATGTAGTACATTATATCTAATAGCAAAAAAAGTCACATAAAAATATAAAAAATAGTGTTTATACTTAATTACTTTGCATCCTAAGATGCAAAGCACGTGTCGCACAAAGGTATATCACATGCAGTATACATACATCATGTTTTGTACATAAAGAACTAATTAATTTAAATTGGCTGCATAAAAATATTCAACGGAGAGCTAATAAAATACCTACGTATGATGTTACCGCGCTATTTTACACTTTATGGACTTTTTGACAGCAAGAAATTGTGGTATTAACTTTTAAGGAATGTAACAATAAACGTCCATTGATAATGAAGCAATGTGCAAGAAATGTTAGTAGATTGATACACAGAATCTACGATTAAGCTTGACTGAGACATATGTGTCTCAACAGTCTCGAAAATGTTAAAGTTTTTTAGATGTCACTAACATGTCCTACGAACGATATGATACACGACTATTATTAACGCGACTCATAGTCCCTGTTGCGAGCCTTTTTTTACCCTGATGTTTTGGAATTCGTTGGCCAGTAGACGTCAAACAAATTTCTAATTTAGTTAACAACAACCGTAGGAACATTATACTATAAGGCAGTAATTATTATCGTAATTATGTGTCGTATACAGTAAACTCTCAGAAGCAATGTGCAAGAAATTTTAGTAGATTAATAGAATGTACGATTAAACTTGCCTGGGACATATGTGCCCCAACAGTCTTGAAAGGTTAACGCGCGCTGTTCTAATACCTAGAAGAAGAGTGAAGTCGTCTGTGGCTGAATATTAACCCTTAACGAACGAGAGGCGACTCTCAGTCGCCACGGTGTTCCGCGCGGCAGGACGACTGGCGAGTGAGAGGCGACACTCGGTATATATGTTAGATTTTGTTATCTCTAAACAACAGGGTCGCACTATTGGTTCTGGGAAAGGTTCCTTAGCTATCGATGGTCTCTTGTACAATGTATGAAATGACATACCATAACAGAGATAAGATATTGAAACATTCTTCAATGAGTGTAGCTCTGACAGTGGTTCCGACATCAATTGGGACTTGGCAAGCGTGGCAAAAGCATCAGAAGAATTTTTTTAACGTGATTTTGTGTGAACCCCTGCAAAACTGGATTCCACAAACGAACTCAGCTCTAGTGAAGACGAATTTTGTTTTGATACGGTTCATGACGAAATCCGACGTATTCATAAAGAAGTTACTGAGATGGAAAGTGACATAACGGATGAAGATGACGCTATAGTAGTAGGCGTAAGAACTCGAAAAATCAGAGTGATAGATAGCGAATCCGAGAGTGATACTGATTCCGATAAATCAGAATGGACAGAGTGTGACGATTCCAAGGAACTATCACCCAGAATAAAATTCAAACCAGGCGAAAGAGTTGCAGGACCACACGTACCGTCCAATGTGAGAGAACCTTTGGATTTTTTTAAGTTGTTCTTTACCGAGGAGCTAGTCGATCGAATAATAATCGATACAAACAACTATGCGACAAAAAAAATAGAGGGAAAGGCGCTATCATCAAGGTCCCTCTGGCAAACTTGGTACAATGTCACAAAGAATGAATTTTGGGCGTTTATTGCGGTGATTGTAAATATGGAGATAATACAACTTAGCACACAGCAAAAGTACAGAACATAATTTTTGTAAAAATAAAGTTTTAAAGGTGTAAATATAGATAAACAATCGAAATATAACGTTTTTATGAGATAATTTATATGTAAGATCATTTTATTATATTATGTAAGTCACTCAACGCATTCGCTAGAATCGCTTCGTCCTGCTACCTCACCCGGTCGAAAAAGTCATCGTCCGTTAAGGGTTAAGGGGTATTCCAATGTGATGGGTCGAAAAAAATTTTTTTTTTTTGCATTCTTTTATAGCTTATAGTCATAGGATTAATATCCAAGAGTCAGTTTAGGCGATTCCGTCCGTTTTGACTAGTAATAACGTGTCAAAGCAGAGGCTGTAATTACGCGCGCATCAACAAGATTTTTGCAAGTGGCGTAGATGATTACTCAAAAATGGCTTTATAGATCAACTTCAAATTTTCACACAACATTCAGCATACTTATGGCTATCGCATGAAGCTCAATCATGTTCCAATTTTTATTATAAACCATAATTTTGCCTTACTTGTAGCGCCAAGAAATTGTTTTTTTCTTACACTTTTTTAGATAACACACATTTACATATACAGATTAAGAATCTCTTTCGATTTTCTGTCTCAGATGTTCAGGAGGGCCGGAATTGTCTACGCCCGCACAACAAACATTTTTTGATGCGTGTAAACTCATCAATATAATTAACACTTTGACTGCCGTGATGGTCACCACTGACCGGCGCAAGAGATTTTACTAAAAATCCAAAACATTCGCAATGAGTAGCAATAATTATTTTATAAATGCAGTTATTGTTAAAATAGTGACGCGATTCTTTGGTGTCTCCAATACTTGGACATTATTTACATTTTGCATAATTCAGTCGAACGGTGTAGTATTTCATAGCATCGCCATTCTAATATAGTAAAATACACTTGGCAGTCAACGTGTTAAATTACATTTTCCAGAGAAGTACACATGATTTTTAAGATCGGTTAAATACTTTCGTTATTGTAAATATTTTTTGACGCATTTTTTGTTGAAAATTAGTACTTTTCTCCACATGTTCGCCATTTCTACAAAAGTCAATATTTCTCCATATTCGTTTGTACTTCTCTAGCAAATTTAATGCAGATTAAGAAACAATTTTGCCTTTTGTGCTTAGTGAAAGTGTACAGCACTTCTGCTGCAAGCTGTGGGTACCATTTCCAAAAATGCACTTCTACTTCGAGAGCTCTTGTGCCGTCATTTTAAAGCAAAAACATGGAAAAAAAATTTTTTTATACATTAATGTATTCACATTAAACGGCTTTAACCCTTTGACTCCTATGGACGCATATATGCGTCCGCAGAAATCTATCCGTGTAGACTATGGACGCATATATGCATTTTCCAATCGTTCGGATTTCTTACCTATTGCAGCCACAATTATCAAGTTAGAAGATGAATATAGATGCATTCTTTGTAAAATAATTTTCTTGCATCATTTAATTTGGCATAAATGAAGAATTACCATTAGAACTTAGTCGCGCCTTACGTAATCAATCAACAGAATTCACAGTAGTGAAAAGTATTTCGTCCTCAACGAGCGTTTCGATCGGAAGTACTCAGCAACCAAAGGGTTAAAGCAAATTTCGATATGTTATATCATGTAATTAAAAAAATGCCTAAATTGACCCTATGTTTTTAGGCGTTCACATTGGAATACCCCCTTAATAAGAGTGAAGGATATCACGCACCATCCTATTTAGCCGTTAGTCCCGAGCCATAATCAATCAATAGAATTCAGAGTAGTGAAAAGTATTTCGTCCTCAGCGAGCGTTTCGGTCGAAAGTACTCAACAACCAAAGGGTTAAAGCAAATTTCGATATGTTATATCATGTATTTAAAAAAAATTCCTAAATTGACCCTACGTTTTTAGGCGTTCACATTGGAATACCCCCTTAATAAGAGTCAAGGATATCAGGCACCATTCTATTTAGCCGTTAGTCCTGAGATATAATCAATCAACAGAATTCACAGTAGTGAAAAGTATTTCGTCCTCAGCGATCGTTTCGGTTGGAAGCACTCAGCAACCAAAGAGTTAAACCAAATTTCGATATGTTATGTCATGTAATGAAAAAAATGCCTAAATTGACCCTATGTTTTTAGGCGGTCACATTGGAATACCCCCTTAATAAGAGTGAAGGATACCACGCACCATCCTATTTAGCCGTTAGTCCCGAGCCATAATCAATCAATAGAATTCAGAGTAGTGAAAAGTATTTCGTCCTCAGCGACCGTTTCGGTCGAAAGTACTCAGCAACCAAAGGGTTAAAGCAAATTTCGATATGTTATATCATGTAATTAAAAAAAATTCCTAAATTGACCCTATGTTTTTAGGCGTTCAAATTGGAATACTCCCTTAATAAGAGTGAAGGATATCACGCACCATCCTATTTAGCCGTTAGTCCCGAGCCATAATCAATCAACAGAATTCACAGTAGTGAAAAGAATTTCGACGTCAGCGAGCGTTTCGGTCGAAAGTACTCAGCAACCAAAGGGTTAAAGCAAATTTCGATATGTTATATCATGTATTTAAAAAAAATTCCTAAATTGACCCTATCTTTTTAGGCGTTCAAATTGGAACACCCCCTTAATAAGAGTGAAGGATATCACGCACCATCCTATTCAGCCGTTAGTCCTGAGACATAATCAATCAACAGAATTCACAGTAGTGAAAAGAATTTCGACGTCAGCGAGCGTTTCGGTCGAAAGTACTCAGTAACCAAAGGGTTAACCCTTTGCACTCCTATGTCGAGTGTGACTCGACATCAGTTTTTATGGCAGGAGCTCCTTTGTCGAGCTCCACTCGACATTTTTTCATGTCTAAATAAATAGATATCGTGCACACGTTATCGACGCTCTCGCAATGTCACTAGAAGGGTTAGACATTCAGGTAATCGAAGAGAAATAAAAAAACTGGATGTGATCACAGATTATAATAAAAATATAGATGGTGTCGATATGGCGAACCAATACGCGACATCTTACTGTTTTTTACGTCGAGCACTCAAGTGGTGGAGGGAATATTTCTTTTGGGGATTAGAAATCTCCATGGTAAATGCGTATATTTTATACAAAGAAAAAACAAAAAACCAAGGAACAGAACCTATAGCCCACAAAAAATTTCGCGAAAAGATTTTGTCAATGCTAATTCGTGATTGTCGTCATCCAAATATGAAATTGGGGAGGCCTGGAACACATGATAAATACGATCGCTTAGATGGAAAGCCTCATTTAATCTTCGTACATCCCGAAGGAAAACACAAAGACTGTGCAGTTTACTCAAATAGAAAAACATCTGGAGGAAAAAGAGAAACCACCTATTTTTGTGAAACGTGTGAAAGAAAATCAGGGTTACATCTTGCAAGTTCTTTCAAAAGATATCATACCCTTGAAAATTTCAATATACGACAATACTGTAAATAAAATTGGTATTTAAGTGAATTTGTTTCTTCCTCTATTTATTTAAATTGCTTTATATTTTTAGTTAAAGTAAATTTCAAATAAAACACTTAAAAGCGTTGGGAGCTGCTGGTAACGAAATTGAAATAAAATTCGGAGTGCAAAGGGTTAAACGAAATTTCGATATGTTATGCCATGTAATGAAAAAAATGCCTAAATTGACCCTATGTTTTTAGGCGTTCTCATTGGAATACCCCCTCAATAAGAGTGAAGGATATCACGCACCATCCTATTTAGCCGTTAGTCCTGAGACATGTCAATGACTAACGGCAGAACGCGTACGTGCTCACGGCGAACTTTCAGGTACGGAGGCGAGCATTTATGTAACTCGTCGCTTGAAATATTTACCTCTTCTGCTTCACCCCTGCCCCCCTGCCCTCGCCACGCCGCGCCGACGGAAAGTTTCGCGCATGAAATGTTGAAAGTTCGTTGAAACTTTTAACACTGAAATTTCAAAGCGTCCACCGCGCATTTTCGTGACACGAAGAGAGCAGCCTCATTCTAGGAACGTTTTATCCTCACGTGTATTTTTAGCTTTTTATTTCGCGCCGTCCTTTTGTTATATCGCTGCGCAGCCAGTCTTGTTCGATTAAGCGCAGCGCGTTTAAATGCAAAGCTAACGTACGGAGGAACTGAACTATTTCGAAACGCAATGTTTGTTTCGCGACGATGCGTCGGCGTCGAGTCTTTCACGGGTTACAAGCTACGATTAGTCACTGCATCGTTATTCCAACGTATTTCGCACGTTCCCGTCCTGTTGCCGGCGCACATTCAAATTCATTTTCACTCCGAGTGATATGCTTGTCAACGATAGATAAACTGCAACAAAACTCTTCGATTCTAATCTTCCCGACAGTCCAGTTTTTCCCAACGAAACCCATTATTTTTGTGATACTTCTGTTTGTGTAACAGTTATTACCACTAGATTGTATGGAACAAATTGACGTAGAGATGCCGTTTGTTTTCGATTGTCTTTTCTAATTTCGATCTGAATCCAATGTAAGTTTTGCTTACGCCAGAGGAGTGTTCAACACGTTGATATCCTAGCATGAATTCAGTGTGCTTTTTGGGGGACCCAAATCGTCAGCATGCCAGCATATAAATGGTTGACAATGATTCATTTATTTTTTTTTTATACAATGGGAGCTGTTCGATAACAATTAACCCTTTGCACTCGAACATGTTTCTTCACGAAGTAGCGAATAGCGCAACATTTCGTTTAAAATGATATAGTCTTGAAAAAAAATACTCTGCTTAAATCATGTTTTACATACAACTTTGCTGATACATTTATGTTGAAACAAAATTGAAATTTTATAGCCCATTCTTTTCGAATGCGTCATAGTTCATTCACCAATGTGCATTACGGGTTTATTCAAACACATATAGCAGGGATAATTTGTTTATGATCTTTCACGTGTCATTTTTTCTTCCGAGCATAGACAATGTTTATACAATAACTTGCAGTTTATCATTCAGCCTATTGCAGGAATATATAAAAGGTTGTTCTTGCAGTCGCTAGAATTCTCCTCTCAGTTTATCGACTACGAATTTACTAAATATGAAATAGCACACAGATTATTAATTCCATCTCATTGCCTTAACTTGCAATTTCATGGAAAAATCTTAAGGAAGCAAATATTTGAAAAAACGTTTTCTGTATATACATTTTCCTCAGTAATAACACAAAGTATCTTCGTGTCCCCTCAGAGGGGACAGTCGAGTGCAAAGGATTAAAAAACGTAAGACTTATAGGACTTTTAATTACAGTATTATCATGTCGACGAACCTATAATTTCTAAAATCCGTGACCTATAATTTGATGTTGGAAATAAAGTCTGAAGAAAAAACAATTGGACGAGTCTATTTTGTTTATTGCTAGACAAGTAGGCAGAATCTAGGTTAACAAATTTACTGCCACGGTGGTCACCGCTGACCGGTGCAAACGATTTTACTAAAAATTCAGAAAATTCGCAATGAAGCCTATTTGCAATGTTGTAAAAGCAATTGATATTGAAACGGTGCTTCAATACTGTGGCTTTCAACAACTTTGCGTTACCCTCATTTTGCACGATTTGGTCATACTCTGCAGTATTTCATCGCATCACGGTTCTAACATAGCAAAATATATGCTGACCGGCGCAAGATTTGACTAAAAATGCAAAAAATTCGCAATAATGCTTGTTTGCAATCTTGTAAAAGCAATTGATATTGGAACGCTGCTTCAATACTTTGCCTTCTAACAACTCTGCGTTACCTTCATTTTGCACGATGTAATCATACTCTGCAGTATTTCATCGCATCGCGGTTTTAATGTACCAAAATACGCTTGGCAGTCAACGAGTTAATAAATAGCTACAAGAAATCTAAAGAAGGTGTCATTTATTGTCTTGAATGTCGTGAGACGCCACAACTTTGCTTAAATTGTTTCAATGAATATCCCTAAAAAGTACAGTAATATATGAAATGTTTTCTACATACAATGTTATGACAAAATATTATTTGGGCAATTTATAAATATCCTATGTGACTTAACATACAGTTATTGTAGAAAGTATTGTAGATTTGTACGTATTTTTGGAAATGTCTGTAATATAAAGCCAAAGAAATTAGTTAATTACACAATTTGCGGAATTGACGAAAAAATACAACAAATTCATAGAAATATAAGAACAGTAATTATTCTTGCAGTTTTTATTTGCAAGTAGTTATGAGAGAATTGGTGTCGTGAAATTGTGTAAACCGCGTTAGCAACTGTAAAAGCGTACAAGTTTGATTGACGTTGTCACCCGGTTTGAAAACTGGCTATTTCTGAAAAGTTAGTCGAGAAACTACAATTTCAAGAGAACGTACTCTTCGAAATTTATTGACATATCAATACTTTCTAACCGTAAGCCTATTCTGCACCTATTGTAAGAGTACCTCTGAATAGAATTAACGGCGAGTCATATTCCACAAAATACTGTACAGTGTTAAACGGTACAAGAAGCAAACCCGAAAATAATCGTAAAACGTTCGCCCGTTAACGAATTTAAATAATCCACGAAACGAAGAAGAATTGGACTCCTGCGCAGATATGTCGAACAGCGCACGGGGTCGTCGTGAAAATTCGTTTTATTACATAAACCCACGAAAATATCGCACCGCTGCCCGGCACACGTTCCAATGTTACAATAGAAATCGTGGTGCGCATTTGCGACGAATAAAATGGCACAATAAAACATGGTAACGGGCGCGTGCGCACACAAAGTCCGATCGATGACTACCGAAACCGTCATTTTTCTGGGACCAAACGTGCAAAAATGGACGTCAATCGATGCGATAAATATGGATCGCAGAAATGACGTATGCAACGCTAACGACTCCCTGCACCGTTCTATTACGGTTTACTGCCCTCCATTTTTCGATTAATTGAAAGGTGTAGACTGATTGGCAATGGCGTACCTATTACTTGACAGTGGATTTACTTTATCTGTCAAACGATTGCGGGTGTGACCAGAACCGATAAATAGCCTTTGAAATAAACACTTTAGGCTAAACTAATTAAAGGCGTAACATATAATTTTTTATTTAGAAAATATTAACATTTTTTCTATTTATAGAAAATGTTTTATTTAATAGAAAAATAAAATTTGCTGCCTGTGAAAATTTATTACAGAATCATTTGCAAAGATAAATGTTTTATACTTGCAAATTCTTGAGCACCAGTGCCAATTTTGTCAATATGTTTTTAAAACAACAAAGTGGAAAATTATGTTTTTTTTGCAACATTTTTGTTTTTTTTTCTCGGTAAATTTGGAAATTGCTTAAGCAATTAATGTATTTGGGGCGCATCTATTATAGAGATTTTTAATAAACCCGTATCTATCTTAATTTAGAATTAAAAGTGTTATATATAATTTGTTATATCTGCAAGTTAAATTCGCTTTTAAATGCGCACTTTTTTTCAGAAGACGAAAAAATTAAATTTCTATAAGCTAGAAGAGCAATTGGTAGAACAATTTTTGTGGAACATTTACAACACAAATAGGGAAACATACTAGAATGACAAAAGTTATGTAAACGAGAACAAATTACTTCGCTGCCTGTGAAAGTTTATCCCAGAATCATTTGCAAAGATAAATGTTCTATACTTGCAAATTCGTGAGCGCCAGTGTCATTTTTTTTATGTTTGTAAAACAATACAGTGAAAATAATGCTTTTTGGCAACATTTTTGTTTTTTCTTGTTCACTTGTTGTTTTCTTGTTAACTAATTGTGGAGATTTCGAATAAACACGTGTCAATCTTACTTTATATTTAAAGGCGTCATATATCATTTTTAACACATGCAAATTAAATTTGCTTTTAAATGCGCAATTTTGTCACAAGACGAAAAAAATTAAAATTCTATAAGTTAAAGTAGAATGCGTAGAACAATTTTTGTAGAACACTTAAAATACAAATAGGGAAAGTTATACTCGGATGACAAACGTTACGTAAAAGAGAACAAGTTATCTTGTTGCCTGCGAAAACTTATCTCATAATCATTTGCAAATAAAAAATCTTCCATATTTGCAAATTCGTGAGCGTCAGTGTCATTTTTTTCGATAAGTTTTTACAACCACAAGGAAATAATGTTTTTTGGCAACAGATTTTTTCTTCTTGTTAACTTGGTGCTTTCTTATTAACTAATTGTAGAGATTTCGAATAAACACGTGTCTATCTTACATTATAATTAAAGGCGTCATATATAACTTTTAACACATACAAGTTAAATTCGCTTTTAAATGCGCACTTTTGTCAGGAGACGAAAAAGTTAAAATTTTATAAGCCAGAAGAGTAATGCGTGGAACAATTTTTGTGGAACATTTCAAACACAAATAGGGAAACATACTTGGATGACAAACGTTACGTAAAAGAGAACAAGTTATCTTGTTGCCTGCAAAAATTTATCTCAGAAATATTTGCAAATAAAAAATCTTCCATATTTGAAAATTCGTGAGCGTCAGTGTCAATTTTTTCGATATGTTTTTACAACAACAAGGTGAAAATAATGTTTTTTGGCAACATTTTTGTTTTTTCTTGTTAACTTGTTGTTTTCTTGTTATCTAATTGTATAGATTTCGAATAAACTCGTGTCTATTTTACGTTATAATTAAAGGTGTCATGTATAACTTTTAACACGTGCAAGGTAAATTCGTTTTTAAATGCGCACATTTGTTAGAAGACGAAAATATTGAAATTGTATAAGCTAGAAGAGCAACGCGTAGAACAATTTTTGTGGAACATTTAAAACACAAATAGGAAAACATACTCGGATGACAAACGTTACGTCAAAGCGAACAAATTACTTTGCTGCCTGTAAAAGTTTATTTCAGAATCATTTTGCAAAGATAAATGTTTTATACTTGCCAATTCGTGAGCGGCAATGTCAATTTTTTCGATATGTTTATAAAATAACAAAGTGAAAATAATGTTTTTTTGGCAACATTTTTTTTCTGGTTAAATTTGGATATTGCTTAAGCAATTGATGTATTTGGGGCGCATCTATTGTAAAGATTTTTAATAAACACGTATCTATCTTACTTTACAATTAAAAGTGTCATGAAACATTTTTTACACATACAAGTTATTTCGCTTTTAAATGCGCACTTTTGTCAGAAGACGAAAAAATTAAAATTCTATAAACTAGAACAGCAATGCGTAAAACAATTTTTGTGGCACATTTAAAACACAGATAGGGAGACTTATCCTCGGATGACAAACATTACATAAAAGCAAACGAATTACTTTGCTGCCCGTGAAAGTTTATCTCAGAATCATTTGCAAAGATAAATGTTTTATACTTGCAAATTCGTGAGCGTCAGTGTCAATTTTTTCGATGTGTTTTGAAAACAACAAAGTTAAAATAATGTTTTTTGGCAACATTTTTTTTTCCCCGTTAACTTTGGAAATTGCCTAGCAATTAATGTATTTGCGGCGCATCTATTGTAGAGAGTTCCGACAATATGTACAAACTCGTTGTTTGGCAAAAATTAATTAACGAATTATTATTTCACCAAATACCGGTCTAAACTAATGAGTGTACCAATACTTTCTACATTAACCGTATCTGAAGTGTACATATAATTGGAAATGACCATTTCTTCATACGTAAATAGAAGTCTTTGGCGTACTATTTTACTAAAACAAAACTTGTTACTAAAACAAAATTGTATGAATAATTGAATGAATAAATTGAATTCCGACGTTTCGACGTCCTTTACAAGAGAACATAATGGTAAGCGAATTTTCTTCAAAACTCATAAACTTTCTCTTTTAATTTGTCCACTCAGTTTTGTTCTTTTAATCGTAAAATGGGATTGACAATTCTTCTGTATACTAATTAATTATACGCGGTACCTTAACAGTAACTGACAACGTTTGTATCCTACGTGACATTAAAAACAAGTGGGACGGGTAAAAATTATTCCCGTCTCCCACGAATAATTTCGCAGCGCATACATTTTTCGACGCTGCCACCGACGAACGGTATAAATCATGCTTCTTATATTATCGAAAGTGCAACGATTTACGCAGTACATCCGCCCGATTATTCGTATACGGTTATGTACGCGACACGCTGGCAGGATTCCACATTGGCGTATATACACATGGGCCAAGAACACCTGTTCGACTAATGCTCAGTTCATTCAATGTACGGAAAGCCAGTGTCCCAAGGAAACAACAATCTCCGTCTAAAACTGTCTCACGTTTCTTCCGTTGAAACGTTTTTCTTATTCTCACAGCGATTTCACGTGAGGTTTGCCCACTACATCAATTTTCACGTCTTGCTCCACGCAGAACTGCACACCGTATACAATGTGTCCCGGAAAAATGTATTATATTTATACAATTCGTAACTATAATAATCGTTCAAAGTGTACACGCATTTTTATTACGCCCTTAAATTGAAAGAACAATTTCTATAAATATATATTCTATAATAATCGTTCAAAGTGTACACGCATCTTTATTACGCCCTTAAATTGAAAGAACAATTTCTATAAATATATATTCTATAATAATCGTTCAAAGTGTACACGCATTTTTATTACGCCCTTAAATTGAAAGAACAATTTCTATAAATATATATTCTATAATAATCGTTCAAAGTGTACACGTATTTTTATTACACCCTTAAATTGAAAGAACAATTTCTAAAAAAAATATTCATTTTACACTTCATATTATTGAACTCACGGTGCTTATACATTTTAACCGCTAACCTCTATTCGCAATCGCACACACCACACACTTTACACCGCATAACCACACGATCACATCACAGATCATTTTAGAGGCATTAGAATTCATAGCCGCATAATCGCATAATACTTCCTCTTCAAAACATTTCGAATCGCACATCACATTTTGCAGCACCCTCTATTTTCAATGGCACATAAGCACATGCTTCCAACAGTCACTTCTCATCCTTGCTTTCGCAAGCCAACTACCATCATTTTCTTCGCCGCTCGGCATCCACTTCATTACGACAGACCGCAGTTAATCAACTGACGACTAATTGGTATTACTGCACCCTTTATTTCATTAGCCATCTTTCGCGACATCTTTTATTTTAACTCACATACCACATTTTGCAGCACCCTCTATTTTCAATGGCACATAAGCAAAGCTTCTAACCATACTTGCTTTTGCAAGCCCACTACAATCGTCTTCTTCGCCGCTCGGCATCTACTTAATTACGGCAGAACGCAGTTAATCAACTGACAACTAATTTGTATTTCTGCGCCCGCATTTCATGAGCCATCTTTTGCAACATTTTTTATTTCGAATCACATACCACATTTTGCAGCACCCTGTATCTTCAATGGCACATAAGCACACGCTTCCAACCATTCTTACTTTTGCAAGCCAACCCATCGTCTTCTTTACCGCTCGGCATCCAATTAATTACGGCAGAACCCAGTTAACCAACTGACGACTAATTTGTATTACTTCGCCCTTTTTTCATTAGCTATCTTTCGCGACATCTTCTATTTCGAATCACGTACCACATTTTGCAGCACCCTCTATCTTCAATGGCACATAAGCACAGGCTTCCAACCATTCTTGCTTTCGCAAACCAACTACCATCGTCTTCTTCGCCATTCAGCATTCACTTAATTACGGCAGAACGCAGTTAATCAACTGACAACTAATTTGTATTTCTGCGCCCTCTTTTCATGAGCCATCTTTCGCAACATTTTTTATTTCGAATCACATACCACATTTTGCAGCACCCTCTATTTTCAATGGCACATAAGCAAAGATTCCAACCATACTTGCTTTCGCAAACCAACTACCATCGTCTTCTTCGCCATTCAGCATCTACTTAATTACGACAGAACGCAGTTAATCAACTGACGACTAATTTGTATTACTGCGCCCTCTTTTTCATTAGCCATCTTTCGCGACATCTTCTATTTCGAATCACATACCACATTTTGTAGCACCCTCTATTTTCAATGGCACATAACCACACGCTTTCACCAGTCTCTCCTCGTCCTTACTTTCGCAAGCCAACTACCATCGTCTTCTTTACCGCTCGGCATCCACTTAATTACGGCAAAACGCAGTTAATCAACTGACGACTAATTTGTATTACTGCGCTCTTTTTTTCATTAGGCATCTTTCGCGACATCTTCTACTTTGAATCACATACCACATTTTGCAACACCCTCTACTTTCAATGGCACATAAGCACACGCTTCCAACCATACTTACTTTTGCAAACCAACTACCATCGTCTTCTTTGCCATTCAGCATCCACTTAATTACGGCAGAACGCAGTTAATCAACTGACGACAAATTTGTATTACTGCACCTTATTTATCATTACCCATCTTTTGCGACATCTATTTCGAATCACATACCACATTTTGCAACACCCTTTATCTTCAATAGCACATAAGGACACGCCTTCAACCATACTTGCTTTCGCAAGCCAACTACCATCGTTTTCTTCGCCATTCAGCATCTACTTAATTACGACAGAACGCAGTTAATCAACTGACAACTAATCTCTATTACTGCGCCCATTTTTTCATGAGCAATGTTTCGCGACATCTTCTATTTCGAATCACATACCACATTTTGCAGCATCCTCTACTTTCAATGACACATAAGCACACACTTCCAACCATACTTGTTTTTGCAAGCCAACTCCATCATTTTCTTCACCGCTCGGCATCCACTTAATTACGGCAGAACGCAGTTAACCAACTGACGACTAATTTGTATTATTTCGCCCTTTTTTTCATTAGCCATCTTTCGCGACATCTTCTATTTCGAATCACGTACCACATTTTGCAACGGCCTCTATTTTCAATGGCACATAAGTAAAGCTTCCGACCATACTTGTTTTTGCAAGCCAACTCCATCGTCTTCTACGCCATTCAGCATCTACTTAATTACGACAGAACGTAGTTAATCAACTGACGACTAATTTCTATTACTGCGCCCATTTTTTCATGAGCAATTTTTTGCGACATCTTCTATTTCCAATCACATACCACATATTGCAGCACCCTCTACTTTCAATGACACATAAGCATACGCTTCCAACCATAATTGTTTTTGCAAGCCAACTCCATCGCCTTCTTCACCGCTCGGCATCCACTTAATTACGGCACAACGCAGTTAATCAACTGACGACTAATTTGTATTTCTGCGCTCTTTTTTTCATTAACCATCTTTCGCGACATCTATTTCGAACCACATACCAAATTTTGCAACACCCTCTACTTTCAATGGCACATAAGCATACGCTTCCAACCATACTTGTTTTTGCAAGCCAACTACCATCATCTTCTTTGCCATTCAGCATCCACTTAATTACGGCACAACGCCGTTAATCAACTGACGACTAATTTCTATTACTGAGCCCTTTTTTCATGAGCGATCTTGCTACGCCAATGGCCGCGCACAACCACCCTCGCTCGCCCTCCTGGCACATCCTGCTACTTGTATAATTTACCACCACGCAGTGTTCTGGGTGTATCCATATCCCATTTGTATTCGGTATTACGCGCGCATGGATCGCACGGGAAATCGCGTTCCTATTTCCGGCAATATCATATCCGTCACGCGGTCGACGCTCACTGCCGCCTAGTTTGCGGGTTGCGCATGGCACTGTAGCGCACTTGATCCGCCGCTGTCCGGCGAAAACAGCGGGAATGATGAATCGCAACGGGAAAACAAACACTTAACAGCTTTGAAAGAACGATCGGCCGACATTCCGCCGGTTCTGCCGTTTGCGCGCCGATCAGCGGGGCGAAAATATCATATTCGCGTTTTTTCGCTTTCGTCTAGCGGACATATTGTCGATACGTGTGAGATGTGATTAAAAGAAATTCTCGGCGAGAGAGATTGCGTCAGCGCACTTACTTCAGTCCTGTCCGAATAACCATTTCAGAATAACTGTGCACCGATGAACTCGAGTAAAAATAAGGTGTCCGCATTTTTTGACTATCGTCTAATGGACATATTGCCGATATGAATGAAGTGCGGCGAAAATAGCTCCTGCAGAGGATGTCCAGGAAAGCGGACGCGTCTGCCATCTTACTCTACTCTTTTCCCAAGTTTCATTAGGAAACATCCGCGCGAAGATGAATTATTCTCATTTGTTGCTTCCATTTAACAACCGCCTCGGCGGCGTCATGTTTGGTGCAACATGTTTAAAAGCGGCGGTACGTGATATGTTCGAGACACCGTTCGCGTCCGCCTCCTTACTCTACTTCTGTCCGAATTTTCATTCAAAGATATCTGCTCGCCCGATCAAATCGCCACGTCCGACGTGTCGTTGGGTCCGGCTGAAAAGGGAAAAGGTGGTGGAAGTTGGCGAACCTGCAAGGTAACTGTATTTGCGCGAGAACGACTACAAGAACGTTCGAAGAGAAGACGGGTCGTCTGGTCGGGAATTCGGAAAAAAGACGAAACGTAATGTCACGCTCCTCTGAGAACGGTCGACTTGGAGGGTTTGACGGTGCGGCAGGGAAGAGGCAAGGAGTGGAACTTGTAAGAGGGCCACTAGCTGCACGTGAAAGCTCGGACAACTCCGGTGAACGGCGTGTACGTGGATTTTCGGGGTGACCAAAGGTTTGGCGGAAGAGAGTGGGTGCATGGCCAGCGGAACAAACATATCGGGACGACCGTCATGTGGTATGGGAGCGTGGGAGTGGGTCGGCCGCGTATGGATATCGATTGACAAGGCGAGGCAGTTTGAGAAACTCGAAGGACATAAAGGAGATTGGACGAGCGCACGCGGTACGCACGTAAACCTCATAGGTACCGATATACACCCCATTGTTACCGACCTGCACTCATATGCTGCGCAGGGGGTGTCGGACGAATCTTTCTCCCGTGTGCGTGCGCACGTGTGCCTACGTTAACTACCTTAATGATACCAGGCCCAATAAATCCCGCTGTTTCCGACTTTACGCTCATCTTCTGCAAAGTGAGCTACATTGAACGCTGAGAATTGATGAAATTTACCAGATACTCTGCATGCGCTTGTATCTACGCAAACTGCATTAATAATGCCAGGCGAAATAGATCGCGCTTGTTAGAATCAAGAGAGAAGAGATAAATTGCGAAATCTTTATTTTACAATAATCAGTCCGAACTCTTAATTCTCCGGTGGAATGCCGAAGTACCAAGGAATGCGATGATCTACCACCCCTTCACTCCCCTTCCATTTTCCAAACAAAAATTCGTAGCGAAGGAGGCCTCAAGTGACAGGTCCGCATCACAAGTATTTGGACTATAACTCATCGAATTCCGTACAACAATGACTACTTCAGTGCCGGACATCACCTAAGAATCCCCATTGAATTTGGCCGAAAATTTATTTTCCGCTAACACGCTCGTATCTACGCAAACTGCATTAATAATGCCAGGCGAAATAGATCGCGCTCTTACAAAATTTCTTACCATCGTTCCCAAATTGGAATGAATGAATGAATTAGATCCAATGCGAAGAACTGACAAATTTACAGAGTTCTGTGTGAGCGCACGTATACCTACGCAAACTACTTGAGTAATGCCACTCAAAATAAGTCGCGCTATTAAAAACTTTATTCTTATCTTTCTTCCCATCTTCCACCAAATTAGAATGAATGAATGAATTAGATCTAATGTTAAGGACTGACGAAATTTAGTGAGTTCTGTGTGAGCGCACGTATATCTATGCAAACTACTTGAATAATGCCACTCAAAATAAGTCGCGCTATTAGAAACTTTATTCTTATCTTTCTTCCCATCTTCCACAAAATTGGAATGAATGAATGAATTAGATCCAGTGCGAAGGACTGACAAATTTACAGAGTTCTGTGTGAGCCCACGTATACGTACGCAAACTACTTGAGTACTGCCACTCAAAATAAGTCGCGCAATTAGAAAATTTCTTCTTATCTTTCTTCCCACCTTCCACCAAATTATAATGAATGAATGAATTAGACCTAATGTTAAGGACTGACCAAAATTAGTGAGTTCTGTGTGTGCCCACGCATATCTACGCAAACTACTTGAATAATGCCACTCAAAATAAGTCGCGCTATTAAAAACTTTATTCTTATTTTTCTCCCCATCTTCCATCAAATTAGAATGAATGAATGAATTAGACCTAATGTTAAGGACTGGCGAAATTGACTGAGGTCTGTATGAGCACACGTATATCTACGCAAACTACTTGAATAATGCCATTCAAAATAAATTGCGCTGTTAGAGACTTTATTCTCATATTTTTCTAATCGAATTAGATTTACCCTTGAGGATTGATGGTACTGATTAAGAAGTGCTAAGTATGTGTATTTTTACTTAATCTACATTAATGATGTATTTGTTACAGTGAAACACCGAAATCTGGAGAATGTCGACTTTCACCGGTGAATGTCAACATTCACATAGTCCACCAAATTGGTGTATGTTGAAATATTTGCTAAATACCCTTATTTCTGTGTGTACACGGTAAATGTTGACATTCACCATGCACTGAATGTTGAACATGTTGGAGATTTCTATTTTCTTCTCCGTAATTCAGTCGCTATAAAACGTCACAAGGGTGACGTAACTTTTTCGCCTCTCTTTCTGAAAGGAATGACCAATAATTTTAAATACACAGTACATTCTATATTCAAATACAACATTACAACTTCATATGTAATATTTTTTTATTTAACTTGCAACTCTTTAAGCATACGTGTTCTTCCTCCGTGACCCATTCTGGTGTGAGTTTCATATAATATACTGTACAATTCTTCATTCGTAACATAATACTGTCTGTTTGTTTCCCCTAGTTTTAATGGTACAATTAACTTCTCTTCATCATTAATTATTAAAACATCAAAACGTTTTAATCGTCTGTAATCCAAAGATGTGTTGCATTTAATTTTAGCAGAAACCACTTCAGGAAGTATTTTAGAATACTTTTCTTGAGAAAAATAAAAACAATTGTCTTCTCGTTTACCCGCAATTAATGTATTTAACTTTTCAAGAAAAAGATCACAAGTTGACATTCACCGGTGAAAGTCGACATTCTTCAATTTCGATCATTCACGGTAACATATCTAAATCGAAGCAAACCGCGTCGTATAAAACACTGCTATTATCTTGTTCGAAAAAAAATTTGATTGCAATGTAGTGAAAAGATGGAATTTACTAATTGATGCTGCTTATAGCTTCGTTACTCTGCTATCACTAGCGTTTTCTAAAAAATATATTTGCGCTGTTGCATTATGCTACTGTTGACATTTTTCGATTACCAAATCTTCACCTTTCAATACAACGTTTAAGAAAATAAATGTTTCGAGTCTAAATGTAATTTATCTTCAGTGTTAACGTTATCGGTAAATTACAAGCAAGTACAGTTGGAATCGGTAGATGAAACTTAGTGGAGGATTTTGACAGGTCATACTGGACGTATATTGAGAAAAATCTGTGGAATATTTTTCGCAAATAATGTTGAGTGTTTAAAGTGGAGCGAAAACAATAAAATTAAGCAGTCAAAATGAGAAAAGGAAAGAACAAAAATTAAGTGGAAATATTAAAGTTGACAATTTATTTGCCGAATCTAACATGAGCGGGCAATGCGGTACATCGCTATGCTCGGGAACGTTTGACAAATATTAAAGCACTTTATTATTTCTAATTTCATTTTCAATTCATAAATTTTTAGTTACACTTGATCATTTAAATTTGCTTCCTCTTTTCCTATTTATTTTCCTTGATCTAGTTATAAAATGCATGCCCGATATCATCCGTGCGGCATATTTCACGGTTTCTTCTCAGTATATAATTATTATCGTCCCCAAATATTCCCCAATGGAATGTTGACCATCGATTCGAACTGTACTTGTTTATGATTTTCTTCACATTCTATTGGAACAAAACCGTTAGGTGACCGCTATGCTGTCAATAGCACAATAAAACTCTCTGGATCGTCAATACTATATATACCAACATGTACAAAATACTGTTAAATATGAACTTGGGAATTTGCGGAAATATTGAGCCACCATATAAAATGCAAATTTTAAGGTATAATTGAATAGGAAAAGAAACATCGGTGAAACTACCAGGTTGTTCAATAAGTTTTGTTTTGTTTTGTTGAGGGCGTTGCTACTAGTCCAAATTTGTTTTTGTTTTGTTGGTTCACTCTTCTTATCAACGTATGTGAAGGTTCATTTCAATCAGTCAATTCATTCTTTGTTTACAAGGCATTTAGTGTCGCCGTGTCACAGTATTTTCGACAATGGAAAAAATTGAATATCGTGCAGTGACAAAATTCTTATTTTTGGAAGGTGTAGTACCAAAAGAAATTCACGAACGAATGTTAAGAATGTATAATGAACGTTCACCTTCAATTAGAACAGTAGAAAGATGGGTTGCTGAATTTAAACGTGGTCGTACAAGCCTTGAAGACGATCCACGTGAAGGACGTCCAAAAACCGCATCAACACCAGAAATCGTAGCCAAAGTACAGGATATGGTTTTGGAAGATCGTCGTTTGACTGAGAGGGATTTAGTAGAGGCTCTACACATTTCATTAGGCAGTGTGAGTCATATTTTAAATGAAATTTTGAGTTTTAAAAAGCTGTGTGCACAATGGGTGCCGCATTCGCTAACAATTGAACAAAAACACATTCGAATGCGATTTTCTCAACAACATTTGGAGCGTTTTAAAAAGGATAAAGTGGATTTTGTGTGTCGATTCATCACTATGGATGAGACTTGGGTCTATCATCATGATCCTAAATCAAAACAAGAGGCTAAAGAGTGGTGTGAACCTGGTTGTTCGGCTTCGAAACGAGTTCGTGTCCAGAAATCGGCCAAGAAGGTTCTGGCATCAGTTTTTTGGGATGCGAAAGAAATTTTATTTGTGGATTACTTGCAAGCTGGTAAAACAATTAATTCTGAATATTATTGCAACCTTTTGGACCAGTTGAAGGAAAAAATTCGTGAAAAAAGACCCGGTTTGCAGAAGAAAAAAATCCTTTTTCATCAAGACAACGCACCGTGTCACAAGAGCATTTTGACAACGGCTAAAATCCATGAATTAAAGTTCGAATTGTTGGAGCATCCGCCGTATTCACCAGATTTAGCCCCCAGCGACTTCCATTTGTTTCCTGAACTCAAAAAATGTATGCGTGGCAAGCGTTTTTCGTCAAATGAAGAGGTCATAACGGCTGTTGAAGCGTATTTTGCAGACCTTCCGGAATCTCACTTCAGGGATGGGATCCACAGATTGGAGGATCGTTGGAGCAAGTGCATTAATGTTCAGGGAGATTATACTGAATAATAAAGTGTATTTTGAAGCATAACATTGTGTTTTTCTTATCGAACGACAAAACTTATTGAGCAACCTGGTACTACTGAAAATGATCCGTATTTTGGATCGAAACGTTTGGTCTCTTTACGCATTAAAACGAAGCAGTTAAGTGACAAAGATGTATACACCTATCTCCCGATTTACACAAAATACCAGTTCCTTGGACTAGCGAGCAAATAAAAATCATTGTTTTGACATGAAACATCGTGCAAATCGAGAAAAATTCACATAATTTGCGTACGAAAATGCACGTAATTATAAATAGCACAACGATATACAGCTTATTACTGTCGAAGATTTATAACGCTAATTAACACTATGCCGTCCGCACGTCTAATCTAATTTTTTTCGTGTCGCGCCGGTAGAACTGCCTTACATCATTTCGCTTATCGCCACCGGTTTTTCGAAGTTCTTGTTTACTAATATTATCATCAGTTCCCATGTCTCAATGCTGCCCCTCTATTTTCTCAAAATTGTGAGGATATACATACATACGTAAATAAGTGAAAATTGTTTGTATTATATGTTTATCTATTTATTTATTTTGTTGTATACTGTTGGGATTTGGAGGTGTGTGAAATAATCTATGCCGTTTATTGTAACTTATACTTTATTCTTTTAAGAGAGTAGGTCTTTCTTCCTTGATCGTAGGGCTTCGACTGACTGATATGAAAAACAACATGTTTGTCCAAGCTTTGTTAACCCTCTATGGATTAAATTTTTTTTGGTGGCTATACAAAATCTATGTAACGTGAAATCAACAAATATCAACCTCGAAATTCGTATTAACAATGAATTAAGCAGTTTCAGCAATTTTATTATAACGAATACATTTTGTAACTTTGAAGTAACAACGGCTTACAACGTTTGCACTTGTGTGTATAGGAGCTTAAATATGGAATTCCATAGAACAGTTGCCGTTTGGCATTAAACATAGATATACGTTGCATTTCCTTACCTGATGATTTTTTAATACTAAATTCATCGTCGCTATCAATAATATTTACACGTCGTCGGGCAAATACTATTGGATGATCTTCGTTAGAATCAGAATCTGATAAAGAATCTTCGGATTTATTACTGCTAATGCTTCTTATTCCTATTCCTCTTTTATTTTTATATGATTTTGTATCCATATTTTAAGCCTCTGATATATGAAACTGAAAAGCAAAGAAAACACAAACGTAACCGCAAATACACCGAATCCTACCATTACAGCCCATTGTGTCTCGAAAGTCACAAAGCTATACCACATGAAAATGGTAATAAAATGATTGTTTAGATGCAAAAAAAAATACATTATTGGTATACAAACTAAAAGCTATTACGTACGCTTTTTTTGTTAACAAACACTGATAGAAGAACAAATAATGACAATTACACAAGACGGTTCCTGTGGCTTCAATTTGCAGACAACTTGCAAAAGCATTTACTTTGATATTTCAGGTTAGAGCTGATAACCGCATCCAGCATGTTATTGGTTACTAAGGAGACATTATATAACAAGATGTATACGTAATCTAGTAAAAAAAAATTAAATTATTTAATAAAATATCGATTTATCGATATGTGACTTCAAAGTCACGCGGGCCCATAGAGGGTTAAATGCGTCGGAGCTCATGCCACGCATCACATTCTCGCGCGTATGCATTCGATATGCATTTGTTTTAAAAGAAAGGAATCGAGTTGTCATCTCGATATAAAGACTGAGGCCTAGCATAAACAGTTCAAAGGAAAGACATTGATTTTTACCGTATTCCAACATATACTTATATACCGATACTTTTTGTATGGCACCAATATGGAGCCACCGGCACTTACCCGATAATTTTCGCATGGCACCAATGTGGAGCCACCGGACGGCATAGTGTTAATACGAATGCTTTTTGTGTGCAAAATAGAAGAAATCCCCTTTCGTAGGTTCAATAACAATGTCAATAAACGAACGATACTAAAAAACGTCTATACAAATATGCGTGCAACATACGAGCTTGTCCTTTAACGGTTTCCACTCGTAATAATCCATTATTTCATAAAGCGTGTAGAACATGCACGGTGTAAATCAAGAAATAGGCGTCCATCGTCAATGACACAATCGATGGTAGATTTTGCGCTTCAGCTTTAACATTGAGATCCCACCGATGTTCAGAGCACTGGTACCTTTGTTGCACGAACGTCGTCCGGCAGCATTTCACGTTAAGCCAGTTACGATCCGCATGTAATTAAATTTTTCAAGCCTCCGCAACGAATAATCGCCGCGCAAAAAAGTAGCGGCGTGCGAGTCATGAGAGGAGGCGAATCCTCGTTATTAGATTAAAATCCCCATTGTGAGAACGAGAGTACGCACACTCGGGCAGAGACGCGTGATGCTCGTACTCCACAGGCTCTCAGGCTGATCAGAGAAGGATAGTGAATGAGGTTAAGCTCGTAAGCTCATCCCGAGAAAACTGCGGGTCGCATCGCTTTTTAAAACGTGACCCGCGTGTCACTTGTACGTGCCGGATCCGACTCATGGGCTGATTCATTCGGACTTGACTCGCATTACGGCTGGCGCACAGCATTTTGCGCCACGAAATACAAGTGCGGTCTAACTTTCGTAATGTCACTCATAAATCGTTAAATGTTCCTCTTATATCGTTATCTTTTGTGACGTTGCAAGTATTGCTTGATCGAAGCAGCTCATGAACTACGTACCTGTGGTAGCGGTATAGTATGATATTTCAGGTAATAGAACATAAGGTATTTATCCCTTTCCTATTACCCATGCATCCAAATTTTTCCTACCCCCACATCACCACTCAGCTCTTTAGGAATATCCCATACCCTCACTCAGTTATTGCCTCCACCAACAAGCTTTCCCTAAAACCTGGAATTGCCATCTTCACACATTCTGATCTAAAACCTCGACTAATACGCATTCATCTGGCGTATAGCATTTTGCGGGACGAAATACAAGTGCGGTCTAACTTTCGTAATGTCACTCATAAATTGTTAAATGTTTCTCTTACATCGTTATCTTTTGCGACGTTGCAAGTATTGCGCGATCGAAGGAGGTCATCAACTACGTGTGTTGCGCCCTACCTGCAATAGCGGTATAGTGTGTATATTTCAGGTAATAGAACATAAGGTATTTGTCGCTTTCCTATTACCCATACATCCAAGTTTCTCCTACCCCCACACCACCACTCAGCTCTTTAGGAATATTCTATACCTTCACTCAGTTATTCCCTCCGCCAACAAGCTTTCCCTAAAACCTGGCATTGCAATTTTCACACATTCTGTTCTAAAACCTCGACTAGTACACATTCATTACGGCTGGCGCAGAACATTGTGCGAGACGAAATACAAGGGAGGTCTAACTTTTGTAATGTCACTCATAAATCGTTAAATGTTCTTCTTATATCGTTATCTTTTGCGACGTTGCAAGTATTGCTCGATCGAAGGAGTTCATCAACTACGTGTGTTGCGTCGTACCTGCAATAGCGGTATAGTGTGATATTTCAGGTAATAGAACATACGGTATTTGTCCATTTCCTATTGTAGTGGATAAGATGTTAGGTGTCGTCGAAGCGGGATGCGGAATTATATTAAGTTGAATAAAGTTTATTTAAAGATAAATGAAAGCACTAATATATAAATATAAAATAAAGGTAAATCTATGGCAATTCGACTACAATTCGGTAAACGGCAAGAAAACGCATCTATACTGGACTGAGCTATATCGAACTGGACTGAACTTGACTGCGTAAACTCTGAACTAAGACTGCCCTCAAACTGAGACTAAGACTGAGACTGCTGTTAAACTGAGCTTGCGTCGCAAATCGGGCCGGCTTTTATACGGACCTCCACCGCCTTATCTTAATACGGTAGGGCCCGATGGCCCCGCGACAGTTTTATGCGGCGCATCTACGGCCGTTTTTCCTAATGCTACACTATTATCTATGCATCCAAGTTTTTCCTACCCCACACCACCATTCAGCTCTTTAGAAATATTCCATACCTTCACTCAGTTATTCCCTCCATCAACAAGCTTTCCCTAAAACCTGGCATTGCCATTTTCACACATTCTGTTCTAAAACCTTGACTATAGTACACATTCATTACGGCTGGCGCAGGACATTGTGCGGGAGGAAATACAAGTGCGGTCTAACTGTCGTAATGTCACTCATAAATCGTTAAATGTTCCTCTTATATCGTTATCTTTTGCGACGTTGCAAGTATTGCTCGATCGAAGCAGTTCATCAACTACGTGTGTTGCGCCGTATCTGCGATAGCGGTATAGTGTGATATTTCAGGTAATAGAACATACGATATTTGTCCCTTTCCTATTATCCATGCATCCAAGTTTTTCCTACTTCCACACCACCACTCAGCTCTTTAGGAATATTCCATACATTAAAGGGTAACATCTAGCTTAACGCCTAAAAACATAGGGTACGTTTAGGAATTTTTTTTAATTACATGATATAACACATCAAAATTTAGTGTAAAGGCGTTGAATGTGCATACTTTAATGTATAAAAAAATTAATTTTTTTTATAATTTTGTTTCAAAATGGCGATGCTGGAGCTCTCGAAGTAAAAGTGCATTTTTGGAAATGGCCTCCGCGGCTTGCAGCAGGAGTGCCATACACTTTCGCTAAGCACAAAAAGCAAATTTTCTCATAATCTAAATTAAATTTGCTAGAGAAGTACACACGAATATGGTAAAATATTGATTTTTGTAGAAATGTTTTGTAGACATGTGGAGAAAATGTCTAATTTTCATAAAAAAATGCATCGAAGAAATATTTATAATAACGAAAGTTTTTAATCGATCTTAAAAATCATGTGTACTTCTCTGGAGTATGTAGTTTAACAGCTAGAGTAAAAATTTCAAGTGAATCGGAGAAAATTTGTTTAAGTTATGCTGCAAGCCCATTTGAAAAACGTAGTTTCGAGAAAAACGCATTTAAAGTATTGACTAACATTATTTCATATTATATTACTAATTTTGCCATATTTACGATTATTCTGCAATGCCTGCACCATACAAGTGTCCTTCTACATTAATATTTTCTTCCACTTTCTCTTTCCTGGAAAATGTGGAGGCTCTACGTGCATCTTTCGCGGTATTCGTCAGCGAGCGCTCGGAAAATTTGATGCGGCGTGCGTCACCTTCGACGCAAAAATTGTAACAATTACGACCCATAATCAATTGTAACACCTGCATCATTGCCATTATGCTTTCAAATCTATCGTTAAAAATAGAAGACGCTATATTTATGCCGATGCCGAGCAGTTCTCGTGTTGCGGCACTTCATCCGTCGAAAGTTTATGGTAAAGAGTTGCCAAAATTTCGTTGCGCATTTTTTCGATTGAATCTGGATTTCGGTTGATACTATGTCCCTTCAGAACCTTTAGAATCGGTACCATCTACTTTGAACCGCTCTGAAGCATCACGACTTGCTTTATAAAATAAGCTGTAGAACCACTTTAAAAAATATTTTTGCCTATACGATAAATTGCACCTTATTTTTAAGGCTCTAAAGTATCATATAAGACACAATTTTTTTTTTATTTTTTTGCAAATTTAAGGTAGATGTTACCCCTTAACTCGGATATCCCCTTGATCAACAAGCTTTCCTTAAAACCTGGCATTGCCATTTTCACACAGTCTGTTCTAAAACCTCGACGAGTACACATTCTGTTCTAAAACCTTGCTCAGTACACACTCAGACTCAGAACACTTAAACGCACAACATCGAACAGTTCAGTACAGCAATAAAATCAGTTTGAACAGCATTCACTCGAACAGTAATTTTATCTCATAAACCTTTTAAAACACAAGTTCGCGATTAGTGAGACAGTTGCACTCATTTCACGGGAATACGGTCGACGCATACATCCGTCGTCATCAGTTCCCTGTGACACACGACAAAATCAGTCAAGATTGCCACACCAACCCCCTTAATTCAACAACGTGTTACTGCAAATGCATTCGCAAAGTGACATTGTTAATGTAATGATACTTGAGAGAATAAGAAAGATTAGGTTTCAAACTCCGTCGTTTCACTACATTGCAATCGAATTTTTTTTAGAACATGGTAATAGCAATGTTTTAAACAGCGTGGTTTGTTTCGATTCAGGTACATCATTAATGTAGATTAAGTAAAAATACGCATGCTTAACACCTGTTAATCAGTACCATCAATTCTTAAGAGTATGTGTAATTCGATTAGAAAAAGATGAGAATAAAGTCCCTTATAGCGCGATTTATTTGATTTATTATTCAAGTAGTTTGCGTAGATATACGTGTGCACACACAGACCTCACTAAACTTGGTCAGTCCTTAGCATTAGATGTAATTCATTCATCCTCATCAATACCTTCGTCCTAAATTGAATTTTTCAAAACTAGATACTAGCATGCTCTGTTATTGTAGGTTTTCCCATAAATTTAAATAAGGTGCAAAGTATAAAGAAATACATAATACAGGAAAAACGTACAATTTTCTGTCCAACACAACATATTCTTAAAATAAATAAAGATTAACTGCAAAATAGTCTGCTTCTTCAATAATTCCCCATTCTTCCCCACGATCTGATAAATCGTTATCCAGGGTAACGCCGGAACGATGGGAAAACTTTGCTACTATATTCTTCTATTGTTAAGGATTGAAAAGAATCATATAAGTATATCTCCGAAAACTCTTCCTCTACGAAACACAATACGTCTTATTAATTTACGGATTCCTTAAATTTGGCTGCGAATGTTGAAACGCGGTTACTCACCAAAAAATGTTTTATTCTCACCATGACTGAATGTCAGAAAACAATATTTTAATAAACTACTGAAGAAGCGAGGCAAGTTCCTATAGGGTGACGCAGAAACAGGTGATCACACTTTGGTGCCATATTCTACTGTTGCCCAGAATTAGAAAAAGTACGAATAAGTACGAAAGTACGAAAATTCTTCTTCTTCCGAAAGATAAAAACCTTTCATTTACATCGAAAATTTCATAGAACAGTGATCAGATGTAAAGTGTTAACCATTTTCATTTTTTTTTTGTGTTAGAAATGGAAATGTTAAAGCAAGTTGTGTTTCTCAAAAGCAACGTGTTTCGTAGTAAATCAGTGTAGAAATTTATTACGTGAAACTAGAGAGTATACTATTTATAAACAATAACAACACAATCAAGTCACTTTCGTCTTATTTCCTAATCTGTCGTCGTTTCGTCTTTTCGTCTTTTCGTCTTTTCCCCGTTTTGTCTTTATGTCTTATCGTCTTCGCGTCTTACCGTCAACTCTCTTCTTAGCAACTACAATAACACAATTCAATAAACTCGTCACCTATGATACACCAATATAATAATTGTGCCCATAATTATGAAAGTGGTCTAAGTCATATATTTCTTGTTTCGAGATATTTAATGAATTGCATTTGAATAAATTAAAAAATATTTTTACATTATGCGACATTTTAATTTATAATTTTATTAGTCTTAATTAATGGAAATTTACTATGAATATGAAATTTTGTGTGAATTTTATACGATAATATTATTTTTAAAGATTGAATTGACTTAGACCATTTTCAAAATTAACTGAATGTCCTATAAATGAGTTAAAGCGATAAAGAACTTTAAGTTTTATTTGAAACAATAATTTGATTGAAATAATTCGTGAACATTTATTACATTTATTAATTATTTTTAAACAGTAATCCATGTTTATCATTATTTCGAGTATTTAAGATTCTTAAAATGTTCCTGAAAAACTGGAGGGATGTACGGTAGTAAGCTCATAATATCTTTATGTTTTTCTTCCGATACTGGTCTAATGGTGGTGTATAATGGAAGTAATTTAATATTTCCGTATATTTTTGGTCTTCCTTTTTTAGGTGAAAGATCCAAAACGTGAAATTTAGAATCATCTAAAGATGTTTTATAGAACATTTTATAAGGTCCATTTTTCAAGAATCTCATCCATTGAATTTGTAGCCAAGAGACAGATTCACCCGCGGTATTTTTTACTCTTCTTATTATTGATTCTTCTAGTGATTTCGTTAAAAATGAAGTTGTCGTTATTATTAAAATTTGATTGTCATTTATTTTATTATGTAGTTCAGAAACGCGTCAAAGAAGGCCACGTGCCATTTTCAAGTTGTTTATATAATTTACTTAAATTTTTGACTTAGACCACTTTCATAATTAAAACTAAATGAATTCCATATAATGTTGAAATTACAACCACTATCTAATGGTTCATTTTTGATAATTTCGTAAAAATTACATTGAATAAATTTAGTTAAAAATAATGTGGTATGAAATAACTGATAAACTAATTTTTTTTAAATTTTGACTTAGACCACTTTCATAATTATGGGCACAATTGAGGATCATAGGTGACCTTTCCTCGCCAACTAAAGGACCCTATATCTGAGATCCCACATCAGTATGTATTTAAACATTTCATCACGCTGCCAGATTGATTTGTACTAATACCGAATAGGCCAATATTCATTTGACGTGTATATTTGGGAATGACTATTTGTTAATATGAATACAAAAGATCATTAAGATTCTGTTTTACGGTAAAAATAAAAGACAATTTCAACTTTTTATAAGTTTACTTTTCGACCCTCCTGTGTGTCCTATTCGGAGAATGTAATTGATAATCCTTAATCCTTAGTCTGTCTTTTATTTTGGCCCAAAAACAGAACGTCGCAAATCGTTTATCACCATATCCATTTGGCATGTAGACGGGCCAACTTAGAATACACCAGATATTTTTGAACGTCTTCGGCAGTCTAGGTCGTCGATGTTGTGAAACTTCCAATCTAGTTCAATAATGATTTATTAAATCAAAGAAGTTTACAGAAAGTAATAGCGTATCTGGTAGAATAAAGACATACGAGGGCAGTCCGAGAAGTACTTAGCCTACAAAAGAAAAACGAAAATTTTGGAAAATTGACGATTTATTTTTCAACATAGTCTCCTTTTAACTCGATACACCTGATCCAGCGATGAAATCTGGGCATATCCTGCATGAAATATTGCGCATGAGAAAGCTTTCTGCTCGATGGGTGCCGCGTTTGCTCACTCCGGATAACAAGCGCATCCGTGAGACCACTTCAGAGCAGTGTTTGACACTGTTTAAGCGCAATCCGAAAAAGTTTCTACGTCGTTTTGTGACTGTCGACAAAATGTGGATCCACTGGTACACACCAGAGACCAAGGAACAGTCGAAACAGTGGACTGCGTCCGGCGAATGTGCTCCGAAGAAGGCGAAGACTGTCCTATCGGCCGAAAAGGTGATGGCCACCGTTTTCTGGGATTCACAAGGTGTCAACTACATAGACTACCTGGAGAAGTGCAAAACAGTCACGGGGCTGTACTATGCCGAATTATTGAGCCGATTCGACGCCGAATTAAGGAAAAACCGGCCCCATTTGGCGAAGAAAAAAGTGCTCTTTCACCACGATAACGCACCGGCTCACACCTCTGCCCAAGCTACAGCCAAATTCGTTGAATTAGGCTACGAACAGCGGCCCCATCCACCGTATTCTCCAGATTTGGCCCCGTATGACTTCTTTTTCTTCCCAAACTTGAAAAAGTCACTCGCTGGGCAGAAATTTGAGTCGAATGAGGAGGTTATCACCGCCACGGAGGCCTACTTTGCAGATCTCCAGAAAACGTATTTTTCAGACTGATTGAAGAAGTTGGAGCATCGCTGGATCAAGTGTATCGAGTTAAAAGGAGATTATGTTGAAAAATAAATCGTCGATTTTCCAAAATTTTCGTTTTTCTTTTTTAGGCTAAGTACTTATCGGACTGCCCTCGTGTATTGTTATCTGCTCGGCCTCGGCTGACGGACTGACGAGATGTCCTTTGTTGCATCGGCCGCTCACGTCGCTGAAACAAATGACAAAGGAGAAAACAACGAAGAATCGCCGTAACGGCGCACAGCGATCGCCCGTATGTACTTCCGAAATATCGTTGATTCCAACAGTCGATGTGACAAATATTATTGGAGAATACATAATAATCATTTTCAGCAATTTCTGTCCCACGCTAGGCGACAATAAACTTTCGTTCCAGTAGCTTTAAGGGAGAATATTTGCTACACCATACGGTACTAAAACATTTGCATAGATTTTTTAGTAGATTTTATCAAAACATCTTAAACAAAAGTAAAGTTTCCTGCTTGTTATTTTCATTTATACATAAATGTATTTTCTGTATTTACGCGCCGCCTAAACGGAAAGTCATGTAAAACTACCTCCGTGTTTAACGTGTTAAGCAAGTTTCAAACAAAAATTCCTACAACACCCCGTCATAATTGAAAACTGTCTGTATCTTGAGGAGGAAGAGTTCACAGACTGACATCTATGTAACTTCTGCTCATTCTTAGATACAGGAGAATACGATACCAAAGTTTCGCCACTTACTTCTGTGTCATCCTGTAGGAGTGTGCGAGTACCCAAGTTCCGGGTCGGGTCAGGTCGGGTCGGGTCGGGTCGGGAACCCGAAAGTTAATAATGTTCGGGTACCCAAAGCTGAATCGGATCGGGACGGGATCACAAAAGATTCTAATGTCCGGACACCCATGAGGTCGAGTCTGCTTATACCACTGAATGCAGAAATCTCTTTTAACCAGTGAACTGTGATTGACGAGTATACTCGTCATGGAGAAGCAACACGATTTTGTGTATTGACGAGTATACTCGTCATAGAGAAGCGACACAATTTTGTGTATTGACGAGTATACTCGTCATGCGTATAAAGCAGTGACCATTGATTATTTAAATTGCAATTTTTGAGAAAAACAAAACATATTCTCAAATTTCAAGATGTTTAGAATATTTTGAGGCTATGCCGGAATAAAACAAACAAATAAAAAACATAAACAGTTTGAGATGAACTCATGCGTCCCCGTATGCATCGGTTGAAACAGTTTACCAGTTCGCATAATGAATTTATTTATGTGCGATGATAATGTTTTTTAGATGTTAACCTAAAAGGAGCAAAGGCAAAAGTCAAAAGTTGATTTATAGTAGGATTCCTTCAGGTACGGTCAATCATGGGAGAAATACGTGACGCCGACCAGGCGCTGAGCCTATTGATAGTTGCTGGCTCGAAGTTTATTTGATTGTGTTTTTAGTTTAATATGTATGTAATACACGCTTATGTTAACACATTGCGGACCGGGCATTCTATTGCTAAGCGTATCCAGTGGCCGGGTATTTTTTTACGTCATATATTTTTAAATTAGTGATGATTTAATAGTAGTTAAAAATCATGGTCGCGTGAAATATTTATTTCAACAACTTTAAAAATGAATGATTCTTGAATATTTTTCAATGAGTAAAAATCTGTACAAACAAAACAGTTTTCAAAGTATGATATTTCGTAAAACATGACACTCAGTGAAGTGGAACACTAGAAAGCTTGCAAATATTTCTGTAATATTAAAGTACGTAATTGATCTATACAAAACCAGAGAAGGGCATTCGAGCATTATATTACATATTATTTGTCTGCTTTGAATCACTTCGTAAAGAACAGAACTAAGCAAAGTATGATATTTCGTAAAACATGACACTCAGTGAAGTGGAACACCAGAAAGCTTGCAAATATTTCTGTAATATTGCTAATCGTTTTGTCGCTATCCATATTTGAGGGCTTCAAATAATTAATTCGCAATACAAATTACGAAAAACTGCCGCTGACAATCACGTAGCAACTGTGTGGTATCTCGTCACCTATCCCGAACGACAGAATATGCAAGACGATATATCTCGTCAACGGCCCCGAACGACGAAATAAGAATGACGAGATATCTCGTCATCCGTCCGCAATGTGTTAACCAAATAAGCAAATATTAGTAATAAAATTTTGAATTTTATAAAATAAACCCATCTTTCTCATCGAATTTCTTACTAGCGCAACTTACTCTGTGATTGACGAATATACTCGTCATGGCTCGATTCTGGCGACACAAAACGGTGCGCACTCTTAAACGAGGTTGAGTGTCTCGCGGGCCCAAATTTTACTGTCGGCACACCAGAACGGAAACAGAGAGATGAGCGGGAACACCAACAATGTAACTCGAGTAGGTCCGTGCATTGTCGATTATCTATATTTACAGAACCTTCAATCCATAAAAATGATACATTGTTTAATTCCGAAATAAGCTTATTGGTAAGAAGCTTATTTTGGATATTGAAACGCTTATTCACTTTCCATAGAAAGCGATAAGCGTCTCGGTTAGAGATCTGCGAGGGATCTTACTTCAGTTATCCCAGATCATTCAGTTGAGGAGCATACTTTTTCTGAAACGCATATCAGTAATTTTTTACCCCTAAAATGTTCATTGGACGCAGTGAAAGTACAATTGAAAGTGAGAGTAAGGATGAAAACGTTGTGAGTTTTAGGAGAAAAAGTAGAGTGTAATTTGTGTATTTTTGATATTTTTATGCTGTATATTCTCTATTTATACTTCAGTGCTTGTTTCATTAAATTTATTTTCAAAATGCAACTGAAAATCTTATTTAACTTCAACAAGAAAGGCGTCACCCATATATGGGTGACGCAGTGCCGAACGTGTGAAGGGGACCAGAGGGGTTTGAAATTTCAAAAAAATCGATTTTTGATTTTTTCCATAATCGGTTAGTACAATTTTTTAAGAACATATTGGCATAAGAAAAACTTCGATATTCGCAAAATTGAGTTCAGGAATGCGAAAAATGTGAGGTGATGCACGGTCGCCAGAGCGTCCCGCGATCAAATAGCCGTAATCCTGTTCCCAAACTTTAATCACGTTTTTTTCAAAACAGTATTTTCCATTAGTTTTGCCGCGATAACGCAAAAATGGTTGAAGATATCGATTTGATTTTTTTTAAATTGAAGATAAATATGTATCCCATACTGAACCGATGTCTGCATATAAAAATTAATTTTTTAATATCGTTTTTAACAACAAACAACTTAAATTTGTCAACCTTTTGGGTTTTTGGTCGCCATTGCTTCGATTGTGACGTTTTATCACAGAATTTTGGTTTAGTCTACAGAAAGAAATCTTTCCAACTAAATGGCGCTAAGTAAATCGGAAAACTCCAACTCGTTCACCCGGAATCCCAGCAAGAAGAAAACAGCGCACGACTCACGCGGTCACTTTCAGATATAAATATTTCCTTTACTTATTAATATTTTTTAATTTTTAAAGCCGATTTGTTTGTTAAGAATGGATAAAAAAACCTGAAAAAAAGAAAATTTGTGTATGTTTATTCGTTCGTCCACAATCGTTATCCGAATTTCACCTAGTTTTCGGTCGTTGGAAGCTTTCTGGTCCCCTTAAATCAGGACGTTAAAGTACCAAATCCGATTGAAAAATCATGTTCAGGTACCCGAAGCTGAATCGAATCGGGACGAGATCACAAAAGATTCTAATGTTCGGACACCCATGAGGTCGAGCCTGCTTATACCACAAAATAAGGAAATCTCTTTTAAATCAGCACGTTAAAGTACCAAATCCGATTGAAAAATCATGTTTGGGTACCCGAACCTGAATCGGATCGGTACGAGATCGTAAAAGATTCTAATGTTCGGACACCCATGAGGTAGAGTCTACTTATACCACAGAATACGGAAATCTCTTTTAAATCAGCACGTTAAAGTACTAAATCCGATTGAAAAATTATGTTCGAGTACCCGGAGCTGAATTGGATCGGAATCACAAAAGATTCTAATGTTTGGACACCCATGAGGTCGAGTCTGATTATACTACACAATAAGGAAATCTCTTTTAAATTAGGACGTTGGAGTACCAAATCTGATTGAAAAATCATGTTCGGGTACCCAAAACTGATTCGGATCAGGATCACATAATGAAGGCGGAAATCTCTTTTAAATCAGGACGATAAAGTACCAAATTCGATTGAAAAATCATGTTTGGGTACCCGAAGCTGAATCGGATCGGTACGAGATCACAAAAGATTCTAATGTTCGGACACCCATGAGGTCGAGCCTGCTTATACCACAGAATAAGGAAATCTCTTTTAAATCAGGACGATAAAGTACCAAATTCGATTGAAAAATTATGTTTGGGTACCCGAACCTGAATCGGATCGGTCCGAGATCGCAAAAGATTCTAATGTTCGGACACCCATGAGGTAGAGTCTACTTATACCACCGAATATGGAAATCTCTTTTAAATCAGGACGCTAAAGTACTAAATCCGATTGAAAAATCATGAAAAAGCATCATATGAGGTTACAATCTTCTGGGATCCCGACTCAGCTTCTTTACGAACTTCCACACACCCCCCTATCGTTCTCCATAGCCGCCACAGATCATTTTTCACTGTACATGCTCTCCATCGAACTCTTTTTCCTACAATTTCTCATATCTAGCTCGTATATCTAGGTCGGTTCCATAATTACTTCTCTTAAGACTTTCGATATGGTGTACTATGTCGCTAACATGCTACTTCTGTACAGGGTACTTAACACGTTCGCGGACATTAAAAGTTTGAGCAAGGTTGCGAAAATTGACAGTCATTTTATTTTTAAATTGGTTGTGATATCCGAAATTTGATCAAACACATTTTATAAGGGTAGTCAGATTATCATATTTTAGTTCTGTTAGTCATGATCTTAACAGGTATAATAATTAAAAAATCTTAAGGTTATGTAAAATTAAATTCAAAAGAATTGACTTTAAGATTTGAATGCTATGGCATTCATGTCATTCTGCATCATCATGAAAATGAACGCCATAGCATTCACGTCCACGAACGTGTTAACACTAAACGTAGTAAGCGGGGTCAAATTATCCTTTTCAAAATTTACTTTAAAATCGTACATTCACTGTTATTTCTTTCGCTCATTTGACTTTCTGTAAATTATAAGAATTTAATTAGCATTAATTTAGCAGCTTTGCGATTATCGTCCACTGACGAAAATTACTGCAATATATGATCTGCTTTAATATTACCACATAATGGCATCACTGATTAAGAAAGATATGAGGCTGGGAAGAAAGTAAAGAATATATGAGGATACTATGTGATAATGAATGGATATATGTCGATTAATATTTAAGAAAGGAAAACATAATAAAAAAAAATCTTATATATGTAGTCTATGACTAACAGTGTAATTATTTAACAAATTAATGAATAGGGATAAATGAATTGATGAGAGTAAGCGTCTCTGTAATTTACGTCGTACTTCTTCTCGCGTTGAACTTCAACTCTCAACTGCGTATTGAACTGCCGATCATCTTCTCGTTCGTTTGTTCTGTTTTCTTCTCCATGGCAACGGATTCATTCTAGAATGTTCTCATTACCACATATATGTATATTATGTTACGTTACATTATAATAAGTAAATATTAACTGCGCCAATATACGGAACTGTTAACAATAAAATGTGTTATTATGCGAATAGTATAATCGGTGATACCCACTTATTAATAATAAGTTTATAAAGCTGCTTATAGGTCAAAGCGCTTAATACCACTCCATTTTGTTTAATTTAGGGCCAGATCTCTTAATTGATGCTTAACTTCTGGCGTTTTAAATAAGTTCAACGATAGATGATTAGATTAAGAAGTTCAACGATTTATGGATACAAATATCTCATGTAAATAATTTGATGAGTAACGTTGTTCCCCTCGAATGTCGCTGCGTACTTATTAATGTGCAGTTTTATTTAAAACATCACTTGCCAAACTGATTCTGTGTTAAATATCCTTTCTCTTACCGGGAGAAAGCTTAAATGACTAATGTCATATAATATTGAAATCGACAGAAAAATGCTTGTTCGAACACTATCAAACCATGACGTCTCATCAATACTCGTACACACGAAATCTATGTGAGTGACCAACAAAACTACATTTAAATTTCAACGAGTCTCAGTTTGATGGTATCGGATTGCTGCGTTCCTTTATTCACTAATCTGAACGACAGTGACTAGATAACGAAATGTAAGTTTCAACGGATTTAAGTTTTTTAGTTTTTAGTATTTAAGTTTCAATGGGTTTTGTTTAACGGAATTGGTTTGACGCATTTTACCTTGCATGAGATCATTTAAACGGCAATAAACGAATACTATTGTACAAGTGCTTGATTGGAATCGCAAATTTTCGTCCATATCGTATTATCTTCTCTTTAACGCTAAAGGTACCAAACGGGGTCAAATGACCCCTTTCAAAATTTATTTTAAAATTGTACATTTATTGTTATTTCTTTCGTCCATTTTACTTTCTGTAAATTCTTATATCATCTGATTATTCCATTTCTCGCTTTAATAGATCAGGAATCTTTTTCTGAAAATCAACGTTTATTTCATAAGGGGTCAAATGACCTGTCATGGTAAGAATAGGTAGGTGTAAAATACCGGTACGTTTAGTGTTAAGCCGTAGAGTACACTTTCCAGTGAACAGAGCACAGCATTTTATACTTGGCCATCGCTTCTGTCACGAATTCGTATATTGATTATTTGAGCAGTTGTTGAGACAATAAAACAAAATAACATCTGGTTTCTTAGAGATAATGTACACGTTTGATTGGTAACTGTTGGGATTCGGAGGTGTGTGAAATAATCTTCTACGTTTATTGTAACTTATACTTTAATCTTTCAAGAGAGTAGGTCTTTCTTCTTTGATCGTAGGGCTTCGACTGACTGATATGAAAAACAACATGTTTGTCCAACTTTTCTTATATGCGTCGCAGCTCATGCCACGCATCACATTCTCGCGCGCATGCATTCGATATGCATTTGTTTTAAAAGAAGGAATCAAGTTTTCATCTCGATATAAAGACTGAGGCGTAGCATAAACAGTTCAAAGGAAAGATATTGATTTTTGTCGTATTCCAACAGTAACTATAATTATGTGTAACATCGAAAGAGCTTTGCACTCGGACACGTTTTTTGATGAAATAGTAAATAGCATATAATTTCATACGAAATTATGTGGTTTCGGAAAGGATTATTTTATTCTGATTACATTTTACATGAAACTTTATTAGTTTATGTTTTATGAAATTATATGTATTATACTATTTTAAGGTATAGTAACATTTAAAGTAATCATTAATATGCATTGCGGATTTGGTTGACTGAACATCGCATAATAAGTTGTTTGTTGTTTTTCACTTGGTATTTTCCTCTTCGCTGTCAATACAATTTCGTTTATTTCCTCGCATACATATAATGTGTTATTTCTGTTCAGTTGCTGAAATTCACGGTTGAATTGATTAACCGAAAACTTCATAAATTGTAAATGGGACAGAGGTCTCTTATTTTTTTTCGTTGCTTTTACTTGTAACGGATCAGAGATATCTTAGGCGATCATTCTACATTGGGCTCAATATATACACTCTTAAAATAAATGAAACAAATTTTTTTAAATTTATTTTACTTATTATTTATATGCAGCAAAGGTAGACGAAGATAATTCTCCAAAAATTAGACAGGTGACTCACATTGTCAATTTGAACAATTTATCCGGAACATAAAAATCAAACAGCATTAGATAAAGTATATCCGTGGGTTCGTCTCGAACTAAAATGATTAATTTTTAGGTATACTTAACAAAACGGCAGAGTTTTTCCGAAAAAACAGTCGATTTTTATACTTAACAAAATGGCAGACTTTTTTCGAGAAAGAAAAAAACAAGCGATTTTTTATTTTTCGGAAAAAGTTTGCCATTTTGTTAAGTAGATATAAAAATTAATAATTGTAGTTCGGGACGAACCCACAGATAGACTTTATGTAATGCTGTTTGATTTTTATGTTTCAGATAAATTGTTCCAGAGAAATCGACAACGCGAGGCACCTGTCTACTTTTTGGAGAGTTATCTTTGTCTAACTTTTTTGCATATAAATATTGAGTAAAATATATTAAAAACAATCGTTTTATATATTTTAAGAGTGTATTTATTGAGCCCAATTATTGTTTATATTAATATCTACAATAGCAACGTAAAAAAATCGTAAAAACAGTCTATTTTTCAAGCATCTAAAGTAAAATTATCCCTTAAGGGGTAACATCTACATTAATTTTCAAAAAAGCGAAAAAAAAATTTTTGTCTTATATGATACTTTAGAGCCTTAAAAATAAGGTACAATTTCTCTTATAGGCAAAAATATTTTTTAAAGTGATTTTACAGCTTATTTTATAAATCAAGTCGTGATACCTCGGAACGCGCGCAGCGGTTCAAAGCACATAGTACCGATTCTAAAGGTTCTGAAGGGACATAATACCAACCGAAATCCAAATTCCATCGAAAAACTGCGAAATGAAATTTTGGCAACTCTTTACCATAAACTTTCGACGGATGAAGTGCCGCAACACGAGAATTGCCCGGCATCGGCATAAATATTGCGTCTTCTATTTTTAACGATCGATTTGAAAGCATAATGGCAATGATGCAAGTGTTACAATTGACTATGGGTCGTAATTGTTACAATTTCTGCGTCGAAGCTGACGCAGGCCGCATCAAGTTTTCCGAGCGAATCACACATCTTCCAGGAAAGAGAAAAAGGAAGGAAATATTAAAAAATAATTAATTAAAATATTTATATAAAAAATTAATGTAGAAAGACTCCTATATGGTGCAGGCATTGCAGAATAATCGTAAATATGGCAAAACTAGTAAAATAATATGAAATAATGTTACTCAAAACTTTAAATGTGTTTTTCTCGAAACTACGTTTTTCAAATTGGCTTGCAGCATAACTTAAACAAATTTTCTCCGATTCACTTGAAATTTTTACTGTAGCTGTTAAACTACATTCTCCAGAGAAGTACATATAACTTTTAAGATCAGTTAAAAACTTTCCTTATTATAAATATTTTTTCGATAAATTCTTTGATGGAAATTAAAACTTTCTTCCACATGCTCGCCATTTCTACAAAAATCAATACTTTACCATATACGTGTGTACTTCTCTAGCAAATGTAATGTAGATTACGAAAAAAATTTCTTTTTGTGCTTAGTGAAAGTGTACGTCACTTCTGCTGCAAGCCGCGGAGGCCATATCCAAAAATCCACTTTTACTTCGAGAGCTCCAGTGCCGCGATTTTGAAGCAAAAACATAAGAAATTTTTTTTTATACATTAAAGTATGCACACTAAACACCTTTAAACCAAATTTCGATATGTTATATCATATAATTAAAAAAAATTCCTAAATTTACCCTATACTTTTAGGCGTTAAGCTAGATGTTACCCCTTAACACTTTGACTGCCATGATGGTCACCGATGACCGACGCAAGAAATTTGACTGAAGATCCAAAATATTCGCAATGGGTAGCAATTATTATTTTATAAATGCAGTTGTTATTAGAATAATGATGCGATCCTTTGGCCTTCAATACCTGCACATTATTTACATTTTGCATAATTCAGTCGAACGCTGTATTATTTCATAACCTCGCCGTTATAATATAGTAAAATACGCTTGACAGTCAACGTGTTAAGAAAATAAATATTCGGACGAATTTTGTGTTTGCATACATTTTTAGCAGTAATATCATGTAAACTTGTATCCTATAAGAGGGGACAGTCGGGTGCGGAGGGTTAATATCCGAAATGAAGGAAATCTTAAAGATTCTCAGGAAGTTTGGTATTTCGTTAGCACACGTGCGGATATACGTGTATGACAAGTTCACCAGCACGAGCACTTGGGCGACGTTGACTGGTGTTAGATGGACCAGATGCGCTCGTAAAACCATCGCCCCGTAAAACTCGACTAGTTCGCCGACTGCCGAGACGCCCATCAACCATTCCTTACATGATCTAATTCCACACCAACATCCTTCCTGCTCTTCCGGTTCGCGACGGTAGGCATGAAATTATACGCACACAACAGTTAATGTTATGGACAGTTAAGAAACTTTTCTAATTTGATCATCCGTAAAGTGCTCGCAAATATAATCTTGACAGTTGCCAATTTTACGTTGTTTTTATGATATGGCTGAACGTTTTATATTTCTCCGCGGGGGTATTCATTAAAATTAATTGTTTGCGTGGTAAGATTTTCATTGAGAGTTCAATTTGCGTAGTTGTTTCCAATATTGAACCTGCATTTTGAAGAATTATAGCATACGTGTAAAACGAATGTTAAGTAGTACAGATAAAAAAGAACACAAAGACGTTAAAAAAAGTGTTACATATGCACATAATTAATTACAAAGCTACTGAAATAACTTTTATTTCATGGGAATCAACATGTTATTAGCAGCAAAGAGACTTTTTTGTTTTAATGATCCATGAAGTATGCAGTTGCAAATGTAACTTTGACAGTTGCCAATTCTGCATTGTTTTTATGATATGGCTGAACGTTTTATATTTCTCAGTGGGAGTATTAATTAAAATTAATTGTTTGCGTGGTAAGATTTTCATTGAGAGTACAATTTACGTAGTTGTTTCCAATATCGAACCTGCATTTTGAACAGTTATAGGATAAAACGAGTACTTAGTAGTACAGACAAAAAAGAACACAAAGGCGTTAAAAAGAGTGTTATATATATGCACATAATTCATTACAAATCTACTGAAATAACCTTTTATTTCATGGGAATCAAAATTTTATGAGCAGCAAACAGACTTTTCTGTTTTAATGATCCGTAAAGTACACAGTTTCAAATGTAATTTTGACAGTTGTCAGTTTTACGTTGTTTTTATGATATGGCTGAACGTTTTATATTTCTCAGTGAGGGTATTAATTAAAATTAATTGTTTGCGTGATAAGGTTTTCATTGAAAGTACAATTTGCGTAGTTGTTTCCAATATCGAACCTGCATTTCGAACAGTTATAGCATAAAACGAGTACTAAGTAGTGCAGACAAAAAATAACACAAAGACGTTAAAAAAAGTGTTATATATGCACATAATTGATTACAAATCTACTGAAATAACCTTTTATTTCATGGGAATCAAAATGTTATTAGCAGCAAAGAGACTTTTTTGTTTTAATGATCCGTGAAGTATGCAGTTGCAAATGTAACTTTTACAGTTGCCAATTCTGCATTGTTTTTATGATATGGCTAAACGTTTTATATTTCTCAGTAGGGGTATTAATTAAAATTAATTGTTTGCGTGGTAAGATGTTCATTGAGAGTACAATTTGCGTAGTTATTTCCAATATCGGACCTGCATGTTGAACAGGTATAGGATAAAACGAGTACTAAGTAATGCAGACACAGAAGAACACAGAGACGTTCAAAAGAGTATTATATATGTATACACATAATTCATTACAGATCTACTGAAATAACCTTTTATTTCTTGATAATCAAAATGTTATGAGCGGCAAACAGACTTTTCTGTTTTAATGATCCGTGAAGTACACAGTTGAAAATGTAATTTTGACAGTTGCCAATTCTGCATTGTTTTTATGGTATACCTGAACGTTTTATATTTCTCAGTGGGGGTGTTAATTAACATTAAGTGTTTGTGTGGTATGATTTTCATTGAGAGTTAAATTTGCGTACTTGTTTCCAATATCGAACCTGTATTTGGAACAATTATAGGATAAAACGAGTACTAAATAGTGCAGACAAACAAAAACACAAAGACGTTAAAAAGAGTGTTATATATACACATAATTCCTTACAAATCTACTGAAATAACCTTTTATTTCATGGGAATCAATATGTTATTAGCGGCAAAGAGACATTTTGTTTTAATGATCCGTGAAGTACACAGTTGCAAATGTAATGTTGACAATTGCCAATTCTGCATTGTTTTTATGGTATACCTGAACGTTTTATATTTCTCCGCGGGGGTATTCATTAAAATTAATTGTTTGTGTGGTATGATTTTCATTGAGAGTTCAATTTGCGTACTTGTTTCCAATATCGAACCTGTATTTGGAACAATTATAGGATAAAACGAGTACTAAATAGTGCAGACAAGAAAGAACACAAAGACGTTAAAAAGAGTGTTATATATACACATAATTCATTACAAATCTACTGAAATAACCTTTTATTTCATGGGAATCAAAATGTTATGTGTACATGAACAAAAAGCAAAACAGACTTTTTTGTTTTAATAATCCGTAAAGTATGCAGTTGCAAATATAATTTTGACAGTTGCCAATTCTGCATTGTTTTTATGATGTCCAATTTGTTATACTTCCCAGTACGAGCAATAATTGAAATTTATTATTAGTGCAATAAGATATTTAGCACGGGCAAAATATTACCAATTTATTTCGGATGTAATATTTCTTTTTGCAACGACTATACCGAGAAAAAGAGCACAATGTAGTAAAGATAAAAAAAACCGCTATTCAACGAAGATAAAAAGGGATAAAAATAAAAATTTTACGCGTACGACGTACCGTGAATCTGCTGATATGACTTTACACTTCATAAGAACCAGAATGTTCTTAACATTGACGAATATTTCCTAATTTTACAATCCATGAAATAGTCGCAATCAAATCATAATTTGAACAATTGCCAATATCGCGTTGTTTTCACGGAATTTTACAATTTTTACGTTTCTCAACAAAAGTATTAATTAATGCAAACCGTTTTACGCAGTAAGATTTTTTATTACGGGTAAGAAAGACTGTCAAGTTGTTTTGAATATAGAACCTGTACTTCCGACAGCTACAGGAGGAAGAGAACACAAAGCAGTGAGAATAAAAACGAGTTTTTATGTACCATTGTATTGCTTTACAAGCCGTGTACCGAGACAAGTTTACCATATAGGGTCCGCCGTAAAGTGTTCATATAACTTCACGGATGAAATCTGTACATGAAGGTAAAAAAGACCTTTCTAGAGACACGTGTCCTATTTAACATTATTATTTGAGCAATAGAACTATTACATATACTAATTCATTTAATGAGCTAATTTTGTATTTGGCATTTTGTTAGCTACGAATTATGACTTATTTTATCACTTCCACTCTAAGAATACTGTTAAAACGTTTATCGAAAATTTGTCCTCTATGATAATAGTTTAATATTATATAAAAAAGTAGTTCAGACATCTAATTATCTCGTTGCAATACATTAGATAAAAAAAAACATTTGAATACTTTGAATGCTTCGTCGCCTAGAAAGACGATCGATAGAAAGACGAAGACGATCATATTTACTTAAAGGGAAACGATCTTTATATTTGTTTGTATATGTGTCAAATTCAATAATAAAACGTTTTTTAACGCAACGACTGAAAATGAAATTATTCCCGGAATTTCAATTTCAATCTCAAATGATATATTCACATATTATTTCTACTACCCCCACAGCTATAAGAAAACGTGACAACACGTGCGCCAAAAGTTCAAACAAACAAAGAAAGAAGCGGAAATTTTTACCGAACATTTTATCACGTTCACTCTAAGAATACTGTTAAAACGTTTATCGAAAATTTGGCCTCTGTGATAATAGTTTAATATTATATAAAAAAGTAGTTCAGACATCTAATTATCTCGCTGGAGTACATTAGGTAAAAAACAAAACATTTGAATACTTTGAGTGCTTCGTCGCCTAGAAAGACGATCGATAGAAAGAGGAAGACGATCATATTTACTTAAAGGGAAACGATCTTTATATTTATTCGTATATGTGTCAAATTCAATAATAAAACATTTTTTAAACGCAAAGACTGAAAATGAAATTATTCCCCGAATTTCAATTTCAATCACAAATGATATATTCACATATTATTTCTACTACCCCCACAGCTATAAGAAAACGTGACAACACGTGCGCCAAAAGTTCAAACAAACAAACAAGCGGAAATTTTTACCGAACATTTTATCACGTTCACTCTAAGAATACTGTTAAAATGTTTATCGAAAATTTGGCCTCTATGATAATAGTTTAATATTATATAAAAAAGTAGTACAGACATCTAATTGTCTTGTTGCAATACATTAGATAAAAACACAAAACATTTGAATAATTTGAGTGCTTCGTAGCCTAGAAAGACGATCGATAGAAAGACGAAGACGATCATATTTACTTAAAGGGAAACGATCTTTATATTTGTTCGTATATGTGTCAAATTCAATAATAAAACATTTTTTTAACGCAAAGACTGAAAATGAAATTATTCCCCGAATTTCAATTTCAATCTCAAATGATATATTCACATATTATTTCTACTACCCCCACAGCTATAAGAAAACGTGACAACACGTGCGCCAAAAGTTCAAACAAACAAACAAACAAGCAGAAATTTTTGCTGAACATTTCCAGATTATTTTTATTCCAATAATTTCGCAACGCAAGTAAACAAAGATGACGCAATCCCCACGCGTGCACACTTGAATATAGACTTTAATAACGTTCCAGAAAAAAACTAAACAAACTAATAGCATAGATCGAAATGAAAAAAAACTCGTGGCCGTGATCAAATAAATGGTGAAATAATAAAAGCTCACCGTGACATTCAACGCGAATTTTAGCCTTCACTATTCCCTATGGTGTTGTCGCTTTAAATTGGCAAGCGACCCATAGGCAGCCCAGTCTCGGCCTATGGATTCCACCACACACAAGTGATATACGTAAAGTGCCAGTGCGTAGGTGAAACATCATCGCGTCGATCGCGTGTTTCCCTGTGAGGATCTAGAGGCATAAGTCCCGTCTAAACAGTGGACTAAAACTTCGGCGAGGACTGGTTCTGAGAGAGGAAAGCCTCACCCGCTAACTTAAAGTCAAACGACTTTAGTGTGTGGAAATGATCGGAAATTATCTTGCTCTCTAAGCCAAATAAAGAGTTTTGTGAACCAAGTTCCTATAGATCAATATATATAATATATATTAATAATAAAAAATTGGTTAAATATAAAATATATATAATATTTTGTATTTAACATTATATAATATATATAATACCTACAGAAAACACCCGCAGGACGGAATCGTCAAAGTAACCAACAGATACAAGTGTAAAATCTAGTTTTATCGTAATTGAGTATCAAATGATCTTTAAAATAAAAGACTAATGGTAGTCTGAAAGAAAACACCCACAGGACGCAATCGTCAAAGTTACAAACAGATACAAGTGTCAAATCTAATCTCATCCTAATTGATTTGCAAATCATCTTTAAAATAAAAGACTAATGGTGGTCTGAAGGAAAACAGAAGCAGGACGAAATCGTCAAAGTAACCAACAGATACGAGTGTAAAATCAGATCTCATTCTAACTGAGTATCAAATGATCTTTAAAATAAAAAACCAATGGTAGTCTGAAAGAAAACACCCGCAGGACAAAATCGTCAAAGTAACCAACAGATACAAGTGTAAAATCTAATCCCATCCTAGTTAATTAGCAAATGATCTTTAAAAATAAAAGATTAATGATAGTCTGAAAGAAAACATCCGCAGGACGAAATCGTCAAAGTAACAAACGGATACAAGGGTAAAATCAAATATCATCCTAATGGACTAGCAAATGATTTTTAACCTTTGAGGTACGGCTGAATTCTGCGTGTGGTTATTTTCCTGAACGACAGAGTCTAACGCGAACTAAGTTTAAACAGAAACTTTTTTGAAACGATACAGCACTTCAATGTCTGACGTTGGACAAACGGACAATGCCGTTTTCTACACGAGTACATTAGAACGAAGTATTTGATGATTAAATTATCATTTTTCTTAAAAATATATTCCACATACTCTAACTTTAACAATTTCCTTTAATAATTAAAAATACAATTGGGTATTATATATTTTAAAACATGGTACGACCGATAGACACACGTCACAATCTTCACACACATAGCTTGATCTTCGTCTTATATCGTTTTCTGAACGTACCATACAATTTCGTAACGCTATTGTAGTTTTTTTGGATTTACAATACGTTTGAAAATGTTTTTTGATTAGTGTAAACGGCTGATCAACGATATATTTGCTGCAACTAATGTGAAAGATGACATCCACGAAAGCACTATAGTGGCGTGTCGTCTTAAAAGATGATATCCGCGAAAGCCACTATAGACGACCGTCGTATCTAAAAGGTTAAAAATAAAAGAATAATGGTAGTCTTGAAGAAAACACTCGCAGAACCTAGTACATAGTTTATCAAATTACGTAACGACACTTCCATAACCAGTTAAGCGTGTTTAACACGTATACACGTTGGACGAAATCTCTATTGGAGTGCATATGACGTGTATACTTGTCGTGTAAAATAAAAAATTACCATTGACTATCAAAACTCGAAATTTCAATAAAACATTATGAGAATATTGTTTGGTGGTATGTTTCCTTTACATTACCAATAGGACTGTTAAATATTTTATATTGCGTAACCAATTACATATGTAAGCCGCGATTTGGTCGGCGAAAGTTGATTTGCAAAGAAATTGCGTAAACAATTAGCAGGGCCAATACTGGCCCTTTGTTCTACGAGGCAGAGTTCTAGACATTCTTGAATTGAATATAAGAATCCGAAGCATTTGATCTAAAAACTTTCTCTTTCTCTCTTTTGCAGCATCTGAAGAAGACCTGTGTATTTCCATAGTTATTACCAAAATAAAGCGTAAGGTATGAAAATAGCTAAATATGTATAATATAACAATAATAATGATACAATAAATTGCTAAATTTAGCCTCCAGATGGGTGATTCAGACAGCAGTAGTAACGAAATTTATAATAGGACCATTTGTTTTGCGTTCGACGTGTATACATATACGTCATTGGTTAATTTTAATTCCGATTTTAATTCCGCACTTATGACATTATTGACCGGTCACGAGTTAACTCGTGTTTTCATGGCCAAACGTTGTTGACCGGTCACGAGTTAACTCGTGTTTGCACTTGTGTCGGCTATTTTAATTTTTTAAATGCAGGGCAATATAGAATATAGCAAAATTTTGTTCATTGTGTTCAATCACGTTTGCTTCGTTATAAAAAAGTATACTTTTCTTGGTACTCGGGTTTTTATTACAATTCTAGTATTAGAAAGTGTCAAGAACGACGGAACGTGACGGTGAAGCATTTTTCAATAAATTATACGTGAATGCTTTATATAGTTGCCCGAGTGATTTTTAAATAAGTTGTAGTCATTTGGAAAATGATTATTCAAAATGAAATAACAAGGGCATAATCTAGCTCTTTAAAAGAAAGCGCAAAGAAATAAGATATATATGTGCAAAACGTCTTGTCTACATTTACGCTTAAATGACTGTTGTACAGTTAATCATACGAAAAAATATTAAAAGTTACATAAAATTTATGTCCAAAGTTTTATTTGAATTTAGTATGCACGAACAAACTTTATTGAAGGTTATTTATATCGTTTTACTTCCATGTTCAATCACGAAAGCTTTTACTGAAAATAGCCGGTCAACAATGCGTTAACTGGTTAATGTAAGTATTGTCTACACGTTATTTAATACTGTCATGCCACTTTACTTATTGCAGCATCGATAAATAGTAAAGTAACAAAGCAGTTAAAAGAAAATATCTATTAACTGTTGTCAAACTGTTTATTCACAAATTTACCTTGACGAGAATCCGCGAAAAATCGACACGTTCGGATAATATTTATATACATATAGTGCGGAAAGGAAAGTCACTTGCGGTCAACTGACTTGTTACAAATTATTACAACTTTCATGATATTCGGAGAAGCAGTGTAAGAATAATTGCTGTTGTGAATGCCAAGTAAAACAATATTTCATCATCTTTGTCGCATACTTTTAGCTTCTAACCAACTTAAAGTTTGTTTACCTTCCCTTCTCCATACATTCTTTGCGCAATTTCCTAAACAACTCAAAAAACTTTTGTTCGCTGCTCCCAGGAATATTTAAAAAGAATTTTCTTAATTCAGGAACTAATTCTATAACTCACTAATTCGTTGAAAGTTGTGAGTGTAATATTTTGTTTGATTACAGTGTTATAAGTTGTAAAGCGAATGCAACTAATAATTCTAAAATTAAATGACACTCAATCTTAGGTACCATTTCGTACATTTAATCCCCGCACGAAACAAAGATTTTCGGTCTCAGTATTTATTCTGAAAGCTGTCCTGCAACTTCCTTAACACTAGATTGCCCAAGGCAATATTAATGCATAAGAAAGACCAATGCGACCCTTTCTTATATTTAATCCCCGCACGAAACAAAGATAAAATACGCTTGACATTCGAAGTATTGATGTTTGGTCTCTAACAAGTTGTTTATTTTATTCTGAAAGCTGAAAAAAATGTCGAACAGAAATGAGTTATTGGAAAAGCAACATAAGTGAAGAGTGCTCCGATATAGAATGAAATGCCAAATTAATATCATCTGAAGATGAATATCGCGGCAGTATTAAAACAAAACTCAAAGAAACGTTCATACAAACTTCCCTTATCACCGTTACACGTTGTATTCATCCCAAAAATGACATCCACTTTCCATCATATGCTTCATGCAACATATCTGCCGGTACGTCGCGCACCACGCGCAATACGCCTGAATAAACCATAAAAATCGCCGCATAATAAGATTTCTCCGGAAATGTCGTTGTTCGCTTCATAAAACGAGTTACATTTCTGGTAGGCCTGTCATTCAAGCACAGGTGCAAAAAAAGCAGCATTTCGAACGAACCGGCTGAATGTTGCTGAAAGGCAGATACCTCGATGAATGAGACAGTTTGAAACACGCGTATCTTAAATACAGTCATGTGTTTCTTACCTCTTGCGTGTGTGCATTTGCGCGACTGCCTATAGACACCCAGTAGCGTGTAGTTCAGAGTACAGGATGCAGAGTAGGAGCGTGCACACATAAAACCGTCGGCCGCGTTGAATGACGGAATTTCCTGAGATCAACCATTTCCGCGTCGGTGCACATGGAAGGGAGAACGCGGCAATTCAATCCCTTCAAACTGAGATCTATTGAAATTTAAATGCACCCTTGCTGGCCACTCAGGCAAATTTGATGTGCATCAATGCTGAAACAACGTGGCTCGATACTGTTCAATGAATCGATCTTGTGTCGATTGGCATACTTTGTCATAACAAGTTGTTGGGTATTCTTGTTGAAGAAGGATGCCTCGCGTAGAGTTGGTTTGTAAAACGATGTTCGGAACAAAGACGTAGTTTAAAGAGAAGAAGACAATACGGTGTGGAAGAAAATTTGCAATTCCGTTCAAACACTTGTACAATAGTGTTCGTTTATTGCCGTTTAAATTATCTCGTGCAAGGTAAAATGTGTCAAATTAATTCCGTTAAACAGAAATCCATCGAAACTTAATTACTAAAAACTAAAAAACTTAAATCCATTGAAACTTAAATTTGGGTAGATACTCAGTGTCGTTCAGGTTATCGAATACAGGAACGCAGCAATCTAATACCAACAAACTGAGATTTGTTGAAATTTAAATGCACCCTTGCTGGCCACTCAGGCAAATTTGATGTGCATCAATGCTGAAACAACGTGGCTCGATACTGTTCAATGAATCGATCTTGTGTCGATTGGCATACTGTGTCATAACAAGTTGTTGGGTATTCTTGTTGAAGAAGGATACCTCGCGTAGAGTTGGTTTGTAAAACGATATTCGGAACAAAGACGTAGTTTAAAGAGTTAAACAAAAATCCATTGAAACTTAAATACCAAAAACTAAAAAACTTAGACAATACGGTGTGGAAGAAAATTTGCGATTCCGCTCGACCATTTGTACAATAGTGTTCGTTTATTGCCGTTTAAATTATTTCATTCAAGGTAAAATGTGTCAAACTAATTCCGTTAAACAAAAACTCATTTAAACTTAATTACTAAAAACTAAAAAAACTTAAATCCATTGAAACTTAAATTTGGGTCAGATAATCAATATGAGAATTCGTGACAGTGTCGTTCAGGTTATAAACATACAGAAATAAACGTTGATTTTCATAAATAGATTCCATTTATTAAAGCTGGGAATAATCAGATTGTTTAAATTTTTTATATGAAACCGAAAATTTGCGATTCCGCTCAAGCACTTGTACAATAGTATTCGTTTATTACCGTTTAAATGATCTCATGCAAGGTAAAGTGTATCAAACTAATTCCGTTAAATAAAAATCCATTGAAACTTAAATACTACAAACTAAAAAACTTAAATCGGAAACCGGATGTTATTTCGAATACAGGAACGCATTCTAATATCATCAACCTGTTTCATTGTCTTTTTTGTAACCTTGTTTTACCTTGTTTTAAATGTAACCAACGGAAACCGGATGTTATTTTGTTGCATTGTTTCAACAACTGCTCAAATAATCAATATGAGAATTCATGACAGAATCGATGGCCAAGTATAAAATGCTATGCTCTGTTCACTGGGAAGTGTACCCTACGTCTTAACACTAAACATGTCGATACTTTACACCTACCTATTCTTACCATGAGGGGTCATTTGACTCCTTATGAAATAAACGTTGATTTTCAGAAACAAATTCCTGATTTATTAAAGCGAGAAATTGAATAATCAATTGATATAAGAAGTTATAGAAAGTAAAATGGGCGAAAGAAACAAAAATGAATGTACGATTTTAAAGAAATTTTGAAAGAGGCTTATTTGACCCCGTTTGCTACACTTAGTGTTAAAGAGAAGACAATACGGTATGGAAGAAAATTTGCAATTCCTCTCAACCACTTGTACAATAGTATTTGTTTATTATCGTTTAAATGATGTCATGCAAGGTAAAATGTGTCAAACTAATTCCGTTAAACAAAAATCCATTGAAACTTAATTACTAAAAACTTAAATCCATTGAAACTTAAATTTGGCTAGCTACTCACTGTCGTTTAGGTTATCGAATACAGGAACGCAGCAATATAACATCATCAACCCGAGATTAGTTGAAACTTAAATGTAGCCTTGTTGGTCACTCACATAGATTTCATGTACGAGTATTGATGAGACGTCATGGTTTGACAGTATTCGAACAAGCATTGTTCTGTCGATTTCAATATTATATGATATTAGTCATTTAAGCATTCTCGCGGTAAGGGAAAGGGTACTTAACACAGAATCGGTTTGGCAAGTAGTGTTTTAAATCAAATTGCACCTTAATAAGGACACAGCGAGATACGAGGGGAACAACGTTACTCATCGAATTATTTATGTGAGATATTTATATCCATAAATCGTTGAACTTCACAAAGAAAGATGGTACTTATTTAAAATGTCAGAAGTTAAGTATCAATTAAGAGCTCTGGCACTAAATTAAACAAAATGAAGTGGTATTAAGCCCTTTGACTTATGAACGACTTATTTAAACTTATTATTAATAAGTGGGTATTACCGAGTATACCATTTTTATAATAATACATTTTATTGTAAACAGTACCCTATTTTGGCACAGTTAACAATTATTTGTTATAATGTAATGTAATATAATATATATGCAATTTTTTTTATTATGTTATCCTTACCTAAATATTGATCGACATATGTCCATTCATTATCACATATTATACTCATGTATTCTTTACTTTGTTCCTAGCCTCATATCTTTCTTAATCGATGATGCCATTATGTGGTAAAATTAAAGCAGATCATATATCATAGTAATTTTCGTCAGTGTTTACTACACGATAATCGCGAAGCTGCTAAACGTCAATAAACGTAAATTCAAAGTTAAAGTTCTCTGCTTATAGCTCCGAATTGTGCACATGTTAGAAGCTGAAAATGAAAAGTTTAACAGTAACACTTCCGAAGTTCCTGGCAATTTCGAAACAACATATTGCATAATACTTGAGACAGGATGGAAAGTGATAACCTGATGTTCGGTTACTCTACTGTGAAACACAGCGCAATTGAGTTTATTAAGCCGGTAAGATATCTACTTAATGCCAGAGGGAGTAAAATAAATGTGTGTATTTTCTCTCACCGAATAAAGCGCCGAAAAAATGTCTCGATTTTTCATTCAAAACGCTGCCACTTTTTATGCAATAAAAAGTTTGCTCGATTTACGTTGTCGACGTTGCATAATAGAGGGACATATTCTTGATATGTGGTAAAAATTTCACGTCGAATAAACAACTAGCTTTTCAGAAATCATACGAACGCCGTTCAAACATGCTGTTTCATGAAAAACGCGTTTAAACTTTCAGTTTCCGATGTTTCTCATTTGTACCTTCCGACCAAAATAAGTTTTACTACTTTAAGAATTTAATGACATAAAATTTTCAAGAAACGCACAAAATATCAAGTGAATACTAAATTGAACCAATTTTTTTTTAAAGGAAAACAATTAACCTGCACTTGTTAATATTAACCAATGAACCGTCACACATATTTTAATCGATCAACGCCTAACACTCATCATGGACATTCAAAACCCAAAGATCTGAAAGTTTCAATAAAGGTAGAAATACATTTCTTGTATTTTGAATATAGACGATGAAAGAATGTAAAATGTTCAAGACATCAAAATATAAAGTGAATTCCAAAGTGAACCAATTTTTTTAAAGGAAAACTATTTACCTGCAATCGTGAATATTAACCAATAAACCGTAGCAAATATTTTAACCGATTCAAGACCCAAAGACCTGAAAGTTTCCAGAAAGGTAGAACCACATTTATTGTATTTTGAATGTAGCCGATAAAACAATGTACCGACATACAATTTTCAAAAAACGCACAAAATATCAAGTGAATACTAAATTGAACCAAATTTTTTAAAAGAAAACTGTAAACTATTAACCAATGAACGGTCGCGAATATTTCAGTCGATCGACGCCCAACACTCATCATGGACCTTCAAGACCCAAAGACCTGAAAGTTTCAAGAAAGGCAGAAAAACATTTGTTGTATTTTGAATGTAGACGATGAAAGAATGTAACGACATCAAATTTTCAAGAAACGCACAAAATATCAAGTGAATACTAAAGTGAACCAATTTTTTTAAAGGAAAACTATTAACCTGCAATCGTGAATATTAATCAATGAACCGTCGCGAATATTTCAGTCGATCGACGCCCAGCACTCATCATGGACCTTCAAGACCCAAAGATCTGAAAGTTTGCAGAAAGGCAGAAAAACATTTGTTGTATTTTTCCTGTACACTGCATCCGCCCCGGGCGCATTTCCACAAACACTTCATCGGCTTGTATGACGATATGAAACGTGATCTATCCTCGGCAAGGTGCCCTCTAAAGAAGAAAAGCTAGCACTTATCCAACCTTCCATATTTCCTTCTTCGGCCTCTCAGTTTCTCTCGATGCCTCCCCCGCGTCGTCTTTCTTCAGACACTTAGTCACCACCCTTTCCCGTCCCGTAGGAACAATTCAATCTTAGTCGGGCTTTTTTCCCCAGCGATGCCAAGATGAAATCACTTCTACTTCCGCTGTGAAACCTTTGCAAACGTTCTAACGTAGCGCTTTCTTGTAGTTTGTCCGAACGACGAGTGTACGTTAAGCCGGTATACTGACCCTCGGGCAACGCCTGCACGTGTCAATCCTACTGGCAGCACTGATGTTATTGCTACTGAGTCAGGCGAAAACGATGACCGAGGCATTCGTGTCAACGGGTTTACTTTCGAACGTTCGCGATGAGCAGATAAAGTCTATCGAATAATGAGACATTCGATTAGAAAAACGAGCGATTCGGTTAAAACTTTCGAGACGCATCTTTTATGAAAAAAATAAAAGAGACAGGTTACATTTCTAATAGTTCAGGTGAAGAATTTATTCATTATAATAGGGTAAAAGAAAAAAAAATTATTTTTTTTATGTCAGTGTAAAGTTAAAGCCTGGGACATATATGTAGGATTTAAATACGTGAAACCAGAGAGTATAATATTTATAAACAATAACAATACAATCAAAACACTTTTATCTTATTTCCTAATCTTTTGTTGTTTCGTCGTTTCGCCTTTACGCCGTTTCGTGTTTGCGTCTTATCGTTAGCTTACTTACTAAGCAACCAAATAACACAATTCAACAAACTCGTTACCTATGATACATCAATATAATAATTGAGGATCATAGGTGACCTTTCATTACCAATGAGAGGACGCTGTATTTTAGATCCCACATGTATGTATGTCCCACACGGCCTGCGTATATGTATGTCCCATTAGTCTTATAAAGATTATGACAAAATTTATTCTCAATTGATACACATGTAGTGTATTATATGTAATCGCAAAAAAATAATATAAAAACAGCGTTTCGAACCTATGGGACATATACTATATGCCACATTCGGCCTGAATACTGATGCATATATGTTCCATTAGTCTTATAAAGATTCTGACAAAATTTATTCTAAATTGATACGCATGTAGTGTATTAAATGTAATAGCAAAAAAAGTTATACAAAAACAGCGTTTGGAACTTATGGGACATATACTATATGTCATTTATATGTCCCATCAGTTTTATAAAGATTATGATAAAATTTATTCTCAATTGATACACATATAGTGTATTATGTGTTACAGCAAAGAAAAAATTAAGATAAAAACAGCGTTTGGAACGTATGAGACATATATGTCCCACTCGGCCTGCGTACTGGTGCATATATGTCTCATTAATCTTACAAAGATTATGACAACATTTATTCTGAATTTATACACATGTAGTGTATTATATGTAATAGTAAAAAAAAATTAATATAAAAATAGGAAAAATAGTGATTATATTTAATTATTTTGTATGATACGGTGCATAGCATGTGTCGCATAAATGGTATATCACATGCAGTATGTATATATCACGTTTTGTACATAAAGAACTAAGTAATTTGAATTGAATACATAAAAATATTCAAAAGAGAGCTTATAAAATAGAAACCAAAAAACTTACCGGCCCATTTATCTATATACCGTAATGACATTTTGAAAACTGATATTTTACTCTTAACGGACTTTTTGACAGGAAGAAATTGTGGTACTAGGTTTTATGGAATGTAACAAAAGAGGCCCATTCACAATGAAGCAATGTGAAAGAAATATTAGTAGATTGGCAGTTAGAATCTATGATTAAACTTAACTGAGACATATGTGGCCCAACAGTCTTGAAAGGGTTAAAGCACACGTTTCAATTTTAGAAAGTATAAAGAAACACTAATATCCGGTAGAACTTTTTATTTTTTTTCCGGAAAACTAGTGTTACTAGTGATGAGTCAAGGGAAAACGATGATGTCGATACACGCGTTAACGGTTTGCTTGTAAACGTTTATGACAAGCAGGTAAACAGTAATGAGTAATAAAATGTTACATTTCAAAAGTGATACATTATGTTGAAGCAAAGGCGGAATTTGCAGTTTTTGTCAGTTTTTCTTATATAATTTTTAAATCAATTTGAAATGTATGAAAGTTAGCGAGGCTAATATGTAATACATGTTTTTTTTTTACTGATTTTCATATAGCTTATATTATTAGTAAGACAAAAAGAGTGACGGGTTAAAAATTTGTGTTAATCTTTGTTTCGTCAATTTGACTGCCAACACTTATATATTTCGTTTATAACTGACATCATTTTTAAACGCAGAAAAGTTAGGAAAGTTAACATCCGATAGAATTTTTTCTTGATTTTCATAAAGCTGGTATTACTATTGTACAGTCGGATGGAAAGAATGGTGTCAATATTTGTATCGATTTTTCTTTAGTCAATTTCACTGACAACACTCGTGTTATTAGTACTGAGTCCGACGAAAACAATGGCTCCGCTATTCGTGTCAAAGGTTTGCTTTCGAACGTTCGTGATAAGCTGATACACAGTAATAAATAATAAGACATGCTACTGAGTCAGGCGAATATAATGACGTCGATATTTGTGCCAATAATTTTGTTTTACATCTTCCGAACTAAGCAGATAAGCTATAACAAGCAATAAAACCTACATTGGCCAAATGAAGCAGTTAAGTGAAGCACATGTGGCAATCACGCCTTTTTTATTTTTCTTGTACAGTTTTACAATTTTCAAGCGTAGAAAGATTAAGGACGCTAATATCCGATTGAAATTCCTTACGGACTTTCGTAGCACTGGAAACTTGGAGAATGAAGGAAACCACAACGGTGCATAGTGACTTTAATGGTTTTCGTCGGTTCGCCGGCAAGACACATTACGTCGTTCAACAGCAATACAGTTTCCTTATCAAATTTCGGAAATTAATGGCACGTTACTTGAATAAAGGGACGCATGCTTAGACAGAGGTAGACAATCGATCAGACATCTAGAAGGTACTACACAACATCTCGCAAATAGGCCAAAATTGTCTAATGCACACTGGTTATTTAATTCATACCCAATACCTGCTCGATTAGTTACTAAATTGGTGCACAAACCAAAGCATTTAACGCGACTTTAGGAATTTCAGAAAAATGTCAGCACTTTCGGTTTTCGGAGTTAAACTATTTCGAAAACGATTGGCTCAAATGTGAACAGTATCTGTGCCTATCAATAGTAACGACTTTTTGGAGACCACAAATTGTCACGTTTAAATTCTCATCGTAGGCCAAAACGTCAATATAGTGTAAATGCTTCAAAAATAAACCGAAAGCAACACGCGAGAATAGAAAAACCACGAGAAACACTGAGAAAATTCATAGAATGTAACACAATAGATGTTTATATTACAAATATTCACGTGTTCTATATCTGTTCTCATTTTTCGAATAATCCAAATTTTTTTGCTTCGAAAAGTAGAGAATCGATCAGACATGTGAATGTACGACACAACATCTTGCAAATAAGCCAGAATTGTCTAATGCGTACTGGTTATTTAATTCATACCTAATACCTGTTTATTTAATTAATAAATTGGTGCAAAAATCAAAGCATTTGACGCGAGTTTAGTAATTTAAAAAAAATGTCAGCACTTTCGGTTTTTGGAGTTAAACTATTTCGAAAACGATTGGCTCAAATGTGAACAGTATCTCTGTCTATCAAGAGTAACGACTTTCGAGTCAACAAATTGTCACGTTCAAATTGTCACGTACGCCAAAACATTAACACAGTGTAAATGTTTCAGAAATAAACCGAAGGCAACATGCTAGAACAGAAAAACCACGAGAAAAACTAAGGAAATTCATAGAACGTAACGCAATAGATGTTTATATTACAGATATTTTTTTTGTATATCTGCTCTCATTTTTAAAATAATCTAAACTTTTTTGCTTCGAAAAGTAGAAAATCGATGAGACATCGAGACGGTACTATGCAATACTTTGCAAATAGGCCAGAATTGTCTCATGCGCACTGGTTACTTAGTTCGTATTTAATACCTGTTACTTTAATTTGTATTTAAATTGATGCACAAACCAAAGGAATTGACGCGACTTTAGGGATTTTAAAAAAAGGATAGTACTTTCGGTTTTTGGAGTTAAACTATTTCGGAAACGTTTGACTCAAATGTGAACAGTATCTGTGCCTATTAATAGTAACAACTTTCGAATCAACAAATTGCCACTTTCAAATCCTCATGGTACGCCAAACTATCAATATAGTATAAATACTTCAAAAATAAATCGAAGGAAACACGCGAGAACTGAAGAACCACGAGAAAAACTAAGGAAACTTATGGAACGTGACGTAATAGATGTTTATATTATAGATATTCACTTTTTGTATATCTGTTCTCATTTTTCAAATAATGCAAACTTTTTTGCTTCGAAAAGTAGAGAATCGATCAGACATCGAGACGGTACTATGCAACATCTTGCAAATAGGCCTATAGACGCCTATAGACGAACGCCAAAACATCAATACAGTGTAAATGCTTCAAAAATAAACCGAAAGCAACACGCGAAAAGAGAAAAACCACGAGAAAAGCTAAGGAAATTCATAGAACATGACACAAAGACGTGTATATTACAGATATTCACTTTTTGTATATCTATTCTCATTTTCCAAAGAATCTAAACTGTTTTGTTTCGAAAATTAGAGAATCTATCAGACATCGAGAAAGTACTGCGCAAAAAGTAAGGCCAGAACTGTCTAATGCACACTGGTTATTTCATTCGTATCTAATACCTGTTTGTTCAGTTACTAAATTGGTGCACAAACCAAAGCAATTTAGGGATTTAAAAAAAAATGATAGTACTTTCAATTTTTTGAGTTGAACTATTTCGGAAAGGATTAGCTCAAATGTGAACGGTATCTGTGCCTATCAATAGTAACAACTTTCGAGTCAACAAATTATCACGTTCAAATGCTCATCCTACGCCAAATATCAATACTGTGTAAATGCTTCTAAAATAAACCGAAGGCAATACGCGAAAAGTGAAAACCCACGAGAAAAACTAACGAAATTTATAGAAGATGACAAAATAGATGTTTATATTAGAGATACTTTTATTTTACTTTATACAGATACATTTTCTACATCTGTTCTCATTTTTCAAAAAATCTAAGCTTTCTTGCTTCGAAAAGTACAAACATACACACATATACACATGTGCACGTGTGTGTATATTCATAGATGTAGGATCTCAATTACAGGGTCATCTAATTGGCAAGCAAATGTCACCAATGATCTTCATTTATTATATTGAGGTATCAAGGTTATTGGTTTGTGTTAAAGACGATAAAACGCAAAAACGAAACGACGAACGATGAAAGATTAGGAAATAAGACTAAAGTGTCTTAATTGTGTCATTATTGTTTATAAATATTATACTCTCTAGTTTCACTTGTTTAAATCCTACATACATACATCCTGGGTATATGCATACAAAGTATTCCCCAGCCGCCTTTATTCCATCTGTTCTTACAGAAGAAGATCCACACTGTATCGCGACGTTTTTATTACGTCCTCTCCAATACTAACGACTTTCAAATGACAAGGTCGAAACATTCCCAATGAAGATTGCCTGCCGTCAGAGGAGCAACGAAGCCGAAACGCTTGAGGAGAAAATCTGAACGAGCAGAGCGAGTGTAACGTCAGCGTCGTACATAAAGATAACGAATTGGCGGAAGAAAATGAAAGGTCGCCGGGCATCTGAGGCAGCGTCGCGCAGGGACTAACAAATAAATCGGTTGATAAAATTTGCATATTAGCAGCGTTACTGTCTCCGTCCTTTTGCGGAGCAGTTCTGGGAGTGATCCTGGCCGACCCCTTTCATGTTGTGCCCTCCCCAGCGCCATTCATTCGCATTCTCTGCCGGCACCACCCCGAATTCAACCTTCCCATTCTGACCACGACTTTTACCAACCCTTTTACGAACCCCAGCTTGAATCAAGGAGAAATGCCTGGAGTTCAGCCGAGTTCGACTGAAAAGTTCTATAGATGCCGCCCAAACAATTCGAACAGCCTCGCCGTGATAACGTCGGCAAGCTCTTGCGACAATCATAGTGCTACGTAATTAGATCAACATGGCCCATTTAGTTGTCGCGATTGCCGGGCTGTTTTTCAAAAGCAGGCTGGCCTGGGAAGGCGATATTTGCGGAGGTGCAAAAAGTGGCGCGTGCATGGAACTGGTACACGTGTGGTCGACGATATTGGACGGGGCGCTGCGGGTTCGGTGGTTTGCACTTTCCCTTTTAGACAGATTATCGCGACAGACCCTTCGGTGTTGGCCGCTGCTGCTGCAAAGGGGATTGAATTTTTAGCGACCTGACCGTCAGATCATTCTTTATTGAACGGTAATATTGTCGGTCGGTTGGTAATTCAGTTTTCGATTTGAACTGTTGCGTTTCCACGCATAAGTAAATTTATAATATTATAAGTAAATTGATAATAATATTGTTGTTCTTTAATGAGATATGTTTAATACGTTGAGCGCCACGCGTATTTTTAAGAAAATCCTCGTCAGAACACGCGTGCTGCTTAGAAGCGTTCGTATTGTGGTATACGAATGCAAAACGCATTACTGACAAATTGAAATTTACTCGATACCGGTATGGAAATATATTGGGACTATTGTTTCTTATCGTAGTAGAAGATGTTTACGTTTAGAATGAAATGCTTATGGGCATTCATTCAACACATTATGCGCCAAGTCTGTTTTGTCTTGTTTATTGTTGGCTCACTAGAGATTTCATCGAAATCGGCATTCGGCCGGCTTTCTGTTTAGGTTATAACAACCTAATACATATATGGACCGTTTATTTTGAAAGTGGTGTAAGTCCATTTTTAGTAAGTCAGTTTATTTTGAAAGTGGTGTAAGTCCAAAAAAATAAGATGTTGCGCAATTTATGTTTCATTTAATGTAAACTTTTTATACATAACTAGTTAGTATTTAATTTCTTAGAAAATGCCCATACTTTGTACAAGTTAAAATTGGTCGGTAAAAGAAGTTGCGTAATCATTGATTATGAGAGTGGTGTAAGTCCAATTTCCAGAGATAGGTGGCTTAGCAAATGATTGCCGGTTGCGTAGTCTGTTATTTTACTTTTGTTTTATATTACGTGCCATATTACGTGTCAAGAGTTACTAGTTTAGATTACTTATTTTATTTTTCTCCTAAAATGGATAATTTCATATTAACGTCAAATAGTGATATAAGTAAGAAAAAAAATGATAAATCAATATTGTTTTATAATAATGGTATCATATTTTATGATGATATTATTTTATGACGATATGATGACTGAAAATATTTACTTTATTTAACTTTAAATAAATTCACACAAAAATAAAGCCCATGAATATAAATAAAAGAATAATCTTAGGGTCGGAGGATGAAGACAATTCCACTATGAAAAATAAGTGAACGAAACGTAAAAAGAGAAGATGAATTATAAAGGTAGAATCTTCATCAGATGAGGATATTGTTACTGAGTACTTAGATTCTGCAGAAGAAAACAAAGTAAAATATATGCAACTAATAAACAAAATTAAGCGAAATACCGGAAGAAGTACTATACAAATCGAGGAAAATTCATTGCAGCAATCGAAATAAAATTTGAAAACATCGCCCTGGCACCTTTGTACCAAGATTCTAGGCCTATTACTTATGAAAAATATAACAATACCAAGCAGTTGTTTTCTTATATACCTCCGGTGCAGCATAAATATTTCAAAACACTGCCACACGCAGAGCAGAAGTAAATACTACCAATATCTTGTAATTTTAGCAATGTAATTAACGTCTAAAATTAAAAATACTACTTCTATTTTATATCTTGTCATTACTGGCAAACAAAATTGGATTAATATGAAGTATATTTTAAGTAATATTTGATTTTTCAAAATTGAAATTAAACGTTTTTTACAATTTCCTGACTTTGAAAGTGGTGTAAGTGCATTTGCAGCCCGTTAATATACATTAGTTTACCAAAATTCGCCTAAAACAAATTTATATAACCAAATTACATATTGATAGATCAGTAGAAACATTATTAGACTTCATAATTTGCCTAAATTTTTTAATTAACAGATATAACCTTTAATTTTCTCGGAACAAGAGAAAATGGATTTACACCACTTTCAAAATAAACGGTCCATTTCATCGAAATCGGCATGCGGGCGACTTTTTGTTTAGATTATAACAACGTAATACATATATTTTGGAAATGCGATAAAATCTGATAGAGCAATGGCCAGAAAAATACGAGTAACTAAACATGTCGCCACATTTTGTGATACATGCGAAGGACAACCGTTTTTATGTTTACCGTGTTTCAATAAAGTCCACCAAGCTTTTTGATAAGAAACATATAAATGCACTAATGGTATAATCCTCTAATAAATAAAAATTAAGTGAATTTCAAATAAATTTTCACTAATCACTGAAAACAATGTAAATTTTTTAATTTCATATCATATCTTACACTGTCAGCCACCGGTGGCTGACGCGGCCTAAACGGAAAGTTCAGTGTCAGCCACCGATGGCTAACGTGGCACTCAACGTGTTAAAGTAAGTATCCCTTTTTATTCAAAATATAACTCAGACATTATTAACACGTTGACTGCCGTGCTTATTTTGCTGTATTAGAACACCCATGTTACGAAATATTACAGCGTTTGACTAAATTATGCAAAATTTAAATAATGTGCAGGTACTGGAGACCAAAGGTTCGCATTACTATTTTAACAATAACGGCATTTATAAAATAATTATTGCTGCCCATTGCGACTGTTTTGGATCTTCAGTAAAATCTTTTGCGCCAGTCAGCGGTGACCATCATGGCAGTCTAAATGTTAAAATAATTCTCCCCACAATTTCCGAGGTCGCTGGGGTTCCGTCGTCAGGAGTCTACAATATGAAAGTGTGAGTGTTGTAAATGCGTATGTTACCAGTTATGGACTTCCGTTGAAATTCCGCAAAATTCTAAGAATTTTACAAAAATTCTAACAATTCAGATCGTACAAATTGCTATCTTCCTCCTTTGCGCCGTACACAATATTTGCATTCTTTTTACAATTCTCATGATGATTATTGATAATGTCTCCTTATATAGGTTTAATGTTGTTAGGAAATGCGGAACTGGAAAGGCGCTTCTATCGATGACTCGTGTCAGTGAATCGATTTTTCTTAGTTTTATTTGTTGAGTCGAGTTCTTATTAACCCGGTTTGACATGCCTAACGTCAAAGCAATGTCATCTTGACGCTTTTTTTGACTCTTGGTACTTTGCATGACGAGTATAAAGGTTTGAGATAGTTGCGGCATATAAATTTTTAATAGATTTTGTGTGCATGTTTTGTAATTGTCGGATTTTTCTTTATTGATATGCACTATTTCTTTAAATAGCCTTTATTTTTATATTTATATTTATATTTTTTATTTATTTATATTTATTTTAGTATTTATTATTATTATTTATTTTACTTATTTTTATTTTTATTATTTATATTTATTTTATTTTTATATTTTTTAATTTCTCTAAAAAAGCCTGAGTCACAATTTCGACTAAAAATAAAGGTATTGCCATTCCTTGGTTTCTGATTGTTGATTTTTGCGTCGTCAATTGGAACAGTTGAATTTGCGCTCACGCGGAAATAACTACAATTTCACTTCTATTATGACGATATTAAATTTTACGTGGCCAATTAGAAAGTTTTAATTCATACTAACGTGGCGATACGAACATTTTGAGTTCAGTAACAACATCATTGACTTTTACATCGTCGACTAGAATAGTGTGGTTTAATCTATCATCCTATATATGTGCCCATAATTATGAAAGTGGTCTAAGTCAAAATTTAACAAAAATGAGTTTATCAGTTATTTCATACCACATTATTTTTAACTAAATTTATTCAATGTAATTTTTACGAAATTGTCAAAAATGAACCATTAGATAGTGGTTGTAATTTCAACATTATATGGAATTCATTTACTTTTAATTATGAAAGTGGTCTAAGTCAAAAATTTAAATAAATTATATAAACAACTTGAAAATGGCACGTGGCCTTCTTTGACGCGTTTCTGAACTACATAATAAAATAAATGACAATCACATTTTAATAATAACGACAACTTCATTACTAGAAGAATCAATAACAAGAAGAGTAAAAAATACCGCGGGTGAATCTGTCTCTTGGATACAAATTCAATGGATGAGATTCTTGAAAAATGAACCTTATAAAATGTTCTATAAAACATCTTTAGATGATTCTAAATTTCACGTTTTGGATCTTTCACCTAAAAAAGGAAGACCAAAAATATACGGAAATATTAAATTACTTCCATTATACACCACCATTAGACCAGTATCGGAAGAAAAACATAAAGATATTATGAGTTTACTACCGTACATCCCTCCAGTTTTTCAGGAACATTTTAAGAATCTTAAATACTCGAAATAATGATAAAAATGGATTACTGTTTAAAAATAATTAATAAATGTAATAAATGTTCACGAATTATTTCAATCAAATTATTGTTTCAAATAAAACTCAAAGTTCTTTATTGCTTTAAGTCATTTACAGGACATTCAGTTAATTTTGAAAATGGTCTAAGTCAATTCAATCTTTAAAAATAATATTATCGTATAAAATTCACACAAAATTTCATATTCATAGTAAATTTCCATTAATTAAGACTAATAAAATTATAAATTAAAATGTCGCATAATGTAAAAATATTTTTTAATTTATTCAAATGCAATTCATTAAATATCTCGAAACAAGAAATATATGACTTAGACCACTTTCATAATTATGGGCACATATAAGCGAACATTTAATAATTCTATAAAATTTCTCACATTAGTATAAGTTACGTAAAGAGCGCATGATAACGAAATATTTTCGCCAGCGCAACCGGTATTGATTACATGAATGCGGCTTATTGGTTTTCTCGTTTTATCAATTGTTTTACAAATCGTTCCCAGCTTATCACGTTGCATTTCTTTCTTTGTGCAAATAATTGTTACGAGTTCTTCATTCGCAAATTGACGGTATCTTCGACATGTTCGTCGTTGGAAAAAATTGACATTTTCTATTGGCTGACACGATACGATGTAGGTCCTAAGTTCAATAATAACGTCGCTGATGTTTGCATCATCTACTGAGACACTACGTATATATGTTAAATTAGTCATCCTACGAAAGCTCTCACAAACACAAATATTAATGTTCAGACACCGTTAAAACAGAATAATTACTTTGAAATTCATCAAAGCTGCTTAAATTTTGTTGAGACATCAGAAGAGTGTTCTCATTAGATGATATGCAAATATGGTCTTGATAAAAATGCAGTTTATAGAATTTACGAGAAAAAGAGTAAGGTCGTTTGTAACTTTTTTATCTAAGGCTCTAATGCTAATTTAAACAATATGTATTGTCTATTTCCTTAAGTTGTATACATACTAACAATTTCTCGAAATTGTTTAATACAAAAGCAAGCGGCAGGTATTGAAAGATGTAAAAATATATAGTCTTTTGACATTTATAGACTGGAAGTCCTGAAAACCTGAAATTTTCATTGTTCACATTTCGTAAAAACATTAAATAATTTCGATTAATTTTACACATATATATATATATATATATATATATTAATATCGATTATATCCTAACCACTGTACTATTCTCTATTTCTTTACATTATAATTTATAATTCTTTAAATATATGTATTTCAACACATATAATTATATAAAAATTATAAAATATATGGTATTAATTTAAAAGCCTAATATACGTACATATATATAAGATATTAAGTGACACAAAGCAACAGTTAGATCTATTAATCAAAAAAATTTTAGCTGACATTTTATAAACATTGTCCTGTTCTAAATTTCCCTATATTACAACGTACAATTGTTCATATTATGTAGAATGCGTGATACGAATAGTTGCATCATCAATAGCTTTTAAATACGTGATCTATTTAGTCGTATAAATAATCAGTTAGACTCATGTTTCACGCATAGGTCACATAACGAGTTTCAACGATTGAATAATTGGAGAATAATAAACGTGTGATAAATCCAGCGTAAAGCATGACTTAATAATACGATGCCTTCTGTTCTAATTTAGTATCAGCTTTACGATATTTGCATCGACAGGACGAACAATTATTTAAACTCTGTTCAATATACGCATATATGCAAGTGTAGAAACAGAAGACACCTTGCAGGTAGTAATTTGCGGATCACTATTTAACACAACATGGTTATGGCATTGCATTAATGCGCTGTACATTAAACCAGATTGACGTTAAATACGTAGCCAGCATGCGAATATTTAATATGTGAGTATAAGTAATGAACGGGGTCATCCAATCATCACGCTACAATTTTCGCTGTAATTCGTGTAACTTATGAAAGTGTTGTTTGCAGCGTATCTTTAACAGGTTGACTGCCAAATATATTTTGTCTTTGTTTCCTGCGAAGATCAAAAGTCAACGAATTTTTCCACGCGTACCTGCATAAGGTTTTTTTCTTTTTGTGCCGCTGCTGCGTGCGTGTAATTAACACGTTAATTGCCGCGTCACCGGTATTCGCGTGACGGTAAAAATCTTGATTTTTGAGTTACTGCGCTTAAGTGCTTCCGAGGTAAGTTAGTAGGTATTTCGAAAGATATTTCACAGGATATAATAACACTATTAAATTATTATAACAGTAACGTTAACCATGCGTCATTGCAAAAAATATATTTGAAAAATAAGAAATAATTTTCAAAGCTCACACGCTTTCTTAGATAGGGTAAAGTACGCAGTGATTGACCGCTTAACCAGTTAACTGTGATTGACGAGTATACTCGTCATGGGGAAGCGACACGATTTTGTGTATTGAAGAGTATACTCGTCATGCGTATAAAGCAGTGACCAGTGGCTATTTAAATTGCAATTTTTGAGAAAAACAAAGCATATTCTCAAATTTTAAGATGTTTAGAATATTTTAAGGCTATGCCGGAATAAAACAAACAAATAAAAAACATAAATAGTTTGAGATGAACTCATGCGTCCCCATATGCACTGGTTGAAACAGTTTACCAGTTCGCATAATGAATTAATTTATGTGCGTTGATGTTTTTTAGATGTTAACCTAAAAGGAGCAAAGGCAAAAGTCAAAAAGTTTATTTATAATATAATTCCTTCAGGTATGGTCAGTCATGGGAGAAATACGTGACGCCGACCAGGCGCTGAGCCTATTGATAGTTGCTGGCCCGAAGTTTATTTTATTGCGTTTTTAGTTTAATGTGTATGTAATATATGCTTACTTTAACCAAATAAGTAAATGTTAGTAATAAAATTTTCAATTTTATAAAATAAACCCATCTTTCTTATCCAATTTCTTACCACCGCAACTTACTCTGTGATTGACGAATATACCCGTCATGGCTCGATTCTGGCGACACAAAACAGCGCGCACTCTTAAACGAAGACGCCACAGTTAACTGGTCAAGAATAGTGATTGAATGAAAGGCACATAATTTAAACATGTAATGTCGCATTCATTATTTTTTAGCATATTAGGACGGAAAAATGTTGTAAGAACATGTTCAGCCTGCAACGATACAGAAACAAAATTTTATTTATTAATAACACAACGATGAATTTAATTTTGCCAATTAATAGTGATTGACCGCAGAAATCACAGTCATTGACCGTGTTATTTACAGTTGTTGACCACCTTGTAAATTTGTGAGAAATTACGAAGATTTATGCGGTTACTTTTACTGTATTACCTTTAAATGTTATCGGATATAATTTTCGACGCTGAAACGTATCAGTATGTTGAAATAAAAGCGCAAAAATGAAATACGTATGCGACCAATGCGACACGGTGCGCCTTTTAGTTATGCTCATAAAAAAAACAAAGGAACGCTAAAGACAGAAGCCTGTGGATATCATGACAACCGCAAACAAGACGATTTCCATGCAGCATACGGGTATTGAATTACAATGATTTTTACGCGATTAAACTGATTAAATCTATCAGTGGTCAATTACTGTCAAAATCCATTGCCACGAATATAGTAATTGACCACCCTAGTACTATCGAATAATTAGGATATTAAGAAACCGGGACGGATACAAAACCTTTAGTGAGGTTATTCCATCACATACAAATCATATATTTTTTCAGAAATACTATATAGACTGCAAAATGATTACAAATTCACCAGTCTTTTCTAAAAGATATCGTTAAGCACTTACCCCTTTCTCTTAAGAAATCTGTAACAATTATTTCACAGCATGTTATTAACCCATTTGCATAATTTGACGGAATAATCCGCAAACCAAAACTGATCATTATCACCGGGAGCGGATAAATCTGCACACAATAATTTTTTGTTTTCAGCTTATCAGCAATCGCTAAAGAGTCTGTACGATAAACAAACAATAAAGAATTTTTGTGTAAAATATTATTTTTCTTAATTTTCTGATTGTAAGTTCAAAATAATAAAATAATAAAAAAAATAATAGATAATAAAATTTAACAAAATTAGGTTACCATAATGAATTACAGTTCGGATTCGGATTCAAGTATAGAAATGCAAATATCCCATAAGCGTAAACGTGCCATAGCTCTAATAGATAGTAGTGAAGATGACCAGCCCGATAATATTGAAACTGGAGATTCTTTATGGGAAAAACGAAATTGTATGCCAACATTACATGATTTTACTACCGTAAATGGTGTAACCATCAATGTCAATGGAATGTCCAGGCGCGATGTTTTCGAATTATTTTTCAACGTGGAACTAGTCCAAAAAATAGTTCTGGAAAATACGAGGAATATACAATAATTTGAATAACCCTATAACATTACTTCCAATGAGAATAAACAGTAAAAGTTTTCCTTGCGCATGCTGGTATCGGCAACGTTTAGCTGCACATGTCAGATTTTTTAGTAAGATTGCGGATTTAGAGCGATGGTGCAAATGGGTTAAATATTATCGGATATAATTTTCGACGGTAGCATCACGCTGAAACGTATCAGCATGTTGAAATAAAAGCGCAAAAATTAAATACGGATGCGGCCAATGCGACACCGTGCGCCTTTTAGTTACGCTCATAAAAAAAAACAAAGGAACGCTAAAGACAGAAGCCTGTGGATATCATGAAAACCGTAAACAAGACGGTTTCCATGCAGGATACGGGTATTCAATTATTTACAATGATTTTTACGCGATTAAACTGATTAAATCTACCAGTAGTCAATTACTGTCAAAATCCATTGCCACGAATATGGTGATTGACCACCCTAGTACTATTGGATAATTACGATATTAGGAAACCGGAACGGATACAAAACCTTTAATGAGGTTATTCCATCACATACAAGTCATGTATTTTTTCAGAAATACTATATACACTGCAAAATGATTACAAATTCACCAGTCTTTTCTAAAAGATATCGTTAAGCACCCCTTTTTAAGTTACCCCTTTCTCTTAACACTTGGCATGCGGGCAACGTATTTTTACGTTTTTTGCGGTCTGTCACTGGAGCGCGGGTCACGTAAAAATACGTATTTAGTAGATTTGTGGTGGTAAGTGGGTATCTACCACAAATCTACTAAATACGTATAATTATATGAATGTGTGACATTATATGCGTGTTGTTTGCGTTGCTAGGCAACGGTTCGAATTTTTTCTTCCCATATGTTATAATTGTTGAGTTACTCGGTCTTTTGCTGAGTTATTTCGTCTTCAATCGAATTCCTAACTTCAGAATGTACAAGTCGTGTTTTGTCAACTTGAAGCTTGGTTTTTTATTATTGATTACAAAATTGATAAAATCAACCGTTGTGACAAAAATAGCGATGAAGAAATATGCGCCGACAGATTATTGGACTTTTCGTATGATAGTGTAGAAAATTTTAAAAATCGTTTCATTTATGATTTCGGAAACATATCGTTTTTTTTGTTAAATAATCATACAGTATATATTTAAGTGTAAAATAAAAAAAGTTTCGTTCATAAAAACGAAGTAGTTTTCGATTTACTGCGATTTTTCTGAATAAACAAACTTCCGCGTGATTCACGAAAAAACCACGCGTAATTCGGCGGCGAAGTATACCCGCATGCCAAGTGTTAAGAAATCTGTAACAATTCTTTCACAGCATGTTATTAATCACCGGTAATCTACAGAAGAATTCTGTATTGCAAGACGGTCACATACAGAATGCGCTTTACACTGATATTGAAAACAATGAAAATATACCTATAGCGATCTTCAGATATTCGTTCATGAACGCAGAACGGTCAATCACTGTATACCGATTAATCACTGTCTACTTTACCCTACTTCGAGATACTTTTGAGAAAAGATTTTCAACTGACTGCGTGTTCCTGAAACGTTTCGATGTAAACGTGCTTATCTTCTCCTACGATAACAAACAATAGGTCCACTATGATTTTTCAGTATAGATTTTCAACTCGATTAAAATCCCTAGACATCTTGTTAAAAATGTAACAATCTTCTACTACGATAAGAAAAAATTTGCGCATGGTGTAACAGCGTGCCTGGCTTCACGAAAAATTTTCTTATAATCTTGCGTGCCAATCAACGTGTTAAGAGACAAAACCGGCCTTCCTTATCTCCCATGTCTTATCTATACTGGAGATCATTTTTATTCATAGAAATTGAAGCCGTTGACTGTGCTAGATTACAATATAGGAACGGGTCGCATTGATATTTATGATGAATCTGCTTGTTATGATATTTGATATTTATTCTTAATATATATATATTCTTGATATATATTCTTATGATATGATATTTATGTACCGAAATGTATGTATTTATTTCTGGGATTATTACTTGAAACTGGTTTCACAGTTTATGAAATTGCGACCGAACACAATATTAAAATGACGTTTTTCAGGGAATTATTAAACCGTTAAGTACTTACTTCATTATTGTATTCATCAAATACAAAAAAATATATGAATCGTTCCCCTTTATGTAAAAAAAAAAGTCGTTTTTCACTTTGGGGAAACGTGGTACCTACAGTGTTAACAACGTCACATCAGTTTTAAAAAGAATATTAGTATCTCAGCTTTAACTGCGTATCTGTTTCCGTACAGATTATTTGTAAGTAACGTTTACCTGATGTATCTGTATGTCAGGCTTTAAATCTACACTAAAATATAAACGCGGTTAGTGTGAATAAGTTACCACAGAAATAGCCACTTGTAATTTGCATTAATAAAAAATAATAAATCTCTGACAATATATATAATATAATAATCAATAAATAAGTATATATAATATAAAATAATATAATATAAAATATAATAAATAATATTAAAATAATAAAATAATGAATAAATAAATATAATATAATAATGATTTTCTGTAAATATCTATTAATTGACAATTATTATTACCAACTTGCTTTTAATATCTTGAGGCACATTGACACATATGTATAGGTTTAGTTTTTTCATTTTTATAACGCTCAGTAACCACATATGGGTTCATTATGTTTTTAATAAATTTGATGTTTTTTTTATTCTTTTTCACTTTTTTAACTAGTAGCGACATAAAATAATAAATAAAACGTAATCAAAGAAAAAGTAAAGTAAGTTTTCTCTCTCCGTAAATAAATCGTGGCTGAAACGATTAGAAACTCGTCCGCGTAACTACGCGTATGTCTTAGACGAAAAATAGACAGAACTGGGCAATCTAATTTATGAAGCTATGGTACTAATATATTGTTGCGTTATCACTTTCAACTGCGTCTGTTTAACAACAATTATGTTCCGCTGCAAGGTGTTGCGTGCTATGGCACAAGAAAAGGAGCAGAATTGGTAAAAGGGAGGTAAAAACGGATGTGTTTTGTTACTACCACAAGCGTCAAAAATATGACAATTTCAAATACGTCTGTTCAATAATCTTAACATGCTATCATAAGAAATTGGACATAAATATCACACGCCGAATATACCTTGCCTTTTTTATGCTAACATATAATATTTATCTACTATATCTACACCGACGTAAAGAAAAAAAGCAGAATTGATAAAAAAAGGCAAAAACAGATGTTTTTTGTTATTACCACAAGCGTAAAAAATATAACAATTTCAAATACGTCTGTTCAATAATCTTAATGTGCCCTCATAAGAAATTGAACATAAATATCACACTCTCCATATACGTTGCCTTTTTTATGTTAACATATAATATTTATCTACTGTATCTACACCGGCGTAAAGAAAAGGAGCAGAATTGATAGAAAGAAGGTAAAAACGGATGTTTTTTGTTACTACCGCAAGCATAAAAAATATAACAATTTCAAATATGTCTGTTCAATAATCTTAATATGCTATTATAAGGAATTGAACATAAATATTACACGCCCAATATACCTTGCCTTTTTTATGCTAACATATAATATTTATCTACTATATCTACACCGGCGTAAAGAAAAGGAGCAGAATTGATAAAAAGAAGGCAAAAACGGATGTTTTTTGTTACTACCGCAAGCGTAAAAAATATGACAATTTCAAATACGTCTGTTCAATAATCTTAATATGCTATCATAAGAAATTGTACATAAATATCACACACCCAGTATACCTTGCCTTTTTTAAGCTAACATATAATATTTTTCTTCTATATCTAGACCGACGTAAAAAAAAAGAGTAGAATTAATTAAAAAAAGGCAAAAACGGATGTTTTTTTATTACTACCGCAAGCGTCAAAAATATGACAATATCAAATACATCTGTTCAATAATGTTAATATGCTATCATAAGAAACTGAACATAAATATCACAGGCTCAATATACCTTGCCTTTTTTATGCTAACATATAATATTTATCTACTATACCTACACCGACGTAAAGAAAAGGAGTAGAATTGATTAAAAGAAGGCAAAAACAGATGTTTTTTGCTACTACCGGAAGCGTAAAAAATATAACAATTTAAAATACATCTGTTCAATAATCTTAATATGCTATCATAAGAAATTAAACATAAATATCACACGCCCAATATACCTTGCCTTCTTTATGCTAACATATAATATTTATCTACTATATCTACACCGGCGTAAAGAAAAGGAGCAGAATTGATAAAAACCTTTTGAAGGCAAAAAATGGATGTTTTTCGTTCGCGATTTCGCAAGCGTAAAAAATATAACAATTTCAAACATGTCTGTTCAATAATCTTAATATGCTATCATAGGAAATTGAACATAAATATCACATATAATATTTATCTAAAATATACCATTTATCTAAAATATCTGCATCGATGTAAAAAAAAGGAGCAGAATTAATAAAAAGAAGGCAAAAGCGGATGTTCTTTGTTCCTACCGCAAATCTAAAAAATAAAACAATTTAAAATACCCCTGTTCAAAAATCTTAATGTATTCTCATAAGAAATTGAACATACATATTACACGCTCAATATACCTTGCCTTTCTTATGTTAACATATAATATTTATCTGCCATATCTACACCGACGTAAAGAAGGGGAACAGAATTGGTAAAAAGAAGACAAAAACGGATGTTTTTTGTTACTACCACAAGCCTAAAAAATATAACAATTTCAAATACGTCTGTTTAATAATCTTAATACATTATCATAAGAAATTGAACATAAATATCACAAGTCCAATACACCTTGTTTTCCTTATATTAATATGTAATATTTGTCTAGTACATCTACATCGGCGTAAAGAGAAAGACGCATCTTCTCAGCAACAGACCTTTTTGGGGTTAGAAATGTCACGCGATTATTAATAAATTTTCGCATTCGCGATTTCGACTAAGTCTGTTTAACGATATTTATACTCCGTCTGAGAGCACTGCGTACGTCGACACGGGAAAAAGGGTAGGATTTATCGAGAGAGTAGGCAAAGACGAGTGTTCTTAGTGAAACGGCGTGATAAATGATTGTAGGAAGCGCTGACGTTGATTCAGTTTGTATAGGCATCCATTTAACAACAGTGAGGTAGGAGTCGGAAGAGGAAGAAGAGCGAAATAGATTTAATGGGGGCAACAGTGTTGATAAATTTCCTTTAACGCGCAAATCTCCTCTGAGATATATTAAACTTGTTTGGATACCTTGTACTTTCTTCAGTAGGAATCTGTACGTTAATAAATAAAATCCAAATAAAGTGTTCGATAGTCAGCAGTTTATTTTAATTTTATTTAATTGATTGAGACATCTGTCGCCGCTAATAATCAACACATTGTGTCTAAATTATTTTAATTACATTTAATCGCCAGTTAAATTTTTATTATCTGTATATATTGACAATCGCCGGAGACCTCATTTTTCAATCTGTACGCAATAAATAAAATCGGATAAAGGCAAAAGTAATTTATTTTATTAGATAATTAGAGATCTGGCGGAATCTTTTTAAACGACGTATACTGAAACTCCTGTAGTTTTCATGTGGGATCGATACATTAATGGAACAAGTGCGAAGAATATAAATAATATATCAATTTGAATAAAGTTAAAATAAAACATTGTGTCTAAATGATTTTAATTACATTTAATTGGTTGTTAAATTTCTTATTGTCAAATCTGTATATATTGAACTTGTGTCGAAACCTTGTAGATTCTTCAGTAAGAATCTGTACGTTAATAAATAAAATCCAAATAAAGCGTTCGGTCGTTTGCAGTTTATTTTAATTTTACTTAATTGGTTGAGAGATCTGTCATCGCTATTTTTTTTTTAGAACCTCAATATGCTTAAAACTCCTGTAGTTTTCATAACAGGAATCAGTACATTAATGAATCAAGTGCGAAAAATATAAATAATATGTCAATTTGAATAAAGTTAAAATAAAACATTGTGTCTAAATTATTTTAATTACATTTAATCGGTTGTTAAATTTCTTATTGTCAAATCTGTATATATTGAACTTGTGTCGAAACCTTGTAGTTTCTTCAGTAAGAATCTGTACGTTAATAAATAAAATCCAAATAAAGTGTTCGATAGTCAGCAGTTTATTTTAATTTTATTTAATTGGTTGAGAGATCTGTCGTCGCTATTTTTTTTTAGAACCTCAATATACTTAAAACTCCTGTAGTTTTCATAACAGGAATCGATACATTAATGGAACAAGTGCGATATAAATAATATATCATTTGAATAAAGTTAAAATAAAACATTGTGTCTAAATTATTTTAATTACATTTAATCGGTTGTTAAATTTCTTATTGTCAAATCTGTATATATTGAACTTGTGTCGAAACCTTGTAGTTTCTTCAGTAAGAATCTGTACGTTAATAAATAAAATCCAAATAAAGTGTTCGATAGTCAGCAGTTTATTTTAATTTTATTTAATTGGTTGAGAGATCTGTCATCGCCAAATTTTTTTTAGAACCTCAATATACCTAAAACTCCTGTAGTTTTCATAACAGGAATCGATACATTAATGGAACAAGTGCGAAGAATATAAATAATATGTCAATTTGAATAAAGTTAAAATAAAACATTGTGTCTAAATTATTTTAATTACATTTAATCGGTTGTTAAATTTCTTATTGTCAAATCTGTATATATTGAACTTGTGTCGAAACCTTGTAGTTTCTTCAGTAAGAATCTGTACGTTAATAAATAAAATCCAAATAAAGTGTTCGATAGTCAGCAGTTTATTTTAATTTTATTTAATTGGTTGAGACATCTGTCGTCGCTAATTTTTTTTAGAACCTCAATATACTTAAAACTCCTGTAGTTTTCATAACAGGAATCGATAAATTAATGGAACAACTGCGAAAAATATAAATAATATGTCAATTTGAATAAAGTTAAAATAAAACATTGTGTCTAAATTATTTTAATTACATTTAATCGGTTGTTAAATTTCTTATTGTCAAATCTGTATATATTGAACTTGTGTCGAAACCCTGTAGTTTCTTCAGTAGGAATCTGTGCGTTAAAAAATAAAATCCAAATAAAGTGTTCGATAGTCAGCAGTTTATTTTAATTTCATTTAATTGATTGAGAGATCTGTCGCCGCTAATTTTTTTTAGAACCTCAATATACTTAAAACTCCTGTAGTTTTCATAACAGGAATCGATACATTAATGGAACAAGTGCGAAGAATATAAATAATATGTCAATTTGAATAAAGTTAAAATAAAACATTGTGTCTAAATTATTTTAATTACATTTAATCGGTTGTTAAATTTCTTATTGTCAAATCTGTATATATTGAACTTGTGTCGAAACCTTGTAGTTTCTTCAGTAGGAATCTGTACGTTAATAAATAAAATCCAAATAAAGTGTTCGATAGTCAGCAGTTTATTTTAATTTAATTTAATTGATTGAGAGATCTGTCGCCGCTAAATTTTTTTAGAACCTCAATATACTAAAACTCCTGTACAAATATCGATACATTAATGGAACATAAAGAATATAAATAATATGTCAATTTGAATAAAGTTAAAATAAAACATTGCGTCTAAATTATTTTAAATAGATTTAATCGGTTGTTAAATTTCTTATTGCCAAATCTGGATATATTGAACTTGTTTCGAAACCCTGTAGTTTCTTCAGTAGGAATCTGTACGTTAATCAATAAAATTCAAGTAAAGCGTTCAAACGCCAGCAGTTTATTTTTATTTAGTTTAATTGGTTGAGAGACCTGTTGTCGCCAAATATTTTTAGCGCAATATGCTTAAATTGACAAATATGTAAATTTAAATAAAATTAAAATAGAAGTGAAATAAACATTTGCATTGTATCCAAATTAATTTAATTAGATTTAATCGATTGTTAAATTTCTTATTGCCAAATCTGTATATATTGAACTTGATTTGAAACCCTGTAGTTTCTTCGGTAGGAATTTGTGCATTAATAAATAAAATTCAAATAAAGCGTTCAAACGCCTGCAGTTTATTTTAATTTCATTTAATTGGTTAAGGACCTGTCGTCGCCAAATTTTTGTTAAAACCTCAATATGCTTAAAACTCCAGCAGTTTTCACAACAGGAATCAATACATTAATAAATGAAGTGCGAAAAATATGAATAATATGTAAATTTAAATAAAATTAAAATAAAACAGAAATAAATATTTGCATTGTGTCTAAATTATTTTAATTAAATTTAATCGATTGATAAATTTCTTATTGTCAAATCTGTATATATTAAACTTGTTTCAAAACCCTGTAGTTTCTTCAGTAGGAATATGTACGTTAATAAATTACATTTGACCATGTAAACGCTGAATAAATATCAATCAAATTAAAATAAATTTGATACGATGAAACTTTTTATTTGAATTTTATTTTAATTTGATTTTAATTTGATTAAAAATCTTGAAATTAAAATAAACCCGATACGGTGCACATTTTTATTTTTATTTGATTTAAATTTCCATATTGTTTATATTCTCGCATTTTGTTTATTAATGCACACATTTTTAATAAGAGTGCCATAGGTTTGCGAAACGTGTTGAGGACACACAGAAAATTTCACAAGTAGAAATCTCTCAACCGAGAAGAAGCTTTCCACTTTAATTCATTACGAGGCGGATGGAAAATTTCGGTTTTGCTATGAAAATAGACGTCTTTGTTATAATATTCTTATATGCTATGATGCTAGTAAATATCAATCTATGATAAATATGAAAGAACAAGTTCTAACGACAAAACTTTGTAACCTGGTCCACCTATGACAAAGTAAAGGTCTCCGTTATTGCAAACGAATGGGATATAAAACTAAAGCTCAAAATATCAATACTTTTATCCATGCTGAAATGTGCCCATAATTATGAAAGTGGTCTAAGTCAAAATTTAAAAAAAATGAGTTTATCAGTTATTTCATACCACATTATTTTTAACTAAATTTATTCAATGTAATTTTTACCAAATTGTCAAAAATGAACCATTAGATAGTGGTTGTAATTTCAACATTATATGGAATTCATTTAGTTTTAATTATGAAAGTGGTCTAAGTCAAAAATTTAAATAAATTATATAAACAACATGAAAATGGCACGTGGCCTTCTTTGACGCGTTTCTGAACTACATAATAAAATAAATGACAATCAAATTTTAATAATAACGACAACTTCATTACTAGAAGAATCAATAACAAGAAGATAAAAAATCATGAATCTGTCGCTTGGCTACAAATTCAATGGATGAGATTTTGAAAAATGAACCTTATAAAATGTTCTATAAAACATCTTTAGATGATTCTAAATTTCACGTTTTGGATCTTTCACCTAAAAAAGGAAGACCAAAAATATACGGAAATATATATACTTCCATTATACACCACCATTAGACCAGTATCGGAAGAAAAACATAAAGATATTATGAGTTTACTACCGTACATCCCTCCAGTTTTTCAGAAACATTTTAAGAATCTTAAATACTCGAAATAATGATAAAAATGGATTACTGTTTAAAAATAATTAATAAATGTAATAAATGTTCACGAATTATTTCAATCAAATTATTGTTTCAAATAAAACTCAAAGTTCTTTATTGCTTTAAGTCATTTATAGGACATTCAGTTAATTTTGAAAATGGTCTAAGTCAATTCAATCTTTAAAAATAATATTATCGTATAAAATTCACACAAAATTTCATATTCATAGTAAATTTCCATTAATTAAGACTAATAAAATTATAAATTAAAATGTCGCATAATGTAAAAATATTTTTTAATTTATTCAAATGCAATTCATTAAATATCTCGAGACAAGAAATATATGACTTAGACCACTTTCATAATTATGGGCACAAATATAAGAAATAATTTTTTCTTCAGATATTGTCTCTGAACTTGACCATCCAATTTTAATCAACAATAAGCATGAATTGTTAAAAAAAACTGGCGCATAACACAAATTGGCGGCACGATTTTCAACGTATACACATGTATGTAGGATGTGTGATTTTGTACGAACGAGTAATGAGAAAGTGTGCGTATGAGAGAGAGAGAAAGCGAGAGTGAGAGAGTGAGAAAGAATGCATGTATCTATTTTGTTATTAGGAATGTTCTCGAAACCAATCAGTATAAAAGTGTTGAGCGCGATAATAAAAGAAGTGAGTCTTTGCGAAACCTTCAAGCGTAATAGTATGTGCATCATAGCGAATATTTAGAGATTATCAGCGAATGCGTTTAGTGAGTTTTGAGCGAACATTTATTAGCGTTTAATACAAAAGTAAAACATTACAACCATTACTTTTGTGTTTAAAACTGTTTAATATATCATTCCAATCAAAAATCCTACATGTATTCTCTAATGTAATCATCAAATGATAAAATCATAATTTCTTTACTGTAACTATTTATAGTAGCGTTTAACTGCGCATTATATATACGTCCATTCTTACAAAACTACGCACATAATCACCAAAAACCAAAAAGAATTCTCTAAAAACTTTCAAGCCGGCCTATTAAGTATTCGTTTCTCTACAAATTCGCCAAAAAGTCTCATTTTTATGCGCTGAAAATAAAACTCCCGTTGATACATAACTTTTTTCTCATGAGCGCCTTAGTCTGGTCAATATGTTTTATTTTTTATTTTTTATTTTTATGTACTATAGTGCTCAAATATTATAAACTTATAGTTTGACTTCGCCTGTTGTTAAGAATTTGCGAAGATCTTCCCCTTTTCACTCATAATGCGACTCTAGTTCTACAGTTTAAATTGTAATATTAACTCTGGGTTTTCCGATCGATTTTAAGCCTTCGTTTATATTTGCTGTAGATTTGCACATTATTATATGTGAAAATGGATACCCAAACCACACCTTAATATAATAAAAGAAGGTTAACGAAAAATACATAACGTATGACGTACAAACATTATTATATTACATTATTAGTATTGTATTGTTAATAATATATTATATTATTTTTATCATGATATATTATATTTTTTTGGAAATCTAAACAATGGCATATCAAATAAGTGAAGATGTTGTTTCGTAGTATTACTTTGCTTTACAATTATTACTTTGTTTTATGATTATATTGATTTGTTTTATGATCGAAAAAGGACAACAACAATCACATGCTTTTTGTATTTTACTACTTCGTTCCGTTCGATATAACTGCAGACCTACAGGAGACAAGACAATCGTGTTACAACACTTTAATCATAATTTTTATATCAAACGGCACTATCATAACAACGTTTTTATCTCCAATTTTTCAAGGTCATGACGAGGTCACCTTGTGTCTTTCAAACGAAATGCTATATTTTTGTTTCGATATTAAGGAAATATGGAAATAAAAGAAGTTCAGCATATGTTTTTGAAATTACTTTTGACGCAATTCAATGTAGTAAAAACAAAATGTTCGCCTTATTAAATATTAAGATACCGAATACAATTGAAATTAGCAAATAACATCGGACGGATAATAAATATAATCGAATGTGTAACAAATAACAAACAATAAGATGCAACTGACCGTTGGTTTCTTTATTGGGTTACAAAACAAAATTTATAACAGTATGAAAAGAACTCGGAATCTCACAATCAAAGAATAACTATTATTTAAATTCATTTTTCATATTATTAAATAAAAATCTTCAATGTATGTCCCATAATTTATTATTATCAAGATTCAAGTAATGTTTCACTTATTTTACACAATTTTGTATAGACTCGTAAAGAGAGAATTCATGTGTTCGAAAACATGTATAGCGCTAACTTTATTTCACCCCAAAAAATATAAACTTCAACCAAAAAGCAAGGGAATTATTTACATCGAAATGGTAGCCAAAGTTAAGCGATCCTTGTTTTCAAACATTGCGTTATTAACGCAAGTTTAACTCACGTCCTTATTCCAAAAACTGTCACGCTTTGAGGTTAATGAGTAAAATATCTACGTCCACAAAAATTGATGGCAAACACGCAGAATATCATGCGGATAATCGGAACATTAACAGAACATTAACAGACTCATAAATTTGTCAAACGCGCATACCCATGCAGGAAATATGCAAAACACGTAGAATAAAATATATATTATTATTACGCGAATGGCCACGTGAATATTTCAGTTACTACCTTTCGCGCAACAGTGGATTTTTCATTATTATACGCGTACACTGATTTATTGTGTCATTTGATTAAGCAAAGTGGTAGTAGAATAACTATAATTTAAATTCCTTTTTCATATTATAAAAGAAATCTTCAAAATATTCCCTATAATCTATTATTACTAAGATTCAAGTAATGTTTCACTTATTTAACACAATTTTGTATAGACTCGTAAAGAGAGAATTCATATGTTCTAAAACATGTGCTCCGCTAAATTTATTTCACCAAAAAGAAATATAAACTTCAACCAAAAAGGAAGGGAATTATTTACATCTAAATGGTAGCCAAAGTTAAGCGATCCTTGTTTTCAAACATTGCGTTATTAACGCAAGTTTAACTCACGTCCTTATTCCAAAAACTGTCACGCTTTGAGGTTAATGAGTAAAATATCTACATCCACAAAAATTGATGGCAAACACGCAGAATATCATGCGGATAATCGGAACATTAACAGAACATTAACAGACTCATAAATTTGTCAAACGCGCATACCCATGCAGGAAATATGCAAAACACGTAGAATAAAATATATATTATTATTACGCGAATGGCCACGTGAATATTTCAGTTACTACCTTTCGCGCAACAGTGGATTTTTCATTATTATATGCGTACACTGATTTATTGTGTCATTTGATTAAGCAAAGTGGCAGGATCTTCATAATATTAATCGTGTACTAATTAATTATTTATATTGATCAAATAACAACTCATTGACTGCCACGCGAATGTTTCACGTTTCACCTCCGGTACAACAATGAAGTTTTCATTATTATAGGCATGTACTGATTTATTGTGTAAGGTGATTAAAGAAAATGGTAGAATTTCCATTATGGTAATCACGTATTGATTAATCATTTATATTTATCAAATATTAACACGTTGAGTGCGACGCAAACTTTTCACGTTTTACCTCCGGCACAACAGTGAATTTTTCATTACTACAGGCACATATTGACTTATTGTGTAATGTGTTTAAGTAAAATCATAGAATTTTCATGATGTTAATCATATAGCGATAAATTATTGGGTAATACAATCAAATGAGACGGTCGAATTTTGATTATGTGGGGTGGTACGAAAATACTGGGTGAACTTTAGCTTATATCGAAAATGTCTCTAATATAATGGACTCTTTCTATTACTATTACAAATAACCAGTAATTGTAACACAAAAGATAGTAGTCCACAGAGTAAGTAGTATTAATAAAAAATGTTATTATATTGGAACACAGGTAATCTATAATAGTAATAAACACAGTCCATTAACCCGTTGCACTCCGAATTTTATTTCAATTTCGTTACCAGCAGCTCCCAACGCTTTTAAGTGTTTTATTTGAAATTTACTTTAACTAAAAATATAAAGCAATTTAAATAAATAAAGGAAGAAACAAATTCACTTAAATACCAATTTTATTTACAGTATTGTCGTATATTGACATTTTCAAGGGTATGATATCTTTTGAAAGAACTTGCAAGATGTAACCCTGATTTTCTTTCACACGTTTCACAAAAATAGGTGGTTCTCTTTTTCCTCCAGATGTTTTTCTATTTGAGTAAACTGCACAGTCTTTGTGTTTTCCTTCGGGATGTAGGAAGATTAAATGAGGCTTTCCATCTAAGCGATCGTGTTTATCATGTGTTCCAGGCCTCCCCAATTTCATATTTGGATGACGACAATCACGAATTAGCATTGACAAAATCTTTTCGCGAAATTTTTTGTGGGCTATAGGTTCTGTTCCTTGGTTTTTTGTTTTTTCTTTGTATAAAATATACGCATTTACCATGGAGATTTCTAATCCCCAAAAGAAATATTCCCTCCACCACTTGAGTGCTCGACGTAAAAAACAGTAAGATGTCGCGTATTGGTTCGCCACATCGACACCATCTATATTTTTATTATAATCTGTGATCACATCCAGTTCTTTTATTTCTCTTTGATTACCTGAATGTCTAACCCTTCTAGTGACATTGCGAGAGCGTCGATAACCTGTGCACGATATCTATTTATTTAGACATGAAAAAATGTCGAGTGGAGCTCGACAAAGGAGCTCCTGCCATAAAAACTGATGTCGAGTCACACTCGACATAGGAGTGCAAAGGGTTAAATTAGCAATCGAACCCGATATCGCACAAATGAGGAATAATTGTTTATTTATTTTTTTAATATTTGGATTTGTCACGTATTTTATAGACCTTTGAAGGGGAAACTCATAGTTCCAAAACATGTAGATTGCAGAATTTAGTTTGATAAACAATAAAATACACCTCAATCAAGGATGTAAGCAATTACCTATACTAAAATAGCAACCAAGATTGTGCGATCTTTATCTATAAAAAAATGTATCCTTTGCGATGCAACATATTCACACCCCCAGACCCAACCGACAAGTTTCTCTCTACTTCGAACATTTACCCACATATACTATAAATACATACAACACATATACTACAAAAAAACACTAACATTCGAATTGTGTATTGAAAACGCACACCACGCGAGCACTCGCTACATAAAAGCGTTAGTTTTGATGTTATATGTTCCATTTCCCTGCATCTGCGGTTTCGGTTGGCTGCGGTCAACCGTGGTATAAAAATATTATATGAAATTCTCCAGAAATAAACAAATCATAAGTATTGAATTGCACATTCGGACAATTCCGTAATGAATTAAAATGGCAAAGATAACAACACTCGGTTAGGGTGATTTAAAAAAGGTTTTACAACAAAAAACTGTAATTATTGTAGGATGTGTGATTTTGTACGAACGAGTAATGAGAAAGTGTGCGTATGAGAGAGAGAAAACGAGAGTGAGAGAGTGAGAAAGAATGCATGTATCTATATTTGTTATTAGGAATGTTCTAGAGAACAAGGAGACTATAATAAGTGTTGAGCGCGATATTGAAATAAGTGAGTCTCTTGACTGTGAAACCTTCAAATGTAACAGTGTGTGCATCATATGATCGAATATTTATTGAGATTTTTTGTGCGGTGGATCAGCGAATGCGTTTATTCGAAAATTTTATAAACATTTATTTTGCGTTTAATACAGAGTGAAGTGCGAGAAACATTACAACCATTACTTTTGTGTTTAAAACCGTTTAATATATCATTCCTAAAGAAATAAAAAATCCTTCATTATCGAAGATAGCCGTTTTCAAATCGTACATTAAATAGTTTCAACCATCGAAATCGTCGGATCTTGGTAATTCGATAATCTATTGTAATATTAGTAGTTGATGTTAACTTTTTAATTTGAGGAATGTATAAATCAAACTGTCATAGGTACATATGCATACAAAGGAAACATATGTGGGAGATTTAGTAGTATCAGTCCTTTGAGACATTCACTGAGGATTTTCGAACGTATTCCTTGAGAACAAAGGAGACTAATGTGTATATAAGTAATACATAATAGCATATTTGTGATGCAGGATCTCAGGTACAGGATCCTCTAGTTAAGACTGTGATAAAAATTGAAATGTAAGAGAAAGAGCGAGAGAGCATGGCGAGCGAAGGTCACCTATGATCCTCAATTATTATGTTGCTGTATCATAGGTGACGAGTTTGTTGAATAATTGTGTTGTGTGGTTGCATGGATGCCAGTTTAAAACAAAACGCCAGAAACAAAAAGACGCCAAAATTAAAAGACTAAATGATGAAAAGATGGAAAAACGAAAGTTTAAGAATCGAGACTAACGGGTGTTGCTTGTGTTATTATTACTTATAAATATTATAATGATAGTCCAGTTTCTAGTTTCACCTATCTAAATCCTACAATGATGACACAGTTTAACGAATTGTAATATCTGTTTATGTACGTAAAATCATATTGCATGTGTTCCATATATGAGCCGTTTATTTTGAAAGTGGCCTAACTCCATTTATCTTCAAATCGAGATAAATAACATTTACTGATGAATAACATGAATTTGTACATGTAATCATGGTAACCGGAAAATATTAAAAAACGGAGTTAGGCCACTTTCAAAATAAACGGCTCATAAGTTACTATACAATTCTATATATAATAGATTCTTATTTAGAGTAAGAATATGTGATTATGATTAATATTCTTGATAACACAGTTCAAAGCGCTCTACTTTTACCGGATTAATGCAAAAACTCTGTTATAGATATTTTATATAGGCCCCCATACAGTTTTAATACATTTTTATGAATCTTTTATTTCTATTTATGCGACCGTTTTTATTGGTTGTTCAATAATTACAGCAACAAACAAAATAATGTTTGTTTCGTTCTGGAACGAAATCTTACGCGCAGTATGATTAGAATTCAAAACGGACATACCTTTTAAAAATTAAATACAAACGGCATAATTAAAATTTAAAACAGACCTACCATTCAATAATAACGCGCTTTTAACTGTGCTCACAAGTTGATAATGCATTAATTTATTTGATTTTATCCTAAAGATCCGCAAAATTATTTACAACACTTGGGAATCGTCAAACTTTTATACTTACGACAGAAATGCAGTTGAAAGTACAGAAAAAGCGTTTCCATTAAATTGTGTATTGCGAGTTCTGAGGATGATGAGAAAAAGTAGATTCCAATCAATTTCTGGCACGTTCCAATGTATACCTATCGTCCATTCGTTGTCACAAATATTGAAAATACTCTGTATTCCCATTTTTTTAATAGCGTCAGATGGCACCGGCAATAGATAAAAAGCATTGCGACGGAAAATCCTGCAGACGGAACGTGCATGCACTCTTCTTGAGTTAACACATGCCCGGAAAGAAGCAACTCGTTAAAATACTTGCTGCATGACACACGGTGTGCTTGCGTTCATTAAGCACACGAAGAAATACCACCGTTCTACAGTTTGATACATGACGATGTAAATCCTGCACACAATGTACAACGGCTCTTGTTGCATTAACACATTCGCCTGCAGCAAAGCAATTAATTAAAACTGAAATATTGAATAAGCACGCAGTATACTTGCAATCACTAAGCACACGAAAAAATATTATAGCTAAGTACGGCAATCTGTGACGTAAATCTTGAATAGAACATACATTGATGTTTCTTATATATATTACGCACACAAAAATATGACCCGCGCAAAACCATGAGACACTTAATTGAACACACGTAAAATGCTATCATAATATAATAAGATCCATTACAGCCTAACACCTGGATAAAATGGACATTTCCACTTCTCACGTTAACATATGCCCGGAAAAAGGCAATGTGTATGCAAACGGAGGAAGAAAGTGTTATTAAACACATGAGAAATAGTATCATGGTATAATATAAATCATTACTACTAAAATCTTGTATATGATGCGCATCCACTTTATTTATATCTACATACGCCCGCAAAAATTCAATCCGTGCAAACACGACAAAATATTATTAAACGCATGATAAATGGTACCATAATACAAAACGATCCATCACGACTCAAATTCAGCACACAACGAACATTTTCTCCCCTTGCATTAACACACGCGCACAAAAAAGCAACGAACGCAACCCCATAAAAAACATCGATTACAACAACACAAAAAATACTATCGCGCCACAACACACGATCCATTAGAAAGAAAATCTGCCCGCAACAGTCATCCGGTCTTCTGCCATTAATGCATGCCCGCAAAAATGCTACCCGTGCAAACATGAAAAAATATTATTAAACGCATGTTAAATCGTATCATAATACAAAACGATCCATTACGACTCAAACTCAGGACACGACGAATATTCCCTTCCCGTCCATTAACATACGCACCCAAAGAAGCAACTAACGCAACCCCACAGAAAACATCGTTTTCAACAACACAAAAAATACTATCGCACTACAAAACACGATCCATTAGAAAGAAAATCTGCCCGCAAGAATCATCTAGTCTTCTGCCATTAACGCACGCCCACAAAAATCCAGTCCACGCAAACACGAAAAATATTATTAAACGCATGATAAATTGTATCATAATACAAAACAATCCATCACAACTCAAATTTAGCACACAACGAATATTTCCTTCCCTTGCATTAACGAACGCGCACAAAAAAAAAGCAACCAACGCAACCCCACAGAAAACATCATTTTCAACAACACAAAAAATACTATCGTCCTACAACACAGGATCCATTAGAAAGAAAGTCCTCCCGCAGTAGTTATCCAGTCTTCTGCCATTAATGCACGCTCGCAAAAATGTTATCCGTGCAAACACAAAAAAACATTATTAAACGCATGATAAATGGTAATATAATACAAAATGATCCATCACGACTCAAATTTAGCATTCCGTTTCCTTGCATTAACACACTCGCACAAAAAAAAACAACCAACGCAACCCCACAGAAAACATCGTTTTCAACAGCACACAAAATACTATCGCGCCATATCACACGATCCATTAGAAAGAAAATCTGCCCTTAATAGTCATCCAGTCTTCGACCATTAACGCACGCCCACAAAAATACAATCCGTGTAAACACGAAAAAATATTATTAAACGCATGATAAATGACATGATAACACAATACGACCTATTACGACTCAAATTCAGCATACAACGAACATTCCCTTTCCTTGCATTAACGCACGCCCTCAAAAATGCAATCCGTACAAACACGAAAAAATGTTATTAAAACCATGAGAAATGGTATCATAATACAAAACGATCCATTATGATTCAAATTCAGCACACAACGAACATCCGCTTCCCTTGCAGTAACACACTCGCACAAAAAAACAACCAACGCAACCCCACAGAAAACATCGTTTTCAACAACACAAAAAATACTATCGCGCCACACCACACGATCCATTAGAAAGAAAATCTGCCCGCAACAGTCATCCAGTCTTCTGCCATTAACGCACGCCCACAAAAACACAATCCGTGCACATAGCCAGAAAAAACATGAGTAAGCAGAGATAAAAATAGTGGGACATCCGTAGGTTGAAGGACGCGTTCACGGTCTCTCTCTTTCTCCTCGAGGCTGCTCTCTACATGCTGTCAAACGGATACTCGCTGTTGTCTCGTTGTACGGAGCAATGTGGTAAGCATCCACCACTCGCTAATGGATATTGCTCTTCTCTTGCCCGAACCACCTGACTTTGCCGGATGTCTACTCACGTTTCGGATAAATTAGAAGATCCTCTCTTTCTCTCCGGGCTTCTTACCGTCCGCGCCCGTCTCTCTCCCTCTTCCTATCCTCCCATCCAGAATTCTCCGGCTCTTGCAGGACGACGTGGGAGAAGCGCCATTTGCATGACAAACGGCCGGCACGACGCGCATTTCCGGCATCCAATTTGCACCCGCAGCCTTTAGCGGTAACGTTCGAATAATTTCGTCAATATCGTTTGCCTATAGCGCTCGCCCTTTTTTTTATATCACACCTGATCAATACCCGTCTGTCCGGCCAGACCGTTCTCAGTACTCGTTAACTCGTCAAAGCGTGTGTTGCCGCGCCTTCTGCAAAACTCGTTACTTTTCGAATGCCGAGGCACTGGGCGAATTATCTCGCGCCGCGATGGAATAGATAATGCGGATTGGCAATTTCGGGGCTACGACTCTCAGAAATGAGAGAGGGACGAGATGCTTCGGGCTTCGAGTCAGTCAGGCGTGGCAGATAAACTTATTTAGTTGACAGTAGGTTTACGAGAACCGGCAATTTGACGGATTACGTCATGGGAGAGGTTTTGGATTGCATAAGTAAAATGACAGAAATTGTTACTATTATTTGCGCGGAATGTTTGATGGGGTGTGGTAGAGGAATGATACGAATATACAGGGTGTCGGACGTAAGGGCCGTTCGATGTATCTATTGACAAAACTGTTACTTTTATCCCCAATTTTTATTTAAAATGTCATTGTAATAACAAAATGATTTATCCTCGATTTTCCAAGATCATACAATAGTTATTTTGTATTTTGTACGTAAAATAGTACATTCATGTTTTGGTAATGAGAAAAGACAGGAAAATTATATTTGGCATATGTCTTTGAAATTATATTGAGGCAACTTAAAGTTGCAAAAACAAAAAAGAAATAGAAGTTAATGTTAGTGCGTTCTCTACCAACTGCTTCCAACTAGCAATTAGAGGATCCGACTCAATTTTCCAAATTCATATCATGGTCCTTTTGTATTTTATCCGCAAAATAGTACATACCTTGTAGAGGAATGATACGAATATACAGGGTGTCGCATGTAAGGGCGTTCGATGTACCTATTGACAAAACTGTTACTTTTATCCCCAATTTTTATTTAAAATGTTATGGTAATAACAAAATTGTTTATCCTCAATTTTCCAAGATCATATCACGGTCCTTTTGTATTTTATCCGCAAAATAGTACATACCTTGTAGAGGAATGATACGAATATTCAGGGTGTCGCATGTAAGGCCGTTCGATGTACCTACTGATAAAACTGTTACTTTTATATCCAGTTTTTATTTAAAATGTTATGGTAATAACAAAATTGTTTATCCTCAATTTTCCAAGATCATATCATGGTCCTTTTGTATTTTATCCGCAAAATAGTACATACCTTGTAGAGGAATGATACGAATATTCAGGGTGTCGGACGTAAGGACGTTCGATGTACCTACTGATAAAACTGTTACTTTTATACCCAATTTTTATTTAAAATGTCATGGTAATAACAAAATTGTTTGTCCTCAATTTTCCAAGATCATATCATGGTCCTTTGGTATTTTATCCGCAAAATAGTACATACCTTGTAGAAGAATGATACGAATATTCAGGGTGTCGCATGTAAGGGCCGTTCGATGTACCTACTGACAAAACTGTTACTTTTATCCCCAATTTTTATTTAAAATGTTATGGTAATAACAAAATTGTTTATCCTCAATTTTCCAAGATCATATCATGGTCCTTTTGTACTTTATCCGCAAAATAGTACGTACCTTGTACAGGAATGATACGAATATTCAGGGTGTCGCATGTAAGGGCCGTTCGATGTACCTATTGACAAAACTGTTACTTTTATCCCCAATTTTTATTTAAAATGTCATGGTAATAACAAAATTGTTTGTCCTCAATTTTCTAAGATCATATCATGGTTCTTTTGTATTTTATCCGCAAAATAGTACATACCTTGTAGAGGAATGATACGAATATTCAGGGTGTCGCATGTAAGGGCCGTTCGATGTACCTACTGACAAAACTGTTACTTTTATACCCAATTTTTATTTAAAATGTCATGGTAATAACAAAATTGTTTATCCTCAATTTTCCAAAATTATATCGTGGTCTTTTTGTATTTTATCCGCAAAATAGTACATACCTTGTAGAGGAATGATACGATTATTCAGGGTGTCGCATGTAAGGGCCGTTCGATGTATCTACTGACAAAACTGTTACTTGTATACCTAATTTTCATTTAAAATGTGATAGTAATAACAAAATTGTTTATCCTCAATTTTCCAAGATCATATCATGGTCCTTTTGTATTTTATCCGCAAAATAGTACATACCTTGTAGAGGAATGATTCGAATATTCAGGGTGTCGGACGTAAGGCCGTTCGATGTACCTACTGATAAAACTGTTACTTTTATACTCAATTTTTATTCAAAATATCATGGTAATAAGAAAATTGTTTATCCTCAATTTTCCAAGATCATATCATGGTTCTTTTGTATTTTATCCGCAAAATAGTACATACCTTGTAGAGAAATGATACGAATATTCAGGGTGTCGCATGTAAGGGCCGTTCGATGTACCTATTGACAAAACTATTACTTTCATCCCCAATTTTTATTTAAAATGTCATGGTAATAAGAAAATTGTTTATCCTCAATTTTACAAGATCATATCATGGTCCTTTTGTATTTTATCCGCAAAATAGTACATACCTTGTAGAGGAATGACACGAATATTCAGGGTGTCGCATGTAAGGGCCGTTCGATGTACCTACTGATAAAACTGTTACTTTTATACTCAATTTTTATTTAAAATGTCATGGTAATAACAAAATTGTTTATCCTCAATTCTCCAAGATCATATCACGTTCCTTTTGTATTTTATCCGCAAAATAGTACATACCTTGTAGAGGAATGATACGAATATTCAGGGTGTCGGACGTAAGAGCCGTTCAATGTACCTACTGACAAAACTGTTACTTTTATCCCCAATTTTTATTTAAAATATCATGGTAATAAGAAAATTGTTTATCCTCAATTTTCCAAGATCATATCATGGTCCTTTTGTATTTTATCCGCAAAATAGTACATACCTTGTAGAGGAATGATACGAATATTCAGGGTGTCGCATGAAAGGACGTTCGATGTACCTATTGATAAAACTTTTACTTTTATATTCAATTTTTATTTAAAATGTCACGGTAATAAGAAAATTGTTTATCCTCAATTTTCCAAGATCATACCATGGTCATTTTGTATTTTATACGTAAAATAGTACATTCTTGTTTTGGTATTGCGAAAATACAGGAAAAATATATTTGGCTTATGTCTTTGAAATGACCTTGAGGTAACTTAAAGTTGCAAAAACGAAAAAGAAATAAAACTTAATGTTAGTGCGTTCTCTACGAAGTGCTTCCAACTAGCAATTAAAGGATCCGGCTTGTAGATCAACGATTTTATTTAAGTGCGGTACAGAGCTTCTATAGTGGAAAATATTGGAAACGTTTTTGTCAAAGGTTACGATCTACCGTTTTGGTAAAAAATCGAGGGCAGGAATTGAATTTCACCCTCGAGTTGAAATTTGCCAACGCGAGCAGTACAGAAAATGAAAGAAAAGGTAATGTGTCAAAAAAGACCAAATAAATATTTTCTATTTTCTTATAAATATCATTATTATAATCAAACCGTGTTAAATAAATCGTGTAAAGAAAATCCATACTCCTATGTCGAGCCATACCCAAAAAATGGATGAATAGTGTTAAAGTTTGACTTCTAACAGAATACAGTATCTCACAATTTGCAAATGAACATTGTCTGGAAAATAGAAAAATGCACTACTTTGGGCATGGCATTAAATTACAAATTTACATTAGAAACTTTCGTTTAATTCGTGTTGCTCTGAACGCTACTGGATAACATTTTCGAGATAAGCCTGATTTCGCAAAACTTTATTACGGAAACACGGTTTAGTCACGGAAGTTCTTCCGAAAATTTCTCAAATTGTAGTCCTGCGCAAACTATTTGTATATCAGAGTTTATGACACCAACGCAACCAGGATTGATGATCAGTTTCGAAATTAATTTAACCGGTGTACCTCTTTAAGTATTCCACTACGCCCCATCTCTCATGTTACTGTAGCTGTTTTGTGCACGCTACTCTGTACATGTTCTGCATACTCGTTGAATGATTTGTACGACTGCTACCTGAAAACCACCGCGTGAATACTCAGTTTTGTTTTACAAAGATAAACTATCGTGTTAAATAAATGGGCGTAATTTCGTGGAATTATTGTACATTTCAAGTGACGTTTGCTGATGCAATATTTTGCAGGCCGTCATTTTACGAAGTTTATATAACTTAAAAAAAAACGAGCTAACACTCTGTTTCAGTTTAAATGAATTCCGCGTCACAAAGCGCTTATATTCCTTAACATCTGTTCAACAAGTCATCCATGGATCAGCGGACGAAAATTACTTTAATTTACAAGAAGCAACGACCGCTTCTCTATACAATTTTTCCGATTTCTGCGGCGTAAAAATTGACATTCATGAACATCGACTCCATAATAAGACGTTTCTGTGCCAGTGAAGGCAAACAAACTTAATTGGTGCTTTAATAAAAAGCAAGTCCGCGTTCCTTTACAATCCAAATGACTTCTGAGTCGCGCAGCTCTTATATTTCTTAACATCTGTTTAACAACAAGACATGCATGGATCAGCGGATGGAAATTACTTTAATTTGCAAGAAGCAACACCCACCTCTCAATACAATTATTCGGATTTCTGCGCCGTAAAAATTAACATTCATGAACATCGACTCCATAATAAGACATTCCGGTGCCAGTGAAGGGAAACAAACTTAATTCGTGCTTTAATAAAAAGCAACTCCGCGTTCCTTTACAATTCAAATGATTGTGAGTCGCGCAACTCTTATATTCCTTAACACATATTCAACAACAAGTCATCCATGGATCAGCGATCATAATTAGACATTCCTGTGCCAGTGAAGGGAAACAAAGTTAATTCGTACTTTAACACTAGATTTACCAGACCGGTCAAAATGACTGGTCTTGCAGTTTCAATTCAAAATTCCTACTGCGTGTAACATTTTCTTTCCGAAATGATATCATGACTTTTGTAGCCATAACTAAAGAATCAGTTTTATGATCTTTATATTATTTTATATGTATTCGTAACAAATATATTTCTTGTTATTGACACTTATACCGGTACCAGTCAAAATGACTGGTGCATGTTTCAATATGATGCAATGACTTTGGGGCAGCTGCAACAATTGATAAGTACTGCAACGTTTTCTCGGGACAGAAAATAGGATTCCGAATATATGATGCCAAAATATGATTTCAAAATATATGATATTCAGAATATATGATTTCAAAAAATTGAAGGAGGAGGTGTTGCTGGAAGATTATCAGTTCAGTGTATTTTCAAGAATGTACCCAGGCCTACAGCACATGCAAAAAGAAATATTATGAAGGGGGAGTTAAGTAGCGCATTTTTATTACTAATTGACCACCATATTTTAGAACATGTAAGAACTTGTACACAGTTAGAAGCCTCTCGAGTTTTGGGGAAAAATTGACACTTATGCAAGCAAAATTGAAGGCGTTTATTGCAATATTGTATGCACGTGGGACGTACGAAGGAAACACTTTGAGACTTGAATATTTATGGAAAGTGGGGACCAACATTTTTTTCCACAACTACGAGTAGATATGATTTTACCGAGATTCTACGTTACATTCGTTTCGACAAAAAAAAATCAGAGGAGTTAACGTTTACAAAGAGACAAATTCGCTTTAGTTTCAACAGTTTGGAACAAATTGATTGAAAATAGCCAAAATTGCTTCAAACCAGGAGCTTATATTACGGGGGATGAACAACTCTTTCCAACGAAGGCAATATATGCAAAAAAGGTGTATGTGGAAAGTGTACACTGAGGAAAATCTACATATGTAAAAATTGTGACCGATGAACTAAAAACAATTAAGCGTTTGATTAATCGTTAATGTCTATAAATCTATTTTTGTATTACAATTAATATTATTCAACTTTTTTGTAATTTTTTAAAAGTAAATAAAGACTAGAAACACCACTGAGCATTTTTTTCTAAATACCAGTCATTCTGACTGGTTTTGGTAGAAGTAGGTATACTTAAATAGCCGGTAAACCTAGTGTTATTGCCCAAGGCAGTCATTTTGACTGTTTTTTAATTTCAATTAGAAAAACAATTATGACATTGATGACACAATTTCTTAGAATTTGGTGACTTTTTCTATAACATATAAATGGGTTTATGAATAATTGTAGTTACTTCCGCCCTCCTTTATTTCCGTATATATATGTGTGTTATACCTATATTGCCCAGAAGCAGTCATTTTGACTGCTTGGTAAATTTTAAATAATCAACAGATTTTTATTTATTGAATTGAGTAAATTTCATTTGGGCGTATACTTGATAAGTGTCAGTTGCTCAATAAGCTAAAGTAGTACTAGTTATTCGAATCTTTATAAAGTGTTGTTCTAACAAGTTGTTTATTTTATTTCTTTTGCGCCCTAACTTGAAAAAAATGTCGAACAGAAATGAGTTATTGGAAAAGCTAACGAACATAAGTGAAGAGTGTTCCGATATAGAATCAAATGCAACAAATTCTGAACTATCATTTGAAGATGAAGCGGATTATATTCAAAGTGAAACATCTGACGCTGAAGATAGTGATGAAGAGTCGATCACCAATGATGAAAATGAAAGTGTCATCAATATGCCCAGGAAAAGGTGTAGGGTGCTAACTAGTTCAGATTCTGATGAAGACTGAAAATACGTTTCAATTTCAAGAAACAGCTGCTGATGGTACTGTGTGGACAAAAATTCACGAAGGTGGTATTCCTGGAAGGATACCATCTGCTTGTATTTTCAAGAGTGTGAAAGGGCCAACAGGCTACGCAAAAAGGAACATTGTGGCACATAATCTTATCAGTGCATTATCGTCGATAATAGATAACTATATTATCAAATATATAAGAAAGTGCACAGAAAAATGTCGCCGAATTTTGCGGAACGGTTGAACAATATCATTACCGGAAATACGTGCATTTATTGGGATTCTATATGCTCGTAGAGCTTACGAGGCAACAAATTTTAAATTGAGTTATTTATGGTCAGCGAAGTGGGGTCCCGAATCTTTTAGAAAAACTATGGCCAGAGAAAAGTTCAAGCAAATCCTACGATTTATTCATTTTGACAAAAGAACCGAATGCAGTAGAAGCGCCTACAATCAAATAAATTTGCCTTGCTTTCGGAAATATGGGTTAAGTTCATTGAAAACAGTCAATATGTACAGTTAATATTTACTAATAACCTGTTATATAACTGTAAATAACAAAAAAAATGTTAAATATTAATTTTAAACAAATTTCTTTACATATTTGTTATTTTTTCACAATGCAGTCATTTTGACTGTTTTTGGGCAATATAGGTATACAAGAAATCTCGGGCAATCTAGTGTTAAATAGCCGGTAAATGACTTCTGAGTTGCGCAGCTCTTATATTCCTTAACATAGGTTTAGTAATAAGTCATTCATATATCAGGACGGAAATTACTTTAATTTGCAAGAAGCAACACCCACTTCTCTATACAATTTTTCGGATTTCCGCGCCGTAAAAATTGACATTCATGAACATCGACTCCATAATAAGACATTCCGGTGCCAGTGAAGGGAAACAAACTTAATTCGTGCTTTAATAAAAAGCAACTCCGCGTTCCTTTACAATCCAAATGACTTCTGAGTCGCGCAGCTCTTATATTCCTTAACATCTGTTCAACAACGCCAAGTCACCCGTGCGTCGGCGGATGTAAATGTAAGACGTACTGTTACTGTTAGGCGAAGAGAAAAAGCCTGCATCGCTCCGTTAATATATTCATCCGGCGTGCTGATTTATATCTCAGCCCGGTTGTTATAGATGCCGCAGTAAAGTTTTAATTATATTCTCGACCGAAGATACGCATCGGCCCGTAACCAATGCAGCTAAGAAAGCCTGCGGAGTCCGATGCAGTGCAGAGTAAAAGTAAGAGAGAGAGAGAGAGAGAGAGAGAAGGGGCGGGGGGAAGCAAAATAAAGTGAAGAAGGAAGGTAGGAGGATAAGGCATTGCGCGCTACGCCCCAGGACACGAAAATTAAATTTGTTCTATCGTGCATATCGGTACACTCCCAAAGACGTCAATATTAATCTCGGTCGCGGACGGCCACGGAATTTCCAAGAAGGGTACAGCGAATCCGAAGTTTCCACGCCTTGAATTACATCGAAGCACGTAAATTAATAAAGGAAAACGCTTGCGAGCGTGTAATTTGGGGATGTTGCAGAATCGATGTTAGCTGGATGAAGTGGCGCGATGTGTTAAGCGACCACGCGTAACGAGATAACAAGAATACGTGCTCGTATTAAGTGTTAGAAGGTGACAACTGTGAAATGTTTAATAGAAAGGACATTTACGGTGCTCTGACGGCGCATATAAGTTTTACAGATGGAATTTTGGGGACTGTTTGTGCTTTCCAAATGAACGCTGTAGGAAATCGTAGCATAACGAATTCTAACACATAATCATTGTGACACATAAAACTTTCTTCAGATCAATATTATTCGTGCATTCCAAATCAACGCTTTCGGCGACCGTAAAACGACGGATTATGACAGTATAGTAGATAATGATTGTACTAGAAATTTTCATAAACACAAACTAATGAATTATGACACATAATGGTTGTAGCAGACATTTTCTTCGGATCAAGGTCATTTGTACCTGTTAAATTAACGCTTATATTAATAATCATAAAATAATGATTAAAGACACTTATTGATTATAGCTTCAAAACTTTCTCCGAATGAGTATCATGTGTGCCTTTTGTATGAATGCTTCCGGTGTTTAGGAACTTTGAATAGAAATTTTACAATACTATGAATACTTAATTAAAAATATTATAAACGTTGCACGCCACGAAGGAATTATTGAAATGTGTATCAAAAACTGCACAGACTAAATTACATTTGTACGTATCACAGATATGGCAATATTAAAAATTCACTGTATTTGATAAACACGTTAAACTAGTGGTAACGCAGCATCTTGCCGAGTTAAGTGATTTAAAGCAAAAAAACAATTAATTAATAACGCGTTGAACTATAGCACACCTTGAAAGTTATTGTAAATAAAATATGGACATCAATAAGTAATTCATTGGACATAAATCTATTTGTGTCTCTTTATAATATGTATTACAAATAATCATCACTACAGCATGCCATAATTAATACATAACTTACTATATATGCGGTCAGAATTCCAATGCTAGCCATATATGGCTGTTATCGAACATGTTATAACTATTGTTTGGACAATATAGTACAAAATTAAACGTCACCTTAATATTCGACGTTATAAATTCATTTTGATATAACAATTATAATTATAACGTCCGTAAAACTGCATTAAAAAATCCTTCGTTACCGTCTATTTTTACCAAATGTTAAACGGCATTGTTATTACTCATTGTTTAATGATATACTACATATTAAGCTTACAGAAAAACAATACATAAATCTAATTCAAATAATACGGTATTATTTTTGCAATACAATACGGAATTTAATGTATTGTATATACAGTCCTTAGCAACTGAAACTTTCTTATACGCTTTATAGATTATTTTGTAATGATTTCATGTTCATGATAGACTGCATACGCGATTTTAAATAATCCGTTTGCACTTATATATATATATATATATTCATTATTATATTAAATATTCTGTTACGTTAATAATGTATCTTCTACTCGCATTTCAACTCCTCCCAACAATTATAATATGTCGAACTGAAACTACATAGATTAGGACGATAATTTTTATAATTATTTTTTAACGAGTTATTAAGTATGCTATTACACGTATTTTATTATTCGCAAGTATTGTTTTAATTATTTTAACCATATAAAATATAGCGAAAATATGACGATAACTGATAATAACAAACGATCACATAATATAATATATCTATAGCATATAATATACTATATATCTATACAATATAATATATCTAAAGTGTACATAAAATCTGAATGGCTCAAGAAAACACCTAAGACTTTCCTTTTCTCAGTAAAAATTCTAAACGCATGTTTTTTACATGTTCTGTGCCACACATGGCCCAAGAATTTTTTAAAGTCGGCTTATCAGCAATAAACGGCAACGTCTGAAATATGCATCAGAGATTAACGCAAATAACGGCCGCTTATTGGTATCTTCAAGTGCGCGCCTCGACTATGATATCCTGTTGACCGATACTTTTCTTCTAGCCGTCCCGTTCGCTCTCGAAATTTTACGGAGCCGTCTAAGCGAAAAACGGGGGAAAGAAGTACGAAGTCCAATTGAGCAACTCGTTACCTGAAATCCAAGACGAAGAGGTCTCCACTACTGTGGCAGCCACTCGAGCCCCTATATTGCAATTTGATGCGCTCCTCTCGGTGTATTGACATTCGAATGCCAAATGGCCTTAAAGAAAAGTGTGTTTAAGGCAATCGACAACTCCAGATCGTCTTTGGTCTTTCAAGATTTCTTTGAGTTTATTAGGTAACTGCGGGGTTACGTTAGTGATGTGGAACGAACGAAATGAAAGGCACGGCGGCTGACCAAAAACATTATTGTCATTCTGAAAGAAAGCGGGTAGAGTTGTTAATGGGAAGATGAATACGTGAGGATAGAGATTAGTTAAAGCAATTTTTGTTGGTAATTATGAATTTTGTATATTAACACTTTGACGTCCGCATATTTCAGCTAAATTTTTATGTTTGGCGCCGGCGAAATTGCCATAAAATTTTTAATTTTCATAGACGTTTTTTAGAAATCAGATGCAATATAGGTTCTAAGTATAATAAAAGGAAATGTAAACACCCAAGTTTTATATTATTACAAAAATGAAAGGCACAAAAGGTATTTTCTATGGGTTTTTAGCCTTAAAGACAATACAGATTTGGTTCATCTGTTACTTTTCAATTGTAACAAAATGACACCAATGTGGTGTCACCGGCCGTCAAACGATATTTTGCGAATGACACCAATGTGGTGTGACGGCAAAGTGTTAACACGTTGACTGCCAAACGTATTTTGCTATGTTAGAACTGCGATGCAATCAAATACTGCAGAGTATGATTAAATCGTGCAAAATAAAGGTAATAGGTACACAACTTTGCTCCCGCCGTTTTTCCCTTTCGTCCAATGCAAAAAACGGCGAAGTATTGAAGCATTAACACAGAATTGTTCAAGCAATATCACATCAATTGCTTTTACAAGATTGCAAATAGGCGTCATTGTGAATGTTTTGCATTTTTAGTAAAATCTTGCACCGGTCAGCGCGTAATTTGCTATGTTAGAACCGCGATGCGTTGAAATACTGCAGAATATGATTAAATAGTGCAAAATGAAGATAACGCAGAGTTGTTAGAAGCCAAAGTATTGAAGCACCGTTCCAATATCAATTGCTTTTACAAGATTACAAATAGGCATCATTGCGAATTTTTTGCATTTTTAGTAAAATCTTGCGCCGGCAGCGCGTATTTTGCTATGTTAGAACCGCGATGCGATGAAATACTGCGGAATATGATTAAATCGTGCAAAATGAAGGTAACGCAAAGTTGTTAGAAGCCAAAGTATTGACGCACCGTTCAATATCAATTGCTTTTACAAAATTGCAAATAGGCTTTATTGCGAATTTTTTGCATTTTTAGTAAAATCTTGCGTCGGTCAGCGCGTATTTTGCTATGTTAGAACCGCGATGCAATGGAATACTGCAGAATATGATTAAATCATACAAAATGAAGGTAACGCAGAGTTGTTAGAAGTCAAAGTATTAACGCACCGTCCAATGTCAATTGCTTTTACAAGGTTACAAATAGGCTCCATTGCGAAATTTTTGCATTTTTAGCAAAATCTTGCGCCGGTCAGTGTATATTTTGCTACGTTAGAACCGCGATGCGAGGAAATACTGCGGAATATGATTAAATCATGCCAAATAAAAGTAACGCAGAGTTATTAGAAGCCCAAGTATTGAAGCACCGTTCCAATATCAATTGCTTTTACAAGATTGCAAATAGGCATCATTGCAATTTTTTTGCATTTTTAGTCAAATCTTGCGCCGGTCAGTGTGTATTTTGCTATGTTAGAACCACGATGCGATGAAATACTGCAGAGTATAATTAAATCGGGCAAAATAAAGGTAACGCTGAGTTGTTAGAAGCCAAAGCATTAACGCACCGTCCAATGTCAATTGCTTTTACAAGGTTACAAATAGGCTCCATTGCGAAATTTTTGCATTTTTAGTAAAATCTTGCGCCGGTCAGCGTATATTTTGCTACGTTAGAACCGCAACGCAAAGAAATACTGCAGAATATGATTAAATCGTGCAAAATGAAGGTAACGCTGAGTTGTTAGAAGCTAAAGTATTGAAGCACCGTTTCAATATCAATGGCTTTTACAAGATTGCAAAGAGACTTCATTGTTAATTTTTTGCATTTTTAGTAAAATCTTGCGCCGGTCAGCGTATATTTTGCTACGTTAGAACTGCAACGCAAAGAAATACTGCAGAATATGATTAAATCGTGCAAAATAAAGGTAACGCAGAGTTGTTTGAAACCAAAGTATTGAAGCGCCGCTTCAATATCAATTGCTTTTACAAGATTGCAAATAGGCATCATTGTGAATTTTTTGTTTTTTTAATAAAGTCTTTTACACCGGTCACCGGTAACCATCGTGGTATTCAACATTTCAATGTATGCGAAAGTGTGCTATGAAAAACTCATCAATCGTATGTCATTTCTTGGTAAGACTTATAAAAAGACATGCGTCATTAAATACAAGACGAATATGCAAGTTTACACATCACTTAAACATACATCTTCAATGCAATATCAGGCGCATCGTAGTCGTAAGGTACTTTTCATTAGTATTTACGTGTTTTGGCAGTTAATTCATTAGCGAGCATCCCATGAAAGACACACCAGCCGTGCCGCTTAAAGACTGTAAACTATTTTATTCACCCCAATCATTATCTCCCCTCTCCCTACTCTCTCTTCCTTCTATTATTGAAATGCCGTTATTGTATTCACTCGCGTTTTCATTTTCTCCATTACTCCATTCTTTCAACTTGCATCCCGAAATGAATTTCATTAAAGTCGACGAAGCAGTCGACCGCTTTAAATCCACCCTGTAAGTTCCACCACTTATTGTCCACAGTAGCAACAGGTAGTGGACTACAGCCGGGAGATTCCTTTGCTTCTTCCTTCATTTCACAGAATCCCAACCCACAGAATTTTCAGAGTGTAAAATGAATGCGCAGAAGCAGTCGACAATAGCGCGGAAACGCAGGGAGACCTAGAAAAACTTTGAACCTTTGCAACTCTCACTGAAGTAACCGACTATAGCGCAGCAACGTCTTTTTAGGATGGCGATACTGGTTAATCCCGGTACCCACGAAAGCATTTTTGCTCTTGAAAGACGTGCCAAGAGGATCTTATAAAATGTGTTGTCAGATACTGTATACGTATCAACAATATAAATTAATTTGCTGAACTTCATAATTGCAAAGGTTATATTTGATTCAGGTATTGAGGCAAAACTCTCCGTTTTGTGCAGAAATTGCAAAAACTATTATGTAACGTATGGGGCTATTCCAATGAAATTCATAATTGTAAAGGTGCAAGGCGTTTAATTAATATTTCGGAATTGTAATAATTTTGAGACCCTAAGTTTTCATTTAATTTATGAAGTTAGCGGTGTCCTGTTTTGTTTTGTAAAAAGGCTTCTGTTTTGTAAAGAAACTGCCAAAAAGTCTTATTTCAAGAAATATGATCTTAAGTATCTGGTAGCATCTTAAGAATTCTAATAATACAGAGTCACAAATGTGCATTCTTCAGAAATAACCATTTGACATCCTCATAAGTGTTGATATATTAACACGTTGACTGCCAAACGTATTTTGTGTTTAACAAATGAAATTGATTGTATCCTCAAAATGAAGGTAACGCAGATTTGTTAGAAAAACACTATTCGTTATATGTATTAAAATATACAAGGTTTTTTGCATTTTTAGTAAAATGTTTTCCGCCGGTCACCGGTGATCACCGTGGCAGTCAACATGTTAATAAAAACATGTACGTTATATATGTATTAAAATATACAAGGTATAATGAAAGAAATTATAAAAAAATTATAGCGTATATATTAAAATATACAATGTTAATATAGTAATACAAATGGTGACTCTCGTATTAATCGCTGCATGTTTATTTCTTTAGTGACAACATTTAACTTTTTAACTGCTACTTACAGTTTCCAGACATAATTATGCCTTTGTTCCTTCAAACCTCGAATAACTCTCGACATTCTTTATTTCACGGCACATAATACACCACGCCCTTTTGCGCAATTTGAGGGTGCCACTGTCAATAGTGTTCTTTCCATGGTATAACATTCTGTTTCATTACAAACATCAAATTTTCTCATTCAAAAGATTAGAATTAATTTGCACTCTCTTCAGAACAATTCATAAACGTTTTATGCGTCTAGTATTTTTGTCTGATATTTAATGTATCAAGGTATTGTACCCACAAACAATGCTTAGCATCAAACATGATTCGAGAAGGTTACACGATGACATGTAAATTGACTGCAATCAAAAGTAAACAGGCAATTGAAATTTGTTTTCCATATTTCCTATAAAGTGTTGCTGAGAATATTAATTTACGAATAATAAAGGTGTTTACATCTTCGAAAGTCTTGTATTTGTTGGAGAATATTTCAGCTTTGTAAGAAGTTATACAAAGTAATAACTAATGACAAAGACTATTTCGTGGTTAATCATAAGTCTCTTATACCATCATATGTAATACACGTTCAATTGACTATGAACTTTGTATTATCTACCATTACTATAATAACTCATTATCTATAATACATAAGTAGGTAGGTATAGGTAATAGTAATTCTAAAATCATTCCTGAATCAAAAAATCCGACTACTAAAATTGATTCGATTTAATTCGTTTTGAGAGGCTTGCCAGACATGATAATCTGTTATAGCAATAATCGACGAGTGTGAGAAATGTAGCGAAACAGAATATCCAACTTAAAACTTACTTCGGTCACTTTTCCTGCGTGCGAATTTAATATTCATCCGCTCAATTCCTACCGAAGGGTATCCACGCTGTTTTTATTATATTAAATACCGTTGCAAAAACAAAGAATTTATACCAACAGTTTTATTGTGATGATCTACTCCATGATAAATATCATATAACATGATTTCATAATAACACTACCTTTTTCAGACAAGCTGAATTGTTTTCGTTCCGCCTAAAATCGTTCAGAACCAGCCAAGAATCCATTCACCGGTTATACGACTATAGGACGTATTTGTCTCGGGCTTATTTTATTTTATTTCTTTGGACCAAATTGGGTATCTGCGCCCGAATATAAGCTAGTGGTCTGCTCATTGTCACACGACATGGCTGTCCTTTGAATTCATCAGAGCCCCTGAAATTCACGTGCAACCGTGTAACGCTTTGTAGCAGAAACTGAAGTGTTGTATAGGAAGGCATTTGCGATGCAACAAAAGATATTACGTTTTTGGTTTTGGACCAGGCTACATCAGCTTCACGAGTCGGACATTGGCAGTGTGATGTTAAGCGTTTTGTTCATTAAAATTCTTTGTGTTCAATTTGGTTACGCTTTTAGCCTTGCGGTACATCACCCCATATACATATATGTAATATGTGTTATATATATATATAATAATGCGAAGATTCTATAACAAATCCGTTGTCATGGAAATGAAAACAGAATAAACGAGCAAAGAGGTGATCGGCAATTTAGTACAGTTGAGGTTGAGGTCGAAATCTGTCGACGACAATTACATGAGACACGGTTCATATCGCATCAATTCATTTATCTCTTAATGATGAGACGTTGGGATGTTTGACTACGGCGCGCTTTCAATCACGACTGCATCCATCAATAGTCGATGGGATTTAAATCTGGGCTGTTGGGAGGCAGCTGCGATTGGTTGTCCACTCGCTTTGTGACCGAAACAGTCTCCTTTTATCGGAAATTTGATACCATTCTTAGGGTTTAAAAAATAATAATGGCAAATAAATTAAAAATACCCATCTTGTTATTTATTTGATACCATTCTTAGGGTTAACAAAATAATAATTATATAAAAATATAAATAACAATAATAATTTTAATATGAAGCAGTGTAATATGGAAGCAATTGACTGAACGATATTGAAATAATTGCCGATATTTAGTTGCTATATCATATAGGACGATAAATTCCATGTTGAATCAATCGGTAAAACATTAATAAAGGTGTTATATTAAAAAAATACAGACGGCGTTTCCTATATATTGATGGATTTGTGAAGGCGTACATATATGCCTTTCGTATTTATTGATAAACTTGTGAAGGCGTATATATACTCCTTCAGCAATCAAAGGGTTAAAAACTTGCACCCTTACGTGTATATATTGATGGATTTGTGAGGGCATACATATACGCCTTTCGTATTTATTGATGAACTTGTGAAGGCATATGTATAGGCCTTTAGCAGTCAAAGGGTTAATTAATTAATTAAATAATTATTCTCTACAGTGACAGAGAAACTATATATATTGTATTAATATTATATATTTATTATATATATATATATATATAATCATAATAAATCTTTTGGAAATTTTTAATTCATTTTATTCTTGTTTCCGGTATCCTTTACTTTATTCGTATTTGTGCTCTGTAAGTTCCTTACACAATGTAAAATAACAAACCAAAGGACTTAATTTTATCATGACCGATGTCCCGTGCTATCGGCCAGTAAAAATGGCGAAAAAAAATTCACCTTTGTTGATTGACGAAGAACTTTATTCAATTGGCCAAACGGTTCTTCAGTGATAACAAATTCGGAGATTAGAAAATGACGAAATTGCCTGAAAGATAATAGAGCGAAGCGATGTATACAGTCTCAAATAAGGATACCGGTGCAAAACGTCGGCCAGCTGAAATCTCATCGACCTCATCGAAGCCGAAATTCGCCACAGCGGGAAACAGCAGTCGACCGGTGAATAACGCGGAGTGAAAAGGAACGCGACCATGAATGAAAAGTTTAAAAGCTTCATCCCGGACACCGGTAACCTCTCGTTCTACAGGCTTTACTAATATTCCTAAGTGCATCGTCAGCCGCTTGATGCAGTGTTGCGGCACGAGCTCTGACACGATGCACCCTCAAGGAGAGCATTCTCGCCATCTGTCTTCTTCCCTCACTTTTCCCCCGCCCTCCGTGTCCTCCTTCTTTCGTGTCTTTCTTTCCCACCCAAACTTCCGCCATTTTCCTTCTCCTTCGCGTCCGCGCGTCCTCTCTCTCGCCTGCGATCCCCACTTCTCATGATTACTTCCGATTTTATCCTAGACACAGGAATTGTGACAGTGTGCCGTGCAGTTTCCGCCTCCGCCCGCTCCTTTCCTTCCCGTCCGCCACAAAGAATGGCAATATAAGGTAGTGCACCTGTGTTTTCTCCGCTGGCGGGCAGAAAGAAAGGAACGGCGGAGGAACGTAAGGGAAGCGGAAAGTAGAAATGAAGAAGATGCGGGACGGCATAGTAAGGAGAGCGGGACAACGCGCCGAGTAAAAAGACAAGAGAGCCTCACACGCGTACCAACTGTATACCGCTCCTCCATACCACTCGCCACCCCAGTCCGCAACCAACCAAACCCCGCCATTACCACCTTCTCTTTCATCGGCGTTTTGTCGCGGAAGCCTCCGCGAAAATCCTACCTGTGACTTTCTGTCGGTTAATAGGCGACTTCGGAGATTTAGGACGTGCAGCTGAAAGCGCGAAAGCGACGCTGGAACCTCTAGCTTTTCTGTTCGCGCGACAAAAGACACCGCTTCGCCGTCATTGGCGCAACGAATCCGAGCTACCCGCGGGCGGCCAAAACTTTTCGAGCCGCATGTGAGCCGTTTGTGTACGGCTAGAGTTCCTGCCTCCAACTTTACCCGTACACACGCCACAACAATTAACCCGACTTTCGGAATAATTTCACATTTAATTGCAAATTTACCTTTTATTTATTAGAATTTAACTTGTGGCGTAAACGCATATTGCGAACATATGCGCAAAATATGCAGGACGGTTGTCTTAAGCCTGCCGATAGTAAATTTTCGCCGGACACCACCAATTTCTACCGAAGTTTACTTTCTTACTCAGCGGTGGGATAGTTAACCAATTAAGCGCAGAATTTAATTTTAGAAACCCCTCACAGGGTGCGGAATTAAAATCAAGCAATGACGTGTATGTGTTACCGTGAATGACCGAAATTGGAGAATGACGACTTTCACCGGTGAATGTCAACAGATACGAAATACGTCGGTGAAAGATCGAATATTTCATTACATTGTTGGACATTCGGACCCTCTCCAGTATCTGTCAACAATTAGTGCATAGTGAATGTCAACATTTACCGCTGTAAGTCAGAAATAAAGGTATTATATGTGAATGTTGACATTCACCGGTGAAAGTCGACATTCTCCAGATTTCGATGTTTCACTGTAACATATACATGTCGAACGCAGGATAAATGGTCCTATTATGAATTTCGCTACTACTGCTATCTGAATCACCCATCTAGAGGCTAAATTTAGTAATTTATTTTATTATCATTATTATTTAATGATACATATTTAGCTATTTTTCATACCTTACGCTTTATTTTTGAGAATACCTGTGGAAATAAGCAGGTTTACCTCAAATGCTTCAAAAGCGAGGAAGAGAGAAATTTTGGATCGAGCGCTTGGGATCTTTGTATTCAATTCAAGAATGTCTAGGACTCTGCCTCGTAGAGCAAAGGACCAGTATTAATCCTGTTAATTGTTTAAGCGATTTTGGATCGAATGCTCGGGATTCCTGTATTCAATCCAAAAATGTTTAGGAACCTGCTTCTTAGAGTAAAGGGCTAATATTGGCCCTGCTAATTGTTTACGCAATTTTTTCGCAAATTAGCGCTGGCGTCCAAATCACGGCTTACGTATGTAATTGGTTTCGCAATATAAAATACTTAGCAGTTCTATTGGTAATATAAAGAAAACATACCACCAAATAATATTCTTATTGTATTTTATTGAAATTTCGAGTTTTGATAGTCAATGGTAATTTTTTATTTTACATGACGAGTATACACGTCATACGCACCGCAATTGAGATTTGGTCCAACGTGTATACACGTCAAACGCGCTTAACTGGTTAAGGCCACGTCCAAAGGACGGGACACAAAGTATTTTTCCGGAGCGCAAGCAGTAACCTATGATAGTCAGATTCGTGTCATTTTTGTCAATAGTGTAAATAGTGTAAATAGTAATCCGGCATTACCGAGATTTATACTTTGAATACAAAAAACTGGTCCCTAAACAGGTCAGAACGTGGTATACACATCGAGCATTGTTACGGAAAAATGCGATTTTTGTGTTTGTTAAAATATTTCATCTGTTTTATGTATACTAAACTATATACTTTACTATAATTAATATATTTTACTTGAACACATAAGAAATTTAAATTAAGATCCAAAAATCGAAAGCGACAGTAAATATAGCGACGTTGCTTGTTCAAGCTTGATTGGAAAAAAGTCGACAATAATAGTTGAAAATGAGAAAAGGAATAACATGTGCAACGATACCGTACCATTTTGCAAAGGGGGCAGAGTATTAAGTAACGAACATGTCGATAGCCCAGACAGTCTTATGTCATGTAAGGAAAATCGCAAGTATAGCTGAATAGATTTGGAAGAATAAAGAAAATCCTACTAAAGTGGAGCAACACTCCAGAATTCTTGGTATACAAAAATCTGTTTTAGATTCATCATATAAAAATTTCACAGGTTTGCGAGAAGTAACCGCTTTATTGAAAGAAGATTTTTGGGAAATTTCAGTTGCGAAGATGAATCTTTACACAAAACAAGTAATGAGTAGAGGTCGTAAATTACTTTTATTTTGCTTTTTTGCGCATTCGGCACAGCTTCGAAAAATATTGCGATAAGCAGAATTATTAATAAATGTTCTTTAGTATATTGTTAGTTTTGTCTATATTTACTTAAGTACTGCCACTAAAAAGTTTTTTTTTACATATAATATGTTTAAAATGTCCATAGATATAATTTTAAATAATTGGTAACAACTACAGACCGTTTTTTTTAAGTTAATTTTGTCAATTTCAAGTTAATTTTTCAAGTTACTAATTTATCAAGTTAACTTTGAGTTAACTCATTACCCCTTATTAAAAGGTTAAATTTACAGTCGCAAACGTGCGAGATTATTTTCCTAGCGAGTAGTAGAGATTTTGCTAATAATTTGCTTCAGCGTGAGCAATACTTCACCGGAAGTTTGTTAACAATTGTGTTCTATGCATAATATTTTACTAGAAACTCATCAGAAATTCATTAGCATATCCAATCTTTTTTTTTTAAATTTGTATAACGAACGCAATATTTGTTAAAGATTTATTTTTTTTCAAAAATCTTTACTAGAAATCTGTTTACCTTGAATAATGTGTTGGCGGACGTTTACTAACAATTTGCTTACCAAAATATCGTCCAAAATATTTTGTCAGAAATTTTGCACAAATTTATGTACCGTGCATAAGTAATATTTTGTTAGTAATTATTTTTTATTAAATGTGCACAAGAAACGAATTATAAACTTGTTTACCATGCATAATAATAAATTACAAATTTGTTATTACTTCAATAGAAGTTATATAAAAATCTATTTACCGTCCCCACTAACCATTGCGGGAGAACCCACCTTGCCACCCTACCTTACGCACCCTGCCTTGTCAAAATAACATGCGAACATATTATATTTTCCACCGTCACATTAAACGCTCCCAATTATTCATAAACCAACAACCCGATTATTCGCCCCCGTTCTAAAGTTTCCGTGAAGCTCCGGTTAAATTCCGTTACCGGTTGTACACGAGTCAATAAAAGAGAACGCACCGAAGCCGCGAACATACAGAAAGAAGCAGCCCGACAAAGATGGAAAGAGAGAAGGGGATGTGCGGTGAAATGGTAAAATTGACCCACATTATTCACGATATTCAGACTGTATCCATGGCGCCACAGTGGCGGCATTTAAGGATTACCAGAGTTTAGCATAATATTAACAGGTAGGAGGGATAACAGGCAGTCGTCGGACTGGGAAGGTGCATGGCGAATGAAGAGCGAACAAACGAGGGAGAGGGTGGGAAGCAGAGGAGATGTTGGTAGAAAGGGTAAGGGATGGGCAGGAAGAGAACGGCGGAAGGGTACAGGTATTATTCATGGATTACCTCACTTGTCTCGTCCACAATCCTCCCAAAGCCTCCATTAGAATAATTGCTTCTTCATCTTCGCGCTTTCGCGGTTGCTGTGCATCCTCCCAGACTTCGCCACGCTTTCCTGTTTTCTACTCACTTTCTTTCTCTCTTTTAGTCTTCCACACCTTCTATCCGCCGTCTTCGGGCTTCCCCCACCGCGCTTCGCACTTTTGTATCCGACGCTTCGTGGGAGACTGCCTATTGGAAAATGCCAAGTCAATACGTTGCCATGGATTTAACGTTTTAGCGTGCGGCTGTTCATGTACTACAACTTATCGGTAATAGTGTATCATGAAGATGTAGATCAATGTTTCAACATATGGACCGTTTATTTTGAAAATGGTGTGAGTCCATTTAAAAAAAAAATAAACCTTTTTATTTTAATTTTTTTATTTTAATTTAATTTTATTATTATTTATTATTATCATATTATTATTATTATATATTTATTGTAACATATTTATTATTATTTTAACCCTCTATGGGCCGAATTTTTTTTTGGTGGCTATACAAAATGTATGTAACGTGAAATCAAGAAATATCAACCTCGGAATACATATTAACAATGAATTTAGGAGTTTCAACAATTTTATTGTATCGAATACATTTTGTAACTTTGAAGTAACAACGGCTTACAACGTTTACACTTGTGTGTATAAAAGCTCAGGTATGGAATACCATAAAACAGTTGGCGTTTGGCATTAAACATAGATATACGTTGCATTTCCTTATCTGATGATTTTTTACTACTAAATTCATCGTCGCTATCAATGATATTTATACGTCGTCGGGCAAATACTATTGGTTGATCTTCGTTAGAATCAGAATCTGATAAAGAATCTTCGGATTTATTACTCCTAATGCTTCTTATTCCCATTTTTCTTTTATTTTTATATGATTTTGTATCCATATTTGGGGCCTCTGATATAAAAAATAAAAAGCAAAGAAAACACAAACGTTATCGAAAATTCACCGAACCCTACCACTATAGCCGATTGTGTCTTGAAAGTTACAAAGCTATATCACATGAAAATAGTAATAAAATTATTGTTTAAATGCAAACAAATAAGACGTTATTGATGCACAAACTAAAAGCTATTGCGTACGCTTTTTTTGTTTAACAAACACCGATAGAAGAAGAAATAATGACATTTGCACAAGATGGTTCCTTTGGCTTTTATTTGCAGACAACTTGCAAAAGCATTTACTTTGACATTTCAGGTTAGAGCTAATAACCGCATCAAGCATGTTATCGGTTACTAAGGAGAAATTATATAACAAGATGTATACGCAATCTAGTAAAAAAAAATACACTATTTAATACAATTTTTTTCAATTTTAAAATTTATCGATATGTGACTTCAAAGTCACGCGGGCTCATAGAGGGTTAATTTAATTAAAAAAAAAATAAACCTTCTATATGTCTAGATATACTTATAATCAGAAGTAAATACATTCAGCAATTTTAATCTATTGAGCACACAATCTTATAAAAACAATATTGAAACCGATTTCATAAACAATCTCATACGGACACAAAAAAGGCAACAGCAATCTGGCATTGAAAAAATTTTCTCCGATTATAACATTTTTGATTTCTATAATGCAAAGTGACACATTTGTTGTATACTGACAATTGTTACATAGCTGTAGGATGCCAATTATTACATGGACCGTTTATTTTGAAAGTGGTGTGTGTCCATTTAAAAAAAATGAGATATCATGCAATTTATATTTAATTTAATGTAAACTTTTTATGTATAACTAGTACGAATTTAATTTCTTCAAAAATGCCCATGTTTTGTACAATTTAAAATTGTCGATAAAAAAAATTTGATAATGATTGATTATGAAAGTGGTAAGTCCAATTTCCAAAGATAGCTGTTATTTTGCATTTGTTTTATATTACGTGTCATATTACGTGTCTCCTAAAATTGATAATTTCATATTAACATCAGATAGTGATAGAGATAAGAACAAATGGTAAATCAATATGATTTTTTGATGATTGGGAATATTTATTTTATTTAATGTTAAATAAAATCACACAGAAATAACGTCCATGAATATAAACAAAAACATAATCTTAGAATCGGAGGATAAAGATAATTCCACTATAAAAAACAAATGAACAAAACGTAAAAAAAGAAGATGAATTATAGAGATAGAGTCTTCATCAGATGAGGATATTGTTACTGAGAACTCAGATTCTGCAAAAGAAGATAAAGGAAAATATATGCAACGAATAAACAAAATTAAGCGAAATACCGGACAAAAGTACTATACAAATAGAGGAAAATTCATTCCAGCAATCGAAATAAAATTTGAAAAAATCGCCCTGGCACGTTTGTACCAAGATGCCAGGCCTATTACTTATGAAAAATATAAAGATATCAAGCAGTTATTATCTTATATACCTCTGGTGCATCAGAAATATTTCAAAACACTGCCAGATGCAGAGCATAAATAAATACTACCAATATCTTGTAATTTTAACAATGTAATTAATGTTTAAAATTACAAATACTACTTCTCTTTTATATCTCGTCATTATTTGCAAACAAAATTGGATTAATATGAAGTATATTTTAAGTAATATTTGATTTTTCAAAATTGAAATTAAACGATTTTTACAATTGTCTAATTTTAAAATTCGCCTAAAATAAATTTATATAACCAAATTACGTATTGATAAATCAGTAGAAACATTGCCAGACTTTATATAATTTGCCTACATTTTTTAATTAACAGATATGCTAACCTTTAATTTTCTCGAAACAAGAGAAAATGGACTTACACCACTTTCAAAATAAACGGTCCATATATTAAGCATTTTTGCGTAGAGATCAACAACTTTTTCATTTTTGCATTTCACAATAAGCGATATATGCAAAAGAGTAAAAAAAATCATTAGGTATAATTCGTTTATTGTGAAAATACGTTGTCAACATCATAACACAAACGAATATATTCGTATACTGTCTGAAATGATTACTTATTGTTTGTGTACTGTAAAAAGTTAATCGTCAATAGTTCGCCATCTATTAATCGCCTTAATATATAGTACATAAAATCATGCACAGTGCTGAACCAGTATACGTATATCTTGCGCATATATACACTGCTCTATTATTTCAATTATTACCCCATTTCGTTTTGCCACTTATTGCTAGTTTTAAATGAGGTTGGGCATCTATCGATCTTGCAAAGGTATTTATGCAACTCCATACAATTTCTAAGCAATTGTGTAAGTAACTCCCCATAAATCGTATCAGCGACAAAAATAAATTAGTCTAAAAATTGTACAGCTACGAAGCAAGTAATAATATCATATCCAAGAAACCTAGCATAAAAATTTGGCGAGAACGTGTGTCACTTTTGTCAAATTACCCTCAGGTAACGTGACTGCATACAGTTTCCCAAGTTTCAACGACAGTAAACTATCTTTCGCGTCACGTACGCGACTCGGTATAAGCCGTATCGGCGACAAAAAAATAGCATGAAAAACAGTACTGCTACGCAGCGAGTAATAATATCGTATGCAAGGGTCTTCGAGCAAAAATGGTTAGAATCGAAGTGACGAATAAGCTTAACGTATCGTTGGTATTCAAAGGCGGTCGTATAACGGAGTGACAGCGTTAAAACGTGGAAGACAGAGCGTGACATCGAGTAGTAAATGTCGCGTTAAATGCGATTTTAACCCGCGGCTGAGCTCCTCATTCGATGATTCTCATTACCCCCGTAACAAGCGCACGCCTCGGGCGAGAAATTGTACGCGAGACAGGGAGAATAAATTGTCGCCGGTAATGTTGACGATTGCGTGCTTCCCTGGTGTAGAAAACTGAAGAAGCGGTATTATTCAGTAGGCCACGTAGGCGCAACGTCTGGCGCCGGCAATAGATAGCTTCGAAAAATAAACGCACAAGCGAAAACAACGTGCAAGACGATGGCAATGCGATAAATTGCGGAACCTAAATAATGGAGGTAGCCGAAAAATAAGCAAACGTGCGATGGAGACTTAAAAAGAAAAATGCAGAGGATCTTACGATGCTGATCACATTGTTATAAGATAAATGAAAGAATAGAAAATTTGATGGATACTTAGATTCATGCGAATTCGTGCATGAAAATATTAACACGTTGATTGTCAAGTGTACTTTGCTATGTTAGAACCGCGATGCGTTAAAATACTGCAGAGTGTAATTACATCGTGCAAAATAAAGGTAACGCAGAGTTGTTAGAAGCCAAAGTATTGAAGCACCATTCTAATATCAATTGCTTTTATAAGATTTCAAATAGGCATCATTACGAATTTTTTGCATTTTTAGTCAAATCTTTTGCATCGGCCAGCGCGTATTTTGCTATGTTAGAACCGCGATGCGATGAAATACTGCAGAGTATAATTAAATCGTGCAAAATAAAGGTAACGCAGAGTTGTTAGAAGCCAAAGTATTGAAGCACCGTTCCAATATCAATTGCTTTTACAAGATTGCAAATAGGCTTCATTACGAATTTTTTGCATTTTTAGTCAAATCTTTTGCACAGGTCAGCGCGTATTTTGTTATGTTAGAACCGCGATGCCTTGAAATATTGCAGAATAGAATTAAATCGTGCAAAATAAAGGTAACTCAGAGTTAGAAAACAAAGTATTGAAGCACTGTTCGAATATCAATTGCTTTTACAAGATTGCAAATAACCTTCATTGTGGATTTTTTGCTTTTTTAGTAAAATGTTTTGCACCGGTCAGCGGGTATTTTGCTATGTTAGAACCGCGATGCGTTGGAATATTGCAGAATATAATTAAATCGTGCAAAATAAAGCTAACACAGAATTGTTAGAAGCCAATGTATTGAAGCACCGGTCCAATATAAATTCCTTTTACAAGATTGCAAATAGGCTTCATTGCGAATTTTTTGCTTTTTTAATAAAATCTTTTACACCGGTCAGCGCATATTTAGCTATGTTAGAACCGCGGTGCGTTGAAATTCTGCAGAGTATAATTAAATCGTGCAAAATGAAGGTAACACAGAGTTGTTAGAAGCCAAAGTATTGAAGCACCGTTCCAATATCAATTTCTTTTACAAGATTGCAAATAGGCATCACTGCGAATTTTTGCTTTTTTAGTCAAATCTTTTGCACCGGTCAGCGGGTATTTTGCTATGTTAGAAACGCGATGCGTTGAAATATTGCAGAATATAATTAAATCGTGCAAAATAAAGATAACGGATAGTTGTTAGAAGCCAAAGTATTGAAGCACCGTTTCAATATCAATTGCTTTTACAAGATTGCAAATAGGCTTCATTGCGATTTTTTTCATTTTTAGTAAAATCTTGCGCCGATCAGCGCGTATTTTGCTATGTTAAAACGGCAACGCGATGAAATACTGCAGGATATGATTAAATCGTGCAAAATAAAAGCAACGCAGAGTTGTTAGAAGCCAATGTATTGAAGCACCATTCCAATATCAATTGCTTTTACAAGATTTTAAATAGGCTTCATTACGAATTTTTTGCATTTTTGGTAAAATTTTTTTGCACCGGTCAGCGCGTATTTTGCTACGTTAGAACCGCGATGCGTTAAAATGTTGCAGAATATAATTAAATCGTGTAAAATAAAGGTAACGCAGAGTTGTTAGAAGCCAATGTACTGAAGCACCGTATCAATATCAATTCCTTTTACCAGATTGCAAATAGGCTTCATTACGAAATTTTTGCATTTTCAGTCGAATCTTTTACACCGATCAGCGCGTATTTTACTATGTTAGAATCGCGATGCATTGAAATATTGCAAAATATAATTAAATCGTGCAAAATTAAGGTAACGGAGAGTTGTTAGAAACCAAAGTATTGAATCAGCATTCCAATATCAATTGCTTTTACACGATTGCAAATAGGCTTCATTGCGAATTTTTTGCATTTTTAGTAAAATCTTTTTGCACCGATTATCGGTGACCACCATGACAGTCAACATGTTAAGGAACTTGTCCGGTGTTTACGGTTAGGTTAAAAAATACATAAACAAAAGAAACAACAATAGGGTAAAGTACAAGGTACAAATAGGAGAATTAGCATAAAAATGAGCGGACAGGATAGAAACATCGAGGAAAAAATGCCAAGAGCTTACGAAGGTTTTAAAGCGATGCTAGTGACAACGATAAAATAACGTAAATGAAGAGGTGGAGAGAGTGCGAGAAAAAAAGCAGAGAAAGAAGCGGATGCGTATATACGTACAGAGGATAAAGGAGATTGTGGAAAATGGTCTGGTGCTTACAATGGTGGGCTTAAAAAAATATATCCACAAAGAAAGAAACAATAACAATACGATAAAGTACGAAGCGTCAATAGCACAATTGGCATAAAAATGAGCAGAGAACGGAGGATTGTAAGAATAAAAATTCCTACCTTCTACAAAGGTCTTAAAACAACGTCGGTGAAAACAATAAAATAACGCAAACGGAAGGAACGGAGGGAGCGCGTGGAAAAAAAACATGATAAAAAAGCAAAGAATGAAGTTAAGACGCAAATATCTGCAAACAGATGATGAAAATTAAAGACGAGAAGAAAACAGACCAAAAGACATCGCAATTATTTCCTTACTACCCGCGTGATCCTACAAACATTTAATTACCGTGGACTGCTTCATCCACTTGGCCAGGTAGATACGGCTTATAATATTTCCATTTAAAGCAGAAATGCATAAACCTTAGAAAATTACGATTACATGATAAATTGAAAGTCCGATATTTATATCGCGTATACTCGGCATGAAAAAATGGCATTTTATTCGTTTAATAACGAATATATGCGTGATGTAGTAAAAAAATTGCATTTGCTGTTTAAAGAAAAATTTAGGTGCAGGATGAAACATATTCGTTATTCTAACAGATTTTAGAAGAGCAAGAACGAAAATCATGCAAAGAATAAATTTACATGAAAAAAAGTACGACAGAATATGCATAACGTGTAATAAATACAATATAATTTTACTACTTATTTTTCTTTTCCGAGTTTTTAATTGTTTACTTCCTTAACGAATTAATCAAATCCCAAGTTTCCTTCTCTACGTATTTACACTTTTACTGTATTCTTAAAACAATACGACATTAAGTTCTGTAAATACTATTAAAGAATTTCCAGCTAACAAAAATATAAACTTAAGACGAAAAGGACTGAAAATATCTGTGTCATGAAAGTTTCCTTTACAATATTTTTACTTCTTCCTTGTTTATTATTACCATACCTAAACACAATCTGTGTAATATTATTGTTCGAAATAAATACATATTTGTGTCATGAAAGTTTCCTTTACAATATTTTTTCTTCTTTCTTGTTTATTATTACCATACCTAAATACAATCTGTGTAATATTATTGTTTGAAATAAATATATATTTGTGTCATGAAAGTTTCCTTTACAACATTTTTACTTCTTCCTTGTTTATTATTACCATACCTAAACACAACTTGTGTAATATTATTGTTTGAAATAAATACATATTTGTGTCATGAAAGTTTCCTTTACAACATTTTTACTTTTTCCTTGTTTACTATTACCATACTTAAACACAATCAGTGTAATATTATTGTTTGAAATAAATATATATTTGTGTCATGAAAGTTTCCTTTACAATATTTTTACTTCTTGTTTATTATTACCATACCTAAATACAGTCTGTGTAATATTATTGTTTGAAATAAATATATATTTGTGTCATGAAAGTTTCCTTTACAATATTTTTACTTCTTCCTTCTTTATTATTACCATACCTAAACACAATCTGTGTAATATTATTGTTTGAAATAAATATATATTTGTGTCATGAAAGTTTCCTTTACAGCATTTTCATTTCTTCCTTGTTTATTATTACCATACCTAACCACAATGTGTGTAATATTATTGTTTAAAATAAATATATATTCGTGTCATGAAAGTTTTCTTTATAATATTTTTACTTCTTTCTTGTTTATTATTACCATACCCAAATACAGTTTGTATAATATTATTGTTTGAAATAAATATATATTTGTGTCATGAAAGTTTCCTTTACAACATTTTTACTTCTTCCTTGTTTATTATTACCATACCAAAATACAGTTTGTGTAATATTATTGTTTGGAATAAACATATATTTATGTCATGAAAGTTTCTTGTACAATATTTTTACTTCTTTCTTGTGCATTATTACCATACCTAAACACAATCTGCGTAATATTACTGTTTGAAATAAATATATATTTGTGTCATGAAAGTTCATTTACAATATTTTTACTTCTTCCTTGTTTATTATTACCATACCTAAACACAATCTGTGTAATATTATTGTTTGAAATAAATATATATTTGTGTCACGAAAGTTTCCTTTACAATATTTTTACTTCTTCCTTGTTTATTATTACCATACCCAAATAGAGCCTGTGTAATATTATTGTTCGAAATAAATATATATTTGTGTCATGAAAGTTTCCTTTACAATATTTTTACTTCTTCCTTGTTTATTATTACCATACCTAAATACAGCCTGTGTAATATTGCTGTTTGAAATAAATATATATTTGTGTCATGAAAGTTCCCTTTACAATATTTTTACTTCTTCCTTTTTTATTATTACCATATCCAAATACAATCTGTGTAATATTATTCTTTGAAATAAATATATATTTGTGTTATGAAAGTTTCTTTTACAATATTTTTACTTCTTTCTAGTTTATTATTACCATACCCAAATACAGTTTGTATAATATTATTGTTTGAAATAAATTTATATTTGTGTCATAAAAGTTTCCTTCACAACATTTTTACATTTTCCTTGTTTATTATTACCATATTCAAATACAGCCTGTGTAATATTATTGTTTGAAATAAATATATTAAACGAATGCACGTGTGAGTAAAACCCCTAACAATAACAGTAAAGGAACACAGGTGATTGGGCGGGATCGACAATGCGTAGGGGAAAAAGAAAAGTGAGCAAACGGTGGCGGAAGAGAAGGAAACAGAGAGAAAGATTTGATCACTTTTCCCTTACTGTCCGTGTGATCCTGCGAATATTTAGTTACCGTGAACTGCGCTCGGTACCGTTTCATTTCCTCCATCAGCGCGAACGTGCAACGATTCCTTGAGTCGTCGCATACTTCCAACGCTTCCTCATCCTTCTTTATCTTCTTGTACCCAGAACGTCGATATGCGAATCGCTTGAGCACGTTTCCGGCGTAAAATGCGAGACATCGCGACGCGTATTTTCCCCCTGCGCTCCACTTTCCAGGATATTCTCACTGCGATAATCAATCAAACTGACTGTTATTAATTTAAGCGAACCAGCTAGAATTCGAAGCTTTTACTTAAACGCACCTATTCAGAGCCGTCGGACAAATATCAAAGTACATTTTGTGTACGGGCATAAAACGACAAGTTTCGAAGCCACCCACCGTAAAATGATAATAGTAACTTGCGTCGATGAGACCTTTGAAAAATCTGTAATAATTAATTTTTGTATCCGATAATTGTTATAATCAATAAGAAGCGATAATTAATGAAAGTAACCTTAATTGATTTTAGCAAATCAGTTTGTATTTGAAGCTCTCATTTGAAAACGCCTGTTTAGCATTTTTGGTGAAACAAGTATGAAACTATACTTCGTGTAGCAATTCAAAAGCTCAACTTTCCAAACTATTTACTAAAAAATGATAATTGCTTGTTTTACACCATTGTCAACCTTGTTTTAGTGACGCAAGGAACTCGAAACATGTCGAGTTTCAAACAAAACTAATTCTTTATACTCGGACATTTTTATTAACCCTTTGACTGCTAAAGGCGTATATATACGCCTTCAGAAGTCCATCAATTTATACGAACGGCTTAAATATAAGCCATCTGTATTTTTTTACTATACACTATTATTGTTTCACCGATTGATTCAATATGGAAGTTATCGTCCTGTGTAACATAACAACTAAATATCGGCAATTGTTTCAATATCATTCAGTCAATTGCCTTCATATTATTATGTGAAAATTATCAAAATATCCTGTTAAAGTTCTCAAACCCTGTGTTACATTATAAATTTTGGATTTTTTCCTTTATATTTAATTATCGATTATTATTGAAGCAATGTACAAATTAAGTTAAGTAAATTAAAATAACTTAAAAAGTCACTTAAGATAAATAAAAAAATTTATATTTTTAATTCATTTGCCATTATTATTTTTTAAACCCTAACAATTTATAAAATTTCCGGGTACTGTTTTGCAATATACAATTGCAATATATGTTTTGAAAAACATATTGCGAAGTCCATATTGACGGATTCGTCCGCAGTCAAAGGGTTAACGACGGAGTGAATAGTACACCATATCGTGTAAAATCTAAAAATACTTTTGGAAAGAGTGTATTCAATTTATATTCTATATAACAAAATTTATTTGGTTAAGAGTGTATTCAAATTATATTCTGTATAACAAAATTTATTTAGTTAAGAGTGTATTCAAATTACATTTTGCATAACAACATTTATTTAGTTAAGAGTGTATTCAAATTATATTTTGCATAATAAAATTTTTACTGGTATGTATTTTGTTGAATAAAATCAAAATCTTATAGCTTATGCTTTTCGAATGTGTAATAATAAGTTGTTTGTCGTTTGACACTTGGCATTTTTCTTTCTGAGCATACAATGCTAATGTCTCACTTATTTTCACGCCTACGTATATGTAATTTGTCGTTTAAATATGTTATAGAAGGATATTCTCGCAGCTTCTGTTATTCATAGTTCAGTTGATTAATTAAACATTTTGTACATTTAAAATGAGACAACGGCCTTTCATTTTTTGTACTACTTTTATTTGTAACGGATCGGAGATATCTTAAAGAAACAAATATTCAAAGAAACTTTGCATACATTTTTCTTAGTAATAACATGCAATCGAACGCAAAGGGTCGACGGTAAATAATTCCAACCAAATAAAAACGGCTTTCAATAATATTTGAAAGTAAAATACGAACGTAACCTTCTACCCTTGGCGACAACTTTCCATGTTTCTATCCAAAATACAGTTTGACACGCATACTTGTTCAGCAACATCGAACCGACATATATGCCGCATCAGCCGCAACTAATTCTGCGCAAATTCTGCACGAACGATCTGAAGAACACAGTGCGTAAGATGTCCGCGCGTGGAAAAGGCAGGAAACAAATCGTAAAAGATTTAACGCCACGGCAAATCCGTCAGCGGGATTTAGTATAGATCCATCCGTGTAACGGCACTTCTCATATCATTTGTCGTTAAGTGCATAAAAGCTTTTTTCAAGGGCTTAATACAAGCTCTTGGGTAATAGCAGGGCGTTATTGTGGTCTAAGCGACGGTCTAAGTGACGAGTACCTGCTGTCGGTTTTAAAGTGTCCCTCTACTTCGGCACAATACAAAAGAAAAAGTGTGCTTCACCCGGTACACCTCTTCCTACAACCTTTTATGGATTCTTTGTGGCGGCGCGATTATGTACCGCCAGTCGCGACAGAAACATATGCATACGCATATGACGCTTTTGCACCAGAATGAGCGCAATGTATATCTATAAGCTCGGCAGCAACTGCAGGAGTGGCAGATAGAGTTATGAACGTGTGTCAGACGTTATACGCAACTTAGGTAATGAATGTCTAGTAAACGATGTTCTTAGGGCAATCATAAATCAAAATGATAGTGATAATGAAAAGAAGAAATGATTGTCGCAGTTACACATTACTGAAAATCAGAATTCACTTGAGATGTTATAGATAGATTATAGAATGAGCGCAATGTATATCTATAAGCTCGGCAGCAACTGCAGGAGTGGCAGATAGAGTTATGAACGTGTGTCAGACGTTATACGCAACTTAGGTAATGAATGTCTAGTAAACGATGTTCTTAGGGCAATCATACATCAAAATGATAGTGGTAATGAAAAGAAGAAATGATTGTTGTAGTTACACATTACTGAAAATCAGAATTCGTTTGAGATGTTATAGATTTTCTCTATAATGTTCGGTATAATAGTAAGGCTCCGGTAAATCTTATACAGTAAAACCTGTTTTTGTGCGGTCCTTTTCTATGCGATTTTGTTTTTGTGCGATTTTATTTTTGTACAATTTTTTTTGTGCGATTTTATTTTTATGCGGTATATGAATCTTAGCGGCGTTAGCACCAGTTTAATGTTTCCTATCAATGTACATATACATGTTGTGGACGAAATGTATGAATGTGTAATTAATCGAAACGTTACCAAAAACGCGTCAACGTTATTATCTGAAATGAGTGCACTCGCACATAACATCGGCGGAGAAGGCTTTGATTCTTTCGGCGATAATGACCTAGACGAGATGATTGAGGACCAAACTGTCGATGATAGTGACATTATCAATAGTTTGATAGATTATGAAAATGGACAAGAAGAACCGGAATCTATTACAGCAGATAAAATATATGCAGGGATCCAAATCTCGAAAAAAATTGGAAACGCATTTTCTTAAAATAGATACCAACGCGGAAAGACGCTTCAAATTCGAAAAAGAGCTGAGATCATGCATGTCTCACTATCGTTACGTTTACAAGCAATTGACCAGTCGACCATCGTCACAAAAACTGATCACTGAATTTATGGTACCAAAAAACAAATCAATTGAAATCCTATCTTCAAGCGACGAAAGCGATTTTCAACCAATTCATCACAAGAAGATGCGCGTTTTGGATTACGACAAGTAGCAGCAAACTATTTAATGTGCAATGTAAAAACTTCTCCATGTATATGTACAATGAAGAATTAAATATTTTTACAATTTCTATAGGTCTAATTTAATTATTTAATTTAATTGAAAGCATTCTCTCATCTATTTCATAAATCATTGATGTATTTTCTTAGTCCGACTTTTTTATGCGGTCCTTATCCATCGCATAAAAAAATTTTTAGGTAGTATATCGCACAAAATTGTTTATTATATGTAAGAATTTATAAAATTTTCGAATATTTTTTTGTACGATTTCTTTTATGCGGTCCCTATCCACCGCACAAAAACAGGTTTTACTGTATCGTTAACTCATTACGTACGGGTCCCGAGAAATTTCGTCTTTAGCAAACCGAACGTTGAGGCCGGATGACGAGACGTGACGAGTTGAGAAATTAAACATGATAATATTGTCATTATTACGATACCAAGGTAACGGAGCCTTGCGTGAGCTTATAACAGAAGATTCACGAAATAAATGAATGTCGATATGTCGAAACAGTAGAAAACAATTGACCAGTATCACAATTACATCAATGAGTCCGGTCCATTAGTCTATCGTATCTTATAAAAGATTTTACTATTGTGCATTTTATCAGTTGAACGATAGCATTTTAATTTGTGAGGAAACAGTTTTTGAATTAGTTCACAAAATAAACCCTAATTCTAAAAAAGTCAAACATGTCTCATGGAAATGAAGAAAATGAAAGCCAAAATGAATTTGAAATATTGTTTGATGATTTATCTGATGTACCAAATAACATTTCAAGTGAAAGTGAACTTAGGGACGATAGCGACATTGTTGCAATAAGTGCTGGTATTAAACGAAGAAAGAGGATGAATATTTTATAAATGCGAATTAAAAAAATGCATGTATGCATTGCACAAAGTTGTCTTGGAGTGCTCGAAAAATACGCAATGAGTTAACAAAATATATGAAACAGTAGACAACTGAATTGATGAACGTCTAATAACCCAAGTTGCTGATACGATCACAAGTAATAATAAAAATAAGAAATGTCGCAGTCACATTTTACTGAAAATCGATACTCATATTAAAACATGCAGAATTTTCTACATACTGATAAATGTAATATTTCTACTAAATTCTACGTCATCAGTGAAAATTATATTAGTTATAAACTGCACTTGATGAAAGATACAAAATATCACTTTCACATATGAGTCACATAAAATTAAAATGTCTGTACCTGCCGTATTTGAAAGGAACTTTCATTGTACACAGCCACAGCAAATGACAACACAACCAAAATAATTGCACTAAAATGTAAAATATAATAATACATTTTTGTAATCTCCTTAATGGAAAAGAAAGCAGTATGAGATGGCACACACAATTTTGCAAAGACGTCTAGGTCTAAAACTAACAATGAATCGCTATTTTTGACGTTCTTGCATTTGTAGGCACACATAACAGAGCAAAGTCAATAAATTTACGAATTTAACTTGTTTCTACCTTTTGCTGGTCTCGCATAAATTATTGACATTAACACATAAGCCTTCTACTTATTTGATTTTACGACACACGTCACAAAACATTACAATGATTGTTTTCAACATTTTATAGATAAGTAAACATGTGAACATAATTAGAATCTATGCAGAGGAAATACATTATATAAATCATATATGAAAGGCACATGAAAATAAATGAGTAAATCTATGATTATAATCGAAAGAATATTGACGACTAATAAGAAAATAATAATCACAAAACCTCTGATAAGTATAATAAAATAAAAGAATTGCCAGTTTCCCTATGGAGATAATTACGTGTCGACGAATCAAATGATACAATTCGATTAGCCATGTTCAACACTAGGTTTACGGGACCCATCAATTTGACGCATTTCAAACTTTGAAATGAAACACGCAAAAAACCATAGCAATAATCTTAACTACTTCGCATCGTAAATTCATAATTTCATTAAAAGAGTTTATAAACACAATTGTTATTTCCTTAAGCTTTCTAAATTTTGAAATTTGTATGTAGTATACCTATCTCTACGAAACCCGTCAAATTGACGGGTTAACTGATTACGTAAACAATCCTTATATATTTGCTTCGTTTGTAAAATTATTCCTCCAATAGTAAATATAAAAGTGAAAGAAAAGTCTAAGATGCCCCCAACTCATTATCTCAATAGCGCCTCGATAATATGTGCCCATAATTATGAAAGTGGTCTAAGTCATATATTTCTTGTTTCGAGATATTTAATGAATTGCATTTGAATAAATTAAAAAATATTTTTACATTATGCGACATTTTAATTTATAATTTTATTAGCCTTAATTAATGGAAATTTACTATGAATATGAAATTTTGTGTGAATTTTATACGATAATATTATTTTTAAAGATTGAATTGACTTAGACCATTTTCAAAATTAACTGAATGTCCTATAAATGACTTAAAGCAATAAAGAACTTTGAGTTTTATTTGAAACAATAATTTGATTGAAATAATTCGTGAACATTTATTACATTTATTAATTATTTTTAAACAGTAATCCATTTTTATCATTATTTCGAGTATTTAAGATTCTTAAAATGTTCCTGAAAAATCTTTAGGGATGTACGGTAGTAAACTCATAATATCTTTATGTTTTTCTTCCGATACTGGTCTAATGGTGGTGTATAATGGAAGTAATTTAATATTTCCGTATATTTTTGGTCTTCCAGTTTTAGGTGAAAGATCCAAAACGTGAAATTTATAATCATCTAAAGATTTTTATAGAACATTTTATAAGGTTCATTTTTACAAAATAATCATCCAAAATGAATTTGTAAAAACAATTCACCCGCGTATTTTTTCACTCTTATTGTTATTGATTCTTCTAGTAATGAAGTTGTCGTTATTATTAAAATTTGATTGTCATTTATTTTATTATGTAGTTCAGAAACGCGTCAAAGAAGGCCACGTGCCATTTTCAAGTTGTTTGATAATTTATTTAAATTTTTGACAAAATTTCATAATTAAAACTAAATGAATTCCATATAATGTTGAAATTAAACCACTATCTAATGGTTCATTTTTGACAATTTCGTAAAAATTACATTGAATAAATTTAGTTAAAAATAATGTGGTATGAAATAACTGATAAACTCATTTTTTTTAAATTTTGACTTAGACCACTTTTATAATTATGGGCACATATGACAAAGCGAATTGTGTGGCTCGGGTGTCATGTTACATACTTCGTATTGAACGAACTCGCTTACTAGAGTGATCCCCGCATCATTCGAAACTCAAAGCATGACTAAATGTTGTATCGAAAAGATATTCGGAAAAAAAATCTTGACTTATTAATATTTTATTTTTACGTGAAGCCTTATATTATTCAACTCAGACTTAGTTTGAATAAATTGATTTTTTAATGTAAATACGTATTTTCACCTACCCGTCAATTTGACGGGTGCTCGTAGAGATAAGTATATAAGAAACGCCCGTAAACCTAGTGTTAAAGATGTAGTCAGTGTGGTGCCAAAAGGAAAAGTTTGTTGTATAAATATTTTCAATACAATATTTATAGGGACTCGATACTAGCAGGTATGTAGATACAATTAAAATCGATTCAACCAATCAAGGTGGTAGACGAGACTATAAAGGTACCCAATGCCTGAATTTATTCATGCATATTCTATATACGGCCGAATTTTACTTTTTCGAGAAAATGTATTTATTGGTAAAATACGAACTGTATATGCACATATATCTGACACACAGCAAAGCTGCATAGATGGCAGATAGTCCAACATTTGATATACCATTTAAAGTAATAAATACGTGACAAACATAAAAACCCTCATACGAAAGTGATGAACAAATAAACGGACACCGACATTTTCAAACTGTTATGGATAACTACAAAAGTTTTAATATTGATTCATTTCAGTTTTTAGTACAGCTTATGAGTGATGGTACGCGTTCCTCGATACATAATAATTTAGTTTTAAACGTTGATATTCAAGGTTTATTCTCTATTATACAGCATGCAATTTATTCGAATATATCCGTAAACAAACGTGAGCGATCATGTCGAATTGGCACAATCACAAACTACCCTATAGAAATACGTTGTAAATTTTCGTTAAACAAAAACTAACGGTGTCGGGACGATCCCTATACTAATGAAGAAATAAGAAAAAATTGTAATGCTAATGGTACGAATCTTAATTACGTGTTGTATTTAGCGTTCTAACTGGTACACATTCGGACTATCTATTATTGTTTGGGTAATATCGCATTTTTCATTTTGCAAAGAACTTCTGCAAATGTTACATAGGTAATTGCATGTGTGGGATGTGAACGTATGTATATTTCTGTGTTATGTAACCTAAACATTACATTTTAGATAAAGGATTTTTATGTGCAAGTACAAATTGATTAGCACTGTTGATAGTTAATATTTATTTATTTAACTAATCCCATTTTTTTAGCTTCCACTTCGTAAATTAATAACCTCCACATTTTCACTACAAACACTTCGGCTTCTTCGTCCAATACCTACAACATATGTATGCACGAGGAAACGTCATTTTACGGAAGCAGCGCATGAAATCACAAAACTTTGCAATATTTAATAACGGTACGTACCATTTGTACATCGTCGAGTATTCCTTGAGGAGAACTGCCTGCCATTACTTTACTACAAATAAAATCAACCAAAGTTGGCTCGGGTTCCCCAATGTATTCGATGATCTTTTTGTTAATCCACGGTCTTATCCTTTTCTCCATTAATGTCTGGAATGATAAAATAGTCATTAGTTACACATTTGTTTTTTTTTTTTTACTAGAGAGTTAAATCGAAAATAAAAATGGACATTTTCAACGTCATTTACAAATAACATATATACATGTTACCGTGAATGACCGAAATTGGAGAATGTCGACTTTCACCGGTGAATGTCAACAGATACCAAATATGTCGGTGAAAGATCGAATATTTGATTGCATTGTTGTACATTCGGACGCTCTCCAGTGTGTGTCGACAATTAGTGCATGGTGAATGTCAACATTTACCGGTGTAAGTCAGAAATAAGGGTATTTAGCAAATATTTCGGACATACACCAAGCGACTATGTGAATGTTGACATTCACTGGTGAAAGTCGACGTTCTCCAGATTTCGGTGTTTCGCCGTAACATATACACAAAATCCTCGAAATAAGCAGTGCTCATTTATTTTTGAGACAAAATTGTACCCAAATAATTGAAAAATGAATTCCTATCTTTATTATTAAATTTTAATTTACTTTCTATCAAATTTAAATCTAAATTTTGCAATAATTCCGCAACTTTTCTATTGTAATGTTTTGTTGCTTGCATCTTGTTTGTATTTCAGTTTCATTAGTACATATAACACGGTATGTTTATAGCTGTAGGTAGAAAATAGTTTCACGCTGAAGCAGTCAAGAAATAAAGTCATATCGGGCCCACGCAGTGACGATTTTCAAATAACGCGCGGCATAAACAAACGAATTGTAACAAATGGGTTCACATGCGTTCATTTGTTTCTATGCGCTGCGTAATACGTTGATTGTCACGTTGGTCACCTGTGACCGAAATGCCTCAAATGCATAGAATAATTCAAACAAAATTAATTTTGTCAATTATACATTCTTGAGTGCAACGGCTAATTAAACACAATTGTGAAATAAAACAACGTGCTTGAAATAAGAACTATTCAGTGATATCAAATTTTAAGTAAAACATTCCATATTATAAATGTTAAATACGATGCTTTAAACACGAAACACAAGCAAAACACGTTATCAAGGGATATAAGCTGCATCAAGGGACGATCAGAAAAATAAACAAAAATAAAAAAATGTGTCATATGCTTAGCATAATGAAAATTCTCTTGTAGCCACTTGTTCTGTTCTTCTACTTCATTTGTTCACGCATTTTGCAAATAAGTTGTGCTCATCAAAAATCGATGGAATCAATATAAAAATAGTTTATTTGGTCGATTATCATATAAAGACAAAATTGCTTCAAACCGCAGTTTATATAGGCATTCAGTAGAATTATTAAGTATTCGTCAAGAATTTGGATGTAATATACCTCTCTTTTAATTATGCACGTTTTAAGAATTTTTATTTATTCTATGCTCTTGTGTGCTTTAACACTTGATATTTATAAAATTGCCGGGTTTTGGATTTCACAAACGAAATTACAGAAATTATGTCTTTTAATTATGCACGTTTTAAGAATGTTTATTTATTCTGCAACACTTTATTTATATAAAATTGCTATTTTCTGATTATATTATTTAAATATTATTATTTTATTATAACAAAATGCTACAAATTCATTTCTAATTTTCAAATTTTGTATGTCGTCTACAGACATATTTCTTCGTAAATCTTTGCTTAAATCTTTGTTATATTCTTATTGCATGACACATTTGAAAAACTTGCAATGCCCCCAATAAAGATATTTCTGAATTTCTAATAGTTAGAAAATAAAATAACGTAGTTTTATTACTTTTCGACGGTTGATCCTGTTTATATTAGATTTTAGATTTAAATAACACGATTTAATTTTTTAAATTGAAGATTTAAATAACACGGTTTATATTAGATCTTAAATTTACATAACACGAATTTGCATAAAACGGCAATTTTTGGAAACCCAACTATCACTTTATATGGAACTCACCTGTATAACAATATGAGATGTTACTATTTGTCTTTATTAGCAGCAATGTAATTTTTCGCTTTATATTCGAACAACATGCAGGCATTGAAATAAATATTATAGCAAACATGTATAGGCGTGACGTATATCTCGTTTAACATGCGTATACAAGAAAGTTGTAGTACATACATTGTCTATCACTGCCCAATCAAGCTGATATCCAAACAGAGCATTTTTGTCGGTTGGAATTTTATCAATGAGCGACTTTATATGTTTTCGCTTTTCCTCTTGACTCTTTGTACTTTCGTCTTTTCCAGCCTTGGGCGTTTCCTCGGTAGCCTTCTTCTTCTTCTCTTCCCCATAATCTAAATGAAAAGCGTTTAGAAGCACCGTTCCCAAAAAGAGACCACTACGACGTACCTAGAGGAACTAGTTTCCGTTTCTTTGCACTATTAGTGCCGTCGTCGTCGTCGTCATTATTGAAAACGTCCTTCACGTCGATGCGACCTTTCTTTCGCATTTGACTCGTTTGCTGTTGAGTGTTAGTATTCGTAGCGGTACTTGGACTGGCAGGAGTTTTATTACCAACCCCATGATCTGCACCGCGGCCACCGCTACTTCCCATGGCGAATGGAATAAAGTTACCTGACACATCACAAATAATTTGCATTGCAGGGACAGGACCATCTCATCATTTTTCTAAGATATGCATGCATTGTGGTTAGAATTTCAGATTGACCAGTTGAAGAAGCACCCGGTCTTATTTATACAGGATCTTTTACTGTAAGTCCTGTTTGATAGAACTACGGAACGGCAGATGATAGGACAAAAATATTACGACACTTTTATCATCATTTTTTAAGTAAACTGCCATTGTGATAGAAAAATTTTTTATCTTCAAATTTTCCAAGATCATATAATGATCATATTGTCTTTTTAAACGGAATGCTATATTTTTGTTATGATGTTATGAAAGAGCAGAAAAAAAATAATGCGAAGTTTACGATATATCTTTAATATTAATTGCATTTAAAAAAAATTCGACCGATTGGGCAAAAATTCTGCACATGCCACCAGATCCATTCATCGAAAGTATTTAACAGAAAAAATAAGTTTACGATATATCTTTGAAACCCCTGGAACAGTCAAAGATTTCTTTATTAATCCGAATACCTAAGAGACCTGTTAATTCTGACTTGTAACAATTTATAATATTTGTTTTAATATAACTTATAAAAAAAAGGAGATAAGGATATTGGAAAAAAAGATAACGACGAAATGAGGATCGAGGTAGCTGGGACATGTACAAACCAGCATACCGGTGTTATAACAAAATACGTTACATAAACTATTGTATATTCAACGTTTCTGTACTCGAATACTGATGTTCTGTGTCTCGAATACTTTTCGAGTAACTTGTTTTATTTTAATGTCAATTTGAATGAATCGCACAAACAGACTGTTGCAAAAAATCATTAAATTTCTCTAAAGATTGTCTGTCGAATGCGTAAGCTACGCCTGAATAATGTATGAAGACATAGTCTAATTGAATTTCTCGATATGAAGACACAGTCTGATGAAGTCAAATTAGTTATACAATAAGTATTAATTATATGTGGTCTAAATTATGACAATTTTAATGGCAGTTTAACTGAAAAGATCTCATCAATCACTTATGAAGATTTTCAGATAAAGGAAATGCAATTAAAAAATGATATTGTTGTGATGAAATATCTTATTCCGGGGGTTATTTTTGAATTTCAAAATTTGTTTCGCATGTACCAAACAGTCAAACGATTAATAAGTTGAAATTTACTATTTACAGAAACCTGACTTTTGGAGACTAACTGTAACACATTAATCATTTTACCGGTACACTCTAAACAAGTTTCTAACTTTGTTATATTATTGTATTATCAGGATTATTGGTAGGATTGATCGTGATTAGATTATGTAAGTAGAGTGTATCCGTTTTCAATTGATAAGTTTTTTTTCGATTTCTCTATATGTTTCGCGCCATACGACCGTCGCTCCAGACATTTGTGGGTTCTGAAATAGCAATTTTGCCCATAACTAGATTATTTGTGATTGACGCAATCACAAATAATCCAGTTTTGAGTTGAACCATGCCCATATAATCCTGAAGAAACCCCTGTAGAACACGAAACAAGTAAAACAATTGAAAATAAAACCTGTCATCTGAAAAAAAGGCACCCTCTACGCACATTATGCCATTATAGCAGACTTGACTAAACCTCGCTAAGATATTACATGCCTGGAAATAACTTTTATACGGATCTAGAAATACAGTCGTGGACTGTAAGAAAAGGACTAATAGCAATAGCATGAATATGAGAGACTTACTATACTTCGAATTTGAACTAAGCTTAGAGTGAATGAAAGACATGATGCCTGAAAGGTTTAACAAATTCGAAAACTCACTGCCACTCGTTTTCTCTGGTTCACTGACAAGGGACATCCGAGAATCCTCATCGAGTGCGGGTGGAATGGACTGAACAGGAGTCGTCGCCAAGGCAACAGGCGATGATTGGGCATCTTTCAAACTCTCTCCATCTGCCTCAACAACTTCTTCAGGTTCCTCGCCTTCGCGATGGTGATTTTGATGGTGACGATGATGTCGTCGGTGATGATGATGGTAACGCGGTGGTGTTCTGGACGGCGCTTCTGTTTGAGAAGTGTCATCAAACTGCACACCATCGTCACTGTCACTTTCAATCGGCTCAGTCTCTATCGGTGGCATCACTTCCTTTTCTTTCTTCACGACTTTCTCATCGTCCTCGTCTATTATCGTTATCACCGGTTTTGGCTTATACTGTTCTTCCCTCTCAGCTTTTAACTAGCCAAAACAACAATTATATTACACGTAGACAGTACAACATTTCCATTTTATGATAACGCGATGTATATATAAAATTGGAAAGTCAAGAAAGAATATATGAGGTCTTTCTGATGAAAGAATAACGAAATGCTATAAAAAATATGTAAAAAATAGATATAAAAAAAATAAAAATAAAAAAGATAATGCTATAATTTATATTACACGGCGTTAAACAGCGCATTTCGAAATGTTGATATGTTAAATACGACAACCGTCAATAACAATCTGGCTTAACTCTTTCGCTGGGGTGAAATTTTATGGAAAACGTGCTTGACAAACGACAGATATTCAACGATGATCCAAGATAGGCAATGATACTTTTCGTTTTGTCATGTATTCTTCCGTTCTTTCAGCAATACAGTCTTATTCTGTTATACTAATTTACCAATACTGCAAAACGTATCATGGGTATCGAATTTAGCGTGTACGTTTACCTATCAAGTTCCTTTAGGCACTAACAGCATAAATATACGAACTTTGAAAGTGTTTAAAGAAGCCAGCAGCAACAAAAGAGTTAAGCCACTGCGGTCTTACATCGCGTACGACTTGACAACACATTTCATTCACGAAGCCTATGTAAAGCTATATTCGATACAGAAATTTTTATCAAATTGGTAAGAGATGCTTGTTACTTCAAGAATATATTTTGCAACATTATAATTTGATATACGATTAATGTAAAAGTATTCGTACATCGATCAGATTCAACCAATACATTCTTTGTGAAATTTTTGTAACTAATTTTATGTGAATAACGAATTTGTATGTTCTCGAAAATCTCTATAATAGGTACGGTGCAAAAATATTAACTTGTACGTTAATATTTGTTGTGTCTTCTACTGTAGTTTCCGCGCATGTTTGCCCCGCTTTTCAACGGTGATTTTCAATAGCATAAGAGTTCGAACTCTATTGATGGTAGATGTATAACGTTAGTAACATAAATATAATATTTGCAAACGTACTGACGTTATGAAATCGCAATTAAAAAACAACAATATAATTAGTTTACATCATCAACTCATCTGCAAATGCTCGCAACTCAGAACTGTACGATTACTCACTGCCGTTATATTTCTATTAAATTTTTGTATTCTCTTATTAACTTTGCAAATTTCCCGTTTGGGGCTTTAGCGACCAGAATTTTGAAAACTTTTAGCTTGTGAATGGATTCAGCATCTGAACTCATCGAAATAGCCACGCCCTAATGATGCAGACTGTAATATCTGCAAAGCATCGACAGAACGCTGAATTTAGACTCAGCAATCATCCCGAAGCCAATCATTTTCAACTCCATAAATTATTTGAAAAATCGATTTCTTTGGCACTGTATCTATTAGAGAGATTTTTGAAAATATGTTCAAACTAGTTTATAAAAACTTAGTTAGCAAATTAGTATTTCAGAAAGTACCGTTGAAAATTCATCGATGCCTGTGTACTTTCTACACCATCGGCACTGCGATTGTCCTCACTCATACAAGGTGTGTTCAAAAAGTAACAGGAATTTTGTAATTTCGCGGTTTGTATCAGTCCGATTTGCGCGATTTTTTTTCGTTGTTGTTTTATTAAACATGTCTGAAAAGTATATGTACATTGTTAACCATATCGGATGTTTAGTCTATTGTCAGCTGTCAAAAAGATTCCATGTGTTTTGGTACGATTAGCGATTATTTATTCCAATCAAAAATGGATCAGAGCATTTGCGCTAAATTTTGTTATAAGAATGGAATAAAGTGCCGCAGTATAAGTTCAACACCGTTTGCGTGAAACAATCCGAAAAAAAACGTCCGGATATGTGACGAAACAAATCATGACTTTTGCACCACGATAATGCACTTGCTCACACTGCATTGTTTGTTCGTGAATTTTTGGCCAAAAACAACACTGTAATGATGCCCCAGCATCCATGTTCGCCAGATATGGCCCCATGTGACTTTTTTCTGTTCCCAAAAATAAAGACAACCTTAAAGGTCCGACGTTTTGCAAGCATAGATGAGATTAACCCTTTGGCTGTCAGCCTTCTGTTCCTATGCGAAAACTGCCACGTGCCAATGCATCGGCTCTATGCGTTTACATTTATGTTATCGCTCCTCTAAGTGTCAAGTTTGCTTTCACTCATGTTTGGTCGTATTTTAAAAACAATATGTGTAACTAATGTAAGAGATATTACTGTGAAAATAATTTTCCACGTATATTTTACATAATCTAAATATAAAAATTTGCATTATTTATTATTAACACGTTAACTGTCACGGTAGTCACCGGTGACCGGCGCAAAAGATTTTACTAAAGATGGAAAAAATTTGCAATGAAGTCTCTTTGCAATATCGTGAAAGCAAATATTGGAACGGTGCTTCAATACCTTGGCTTCTAACAACTCTGCGTTGCCTTCATTTTGCACGATTTAATCGAACTCTGTAGTATTTCACCGCATCGCGGTTCTAACATGTAAAAGATTTTACTAAAAATGCCAAGAATTCGTAATGAAGCCTATTTGCAATCTTGTAAAAGCAAATGCTATTGGATCGGTGCTTCAGTACTCTGGCTTTTAATAACTCTGCGTTGCCTTCATTTTGCACAATTTAATCATACTCTGTAGTATTTCATCGCATCGCGGTTCTAACACGTAAATTCGCAATGAAGCCTATTTGCAATCTTCTAAAAGCAAATGATATTGGAACGGTGCTTCAATACCTTGGCTTCTAACAACTCTGCGTTGCCTTCATTTTGCACGATTTAATCGTACTCTGTAGTATTTCATGGCATCGCGGTTCTAACATGTAAAAGATTGTACTAAAAATGCCAAAAATTCGCAATGAAGCCTATTTGCAATCTTGTAAAAGCAAATGATATTGGAACGATGCTTCAATACTTTGGCTTCTAACAACTCTGCATTACCTTCATTTTGCACGATTTAATCATACTCTGTAGTATTTCATCGCATCGCGATTCTATCATGTAAAAGATTTTACTAAAAATGCCAAAAATTCGTAATGAAACGTATTTGCAATCTTGTAAAAGCAATTGAGATTGGAACGGTGTTTCAATACTTTGGCTTTTAACAACTCTGCGTTGCTTTCATTTTGCATGGTTTCATCATATTATGCAGTATTTCATTGCATCGCAGTTCTAACGTAGCAAAATACGCTTGGCAATCAACCTGTTAACTTGGACAGTTTTGAAGGGGATAAAATTGATGTAGACGCCTAATTAAAATTCTTTCCAGAAAACGATAATTCCCATTATCATTTGAACACACCCCGTATACTGGTCGGAAATTGGGAAAAACGCAGGCCACGCGAGTGTCTGCAATGCTCACCCTTTCAAACTCCGCTGCCGGGTCGGGATGCGTCGCGTCTGCATAAAGCTTGTCCCGCAAACGTTGCAGCTCCTGACGTTCGGCACACCGGTCACGGGAGTCAGCTTCTGCCTCGAGAGCTCTTTCCTCGAGACGTCGCGACAGTTCCTTGCCCTTGTAATACTTAGCATCGTCCCGATCGTCATCGTAATCCTCGAGGAACTCTTTGAGGCGTTTCGCCTCTCGTTCTCGAGCCTCGCGTTTCGCCCGACGCTTTTCAGCTTCCTTCTCGTACTCCTTTTGCTTACGGCGTTCGCGAGTCTCCCACGCCCTGAGACGCTCCTGATAAGCTGCTTCTTTCTCCCGGGCTCTTCTTTCGTTCTTCTTCCTTTCCTTCGCTTCTTCCTCCTCCTCCCGTTCGCGCATAATTTCCCTCTCCGTCTTCCTGGCTTCTTCCCGCTCGCGCTCTCTTTCTCGCTCTCTGTCACGCTCCCGCTCTCTGTCTCTCTCACGCTCTCTTTCACGTTCTCTTTCACGATCGCGTTCCCTCTCGCGGTCTCGTTCTCGATCTCTGTCGCGGTCCCGATCACGGTCCCGATCTCGTTCACTCCGCTGGCGGTCTCTGTCGCGTTCTTTGGATCTTATCAGAAAACAAAATACTGTTAATAAGAATGCTGGTTAAGGTGGATGACAGCGCAGTTGCACACTTTGCTGGTGCAACTGTATTTATGATAAAATAGATAAGGTATATTTATGTTAACGCTGGATTCACAGGACTCTGACGCTGGACTTACAGGCAATCTGACAAGCTAGGAATTTCACTAATAAAATTACAGAAACTGTTACTACAATTTTCTAGCAGATTTTGCTAACTTTTATCAATGGAATGATGTAAATGTATATCCGATTTCGTTTTCTCCACGGGTTTCTAATTTTCGGATTCTATAGGTCGTATATCAACATGTTTTACCGCAAATCCAGTGTTAAGCTCTTAACTAAAGGTGACGAATTAACTCATTGTGGAAGTTCGATACCCATTAACTTAAACATAGTAAATCGTACTTTTTTGTGTCGAACTAGCACGATATCGAAGAAGTGTTTTGGATCTTATCAGAAAACAAAATACTATTACTAAGAATGCTGGGTAAGGTGTCAGACAGCGCAGTTGCACACTTTTCTGGTGCAACTGTATTTATGATGAAATAGATAAGGTGTATTTCTGTTAACGCTGGATTTACAGAACTCGACAGTGTGACGAGCTGTGAATTTCACGAACAAAATTATATAAACTCTTACTATTATATTCTAGCAGCTTTTGCTGACGTTTATCGATGGAATGATGCGAATGTATATCCAATTTCGTTTTCTCCACGGGTTTCTAATTTTCGGATTCTATAGGTCACATATACATGTGTTTTTAACCGTAAATTCAGTGTTAAACTCTTAACTGAGAATGACGAATTAACTCATTGTGGAAGTTCGATGCCCATTAACATAAACATAATAAATCATCGACATCAACATCGAAGAAGTTTTTTGCATCTTATCAGAAAACAAAATACTGTTAATAAGAATGCTGGTTAAAACGGCAGAGACAGCGCAGTTGAACACTTCTCTCCTGCAACTGTATTTATGATAAAATAGATAAGGGGTATTTATGTTAACGCTGGATTTACAGGACTCGGCAATCTGACGAGCTGGGAATTTCACGAACAAAATTACAGAAACTGTTACTATTATATTCTAGCAACTTTTGCTGATGTTTGTCAATGGAATTATGCGAATGTATATCCGATTTCGTTTTCTCCACGAATTTCTAATCTTCGGATTCTATAGGTCGCATATCTACATGTTTTACCGTAAATCCAGTGTTAAGTTCTTAACTGAGAACGACGAATTCACTCCTTGTGGAAGTTCAAAGGCCATGCCGATTAGTTTAAACATAATAAATTATACTTTTTTGTGTCGAACTGGCACGACATCGAAGAAATTAGAAAGTTGTAAAACTCAACCTTTACTATTTTCTTCGGCATTTCTATAAATTGCAATTTTTTTGAAACGTTTTTACATGCCATCTAGTAAACGCACTCTTGTGGCGTCTTGAACAATTTGAAGCAATTTTTTCCAAAGTCAAACAAATGACTTTGTTTTAACGGGTGGCCTAATATCAATACGAGTCATCGATAAATGCTGGATAAACGCATGTTAGACGTATAACAAGGATATAAGAGTCCTCTGTTAGTTTCGCATGAAGGAGTGTAAGCTGTAATGAACACCTGGACTTTGATCGACGCTTGTCCCGCCTGCTACTGCCTGTACTATTGCTGCGACCTTTATGAGACGTTGGACTATCAGGTTCTCCATCTTGATCATCTTTGTTACCGCCGTCGTCATCGCGTCTGTCGCGACGCTCTTTTTCCCGTTTTTCGCGTTCTTCCTTCTCTACTGCTTCCTTTTTCCGCTTTACTTGGGCCTTTTCCTCCTCTTGTTTCTATAAAACACAAGAAAGCGAACAACGGTGAGATGAGAACAGTCAAAATGAGCTTATCAAACCGTCATAATTTATAGAACTCAAAAACTAGCAATCGGTCCTTTGTAATCATGTAAAATAAGTACAAATATTAAAAATATTAACGTAGTCATGGACATGAGGATGAAAATCGCAAGAGATACCAATATATCATAAGTACTTGTAATATCATCATATCTTTAGACTGAAATGAAATAGCTTTTCCAAGATCAACAGAATACAAACTTGTTCCTTTCAAATTCTCATTTGGCCGTATATTTACCTATAAATATCAGACAGGAACGTAGAAACTTATTAATGTGTCGGAAATTGTCACATGATATTCTTCGGATTCGTGAAAGCTTGTGAAACGGTAATAGCAAAATACAGCATATGTACTTGGATGAACACGATGTAAAATAATTCTTCGTTGCAAGAATAATCTGCCGCTTCCGTAACAAAAGAAATGAGGAAAGAAGGAAACAGACGGTTACATTTTACTTTGATTCGTCAAGTGATTTATACCGAGCGTTCCTTGATTGCACGTTCAGAAAATAATGAAAAATATAGTTGTCAGAAGAGTAGACTTGGTACCGGATTGAAATATCTGCCGACAGATAGCACCGAACGATTACTAGTTGCACAATAATTAATATTCCAACGTATAAGTAATATTGTGTAAATTGTACTGGTGTCAATGAAGTATACTCACTCCACTGGAGCATGCTCGATCAGCAGCATCTTACACACGATATCTCGTTTACATATCAATTACCTAAGTGCAAGGTACAAATATTTGGAAACAAGTGTAAAAAAGTTTTATCCTTATCTAGCTTAGAGACTAGGTACCTTAAGACTAACAGACGCATCGCAGAGGCCACCCAATGTACTTACAACATTGCAAATGTGCCTGTAAATTAGATAATGTCTAATTCTATAGTATGTACAAGACCTTAAACGGGGCGTATATTTAGAATCTTACGTTCTTTTTTTGTGAATATTTGATAATTATTAGAAAGTAATATACCAATCAGAAGCGGAGTCATCACGAAGAAGGGAATCCACCGAAAGATCTTTTCACATTTGCCAAGAAACTGTCTCACGTCTGTCAACATTGTTTCCCCTCTGGTAATGGCTTATACACGCCAGCCGATGCAGCAAACTGTTGGATATCAAATGCACAATAGTTTGCCCACCCTTTATCGTCTCGTCGACACCCACGTAACGTCTTAGAAATAAATTAGTAAGGTTCACCCTTAATTTCATATTCTAGGAACGATAATGGGTTACTGTTTGGAAAGACGATAACGGAGAAAGTAGCTCATCACAGATAACATCTCGCAATATGAGAAGAAACGCAATTTCTGAAAGAATTCTGAATACATGATCACAAATCGTGCGACTAGATTATCAATTGTCATGTATCATTGAGGAGTACGCACATGTATAATAATTGACGAGTACGCTCAACCGAATGAAACAGCAGAACGAGTCTTTGGTTCTCTTCCGAGTTTCCTGAGCGGATCGCTTTACCATTTCACTGTTGACAATTAGCATTTCCACAAAGGCTTCTAATTATACACCCCTGCACGGCTGTAACGTCCATACAGTAACCCCCACCGTTTAAGCTTTTAAGGAATAGAATAACTGAGTGCATAAAAGTAAATGCACATGTGAGGAGAAATTTAAACTCTTGAAACATGAAATATCAATGATCAAAAGGGATAATTTAGATGGGTAGTGGACTAGCAAAACTACAAGAACCGAATGGCTGTGTTTGGCTCATGGTTGTGGAATTTACTCACGGTGTGAAGTTGACTTGGTCAGTCAGTGTGGTGGTACCGGAGAATGGAGGAGCGCGCACCTAGGTACTACGTACATGTCTGATCGAGACGCTGACAGAAGCTGTTTACACAAAATAAAGACAACAACTGAACACTCGCCATTGTGATGAGAAATAATCATTTCATTGTGTATAGCTTTCAGAAAGTCTCGACCCTATTAATAATCTATCTCAATGTTACTGAATGTCAGCGCCAAAATGAGCTTTTCTTCACAAAAAATACGATACGTTTACTGGCCCTAAACTATAATATAATATGCCTCAAAACATCTTGCGTGGCAATTTAGCGAAAGTCTCTGATACCGATATCGAACTGCTAGTCGCCAGCACGAACATATGAAAGAAAAGTTAAACATCTTGACGTGCTAAAGTAACCAAAAATGATCCTGCCTCCTGCTGCGTAAAAGTAAAGAGTAACGTAAAAACATCGAACAAATGAGCAAACTTTCAAACATATGACTAGAAGAAATGACAGGTATGGAATGGTGCTTTGTTTTCACATTTCCACGTCCGGAGTTACATTCCTAAATATAAGTATGCTTCATTTTCTATGCAAGTGCTACACGCCTAGCAGTGTAGTCATAACATACGCATACAGAAGATGAAGTAGTTTCTTTTCTCGTTAGTTCAATTGTCATTTTCTAAACAGTTTAAATGTTAATAATGAATGGCATCAGTAGCACGGATTATTCTTTTTGGGATGAATAAATACAGAGTTCAAATCGGACACAAAACATGTTTCACGTCTATGCGGTGTCAGCGTGTTGAAGAAAATTGTGAGATCCGCCCGTCATAATTTTGCACGTTTCTTGTCATTTTTCATGTTTTGTTGGTTGGATATACTCTCACTTACCGACGAGGCTGCAGCCGCCTGCGAAAATACGAGGGTTGTGCTGTGATTGACTCCCTTCAGAGCCAATGAGTGAGTGAAAGGGTGGTCCCCATACACAGCATTCCTAGGCGTGTGCGTTTGCTGTGTGCGACGCACGCTGCCTGTTATTATAATTATAGCAACGAGTCACGGCTCCACTTATTCAGAGCTAACATAGCACACACGCAACCTCACCATAACATTACTTAACAACTACATGATTCTTTACTAAATACTTATAATCCTCTTGGGTATACCCAAATGTATTCCTTTTGGCTCGTTAATCGTGCTCTCGCCGAGTGGACAGATAAAGCGTGCAACACGTACATGTTCATATGTATACAAAGACGTTCAACGTAAATACATTTGGCTATATTGTTCAGATTATAAATGTATTTAAGTGCACTCGTTTGCGATAAACACAAACGCTTTCGGTCCAATTCGAACATCTATTATCCAGAACAAATTACCGATGTTTGCTTGCTAATGTAAAACGTATGCGTTCTATCCATTATACGATCTCTTATCTTTACAAGGAACAACATACTATGCTACTATTATCAAATTATTGTGAAATTTTTATCAGATGCCCAAGATTTCCCCGTATTGCGAACGTCTCATCCATGTTCCGTACGTGACTAATGATCAATCAAATATAAAGGCGCAGTTTTCCGACCAAGCGGCAAAACAAATGCTAGAATGTAGTACAAATGTATTTTAGCCGATGAATAAGTACAAAAAGAATACTTCAATGTAGTCACACAACACGACTTAAAGATTTCAATTCGTTAAATACGATAAGGCGAAACACTTCAATCTACGAAATATAAGAGATTCAACCTAATTTCTGTACCAGATATATATCGAATATCTTACTTTATCTGCCGTTAATGCCTGCCATTGCTTGTGCCTTTTTATCTATTCACTTTACTGAATATCAAAATAATAAATCCCAACTATAGACCACTCAATGTACATAGGCCATATGAAAATGGTTATCGTATACTATTGTACTGCTTTCTAATATAAATCCATCAAAGTGATTCAAGATATAATCGGTTAACTGTATATATGTGACGGGGTTTGTCATGTGTTCGATACGTAATTTGTCTTTCTACCCAAATGTGAGCATTTGTACCACATGTTCTATTATGCTTGTAAAGATTCTTATGTACTGTGGGCGATGATGATAATACGACCGTAAAATAGGAGAAGAGTAGGAACCAAATAAAAATAGGATGTGGAAATATCATTGAAGAATATTTACCTTCATCACCTCCCTGAATTTGCCAATTTCCCGAGTAATCAAGTCTCTCTTACTCTCTTCTATTTCGGCATCGTCCAAATTTAAAGATTTTGCCACCATTTTCGTTTGATGTTCCTCTGTTAGAAGATATGTGCATTTGAAGTTTTACTTTTTCGTTAAAAATGAAAGTAGTAGTTTACTTGTTTAGCGCGGAATATTTACCCGGTGCCACTTGTGCCATTTCTAAGTCAGTCGCATGTTCAGCTATAATCTGATTAATACGAGCAAGTGCATCTGCATCTACTACTCTCATGCCTTCATCCATGTAATCTTCACCCTCCTCCCCTTCAGTTCCTTCTGTCGGCGTTTCATCCTGCAAGGGCGACTGACCTCCTCTGAGTTTCTTCCGTCTTTCAGCTAAAAGAAAAGATATTTTTAAATGGAAGAAAAAGCATATTAACACATTGTTGACCGGCAATTTTCGGCAAAAGCTAGTAAGTGAGCATGGAAAAACGATATAAATAATTCAAATGGAAGAAAAAGCATATTTTTTCATACATTCCATCATTTACGTGTACAAGATAACTTGTTTCGTTGCGCTTTCCTTTTAAAGAGCTAGATATAGAAATGGTCATAAACAACAGCGTTACGTGAATTACCTTTTTGCTATATTCTATATTGCCCTGCGTTTCAAAAATTAAAATAGAATTGGTCCAGAACAACTTTTGCCTTAGCATCCACTTTGACAACAAGCTTTTTTGTACCTATTTCCATATCATGGAGTAGTCTAACAGCTCTAAGTCCAGCATCAGGGCCTGCGTATTCACAGAATCCAAATGCCTGGACCCTCTTCCATGAAAGTACATGACCGCAAGCACCCAAAATGTGTCTTATCATAACATCAGGGGCTCTATCCATAATGTTACCAATGAATACAGTAACTGGTGGGCCAGATTCTCTCTCGCGGCGCCGGTTATTATCGTGACGATTCTGGTTGCGTGCATAACGTACAGCTGGTGCTGAGGTCTGCATCGCAGATACGGGTGTTGGAATCATCTATGTTTTATAAATGGTAGCTTTCTTAATAATGCACATTTCTACTCATGCAACGCATAGGCTTCCCCTCCCCCTAACTGCGCACCAATTCATTTTGTATCGACCAATCTTGTAAAGAGTATTACTAAAAGTCATTCCAATAGTATCTCAATCATGCAAATACAACGGTGTAGTTGAAGATAATTTGTGAGTATCAGAAACTTAACTTTTATGTAATTATTGTGATAGCCGTCAAGATATCCTTGTAAAACAAGAATGTTACAACACACATACAATTCCATGTCAACAATATGCTATAAATAAACTGTTAATGTGCTACTTGAAACAATAAGTACTAGTAAATACAGAAACGAGAGCAAAATTAAAGTACTTAGTCTGAACTTAGAAGAAAAGACCATACCAGGAGATACATTTTGCTGAAATTTAAATTGGATTCTGAACTAACGATCAAATGACATGTATTTTTGAGATCTTCCAATAGGTCGTAATTGTTAAGAAAATCATTTGGAAAACTGAATTTAAAGCTCGATACAAATAAACCGTATCGGTAACTTTGCACTTATGGTGTCAAATTCTGATATATTTCCAAATTTACTGTTTTTCGGCTTAAATTGTTGCAAACCATCTTTACGTTACATTGTATCCAACATAAAGAGAAGGTATTAATAAGAAACGAGTAAAAAAGAGATATGTGTATGTCCTAAAATCCATTACTGTGAAATTATGAATTAAACCTGTTTTCACGCAGCCCCAAATAAAATTATAAAACCAATTTTCTTTTTTAAACAAATGCACATGGGTGAAAATTTCAAATACACCTCACTTTATTCTTTGTCCAGAAACATTTATGAAAAATTTCAGCAAAACCATTTACTATGGTCTCTTCATGGTAATGCGTAGAAGACACACATTGTTATTCGAAGCACTGATCCATTTGCGCAAAAATTGCAGCATGAGGTATATATACATGCTAATTTGCATATGTAAATGACGTTATTATAAATACTGCATTTTATCTGATTAAACAATGATTACACAATTTTACATTCTTTCGCATTATTACTTTTATCTTGAATTACTAATTTCTTTGACACTGTTGTGAACTTCAGGTCAAGCTGTAGCTTGAGGTATCATTTTATATTTAATGCAACAACAAACTGTTTAAGTTTTCTTTATATAGCGAAACCTCATAATTTCAAAGTTACACAAATTGCGTTACTACCAGCAAAATTTAGCAAACGTCTCATAAAATGTAACTGATACAATACACTACTAGCATTAATAATGAATCGTGCAGATAAACAAACGGATAATAGATAAACGGTACTCACATGTGCCATAGGCATTACGCCACCGATAATCGGTGGTGGTGCCCCTACCATGTAAGGCATTGGCGGCATACCAGGTATACCCATTGGAGGTTGCCCAGGATATGACATGTTATTTCAGTTCTTTGTTACGATAGGAAACGTGCTGGAAAATTGAACGTAACCGTTGCGATGATACAATTCAACTTAGCGAATAAGAAAATTAACACTGTCAGATAACAGCTGTTGGCCTCTAAATCTTAATTTAGTTTTGTCCAGACACTTTTATGCTGAGCTTCAAAAAAAGATAGGCACCGAAGACGTAAGAATTGTGCACGGACGTAGATTACAAAAGAGGGTTGTGGCAGGCTTTCAAAATACTATAAGCTATGAAGAAACATATTCTGTGACAATGGTTCGCAAAGCTAGCTGGAGAATATCCTGTGTTATGTCGAGTACTTCGTTAATACTGCAGACATTTACACGTGCTTTCACGAGCGAGGATGATTTATCATTAATACAATTTAACTTAGCAAATAAGAAAATTAACACTGTCAGATAACAGCTGTTGGCCTCTAAATCTTAATTTAATTTTGTCCAGACACTTTTATGCTGAGCTTCAAAAAAAGATAGGCACCGAAGATGTAAGAATTGTGCACGGACGTAGATTACAAAAGAGGGTTGTGGCAGGCTTTCAAAATACTAGAAGCTATGAAGAAACATATTCTGTGACAATGGTTCGCAAAGCTAGCTGGAGAATATCCTGTGTTATGTCGAGTACTTCGTTAATACTGCAGACATTTATACGTGCTTTCACGAGCGAGGATGATTTATCATTAATACAATTTAACTTAGCGAATAAGAAAATTAACACTGTCAGATAACAGCTGTTGGCCTCTAAATCTTAATTTAGTTTTGTCCAGACACTTTTATGCTGAGCTTCAAAAAAAGATAGGCACCGAAGACGTAAGAATTGTGCACGCACGTAGATTACAAAAGAGGGTTGTGGCAGGCTTTCAAAATACTATAAGCTATGAAGAAACATATTCTGTGACAATGGTTCGCAAAGCTAGCTGGAGAATATCCTGTGTTATGTCGAGTACCTCGTTAATACTGCAGACATTTGCACGTGCTTTCACGAGCGAGGATGATTTATCATTAATACAATTTAACTTAGCGAATAAGAAAATTAACACTGTCAGATAACAGCTGTTGGCCTCTAAATCTCAATTTAGTTTTGTCCAGACACTTTTATGCTGAGCTTCAAAAAAAGATAGGCACCGAAGATGTAAGAATTGTGCACGGACGTAGATTACAAAAGAGGGTTGTGGCAGGCTTTCAAAATACTATAAGCTATGAAGAAACATATTCTGTGACAATGGTTCGCAAAGCTAGCTGGAGAATATCCTGTGTTATGTCGAGTACCTCGTTAATACTGCAGACATTTACACGTGCTTTCACGAGCGAGGATGATTTATCATTAATACAATTTAACTTAGCGATTAAGAAAATGAACACTGTCAGATAACAGCTGTTGGCCTCTAAATCTTAATTTAGTTTTGTCCAGACACTTTTATGCTGAGCTTCAAAAAAAGATAGGCACCGAAGATGTAAGAATTGTGCACGGACGTAGATTACAAAAGAGGGTTGTGGCAGGCTTTCAAAATACTATAAGCTATGAAGAAACATATTCTGTGACAATGGTTCGCAAAGCTAGCTGGAGAATATCCTGTGTTATGTCGAGTACTTCGTTAATACCGCAGACATTTGCATGTGCTTTCACGAGCGAGGATGATTTATCATTAATATAATTTAACTTAGCGAATAAGAAAATTAACACTGTCAGATAACAGCTGTTGGCCTCTAAATCTTAATTTAGTTTTGTCCAGACACTTTAATGCTGAGCTTCAAAAAAAGATAGGCACCGAAGATGTAAGAATTGTGCACGGACGTAGATTACAAAAGAGGGTTGTGGCAGGCTTTCAAAATACTATAAGCTATGAAGAAACATATTCTGTGACAATGGTTCGCAAAGCTAGCTGGAGAATATCCTGTGTTATGTCGAGTACTTCGTTAATACCGCAGACATTTGCACGTGCTTTCACGAGCGAGGATGATTTATCATTAATACAATTTAACTTAGCGAATAAGAAAATTAACACTGTCAGATAACAGCTGTTGGCCTCTAAATCTCAATTTAGTTTTGTCCAGACACTTTTATGCTGAGCTTCAAAAAAAGATAGGCACCGAAGATGTAAGAATTGTGCACGGACGTAGATTACAAAAGAGGGTTGTGGCAGGCTTTCAAAATACTAGAAGCTATGAAGAAACATATTCTGTGACAATGGTTCGCAAAGCTAGCTGGAGAATATCCTGTGTTATGTCGAGTACTTCGTTAATACTGCAGACATTTGCACGTGCTTTCACGAGCGAGGATGATTTATCATTAATACAATTTAACTTAGCGAATAAGAAAATTAACACTGTCAGATAACAGCTGTTGGCCTCTAAATATTAATTTAGTTTTGTCCAGACACTTTAATGCTGAGCTTCAAAAAAAGATAGGCACCGAAGATGTAAGAATTGTGCACGGACGTAGATTACAAAAGAGGGTTGTGGCAGGCTTTCAAAATACTATAAGCTATGAAGAAACATATTCTGTGACAATGGTTCTCAAAGCTAGCTGGAGAATATCCTGTGTTATGTCGAGTACCTCGTTAATACTGCAGACATTTGCACGTGCTTTCACGAGCGAGGATGATTTATCATTAATACAATTTAACTTAGCGAATAAGAAAATTAACACTGTCAGATAACAGCTGTTGGCCTCTAAATCTTAATTTAGTTTTGTCCAGACACTTTTATGCTGAGCTTCAAAAAAAGATAGGCACCGAAGATGTAAGAATTGTGCACGGACGTAGATTACAAAAGAGGGTTGTGGCAGGCTTTCAAAATACTATAAGCCATGAAGAAACATATTCTGTGACAATGGTTCGCAAAGCTAGCTGGAGAATATCCTGTGTTATGTCGAGTACTTCGTTAATACTGCAGACATTTGCACGTGCTTTCACGAGCGAGGATGATTTATCATTAATACAATTTAACTTAGCGAATAAGAAAATTAACACTGTCAGATAACAGCTGTTGGCCTCTAAATCTTAATTTAGTTTTGTCCAGACACTTTTATTCTGAGCTTCATTAAAAGATAGGCTTCGAAGATGTAAGAATTGTGCACGGACGTAGATTACAAAAGAGGGTTGTGGCAGGCTTTCAAAATACTAGAAGCTATGAAGAAACATATTCTGTGACAATGGTTCGCAAAGCTAGCTGGAGAATATCCTGTGTTATGTCGAGTACTTCGTTAATACCGCAGACATTTACACGTGCTTTCACGAGCGAGGATGATTTATCATTAGAAACAATTTGTTATAATAAAGCGCTAAACGAATTACATGCTCTAGTATTAAAGTGACAGATTACCGATGAGATTTCAACGAAGAAACTATCATCTGAGGCCATTATCCTCGGCACACAAGTATCGTGACATTGATCAAATTTCTTTTCTAAGAATATATTTTACCATTAACAGTTATATGTATTGGACGAAACACCAATGGATGCCTTTGTATCTTAACCATTAAATAATTATAAAGTGGAAATAGTATACGGTACGGGCTACATACATTTCACAGACCGGAAGGTTACAACACCTCGAATCATCGCCTTAAAAAGCTTCTGAACATTTTACGAAAATCGCACAAAGATCAGTAGCATACCACGGCTCAACAAAATTGCACTACACTCTTAAACTGGTACCCAGTTCTTTTCGTCCATTATGGCTTCATGTTCACCCGTCGTAGAAGGCTACGTTTCAAGAAGCATCTTCAATGCGCGAATCCACCGACGAATCAAAGTTATCACCGAATTTTCTGCAATTAACAGCTACTCGTCTCCCGAAACAAGATAAACAAAAGGGTCAACATTAAAATGTAACCAATCGCAGCTCTACAACTTCTCTCTATTTATGAAAAATTGAACAGTACGTTTGAACGGTGCCACACTGACGTCACCGCATAGAAACAGGTTAAACATTGGAAAAAAGTAAATGACCATAATCGTGCGCTTTATACCTACAATATTGATAGACCGCGAGAATCGTCGACGGAGCCAAAATTGTTCATAATTCGTTCAAATTGTTCGAATTCGTCCAACGGAACGTACGGTGAAATGTTGGTTACGAAATGACAAGTTTGGGAACGCAGAGTTGAACTGATCGGCGATCCGTTCACGAAATGGCAGTGCAGTGATATTTGTACTTGGTCGGGTGAATTTGATGCTAGACCGTTGAAACAGAATATAAGAAAGTTTGTAACAGTTGGGTACTGTGATCATCTGTTGTTGAGACTATACGAGCAAACGTGTGCAGCTTTCCGCAATAGACCAAATCGACGTTAACGGACCGTTCTGCCAATAACTGTATTCCGTGTATAATTTTACTGGTTGTCAGTTATAATATATAGTTTTTGCGTGTATTATGATTTCGACGAGTGAGAGAATGTAATCGAGAGGAGACGTAACGAGGGACGGAAGAAAGTAGCGTTGTGACGAAGTTTTCGAGAGATTATCAAACGGGCGATTTGTCTGCGAGTTTTATTTGTTATACCCGAGCAATTTGTGCACTCAAGCTAACCTGCCCTAATGGGAACATAAACAGTTCGACTTTTTATAAATGAATAGTGCACGAACGTTATTGGTGTATTCACGCTTGTGATTATGACTACGAGTAGATAAACAATTCATATTAGTTGCCTTCAGTTGTAATGAACATATGTAAACTATTTATGACACAATATGTAAGTATATTATTCTCACTCATCTCTTGAAGTTATTCTGTTATAAGTTAATGGGAATCCGAATGCAATGAAATTTCAGTCTGATGATATTTTGTAAACTTGATTACGTTACAAAATAGATGGAACGTTATGTTATGCGTGACACATAGTAGCGTGCACATAAAACAATGGATATTTGTAACATAATCTGTATTATATAATGATTATTATTGTTACAATGCACACTTTAATGTTTCTTTGGCATTCTGTATGCATCAAATTCTAACAGCACATAAAAACGCATAGATTGGACAGAAGTTTGATCTCGATATTGAATGTGAAGCATTAGTGATGGCTTTAAAGGGCAAAACGTTATTTCAGTTGTTATTATGTTCAAACGTTATGTTTTTATATGTAGCAAATAAAATATCTTATGTGCCGCTTGGAATTTTCTAGAGAATAAACATGAATAAAGCATAAAATGATAATTATGATAAGCCTACCTTTACTTATAGTGGCACAATATCAGTGTATTTGCATATAAGTGACATAGGTCTACCGTTTGTTTGTACAATCATTAAAGAGTTTATGTGAAGGAGGAACTACATTATAAAATGCTATTGCCAGACCGCTTTTCTTAATTACGCTCTTACATTTAAGTCTCATAGATGTCAGTGTGTTTTTTTGCAGGCCAATTGTATAAATCTTATGTGTCTAATAATTTACTTATTATTCATCTTATCTGTGACAGTTCATGAAATAATCTATTCATGATGATATCGAGCAACATCTAACAAGTCGTTATCTTCTGTACAAATGACTGTACAGTGAAAATGGCACCGAGACGAGCTGACGAGATACCTGTTAAACGAGTTGCAGCCTCAGGTTGTAAATTACCGGCTGAGTTGCCACCAGGTGAAATTTTGACGGACATTACACAAAACAAATGGAAACTGGGAACTGCGATAGGATACGGCGGATTTGGCGACATATATCTAGGTAATTTATATAGTTTATGCATTAACACTTTGACTGCCACGCGTATTTTACTATATTAAAACCGCAACTGTGATGAAGTAACATTTGATTGAATTCTGCACCATAAAAAATATAGTTCGTTTAGTAAAGAATTGAATCACTATTCATATATTAACATTTAAATAATTCAAAATTATAAATGCGACCGATTGGGTATTTTTTGAAAACGTTTTTAACATTTGCGCTTAAAATGACCACCGTGGCAGTCAAAGTGTTAACAATTGATAACTGTAGTTAAAACGTGATCAGTCTTTGCACTGTCCCATCGATTAAACAGTTTTTGATCTTTTTTCTACCATAAAAAATATAGTTCTTTATTTAAAACAAATTGCTATATAGTTGAACATTTAAATAATTGAAATTTAAATAAGTGAAACAAGTAACGATCATGATCCACGAAATGAAGCGCTGTATAAATTTGAATGTTGCTTCATAGTGAAAAACAAGAAAATCAGCCCCGGCATGAACGTGTTAACCAAAATTATACATATACTATCTAACAGAATGAATTCTTGCAGCTTCTAATGATCTTAACTCACCTGTTGGCCAAGATGCGAAGTACGTCATAAAAATTGAACCTCACAACAATGGCCCGTTATTTGTCGAAATGAATTTCTACATAAGAGCAGCAAGAAAACACATGAGTATGTAATATGCTTTCTGCAATACTTGTTTGAATTTGGTATATCGCGTTGTTGTGTTATATTTTATTTATCGGATTCAGTGGAACAAACAAAGTTATTTTTTACATTACCACAGTCGAAAGTTGGTGTAATTCGCAAGGCAAGCGAAGTATAGGTGTCCCAACGTATGAAGGTTCCGGCTCTCATGTATATCAGGGTGAGAGATATAGATTTTTGGTCATACCACGGTATGGAATTGATATAGGAAAACTATTTTTGTCTAACGGAAGAAAGTTACCTATAAAATTGGTCAACAAGTTAGCAGTTCAAATGGTAAGATATTATAAGAGACCAAAGAACACGTTAATTGCTATGTACTTTTATTTACAACTACTTACTTCGATATGTTGAACAGTTGGATGCCCTGGAATATATCCACAGCAGAGGATACGCTCATGCGGATGTTAAGGGGTATAATATTTTGTTAGCAATATCAGATACAGATGGGAGAAAAGAAAAGTCGCAAGCTTACCTGGTAGATTATGGATTAGCATACCGCTTTCGCACAAGAGCAGGCAAACACAAGCCATTTGTGCACGATGAAAGAAGAGCACACGAGGGGACCTTAGAATTTACATCTAGAGATGCTCACCACGGGAGTACGTTTTTATTAATTTTTTTATAATATTAACCGTTTGAGTACGGGCGCATTTTCTTATGCATATGCTAAAAGTCCGGGATGAAATGCGTAGTATTTTTTTTTGGGAAACAATGAAAATTGTTATAATTAACACTAATTGTTATGTAACAAGTAATTATGATAAAAAAAAGTTTTATTTTCACTTATTGCAAAAATGTTTCGCTGCACAAATTCCATGAATTCTTTTTTTACATATAGCGCAAATTAGGATGGATCGTTTAATTCCATTACCATTTTTATTACTGCATACATCACACTGTCGCAAATTTCGCCCAGGCAATTTTTCTAAAGAAAACTTTTTACTTATTGGTGATGTTCCTGTGGCATTTTTGCTTGCTAACAATTCCTCCTCTATTGTGTCAATAATGTTCGAAGTAAATTGCAGTCTATTTAATTCTTATATTATTAAAAGCCACAACTGAGTTAAATGAATAAAAACTGCTACTGATATTACTGCAACTGCTCTCAATAATTGCGTAAAGTATTCTACCAACAGCAGCGTCTTCGCATTCTCGATACAAAACAAGAGCAGCGCTATCGCTTTTTTTGGCACACGACAAGTGAAGCGCGATAGCGCTTCCCCGGACTCAAACGGTTAATATAATATTAGTATAATAGAGTAAATTTTAATATATTAATTTTCAATTACACTTTTTACTCATTAGCACACTCAAGAAGAGGAGATTTAGAGACATTGGGATATAATATAGTACAGTGGATGAGCGGAAAATTACCTTGGGAAAAAGATGAAGGAGGAATGTCCTTGTCTGCAGATCCTGAAGAAGTATACGCGGAAAAAGAAAGACTGCTCTCTGATTTGTCATTGTTCATGCATAAATGCTTTCCATATAAGAAGAAACCACCTGGTACGTTACGTTAGGAATATATGTTTGAATGTTGACATACAGTATTATTATCATTATCTCGATAGCGATTGTTATCATTAAAGATACATAGTACACACGATAAATGTTCTGTTTGTCCAGTGTAAATATAGTATTTGTCGCCTTAAATTCGTAATTGTCATTCAAACTTTTTTCAATGTATTTATAGCTGCTATTATGGAGTACATGAAGTACGTGACAGAGCTAGGATTTGAAACAAAGCCAAATTATTCATATCTACGAAGCTTATTTCAATATGGCATTAATCAAGAAAGTAATGTTCCTATGTGTCTGTTTGGCATAAGAGAATCTAATGAGAATATATCATGCGTGACGCCATTCAAACGACCATTTTTGAGGGAAAGAAAACCATGCAGACCAGTGAATGGCGAGGTAAACAAGAACATTATTGAAAATTAATTAAAAAAAAAACAGATTAAATAATAAGATTTTAAAAGTTTATATAAATATAAAAACTTAAATGGGAAATATAAAAAATGCAAAATACCACATGTAAGACTGACCGTATCCACCATTCTTCTGATCATTGTATTGATCACTGTTTTCAGATAAGAATAACAAGAAACACGCAATTCAAACAACCTCCTAAAGAGAAAGAATTTTCTTGGGAGGCTGTTTTAGCACTTCATCCCGACAGACTTGCCAAAATTAACATGCAGCCGCCACCTTCGCCACTTACACCACCCCCGACTCCACCACCTCCATCTTTACCAACGTATGCCATGTTGCAAGTACTCCGCAGAATGAAAGAAAAACAATCAGGTGCTTTAAGACACAAAATGTTACCAAAATCATCCGAGTAAGTATTTTCACAATTTTACCAACGTGCGTCGACGTTAATATCATTGATGTGTCAAAGATACTTGTGCTTAGTTACACTTACATTCGTATATGTCGCGTATTTTAAATAGCAACGACATTAGAGCAAAGTGGATGACGCCGGCAATGGAAGAAATTGCAGAGTTAAGGAAAAGGACTTCCCCAAATGTTGCCCCTCTTGCTCCGAGTACGACACGTCTGACACGTTCTCGTGTCGCCCATTTAAAACGTAAGTATAAAACGAAGTTACGTAATACAGTAAAGCCTGTTTTTGTGTGGTGGATAGGGACCGCATAAAAGAAATCGTACAAAAAAATATTCGAAAATTTTATAAATTCTTACATATAATAAACAATTTTGTGCGATATAGTACCTACAATTTTTTTTATGCGGTGGATAGGGACCGCATAAAAAAAGTCGGACTTAGAAAATACATAATGGTTTATGAAATAGATGAGAGAATGCTTTAAATTAAATTAAATAATTAAATTAGACCTAAAGAAATTGTAAAAATATTTAATTCTTCATTGTACATATACATGGAGAAGTTTTCACATTATACATTAAATAGTTTGCTGCTACTCGTCGTAATCCAAAACGCGCATCTTCTTGTGATGGATTGGTTGAAAATCGCTTTCGTCGCTTGAAGATAGGATCTCAATTGATTTGTTTTTTGGTACCATAAACTCAGTGATCAGTTTTGTGACGACGGTCGACTGGTTAGTTGCTTGTAAACGTCACAATAGTGAGACATGCATGATCTCAGTTCTTTTTGGAATTTTAAGCGTCTTTCCGCATTGGTATCTATTTTAAGAAAATGCGTTTCCAATTTTTTCGAGATTTGGATCCCTGCATATATTTTATCTGCTGTAATAGATTCCGGTTCTTCTTGTCCATTTTCATAATCTATCAAACTATTGATAATGTCACTATCATCGACAGTTTGGTCCTCAATCATCTCGTCCAGGTCATTATCGCCGAAAGAATCAAAGCCTTCTCCGCCGATGTTATGTGCGAGCGCACTAATTTCAGATAATAACGTTGACGCGTTTTCGGTAACGTTTCGATTAATTACACATTCATATATTTCGTCCACAACATGTATATGTACATTGATAGGAAACATTAAACTGGTGCTAACGCCGCTTAGATTCATATACCGCATAAAAAAAGTCGGACTTTTAGAAAATACATCAATGATTTATGAAATAGATGAGAGAATGCTTTCAATTAAATTAAATAATTAAATTAGACCTAAAGAAATTGTAAAAATATTTAATTCTTCATTGTACATATACATGGAGAAGTTTTCACATTATACATTAAATAGTTTGCTGCTACTCGTCGTAATCCAAAACGCGCATCTTCTTGTGATGGATTGGTTGAAAATCGCTTTCGTCGCTTGAAGATAGGATTTCAATTGATTTGTTTTTTGGTACCATAAACTCAGTGATCAGTTTTTGTGACAACGGTCGACTGGTCAGTTGCTTGTAAACGCCACGATAGTGAAACATGCATGATCTCAGTTCTTCTTGGAATTTTAAGCGTCTTTCCGCATTGGTATCTATTTTAAGAAAATGCGTTTCCAATTTTTTCGAGATTTGGATCCCTGCATATATTTTATCTGCTGTAATCGATTCCGGTTCTTCTTGTCTATTTTCATAATCTATCAAACCATTGATAATGTCACTATCATCGACAGTTTGGTCCTCAATCATCTCGTCCAGGTCATTATCGCCAAAAGAATCAAAGCCTTCTCCGCCGATGTTATGTGCGAGCGCACTAATTTCAGATAATAACGTTGACGCGTTTTCAGTAACGTTTCGATTAATTACACATTCATATATTTCGTCCACAACATGTATATGTACATTGATAGGAAACATTAAACTGGTGCTAACGCCGCTTAGATTCATATACCGCATAAAAAAAGTCGGACTTTTAGAAAATACATCAATGATTTATGAAATAGATGAGAGAATGCTTTCAATTAAATTAAATAATTAAATTAGACCTAAAGAAATTGTAAAAACATTTAATTCTTCATTGTACATATACATGGAGAAGTTTTCACATTATACATTAAATAGTTTGCTGCTACTCGTCGTAATCCAAAACGCGCATCTTCTTGTGATGGATTGGTTGAAAGTCGCTTTCGTCGCTTGAAGATAGGATTTCAATTGATTTGTTTTTTGGTACCATAAACTCAATGATCAGTTTTTGTGACAACGGTCGACTGGTCAGTTGCTTGTAAACGCCACGATAGTGAAACATGCATGATCTCAGTTCTTTTTGGAATTTTAAGCGTCTTTCCGCATTGGTATCTATTTTAAGAAAATGCGTTTCCAATTTTTTCGAGATTTGGATCCCTGCATATATTTTATCTGCTGTAATAGATTCCGGTTCTTTTTGTCCATTTTCATAATCTATTAAACTATTGATAATGTCACTATCATCGACAGTTTGGTCCTCAATCATCTCGTCCAGGTCATTATCGCCGAAAGAATCAAATCAAATCAAAATCAAAAGCTAAGAATCAAATCACTAATTTCAGACAATAACGTTGACGCGTTTTCGGTAACGTTTCGATTAATTACACATTCATATATTTCGTCCACAACATGTACATGTACATTGATAGGAAACATTAAACTGGTGCTAACGCCGCTAAGATTCATATACCGCATAAAAATAAATCGTGCAAAATTTGCACAAAAATAAAATCGCATAAAAAAGGACCGCACAAAAACAGGTTACACGCCGCTTAGATTCATATACCGCATAAAAAAAATCACACAAAAAAGGACCGCACAAAAACAGGTTTTACTGTACCACAAATATCGTGAAGTGTACGAAGATACCAATAGGATTACTTTTTCTTAGGACTGGGAACCGAGAAGGTAAAAAAAGTACAAAAGAAAAGAAGAGGACCATCCTGTTAAATGAAGATAGGGCGAATGTGCTGGAAGGAAACGTCACTTGATTATTAATGAATAGTGGGCTCAACGGCGATGACTAAAACGGACGTATAATTAAGTATTAGACGCAATTCATTTCTTAGGTATAAATAGTCCATTTTATATGTTCTTCTTATAAGGACGAAATTTTATTCAACAGTGATTCCTTGGGCGCTTATATCGCCAATTTTTGTAAGACTGCTTTATCATTGTGGTTTGTCTTTAATAAAGATGTAGAAGTGACATAAGATCTTTTTAAGCAACTGTATAGCAAATGAGTAACTGTAATGTTAGAAGTAGGCACTTGACAACTTCATTCTACTATTGTAAGTTGAATATAAGTAGTGTAAGACTTGTTAATATAGAAATAATATTCATTAATTGAACTTCCTTGGAGATTTAGTAATATCGCGTCACTTTTTGTACACAATTGTTTTCCTTTATATTGTTTAATGTTTTTGGCGACAACAAACAATTTCAATTGTAACGTGCACAAGTTTTACCAGTGTTAATTTCCCTTTTAATAGTTTCGTAGTATCTTCTGACATAACGTTATTAGAATGAGTAGGCAGAGTCGAGTAAAAAATAACCATCGATCTTTTCACGAAAATTACACTTCTACATAGAAAGAAATTTGCAAATAACATCTGTTATGTCTTTTTCGTATTCATTAGGTGTAACAAACCGGACTGTTTAGCACTGGCAATATCATTGTTTCCGAGAGATACATAGTTAATACATATATTTATTTAAATATTTTCTACTTGACTCTGTTGCATGTTGTTCATTCTGATAAAATAATATCGATGGCGAGAAAATATTATCTAGCAAATGTAGGTAGATCTATTTCTTGGGCTCCGTAAGGAGATTCGACGTGGCAATGATTATGCGTTAAGTTTGCGTATCAATTTATTATCGAGAAGTTAGAGTGATTTTACATTTATATTGTGTAATGTCTTGTAAAAGCTCCGCTTCCATTTAAATCATTGCTTGACAAGTACTAACGAGAAAATAGGGTCATACTAATAACTAATTTTTACATGCTATAGAGACTTCTCATTAGTATTATTATTATATAATTTCTTGATCTGCCACTTAATTTTTTGTATATTTAGATCTTTTTTTAGTAGCGCCTCATTCTGCCATATCTTCAATTCATTATCTATCGTTACTATTACAATATTCTCGAAAGTATGTACAATATTATAAGTGCTATCAAACGATATTCAAACATTGTACATAAAAAAGATACTTGTAATTCCTTTGTACGACCGCGTAATTATTCATTTTATGAGAACTTGTGATAATTTACGTTTATTTTTCCGATGTTATATGTACCTGCGCCACAAAGCAGTGTCAACAACTGTGCTGCAAATGGTTTTACGTAACTGCACTTATTACCATCGTATAGTAATTTGTTTTTTTTTTGTAAGAAATAATTTTGTATGAAAGAAATATAGAATAGATATTGAAAACGTATAATCGACGAAGTATCTTAAACAACTCATTCGTTAAAACAAAAATATTATCTTTACGTATTAAAATTAATGCACTTCCTAAATTTAGTGGTATTAATCGGTTTATGAACAGTACAAACTGACACACATCACTTACGTATTATTGAGATTATGTTATTTCATTAGTTACTTAACGGATGCAGTATAAAATATCCCTGTGTAATACAATTTATAAATAATGACTTAATATTGGAAGTACAGGATATAAACTGAGATGCTAATGAAAAATCCACTCAGTGCCACAGTCCTCAATTGGTCACCTTATATTTCTTCTACATTAGGGATGACTCCTTAAACTAATGCAGCGTGTACTCAATACTGGTGTAAATATCCATAAAAATATGTAACAATATTCTGCAATAATCCCTCAAGACAGTATCGGTAATCGAAAATGTTACAAATAAATAATATGTAAGTAGAAAAACAAAACCATTAGAGCAATCCTTGCTGTAGGGTATTGCGGCATCAGCAGATTCTTTCAATCATCTTATAAATGACAATTTCATTATGCGGAGACATTGTTCATAGAAATATTATAAAATAAAACAAAATATCTTGGAACAGCGAAACACACTTCGGGGTAATTTCTTCCACAGGTACAGAATTTACTTTCTAAAATACTTTAAACGTAGCGTGATAGTACGGAACTTAAGGAGTAAATTATGTGCGTAAAATATCTATTGAATCTCTACATTGTTGCATAACATCCAATTTAAAACAAGCCGTATCGGGTAAGATTTCTATCTTGGTAGCAATTGCATTTTTAGCATTGTGTTTTATGTTCGTTTATAGTATTGCGTTAGCAAATGAAGAAGAAGCCTTAGCATTGTGTTTTATGTTCCTTTATAGTACTCCTCCGTATGTCTTTTGTTGCAAATGAAGAAGAATCCTTATGATTCTATATTATTCCGACAAGCGTATCGGCAAAATGTTGCAACAGAACGACGAAGAATATAGTAATTGCCGGTTGTGGGCCGACGTCCTAATATTCAGAAAGCATTTTCCATTCATCCCGCAGCTGGATGCAACGGCAAGCACTGTCCGTCTAATAATAGAACAGCGATTCTGCCGACATATTATACATACGCACAGTTCTTAATATGCACGTCATGTGTGTCGGTGCGTATTCTCTCCTGTAACATCCCTCTCCCTCTCCTCCCGCCAAAAAAAAAACGAAAAAACATGCGTGGGGGCTGCGGAAGAATGTAAAGCTATTTTCACAGTGCACATCGTCCTGTAACTTTCTGCCTTTCTTACTCAACGGAGCATCGGGTCTTCATCACGGATGCCTAAAATAAATGGTATTATTTGAAATCCCTTTTCCCGGGCGGAGCTTGTTTGTGGTCATTCTGTTTAAAACTTGACATGTGTCGGCACCCTTGGATCCCCTCTTCGTGAAGAGTTTTAAAATAATTACAATAAATGAGCTTCAATCAATAAAGGGTTTAGAATAGTATCTGTAATTATCGGAAAGTTTCAAAGAAACTGGACAAAAATACAATAGACGACGTTTTTATATGTTGTTTCATTTTAACGGTGGGAATTGGCGGTTTGAAATCTTTAGATAGAAAAGTTTTGCTTATGCGCAGGGTAATGCTATAATGCAACATACGGATATGACCAAAATGAGAATTGGTGCGAAGTACTATGTAAATGTGATGTAGGGTCTTAATGGTAAAACATTAGACAAAAATAATATAAACGGTGTCTTTACATGCTCTTTCATTTTAACGGTGGGAATTGTCGGTTTGAAATCTTTGGATAGAAAAGTTTTGCTTATGCGCAGCGTAATGCTATAATGCAACATACAGATATGATGAGAATGAGAATACGTGCGGATTACTGTGTAAATGTGATGTAGGGTGTTAATGGTAAAACATTAAATAAAAATAAAATAAACGGTATCTTTATATGCTGTTTCATTTAAACGGTGGAAACCGTCGGTTCGAAATTTTTGGATAGAAAAGTTTTGCTTATGCGCATCGTAATGCTATACAACATACGGATATGACAAAAATGAGAATACGTGCGGATTGTTATGTAAATGTAATATAGGGTGTTAATAGTAAAACATTAGACAAAAATAAAATAAACGGTGTCTTTATACGTTCTTTCATTTTAACGGAGGGAATCGGCGGTTTGGAATCTTTGGATAAAAAAGTTTTGCTTATGCGCAGCGTAATGCTATAATGCAACATACGGATATGACGAAAATGAGAATACGTGCGGATTGTTATGTAAATGTAATATAGGGTGTTAATGGTAAAACATTAGATAAAAATAGAAGGAACGGTGTCTTTATATACTCTTTCATTTTAACGGTGGAAATTGTCGGTTCCAAATCTTTGGATAGAAAAGTTTTGCTTATGCGCAGCTTAATGCTATAATGTAACATACGGATATGACAAAAATGAGAATTGGTGCGAATTACTATGTAAATGTGATGTAGGGTCTTAATGGTAAAACATTAGGCAACAACAAAATAAATGGTGTCTTTATATGCTCTTTCATTTTAACGGTGGGAATTGGCGGTTCGATGTCTTTGGATAGAAAGATTTTGCTTATGCGTAGCATAATGCTATAATGCAACATACGGATATGATAAAAATGAGAATACGTGCGGATTGTTATGTAAATGTAATGTAGTGTGTTAATGGTGAAATAGTAGACAAAAATAATATAAACGGTATATTTATATGCTCTTTCGTTTTAACGGTGGAAATTGGCGGTTTTGAATCTTTGGATAGAAAAATTTTACTTATGCGCAGCGTAATGCTATAATGCAACATACAGATATGGCGAAAATGAGAATACGTGCGGATTATTATGTAAATACGATGTAGGATGTTAATGGTAAAACATGAGACAAAAATAAAATAAACGGTGTCTATATGCTCTTTCATTTCAACGGTGGGAATTGGCGGTTTGAAATCTTTGGATACAAAGTTTTGCTTATGCAGCGTAATGCTATAATGAAACATACAGATATGATGAAGATGAGAATACGTGCGGATTATTATGTAAATGTGATGTAGAGTGTTAATGATAAAACATTAGACAAAAATAAAATAAACGGTGTCTTTATATGCTCTTTTATTTTAACGGTGGGAATTGGCAGTTTGAACTCTTTGGATAGAAAAGTTTTGCTTATGCGCAGAGTAATGCTATAATGCAACATACGAATATGACGAAAATGAGAATACGTGCGGATTATTATGTAAATGTGATGTAGGGTGTTAATGGTAAAACATTAGACAAAAATAAAATAAACCGTGTCTTTATATGCTCTTTCATTTTAACGGTGGAAATTGTCGCTTTGAAATCTTTGGATAGAAAAGTTTTGCTTATGCGTAGCGTAATGCTATAATGTAATATACGGATATGACCAAAATGGGAATACGTGCGGATTATTATGTAAATGTGATGTAGGTTGTTAATGGTAAAACGTTAGACAAAAATAAAATGAACGGTGTCTTTATATGCTCTTTCATTTTAACGGTGGGAATTGGCGGTTTGAAATCTTTGGATAGAAAAGTTTTGCTTATGCGCAGCGTAATGCTATAATGCAACATACGGATATGACGAAAATGAGAATACGTGCGGATTGTTATGTAAATGTGACGTAGGGTGTTAATGGTAAAACATTAGACAAAAATAAAATAAACGATATCTTTATATGCTGTTTAATTTAAACGGTGGAAATTCTCGGTTTCAAATCTTTGGATAGAAAAGTTTTGCTTATGCGCAGCGTAATGCTATAATGCAACATACGGATATGACGAAAATGAGAATACGTGCGGATTATTATGTAAATGTGATGTAGGGTGTTAATGGTAAAACATTAGACAAAAATAAAATAAACGGTGTCTTTATATGCTCTTTCATTTTAACGGTGGGAATTGGCGGTTTGAAATCTTTGGATAGAAAAGTTTTGCTTATGCGCAGCGTAATGCTATAATACACATACGGATATGACGAAAATAAGAATACGTGCGGATTATAATGTAAATGTGATGTAGGGTGTTAATGGTAAAACATTAGACAAAAATAAAATAAACGGTGTCTTTATATGCTCTTTCATTTTAACGGTGGGAATTGGCGGTTTGGAATCTTTCGATTAAAAAGTTTTGCTTATGAATAGCGTAATGCTATAATGCAATATAGGGATGTAACGAAAATGAGAATATGTGCGGATTGTTACGTAAATGTGATGTAGAGTGGTAATGGTAAAACATTACACAAAAATAAAATAAACCGTGTCTTTATATGCTCTTTCATTTTAATGGTGGGAATTGTCGATTTGGAATCTTTAGATAGAAAAGTTTTGCTTATGCGCAGCGTAATGGTATAATGCAACATACGGATATGACGAAAATGAGAATACGTGCGGATTATTATGTAAATGTGATGTAGGGTGTTAATGGTAAACATCAGACAAAAATAAAATAAACGGTGTCTTTAGATGTTCTTTCATTTTAACGGTGGAAATGGTCGGTTTGGAGTCTTTGGATAGAAAAGTTTTGCTTATGCGCAGCATAATGCTATAATGCAACATACGGATATGATGAAAATGAGAATACGTGCGGATTATTACGTAAATGTGATGTAGGGTGTTAGTCGTAAAACATGATGGCAATTAATCATTTATTACCATTAAGCGTAAGTAACAATTTGAATCCTGTAACAACTGGAATACTTTTGTAACATGGATAGTGTCTCAAGTGTTTCGTAATTCGTTCTGGAGGTTGACACAAAATGCACGTTAAAATAACGTTACTTTGAATGATATAAAAAAGTTTCACTATTTTCGTTCAAATGACTATTTATCGGTGCTAATTTGTCATTCCGTTTATTGTGTGATGATTAAACATTTGTTACAAAGAGTATTTGAGAAGACATAATACCGTTATAACTTATTGTTATAATTTGCTTTTTATAAAATGTATGAAAATAGTTCCTTATATGTTCTTTTGACCGAATGCCTTGTTTATATTGAATATGTCAATTACAGATGCATGTAGACATAATTATGATTATATTCGTTTTGTCAGAAGTTTAAAGAATTGTAACACATTTATTCAACATTCATACAATTCCGAGTATTTTTCTCTCATCGCATCGGTGAAAGACGACTTGGATTATTTATATTCGAACACTCAATAACATTGCGTATATTTTGTCTCGGATTTATTTCAGTACTGCCTCATGTATCTTACGTATATCATAAATAATATTGATTTGCGCGTTATGAATAGTTGCTTGGTAATTTACTTTTTTCATACACAAAGAACAGGTCACAACGTTAATGAACATTATGCTGTGCACGTTAATACGTTAACACTAGATTTGCGAATTACACAAGAATTTCTAATTTCACACGTGAAATTTCAGAAATGATTAATCTTATTTTCTAGCAGTTTTTTGTTGATTTTTATTCGTGGTTACGAATACATATCCAAATTCATTGTCATTCGAAGTTTCTCATTTTGAAGTTCTGTTTGTCGCATACTTACTATGTCAATTTGACGAATCTTACAAATCTAGTGTTAATACAGAATGTCTCTGTGTAATGAGTTTTTTTCTACATAAGGCGAGAACAATTGTTGAATATCTAGGAATTTTGCAGCTAGGAAGAGAATTCCATTAAGTTGTCTCTAATTTTGCTTAACGCGATAGTGTACGATTTAATGTTATATTATATGGTATAATATTTAAAATATATGTTGCAGCTATAAATCGGAATAGTTAATTTGATATTCGATGCATTTGTCAACATTTATTGTTCGAATAATTCAATCAACCGTTTTATTATGGATCAAATACAATCTATAATATTTTGTTTAATAAAATTTTAATGTTTTTGCACCCGTTCTTTACTAATAATGATCAGATAAATTGATGATTCAATTTTATTCGACAAATTTTTTCAATTTTGGACATCTGTTCGTGTTTGAGATGTCCTGTATTGACCATTACTCATTGTCAGTGAGGTGAAGATAATCGGTAGATTAAGTCGTTAATGTAATACGTACATGTCTTCGATGCACAGACCGTGTACAGTTAGTCACAAAAATGTTCGTTCACATATCCCACTCAACCTATAAATGATACGAAAATGAAATATTCAATGTATTTGGGTATCAGAGAAGAAATATGTCTTATTATTATAAAAAAGTCTATTACTTGTACGAGAAAAGTGTAAAGGGTAAAAAAGGTAATACGCATTAAACTTGATTTTAATAATAGAAAACTAATTCTTTGTTACTTGAACTTATGATGCAGAATTTACAGAAAATTTGAATTTTTATGTAACGGAGAGAAATTTGACGATATATGGTACTGTGTCAAGAAATAAAACAAAAAATATGTAAAAAAAAACAAATTTGTTAATATATTTAATAAAATGCTAAGAAATTAGGAATAAAAGGAAATGTTATGTTTCAAAAGCCTGTCAACAAATGAATTTTATATAATATATTAATCGAGTAAATACATTATCACAGTCTGCGGATATTGACTTTAGTGCAAAAATGAAAAGGCACATTGTGAATTGGCACCTAAAAATTATAACAAGGTAAAAAATCGATTTGAAAAAACTGCACATAATATCAATAGATTCGATACAAAATAGTCAAATTGATGTTCATACAATTGGAAACCTGCTATAAAACCAAATCAATGCGGTCATCATCATCAAATCAGAAAATACATCATGGATAAATATTATGTAAAAATAATTATTTTATGCGTGTGCTACATTATATGATAAAACATTATTCTTCTGTTATTTCTACTTTCATTCCACATTTATTTTTATTTATTCGCTGAGTACAGTAGAATTTAGTAATAATCTGTATATATTTCAATTTTCACTTTCCTCGTGTAAGTATTTTGCTATCACGGCAATCAATGTTCATTGCATAGTTTTCTTTCGTTTTATCAGTCTAAACGTCAAGCGCTACAAGTAAACGAACCCATTTGTGACTAATTACATACAATTACACACTTCAACTTTCTCGCGCTAGTACCAAATTATTTGATCGTCACACAATATTATTTCTCTGGTACGGTTGTCAATATTCTTGCACATTTTTTCTGTCCATAGGTGTTCATAGGTCCATAGCTTCATACGTCGGATACGATAAACGAGCACTTTTTACATTATATTTCTGTCATTGAAATCGAGGTTCATTACGCATTTTTTTATTTTTACCGTCCAACGTTAGATACGGACAGTGAATGAATGCACTTGCGACTGGCTTGCATGTATTTTCGCACTTCAGCTCTTTCGTGTACATAGTAAATTTTTTGATTGCCCGACGTCGAACACTTTCGCAGCACACTTTTCCCGAATAAGTACATACTCAGTTGTGTCCATAATTATGAAAGTGGTCTCAGTCATATATTTCTTGTTTCGAGATATTTAATGAATTGCATTTGAATAAATTCAAAAATATTTTTACATTGTGCAACAGTTTAGTTTAGAATTTTGTTAATCTTGACTAATGAAAATTTATTATGAATATGAAATTTTGTATAAATTTCGTACGAAAATGTTGTTTTTAAAGATTGAATTGACTTAGACCATTTTCAAAATTAACTGAATGTCCTATAAATGACTTATAGCAATTAAAGATCATGAGTTTTATTAGAAACAATAATTTTCATGAAATAATTAATGACTATTTATTAATTATTTTTAAAAAGTAATCGATTTTTATTATTTTAGGCTTTTATCATTAAGAGTTTTTAAGATTCTTAAAATGTTCCTGAAGAACTGGAGGGATATATGGTAGTACATACATGTAAATTTATTATGAATATGAAATTTTGTATAAATTTCGTACGAAAATGTTGTTTTTAAAGATTGAATTGACTTAGACCATTTTCAAAATTAACTGAATGTCCTATAAATGACTTATAGCAATTAAAGACCATGAGTTTTATTAGAAACAATAATTTTCATGAAATAATTAATGACTATTTATTAATTATTTTTAAAAAGTAATCGATTTTTATTATTTTAGGCTTTTATCATTAAGAGTTTTTAAGATTCTTAAAATGTTCCTGAAGAACTGGAGGGATATATGGTAGTACATACATAATATCTTTATGTTTTTCTTCCGTTACTGGTGTAGTGGTGGTGTGTAATGAAGCAATTTAATTTTTGTTTCTCCTCTTTTAGGTGAAAGATCGAAAACGTGAAATTTAGAATCATTTAACGAAGTTTTATAGAGCGTCTTATATGGTTCATTTTTTAAGAATCTCATTCATTAAATTTGCAGCCAAGAGACAGATTCGCCTGCGGTATTTTTTACTCTTCTTGTCGTTGACTCTTCTAGTGGTTTTGTTGAAATAAAATCCGGCTGCGATATTCGTTTTACCGAAACAGTATTTCTCCTTCTTCACTTTTCTATTAATTCATAATATATAATAAATTATTTTTCCTCCAATAATTAGTTCGGAAAAGCCCAACATAATGAATACACTTTCAAAATAAAATTAAATGAATGCCAATTATTGATTTCCTGAATTTTGAATTCCGAATCTTGATTTCTGCTATTGTTCGATTATCATTTGTCGGCTTATTGTGTAGTTAAAAAACGCGTCAAAAATGATCATGTGCCATTTTAAAGTTATGTTCATTTAATTTCTTAAAATTTTTGACTTAGACCACTTTCATAATTAACACTAAATGAACTCCATATAATGTGGAAATACAACCACTGTCTAATGGTTCATTTTTGACAATATTGTAAAAATGCCATTGAATTAATCAATTTAAAATAATGTGGTGCAAAATAACTGATAAACTAATTTTTTTTTTAATTTTCACTTAGACTACTTTCATAATTATAGGCACAGTTAACACGTTGACTGTCGTGATGGTCACCGGTGACCGGCGCAAGAGATCTTACTGAATATCCAAAATATTCGCAATGGGTAGCAATAATTATTTTATAAATGCAGTTACTATTAAAATAGTGATGCGTTCCTTTGGTCTCCAATACCTGCATACTATTTACATTTTGCATAATTCAGTCAAACGCTGTACTATTTCATAACACCGCTGTTCTAATACAGTAAAATACGATCGGCAGTAAACGTGTTAATGGCAATTGTACACGTAATACAGCCATCAAAACAGGGGTTTACACGCCGTTTTTCCTCTGTGAAATAGTAACAGAAATAATAACTATAAAATAGATTACAAAAAAAAACAGCTAAACTAGCAAAACCCAAAATTGTAATCCGTGAGTGCTTATTGTAGGCCAATTTTGATGTCTTAAAATACGTTCCTATCTTTGTTTATTAACTCGTTCGCTACCAGGCCTTGAGAAGAAATTCTCGCTTCACAGACCATGGTGTTTTTTCTTCTAATATGACTTCAGTTGGCATTGATTTTGAGTATATATATTTATAACATTCCAATTATATAAAAAATAAGCATTTTTTCATACGACGCATATATGCGACGCTGGGCCAGAGATGAGAAACTTATTTTGTTGACCACACACCGCACATATGCAACGTATTTTATAAAAAGGAAATTAACTAGATAGGAAAGGAACATAAAAATAAAAACATTTTTTAAAGCAAAATACAAGTTATTTATTTATTTTTTTCATGAAAAATTTTGAAACATTCATTTACGCATAGCCCAATAGGTAATTCCTTATTCGTCTGACAAATTCCGCAGGTATAGAAAGTTTCTCTGCGCAGATTCTTCATACTACATACACGACATCTTATTCTTTTATCCATTTTTTTAGGGACATTTTTTGTATTCGAGGTATTGTAATATGGAAACACAGTTACTTTGCTTATACAAATTAATTTTTTAGCAAGATCATTTCTCAAATCTAAGTAATTCATTTTAATTGAATGAACTTTGTTGTATACCCAACATGCATTCCAAACTGTAATGTCTATTATATGAAAAAAGAGTTTTATATACCAACATAACGACTTCCTAGGGGAAGAATAATAAGCGATCATTTGATCTGTTCTGTCGATGCCCGACATATTGTTATTATAATCTGCAACTGTAGAAGCTTTATTTACTAAATTTCCATTTTTAGACTTTACTTCTTTGAATGATGCATTATGTTTCGTAGATATCGTCAAGACTTCTCGTTTATCTTCCCATTTCTGCACTAAAATATTACTATTCCTAGCAAAAATAGATTCTCCTGTTTTTAGCTTTTTATCAATTACAAATTTGAGATTGCCTTTGCGGTTTTTGCGAAGTATTCCTACAATCTGTGTCTTGTCTGCATAAAGCGAAGCAGCTAATTGTACACTATTATAATAGATTATAATAATCTAGAATGCTACTATTTTCACTGAGGATTCACTGCTTCTCACTAGCTTAAAAATGTAACAATCTCCAGACCAACAACAACCTAAATCTATTTATTGTTCTATAGCCCAATAAATCAATTTCCGCAAAAAATTCATTCAGCATGTTCTCATAAACTGATAAAATAGACATGTCGCATATATGCGATGTTGGGCTCAGAAACAAGGACTGAAACGTCGCATACATGCGCAAACGACTTTCAGTTCCAACGACAGAACAGACGGTCATCGGTGACCGGCGCAAAAGGTCTCACGAAAAATTAAAAAAATATCTAATCGTTAGCATGCATAATTTAATAACACTTTACTGACCGCTATTGACTGAAGATGCCACTCACTAACGACCGACTCTGTTTTGGATATCGCGCAGGAATTGTGTATGTACCTATTTGTAAAGCTTTATAACTAAAAAATACTGAATGTGTTATCGACAATCCTTTGGTTTCAAAGCAGTGTAATTTTATTGTTACTTAGAATTGTCATAATATCATCTGATATTTATTTTATCTAATACATCCGTTGACCGCTGAAAAGCCGATTAATCGCCTACCGGTAAATAGCAGTTGGAACCGAAAATTCGATTAATCGGCTAGCGGTCGTTAAAGTGTTAAATTATAAATGCAATTAGTATTAACTCGTTCGCTACCAGCGTCGCATACATGCGATGTTTCAGTTCTTGTTTCTGAGCCTGACGTCGCATATATGCGACGCTGGTAGCGAACGAATTAAGATTTACTATATATTTTTATACGGCTAATAAAAATTTAAAAAACTAAAATCTAAAAGACACGTAAAACAGCGTTCGGGTTTTGTCATTGGAGCTGAAAGTCTGCGCGTTTGTTCGATCGGCAGGTTGCGAGCGCGTAGCCGCCGGAGATTCTTTTGGCCAACTGTATATACTTTCGTAACGTTTTTAGTTTTTAGTTTTTAAAATGTTTATTAGCCGTATAAAAATATACAGTAAATCTTAACTCGTTCGCTACTAGCGTCGCATATATTTGACGTCGGGCTCGGAAACAAGAACTGAAACGCCGCATATATGCGACGCTGGTAGCGAACGAGTTAAGATTTACTATATATTTTTATACGGCTAATAAACGTTTTAAAAACCAAAAACTGAAAAACACGTAGTACAGCGTTAGGATTCTGTCGTTGGAACTGAAAGTCGTTTCAGTTCTTGTTTCTGAGCCCGACGTCGCATATATGCGACGCTGGTAGCGAACGAGTTAAGATTTACTATATATTTTTATACGCCTAATAAACATTTTAAAAACCAAAAACTAAAAAACACGTAATATAACGTTGGGGCCCTGTTGTTGGAACTAAAAGTCGTTTCAGTTCTTGTTTCTGAGCCCGACGTCGCATACATGCGACGCTGCTAGCGAGCAAGTTAAGATTTACTATAAATTTTTATACGGCTAATAAACATTTTACAAACTAAAAAACACATAATACAGCGTTAGGGTTCTGTCGTTGGAACTGAAAGTCGTTTCGGTTCTTGTTTTTGAGCCCGACATCGCATATATGCGACGCTGCTAGCGAACGAGTTAAGATTTACTATATATTTTTATACGGCTCATAAACATTTGAAAAACTAAAAACTAAAAAACACGTAATACAGCGTTAGGGCCCTGTCGTTGGAACTAAAAGTCGTTTCAGTTCTTGCTTCTGAGCCCGACGTCGCATATATGCGACGCTGGTAGCGAACGAGTTAAGATTTACTATATATTTGTATACGCCTAATAAATATTTTAAAAATCAAAAACTAAAAAAAAACGTAGTACAGCGTTAGGGCCCTGTCATTGGAACTGAAAGTCGTTTCAGTTCTTGTTTCTGAGCCCGACGTCGCATATATGCGACGCTGGTAGCGAACAAGTTAAGATTTACTATATATTTTTATACAGCTAATAAACATTTTAAACACCAAAAACTAAAAAACACGTAGTACAGCGTTAGGGTTCTGTCATTGGAACTGAAAGTCTGCGCGTTTGTTCGATCGGTAGGTCGCGAGCGCGAAGCCGCCGGAGACTTTTGTGGCCAACTGTATATACTTTCGTAGCTCAGTTTTCTCGTGCCGATTCGGTGAGTCGCGTTGTACGCCGAGCGAGGTCTCAGTCCGCCTCGCGACCTCGTGTCGAGGGGGTGTTGTCGACGGATTCTGTCTCTCTCTACCTATGACTTTTCGACCGCCCATTACAATTTCCCAATACCCGCTGGCAAGATGAATCGAAGTTCCGCGCAGGATGCCGTGATGTGATAGTGCTAATGGTGCTCGCCTGCATTTTATTGTCAAACGGAATATCCTCAAGCGAGACTGGACAGATACGAGATCGGTTGAGAACACGAGAGGCTCGAACGAGAGTGGCGGAACGTGCTGGGCGTTGAAAATTTTCTTTCAAGACCATGGGAAGCGAAGTCGATGCGGAAGCTGCTGGTAACGCAAGTGCAGTCGATTCCGATGGATCTGTTAGCTGGGAAGATTTCTTCGGTAAGTTCTAGATGTTAAGTCGCTAGAAATTCGTGGAGGACAGCGTAAACTTCCGTAATTTGGTGAAGTTAATTAGTTGGTCTGTTGAGAGAGCGCCAGCGGATCTGTACGGATATTGTTAGCGGTGGGTGATTTGAAAAATAAGAGGCACGTAATGAATCAATTGATGGTATGTGACGATAATGTTCTTATAGGGGGCTTACTAGGACGCGCCAAAATTATGCAGATTGGCGACTTTCAATATTTCCCTTCGGCTGCGTTGTGTCATTTAATGTTCAGGCAATGGTTATTAACGACGTTAGTTGGTTCATACTAATTTATTCGGTAGTTCGGTCCCCGTATGAAAAAGCAGCCGGCTTTACTGTTCACTCGGAATCTCTTTCAATTTACTATCTAATTTTTTAATGAAAGTACTGAATACTTTCGGTCAAAATGCTTCGTGCACACAATCCATATTCGACTCAAGTGATTTTCTTTTTGGGGGCTTACCAGAACGCGCCAAAATTATGCAGATTGGCGACTTTCAATATTTCCCTTCGTCTTTGGTGTGTCATTTAATGTTCAGGCAATGATTATTAACGACGTTAGTTGGTTCATACTAATTTATTCGGTAATTTGGTCCCCGTACGAAAAAGCAGCCGGCTTTACTGTTCACGTGGAGTCTCCTTCAATTTGTTTTCTAACTTTTTAATCGAAGTACTAAATATTTTCGGTCAAAATGGTTCGTATAGACAATTCGCATTCGACTCAAGTGATTTTCTTTTCGGGGGCTTACTAGAACGCGCCAAAATTATGCAGATTGGCGACTTCCAATATTTTCCTTCGTCTTTGGTATGTCCTTTAATGTTCAGTGAATGATTAATAATGGCGGCAATTGGTTCATATTAGTTTATCCGGTAGTTCGGTCCCCATACTTTTCGTACTTTTCAGCCAGTTTTAATGTCCACGCGGAATCTCCTTCAATTTGCCTTCTAACTTTTTAATCCGAGTACTAAATACTTTCGGGCAAAATGCTTCGTGTAGACAGTCCGCGTTCGACACAAGTGATATGTTATACAAGCCGCAGCTAAGTTATAATTGTAATTCTTCAGTAACGCCAAATTAAATAATGCAAGAAGAAACGCACGTGCATTCGTCTGATGCTCTGATAACTGAGTCGTTCGGAGACCAAAGCGATTAACTCCACATTTATAATCTGTTTAAATTTGAGTGCTGAAAAAATTGATAATTCTTAAGGCTTAACATTTTTAATCAATTTCACACTTTTTATTCGTCGAGATAATCTATTTGCTGAATCTGACTGTAAGACATGAAAATGTGATGACATAACAGACATGAATCTGACTGTAAGACATATATACATCTAAAGGACTCAAAAATTGGCATTTTCGAACTAATTACTTCCCAGTCGTGTTGATATTGCACGTTTCGTTGCGTGTAAAATTATTTTTGGTTTACAAAACTCTTTTCGTATTATGACAAGTTTGCTATATTTCAAAAGTAAATGCGCGGACTGTGATTGTGTGTACGTGCGAATGATTGGTTTCGACAGAGAATAGTCAGTGGAAGATCACCTGCGATCGACGCTTATTGATATCGCGTTATCAGAAGCTGAACATTTTGCTTGGTAATTGTACTTATTAGTTGTACGTGTTGTGTGTTTGTGCACTGTTACAAAGATTCTTTTTGTTTGGGACGGCGGTGTAGAAAGAGAAACAATATTTTGCGAATTAAGAAAAGTGTTTTGTGCGAAATTGATCACCGAGGGTTTTAAGTTCGGATCTTCATTAATCTAAATGGGTACGAATGTACAAAATATTGCTTCAGCATAATATACTTATATACATTTGTTGTTTAACACTGGATTTGTGGGGATATATATATTATAATATTCTATTAACCGGTATATCGGTTTTCCTATTTTTAATACAATATACATACATCTAATGATATTATATCTGTATTAAATAAGTTTACATGGAAATGTTTCCAGCGAAAAAACCTATTATCTTGTCATTCGTTACAAACAAAATGTATGGAAATTAATCTTTTCTTTTTTTCATACGTTTCACGGTAAAATAAAAAATCGCGGAAGTATGTTTATTTTCAAGAAAAATATATTAATTTTAGTTACCTACTGGAAATTCGAATATTTTTAAGCAAATTTTATTTTGCATCGCGCCAGAAAAACTTATAAGGTGCTACATTGTGAAATGCTATGAAGTACTTATAGGCACAAATTCAAGAAACTGGTATAAAATTATTCTGCGACCTGCAGCTATACATTGCCTGCATATTTTTTATTAAAAAAACAAAAGTAGATTTTGGAATGACGTAGATTTACGTTGCCGGTCTATAGCCAGATTCAAGATACATACGACTATATTGCCGATCGCGAATGTGCTAATTGAGATAGCGTTATAACGTTTTATGTTACAATTTTATTTTATACTTTGAACTGTTTTTACTACTGAGTTAATCAATTTTGTTTTACAAACGTTTCACAGTTATTTTGATATTATATGTTTAACGGAAAAATGTGACGTATAGTTTCACTGACATTCATTTAATTTATTTAATTTATTGCAACTTTCGGTAGTGTTAAAGTTTTTTGAAATCCATTTTTTAGTAGAAGTTGCTTGTTATTATTATGCTTTAAGAAACACTACATGTTTTGAGGTTCCGGAATGCCTTCTTCAGGCGTCTACCAATTTTTGTCTCATGATGTATTATAGTATTTAAACGTCTGCTCGTTTTACTGTAATTTAATTGTACTTGTTTTATGATTGAAAAATATGAAGAAAAGGAAGTAAATTAAATTAGGTCCGTATGTTTCAACTTGTATGTACATATCTGAAGGGTACCTTGTAGTATGTTATGTATGTAACTATTGGTACCCTGCGATTTGGTTTCAAATTTTGTTATTTATATCGACCAAAAGGAGAGGTGGAGGTGTTAAAGTTTTTCGTTGAATAAAACATATTCTTCTAATATCGCAGACAAGCCTCCGGGTTGATTATGTCAGTTAATTTGCGTTGTTAAAGATTTACTGCATATCAGAAGTACGCGTTTTATAGTAGTTTCGATATCACAAATTTTTGATTGCGGACTACTGTTTTGTGATTTTAGTGCAGCATATTTTTAGAGGAGGGTAATGTAAACATTTATTTTGTCGGATATGATTCCAAGAAACATCTGGGTTAGTTGACTACAATACATTTCTTATTTGGTTGGGACCATAAAAAGATAAAAATCGAAGTGAAAGAACGTTAAACTTCTTCCGATACTTTACTAAGCAGGTTTAATGAACAATTTTCTTTGAACGAAGCGTAAAGGTTCAAATATTATTTCAGTAAACAGTGTATTCTCGTAATATTTTCGTTTATGTTTCCCGATGAACTTACAGGGACAGTGTTTCTCAATACAAATTTAAACTTTCAATTGTCATCCAAAAGCATATTCTAATCAGTTGCAGGTAATACTCAACTCGGTATATATATTGTATGAAAGAATACATATGCAACGATTTCTCTGCAAAGACTAATTGTGCTGAAGACCTCATTCGGCAGAAAGAAATTTCTCTATGATTTCAAAATAAACGAAAGAATGTTCAGCACAGCAAGACGATGCTGAAAAACAGAACGACACGAATATGAGCAAACGGAATAGAGATGCGTACATTTAGCTGTACTATATATTACTCGCCTGTTTTCGGAAAGATGCGAACCGTCTCATAAAATTCCCTCCATAGACAACGTAAGTTCTCCATAGAATATACATAATAAGCGCATGCACAGTTAATCGCATAATTGCTCGTCTTACCTTCCCAGAATTAGTCTGGCGAAAAAAATGTACAGTACGAGAATAGTTCATTACTGCAAAATAATATCGCACTGAAACCGGCGTTTTTGAAAAAAAACATTGAATGATGCATTCTTTTTTATTTTAAGTAAAGTTAAAAAATGAACTCAGTACTTTATAGATCTTTTGGTTTTATAACGACTTTTAATGATTGAATGACAACGGTTTTTGTTGGAATGTAACATCATGCTTTATACCTAATTTGTTGGTCGCTTCCTAATAAACGCTTCGTTAAGGTATTTGAATTACGTTTAATATACATACAATTCCGACAACTATATACAATTCAAAATCCTTGTACTGTCGACGCTATTCAATTATTTAATCTTATTTCTTTATTTCCTTTTTTTGCCGTACTTTTTTTTATTTTAATGCTTAGTTTTCTCCACCGTCATTGTTAACGATTTAATTTCTTCGTGTAGTATAAAAATTGCCAATTTTTATAAATACTACATTGTTTGGTACCAATAAAACACCACATTTTTCTTAATTGAATCAAAGTTTACTTAGAATCGAGTAGAATAGATAAACATCTGTGCAACCAATTGTATATGCAAAGAAAAGGCATGAATCGCGACTTAATATTCACAATGATATATATGTTTTAATTTTTTAATTATTGTTGCTACGAATAACTCTAAGTATTAAATCGAATCATCTATTTGTTGAATTTTGTGTGTAGTGTCAAACGCGTGCCTGGTGGTTAATAAGTTTATATGTTAGTTCTCTATCATATTTGGCAACGAGTGTAGCAAATTACATAAAAAAGTTGATTTTACCTATCTAATAATTCAGCGAAGTTGTTTCGATATATTATACCGTAAGTTATCCGCAGTCAATATGCGACTTAAAAGTTAATGTGATAGTTCGTTCCACGAGACTTATATAAAGAAAATTGCAATGTTTGCGGTATGCTGGTATACTTAACACGTAAGATGCATGAAACATTCAAGAGTCTGAGGTAGCAATAACTTTTATGGTAGCTGTGAAAGCCTTGCAAATATATGATGGGATGTTACTGAAATAAACTAAACGTGTGTCTATTTATAGTTAATATCTGTTCGGATAAAAATTATGTTCTTACATTCTTTATTTTAGTATTTCTTAAGTTTATCAACAAAACCACGTGTGCAGAACGTTTTATATGTAATGAGTTTCTGATATGTTCTTGTGTTGCTTAAAACAAACATACTCACGATTGAGTGGTATAACCTACTGACAAGTGAATGGCATAACAATTGAATGCTTTTTTAAAATACTTCTCCGAATCGTATTCATTTTGTTCTTATAAATCTGTTCCGTCTTGTGCAACACTTTTCGAGCCAAGTTATTAACCTAAGGACGTATTTACAATTGATAAAAAACTTTACTCAATTGCCAGGGATGCTTCCAACGGACGTTAAAACTTTGTAAACATGTATGGAAAATCGTTTGGAACAAAGTATTCACATACCTATTCTGATTTACTATACATGTTAGTTTATTTTTTCCATATTTTTTATTTTATTATTTTACAAGTTAGTTAGAGTTGCATACAACGAAACATTTTACATTTAACGAGCCCCTGATATGCCAATTTATTTCATTTTCAAACACGCATTCACACTCAAGTGTAACCTACTAAAAATTTAACGTTATTTTAAATTGTTCTCTGTATCCAGGTTTATTCGCTTTTTACCAGAATTGACTTCCAAGACAAGTTGTGAATTTAAGTATGCGCTTAAGATGGATAAAAGGATATACCGACTTGCAAGTCAAGTGGTGAACTTAATGATGTGCGTAGAATAAATAAAGGCACATAATCAATTGCTAATAATGGTGGGTTTTGAAGGCTTGCAAATATATAAGAGTACCATTGCAAAAAAATCTACTATTGAAAAACTCGCGTGTCTATTTAGGCTTACTACCCCTTTAGGTCAACATTCTATTATATTTTATTTTATTAGTTCAAAAATTGATTTGTTGCCAGGCGTATTCAACGAAACATTTTGCATTTAACATTAATTTCGTTCTTTCCGAACTCCGCGAATTCTATTTATATGTATGGTACGCCTTCACGTATCTGTTCCCTCATGCAATTATATTTTTATTACATTTTCTTTTATGAGATCACAAGTTTAATCGTTCCCAGTCATGTTCAACGAAACATTTTGCATTTAACATTAATTTCGTTCTTTCCGAACTGCGCGAATTCTACTTATATGTATGGTACGCCTTTATGCATCTGTTGCGTCTCATGCAATTATATTTTTATTATATATTGTTTCTAGTTCACAAATTTAATTGCTCCCAGTCGTATTCAACGAACCATTTTGCTTTTAACATTAATTCCGTTTTTTCCGAACTCGCCGATTTCTATAATACTTATATGTATGGCACGCTTTTACGTATCTGTTGCGTCTCATGCAGTTATTTTTTTTTTTTCTTAGCTCACAAGTTTAATTGTTCCCAGCCGTATTCAACGAAACATTTTGCATTTAACCCTAATTTCGTTCTTTCTGAACTCCGCGAATTCTACTTATATGTATGGTACGCGTTTACGTATCTGTTGCGTCTCATGCAACAACTTCCAAGACAAGTGGTGAATTTAAGTATGCGCTTAAGATGAATAAAAGGACACACTGAGTTGCAAATCAAGTGATGAACTTAACGATGTGCGTAAATTACATAAAGGCACATATTCAATTGCTCATAATGGTGACTTTTCAAACCTTGCAAATATATAAGAGTACCATTGCAAAAAAATCTGCTATTGAAAAACTCGCATATCTTTTTAGGCTTACTACCCCGTTAGGTCAATATTCTATTATATTTTTTTTATTAGTTCAAAAATTTAATTGTTCCCAGGCGTATTCAACGAAACATTTTGCATTTAACATTAATTTCGTTCTTTCTGAACTCGGCAAATTCTACTGATGTGTGTGGTACGCCTTTACGTATCTGTTGCGACTCATGCAATTGTATTTTTATTACATTTTTATTGTATTTTTTTTTATTGGTTCAGAAATGTAATTGTTCTCAGCCGTATTCAACGAAACATTTTGTATTTTACATTAATTTCGTTCTGTCCAAACTGGACGATTTCTGCTTATATGTATAGTATACTTTTATATATCTGTTGCATCTCATTCAATTACATATTTATTATATTTTTTTATACCTCACAAGTTTAATTGTTCCCAACCGTATTCAACGAAACATTTTGCATTTGGCATTAATTTCGTTCTTTCCGAACTCGACGATTTCTACTTATATGTATAGTATGCCTTTACATATCTGTTGAGTCTCATTCAATTATATCTTTATTATATATTTTTATACGTCACAAGTTTAATTGTTCCCAACTGTATTCAACGAAACATTTTGCATTTAACATTAATTTTGTTCTTTTCGAACTCATTGATTTCTACTTATAGGTATGGTACGCCTTTACGTATCTGTTGCGTCTCATGCAATTATATTTTTATTATATTTTGTTTTATTAGTTCACAAGTTTAATTGTTTCCAGCCGTATTTAACGAAACATTTTGCGTTTAACCTTAATTTCGTTCTTTTCGAACTCCGCGAATTCTACTTATATGTATAGTACGCGTTTACGTATCTGTTGCTTCTCATGCAATTATATTTTTAATATATTTTGTTTTTATTAGCTCACAAGTTTAATTGTTCCCAGTCGTATTCAACGAAACATTTTGCATTTAACATTAATTTCGTTCTTTCCGAATTCGGCGAATTCTTCTTATATCTGTGGTACGCTTTTACGTACTTTACGAATTTAAGTATGCGCTTAAGATGGATAAAAGGACATACTAAGTTGGAAATCAAGTGGTGAACTTAATGATCTGCGTAGATTACATAAAGGCACATATTCAATTGCGAATAATGGTGACTTTTCAAACCTTGCAAATATATAAGAGTACTATTGCGAAAAAATCTACTATTGAAAAACTCGCTTACTACCCTTTTAGGTCAACATTCTATTATATTTTTTTTTTATTAGCTAAAAAATGTAATTGTTCCCAGGCGTATTCAACGAAACATTTAGCATTTATCATTAATTTCGTTCTTTCCGAACTCCGCGAATTCTACTTATATGTATGGTACGCGTTTACGTATCTGTTGCGTCTCATGCAACAACTTCCAAGACAAGTGGTGAACTTAAGGATGCGCTTACGATGGATAAAAACGCCCGCTCTGCCGGATGCAACTTAGAGAGAGACTGGGTGTGCGTGCGTGCGCTTTTCTTCACGTGTACCGACACGGATGCACGCTCTCTCGGACAATCGTGTGCGTGTCACGTGTATTCCTGTTCCGTGCAGTGCCCTGTACACGCCCAAAAATCGAGCAAACGACCTCGTGCCGTCTGGATTTTTATAGGGACGGCTATCACATTTCGTCTCCCGAATGCATAGAAAGTCGACTTGTGACCTTATGCGCATGTAGAAACGGACTAAATAAAACGAAATTTTCTCGGACGAGTTACAGTTAGTGTAGAAAGTATTCGTGCGCCGGTTAATTTCGGACAATATTGCATGAAATTCTAGTTTATCGACATTTTGTCGTACGAGGCTATTGTTTTTAAATAAATTTTTGAAATTAGACGTTTCATATTACCTACCTTTATTCTATATTTCATTTTTACTCTAAGGATCATTTTCGGCGCGTTACGGTATATGTTTATGGGGTCATATAAATTGAATGTATAGTAACTGCGCTTAACACAATTAGACATCATATAGGATAAATATAATATATAAAAAATAACTTTTTCTAATTGCTCAAGGGCAATATCGATCAGGAAATTTTAAGTAAATTAGATAATATTATAATAGTCGCTTAATGCCAGTTTGTATCTAGATTGGATATTCACAGTTTATCAACATTTTGTCGTACGCGGCTATTGTTTCTAAATAAACATTTGAAATCCGGCGTTCCGTATTACCTACCTTTATTCTATATTTTATTTTTACTCTACGGATCATTTTCGGCGCCTTACGGTATATGTTTATGGCGTCATATAAATTGAAAGTATAGTAACTGCATGCAACACAATTAGACATCACATAGAATAAATATAATGTATATAAAATACTTTTTTTTAATTGCTTAAGGCCAACATCGATCAGGAAATTTTAAGGAAATGAGATAATATTATAGTATAAATGTAAATATTATAATAGTCATTTAAAACCAGTTTGTATCTAGACTGGATATCCAGGGTTAACATAGAAAGAGTTTATACATCAATTTTAATACAACAGCGTAGTTTATTAATCCATTCTTCCACTCCCTAATCCACTCTTCCTAAACCACGAGTTTGTACATATTTCGAATAATAGATACGGTGCCCATCAGATTTTCATAATTATAATCGTTATCGGCAGTATGTTTGGTAGCGTCATAATTCTGCCATCAATAGTATTCGAAACATTGTATTATTCAAAATTATCAAAATTATCTATTATAAAAATATATATTATTAAATTATTATTCAAAATGGGGCAAAAATGTGCGGGAACTATGATTAAAGAAAGACTCTTATTAACACGTTGACTGCCGCGTGTATTGTACTATATTAAAACCGCAACATGATGAAGTACTACAGAATGTGATGAAATTGTGCAAAATGAAAATAATGCAAATGTATCGGAGACTAAAGAATTGAACCACTATTTAATATTAATTACATTTATAAAATTATAAATGCTTCCGATTTGGTATTTTTTAAATTTCTCACTGATGGTCACCGGTGACCAGCGCAAGAGATTTTACTGAACATCCAAAATATTTACAATGGGTAGCAATTATTATTTTAAAAATGCAGATGTTAGAAGAGTGATGCGATCCTTTGGTCTCCGATACCTGTACATTATTTACATTTTGCATAATTCTGTCAAATGCTGCAGTATTTCATAGCATCGCCGTTTTAATACAATAAAATACGCTCGGCAGTCAATGTGTTAAGCAACTATTTTTTCGTATTGTATCTATTATAGAAATCTTCCAAAATATGCAGAAACAGTAGCAAATACAACATATATACAGTATCTTGCAAAAATGACTTAATACACTACAACTTTCCGAAACTGTTCGAATCTGATCGGCGTACGAATATTCCTTACACTAACTGAAAGTTAGCATAACCCTTTCGAGATCGACCTTTTATAACACAACTCTCCTGAGTGGCGTGCAACATTTATACAGCTTACTTTCTTCAGGACAGATTTATTTTCTATATTCGCGGTTATAAATTGTGCAGCTCTTATTATATCACTTTCCTCACTGATGTTTGATAACGGACTGGTAATACTGATCTGTACATAACTCATATGCTGCATCGTCAACCAATCGAGAGAGCTATTACATGACACGCAGTCTATGTTCTTGGTCTCAAATGGTTTAACATATTGACTGCCATGGTGGTCATCGGTGAGCGGCGCAAAAGGTCTCACGAAAAATTAAAAAAATACCCAATCGTTAGCATGCATAATTAAATTATAAATGCAATTAATATTAACTCGTTCGCTACCAGCGTCGCATATATGCGCCGTTTTAATTCTTGTTTCTGAGCCTGACGTCACATATATGCGACATGTCTATTTTATCAGTTTATGATAACGTGCTGCATGAATTTTTTGCAGAAATAGATTGATTGGGCTATAGAACAATAAAATAGACTTAGGTTGTTGTTGGTCTGGAGATTTTTACATTTTTAAGCTAGTGAGAAGCAGTGAATCCTCAGTGAAAATAGTAGCATTCTAGATTATTATGATCTATTATAATAGTGTACAATTAGCTGCTTCGCTTTATGCAGACAAGACACACGTTGTAGGAACACTTCTCAAAAACCGCAAAGGCAATCCCAAATTTATAATTGATAGCAAGCTAAAAACAGGAGAATCTATTTTTGCTAGGAATAGTAATATTTTAGTGCAGAAATAGAAAGATAAACGAGAAGTCTTGACAATATCTACGACTCATAATGCATAATTCAAAGAAGTAAAGTCTAAAAATGGGAATTTAGTAAATGAACCTTCTTCTACAGTTGCCGATTATAATAACAATATGTCGGGCATCGACAAAATAGATCAAATGATCGCTTACTATTCTTTCCCTAGGAAGTCGTTACGTTGGTATATAAAACTCTTTTTTCATATAATGGACATTACAATTTGGAATGCATGTTGGGTTACAACAAAGTTCATTCAATTAAAATGAATTAGTTGGATTTTAGTAATATTCTTCCTAAAAAATTAGTTTGTATAAGCAAAATAACTGTGTTCCCATATAACAATACCTCGAATACAAAACATTTCCCTAAAAAATGGATAAAAGAATAAGATGTCGCGTATGTAGTAGGAAGAATCTGCGCAGAGAAACTTTCTATATCTGCTGAATTTGTCAAACAAATAAGGGATTACCTATTGGGCTATGCATAAATGAATGTTTCAAAATTTTTCATGAAAAAATAAACAAATAACTTGTATTCCGCTCTAAAAAATGTTTTTATTTTTATGTTCCTTTCCTATCTAGTTAATATCCTTTTTATAAAATACGTCGCATATGTGCGGTGTGTGGTCTGTAAAGTAAGTTTCTCATCCCTGGCCCAGCGTCGCATATATGCGTCGTATGAAAAAATGCTTATTTTTTATATAATTGGAATGTTATAAATATATATACTCAAAATCAATGCCAACTGAAGTCATATTAAAAGAAAAAACACCATGGTCTCTGAATCTTTCTTCTCAATCAGAATTTCTTCTCAAGACCTGGTAGCGAACCAGTTAAATAGTGATTCAATTCTTTGGTCTTCGTTACCTTCGCATTATTTTCATTTTGCACAATTCAATCATATTCTGTAGCACTTCATCTCGTTGCGGTTTTAATATAGCAAAATACGCGCGGCAGTCAACGTGTTAAACAACGTTGATTGACGGCTGGCAGTTTACTCCGTTGCTATTGCTTCGTCTCCTTGACTGCAGGAAAAATTGAATTATCTAGTTCGCTTATCTAGTTATGGTATAAAATCATTTTTTGATCCGTCGGTGTTGATGGACGTGACGGTCGATGACTAATGTTGATTCATTGCGAAGAACGTGACGATAAATGCACATATACCTGAGTACAGTGCGCGATATATGTAATCTGTGATAGCTGCGGAATTTTAAGTTATAGGCTTTTTGCTTACCGAAGCGTTATGCACGTATGATGTATGTTATATGAATGGCATAGGTAAATTATAAACTGGAGTCATGATATAATAGAATGTTTAGTGCTGACAAGCTGTGGTCTGCTTTCAACTTGTATCGAAACGCAAGTTTGAATAAAATGGGTTTATAACTAGCAACGATCTTCAGTAAATAAACATTTTGTGAGCGAGAATATGTTATTTTAGATAGTGACTTTCTGGACCCGTATTTGCCGAATAATTCTTATTTGTTACCTCGTGTTGTAATACATACGTTGTTCGCGTGTCAAAACAATTAATTCCATTTTTAGAACTTTTTTCATGATTGGTCCCAATGCATGTTCTAATTATCCGTACCTAAATTTTTTTAATTATTTTAATAAGAATTTAAAATGAATTTAATACCTTTGGTTTTGTGGAATTAATCGATAGCCAAATAAGCAGTTTGCGTGCAAGACGCTGCAGGTAATTATTTTGCATGGACACCAGTGTTTCCGTATTGTGAATAATTTGAGTCAATTTATAAGAATGTTTTGAGTTATGAACATGCGACAAAATCACGTGTTGGTTTACACAATTTTCAGATCAAAATATTTTCAAGTCAAGAGAGTTTGCAATATTGAATCTTGTGTAGTAAATTCTTTCTCATTATGGATCATTAAAATACTATTTTTTATTTGCTACCATACGAGATTTTGTTGTCACATAACATTTTTTCCAAAAATTCCTTGCCTTTCGGAATGTGCAGATAATTAATACTGTGAACCTTTTCCACTTCTTTCCGGGTCAGAATGCATAGTAAAATTTCGTAATATAATACAAAACAGCGGTTAATATAATTTGTTTGTTACTACGACATGTTTCACAAAAATCTGCTATCAGTATATGCGAATAAAACTTGAAAACGGAACAGATTTGTCAATTTTTTGTAATATTTTTGCCTGAATACAAATTGCAATCACGGTAATGCATTGAAGAACAAAATCTATATTTAATTATAGTCGCACTAACAGATGGCAGGGGAATATGCTCAGAATGCTTGTCTTCTTTGTTAACAATGTGACAACAATTGTGTATGTAGAATTTTGTCATTTGAAATATTTCTTCACCGGTAAAGGATGGAAAAAGAAAAATATTCCGAAGATATTTAACTACCCAGTGAAAACTTTACAGTGAAAATTTATGGTAAAAACTACCTTAAACTTTATATATATAAAAACAACGTATCGGCCAGTACAGTCAATTGGAAAGTGAACAAGTAGGGCCAAAGAAACTACACTACCAATATGGATAATACATTATGACAGGCTTTGAAGCGTGAATGTCAAAACTTATCCGATATGAAACATTAAGATAACAACTATATAATACAATTTTAAATATAACCATTTATTGGTAGGTCATGCAGTAAAATGAACTGGACTGCAAAAGGTTAAAGTATATGTAACGCAAAAAAATGACATATTTTTTTACGAGAACACAAAGTATAGGTTTATACTGCTTTGCGCAACGACGATTAACACCGTTTTATAAAATTCCGTGCATTCTGTTTTTGTCCTAATTGACATTCCACCATATGGGATACCTAAACCTGTCATTTTTGTTATCATCTAACCATTTTCATAAAACTATTTTCTCTTCCACAATGTTAGGGTGCAACTCGGTTAAAAAGTACTTAATACTGCTAATATCCAACATGTTCTTTTGCACCGGACAAAATTGTTCAACGTAAAAAATAAGATTTACTTGCAACTAAACACAAAAGATAGTTCCGTAATGCGTTTCACAACGATATTTAACGCCTTTTTATAAAATTCTGTGCATTCTTGTTTTTGTCAGAATTGAGATTCCACCATATGCGGTACCTAAATCTCTCATTTTTGTTATTATCTAATCATTTTCATAAAAATATTTTTTTTTCCTTCACAATGTCAAGGTGCAACGCGGTTGAAAGATACTTAATTCTCCTAATATCCACATGTTCTTTTGCACCGCACAAAATCGTTCAACGTAAAAAATAAGATTTACTTGCAGCTGCACACAAAAGACAGTTTCGTAATGCGTTTCGCAACATTTAACGCCTTTTTATAAAATTCTGTGCATTCTTGATTCGTCATAATTGGCATTCCACTGTATGCGATACCTAAACATGTCATTTTTATTATCATGTAACCATCTTCATAAAAATATAATATTTCCTCCTTCATAACGTCAGGGTGCAACACGATTAAAAGGTACTTATTACTGCTAATATCAAACATGTTCTCTTGCAGCACACAAAATCGTTCTACGTAAAAAAATGAGATTTACTTGCAACTGAACACAAGGGACAGTTCCGTAATGCATTTTGCAACATTTAACGCCTTTTTATAAAATTCTACGCATTCTTATTTTTGTCAGAATTAACATTTCGCCGTATGTGATACCTAAACATTAAGGTGCAACACGATTAAATTTAGTACCAATAATATCCAACATGTTCTTTCGCATCGCACAAAATCGTTTAACGTAAAAAATAAGATTTACTTGCAATTAAACACAAAAGACAGTTCCGTAATGCGTTTCGCAACATTTAACGCCTTTTTATAAAATTCTGTGCATTCGCTTTCTTGTCAGAATTGACATTCCACCGTATGCGATACCTAAACATTGTCATTTTTATTATCATTCAACCATTTTCATACAAATATTTTCTTCTTCATAATGCCAGGGTGCAACACGATTAAAAGATATTTAATACTGCTAATATCCAACGTATTCTTTTGCACTACCTAAAATCGTCCAACGTAAAAAATGGGATTTACTTGCAACTGAACACAATGGATAGTTCCGCAACATTTAACGCTTTTTTTTTTATAGGATTCTGTGTATTTTTGTTTTTGTCAGAATTGTCACTCCACCATATGCGGTACCTAAACATGTCATTTTTGTTATTATCTAACCATTTTCAAAAAAATATTTTCTCCTTCACAATGTTAGGGTACAAAACGATTAAAAGATATTCAATATTAATAATATCCAACATGTTCTTTTACAGCGCACAGAATCGTTCAACGTAAAAAAATGAGATTTACTTGCAGCTGCACACAAAAGACAGTTCCGTAATGCGTTTCGCAACATTTAACGCCTTTTTATAAAATTCTGTGCATTCGCGTTCTTGTCGGAATCGGCATTCCATCGTACGTGGTACCTAAACATGTCATTTTTAATATCATCTAATTCTTTTCATAAAAATATTTTCTCTTTCACAATGTCAGGGTGCAACTCGTCTAAAAGATATTTAATACTGCTAATATCCAACACGTTCTTCTTTTGCACCGCACAAAATCGTTCAACGTAAAAAATAAGATTTACTTGCAATTAAACACAAAAGACAGTTCCGTAATGCGTTTCGCAACATTTAACGCCTTTTTATAAAATTCTGTGCATTCGCGTTCTTGTCGGAATCGGCATTCCATCGTACGTGGTGCCTAAACATGTCATTTTTCTTACCATCCAACCATTTTCTTAAAAATATTTTTTCTTTCACAATGTTAGGGTGCAATTCGGTTAAAAGATACTTAATTCTGCTAATATCCAACATGTTGTTTTGCATTACGTGAAATCGTCCAACGTAAAAAATGGGATATAATTGCAACTGAACGAAACGGATAGTTCCACAACATTTAACGCTTTTTTATAGAATTCTGTGTATTTTTGTTTTTGTCAGAATTGTCACTCCACCATATGCGGTACCTAAACTTGTCATTTTTTTTATTATCTAACCATTTTCAAAAAAATATTTTCTCCTTCGCAATTTCAGGGCGCAATACGATTAAAATACTGCTAATATCCAGCATCTTCTTTTGCAGCGTACAAAATTGTTCAACGTAAAAAATAAGATTTACTTGCAACTAAACACAAAAGACAGTTCCGTAATGCGTTTCGCAACATTTAACGCCTTTTTATAAAATTCTGTGCATTCACGTTCTTGTCGGAATCGACATTCCATCGTACGTGGTGCCTCGCTCGTGTTCCATGCTATGTACGGTTCTGTGTGATCGTGTAGGCTTTGGTAAGGTGTGGGCGTATCGTACTCCTCCGGCTGCATTTGTAACGCCATGAACGACTGCTCGGGGAATACGGTATAAGTAAACGTGAAAGCATCGGGCGAGACAAGGAAAGCCGTACAAAGGGAGAGATTCTTAGACTTCTTCACTCTTCTTCGAACAGGTTGCACTGTCATCTTCAGACCCAAATGCTCACCAAGTTCACGACATCTGCTACTTCGTTTTTCGATTTATCCGCGTCGGGAGATTATCTCAAAACGGGCAACGTTTATTAACCTCTTAACCCTTCGCGCTCGCATTCATTTTCTGTAGAGGATGCCAGTCGGAATTCATTTTCATTGGAATTTCATTCACCTTGCACGAATACTAATATACAATGTAAGGTTATGAAGAAAAAACAAAGTTTAATTTTTTTCAACTTACCTGTGTTTAACGAATAATATGGTTTTATTTGGTATGAGAAGTTATGTTTTATAAAGTACCATTGAGAAAAATCTCTCAAAATATTTTTGGACGGAAGCCGTGATTTTCGAAAATGTGTATCACAGGACTAATTAGTTTGATGTCCTTCTCCTTTAATTTTTCAATTGGAGCATACCAAACAATCCTTTCTGTTTACGTCATCACAGTGACGTAATATATGTAGCTTATCATTAAGCACTTTATTTTTTAATATTTTTATTAAATGTTTTAAGGACCGAAACGATTTAATTGTGTTTAAAACAGAACTTATCAAATCTTATTAGCAATTCTATGTGTCAAAAGCGTCGTAGCTAAGAATCGAATGAAATATAATATGAAATAATATAATACAAAATAATATAAAATAATAGAATATAATATAATATAAAATGAAATATAAATAATATTTTTTTAGATATAGGAAAATTATATATATGTTTAAAATTTTATTGAAGTCCATTAATGTTCCTATGAGATATACACAAATAAAGAAAAATACTAAAAGTCACAGAATAATATCTTCAATTAGATCATTATGAATCAGTATAAAGTTTTCATATATTGAATTTTATTATTCTATAGACACCTGAAAAGTAAATTAGTGGTTCCAAATCATGTAGTTCAAACGTCAAAACTGAAATTTTGAACAATAAAATGAACTTCAAACAAGAAGAACGGCTAGTATGTATACTAAAAAAAATAACCTAAATCGAGCAATTTTTGTTTGTTTTTAAATAAACAATATACGTAATGTTAGAAAGATTTTTTACAATGATCTTCACAACAATTTAATCATATTTGCGACCTTATACAAAGCATTCTCAATTTATGCTTTATTTATATTATCTTGCAATCCCGATTATCATAAGACTCAAAAATGCTAATACAGAAAAAATTGCAGAAAAAATGATTCATAACATGAAAGAAAACGAAATCATTTATCGTCACCGACATTGGTGACTCACTCTCTTCATTTAATTTTATGTTACGGTCTATTAACAAATTGATCCGCCGATTACTGCTGTGATTAGAATACAGAATGGTCGTTGTTTTTTTACGCCGGAACACGTGATCGGAAACTTGACTACAAATTCCAGACGCTATTGAACTTGATTTTCCTGAAGAATAGTGCACGTGCGGAAACTTTAAAAGTGAATGTGAAGTGTTCGCACTGCGTTGTCTCACGTTTTTTCTGAGCTGAATGTTAAGAGCGCGTTGGAATTAAGTGCAGTAATGTGCGAAAATGTTTTGTTAGAATGTGAAGTACCAAGGGAAATAGCTTTGTCACAATGTAACGATGTGTTAAATATGGATCCTTGTTCATTAATTTTATCATTTTGTTCGACATGTGTGAATCATTAACCGCATGTATATTTTGAATGTATTACATATTGAGTATCATAGAAATTAAATGGCGCACAGTATTTTCATTGCACTTGTTATTGAATTGAGGTAATAAGAAAGATAATATTCTTATGATTGTTTCACGTGCAAGAATATTTTAATATGGAGCCTTGTTCATTAATATTACCACTTTGGTGTATATGTTTAAATTGCTATCCATATGTGTGGTTTGGATGACCTATTAAATGCGTATTTAATACAGTTGTGTATGTTTGGCTGTGTATAGGCGTATGTACATTTTGATAAAACTAGACGCTAGATATGCATTGCTCAGGACATATTTATGGGACATAATATATTTATTATATCCATATGGTATGCATAATTTGATATGTACATGATTTGATAGTAGTGTGTAAATGTATGTATATTTTGAATATTTTAGGTACTGACCTACGGATGATCCAAAATCAATCATGTTATGTTCGAATATTTTTTAAAACATTGTATGCGGTATGCATAAATTGATATAGTAGCGTGTAAGTGTATGTATATTTTGAATATGTTAGGTACTGACCTACGGGTGATCCAAAATCAACAATGTTATGTTCAAATATTGTTAAAAAATTGTATGCGGTATGCATAAATTGATATAGTAGCGTGTAAGTGCATGTATATTTTGAATATTTTAGGCACTGACCTACGGATGATCCAAAATCAATCATGTTATTTTTGAATATTTTTTAAAACATTGTATGCGGTATGCATAAATTGATGTAGTAGCGTGTAAGTGTATGTATATTTTGAATATTTTAGGTACTGACCTACGGATGATCCAAAATCAATCATGTTATGTTCGAATATTTTTTAAAACATTGTATCATATAAAAAATCTTGGAAAATGTTTATTTGTAGGATCTAGGAAAAAAATATAATAGTAAAGTAAAACAATACGTTTTGTGAATGAAGATCAGTTATACAGGTACTGACAACTTCATTAAAGTTACTGCAAAAATAAGCGACGAGCATTGAAAAGAGTTAAAGATCTGAAAATATGCGATTTTCTTATTTTTAATTTTCTGTAACCCATAGAAATTTTTACTGATTTCGATGAAATTTTTATCATGTATGCGATTGACTGATATCTAGAAAATTTATTATTTATATTTTTACTAAAGATTCTGTTGTAATAAACATAAAAATAATAAAATAAATATAGTTGTAAAAAACAGCCTTTTCTGTTTTCTTCAATACTTCTATAAACTGCACTTTATTCATGACTTTTTTTTATGTAATCTGACAAACGCACGCTTTTAACGCCTCAAAAGAATCCAAACCATTGTATCCTATTTGAAAGAAAAATTTTTTGGTTTTAAAGAGGATATCAATATTAATAAAAATCCCTGTATTTATTAGCATGTGATATGGATTGCGTAGTACGTATTTGTTCGGTTGGAATTGGATAGGCTTGTGTTAGTAATTGCTGTTCCGTTCCATCGACTCTATCCGGATAGTCTTATTATATGGCACCCCTGTTTACACACTAAACACAACAGTGCCTGCAGCCATGAAGCTTCGATAAGTTGCGCTGCTGTGCTTCATGAAAATTGATTCAAAAACTTCATCTTTGTTTTCTACGTTCGTACAGAGTGGACAAAAATTCACTGTTTAAGTTGTCTTTACTGTGGATTTTCTAAAAGTATATATATACACATTTTTATTGGGAAATTATGAGAATGTAGGGTCAGGTGTGTATTTCTGCGTTATAGACTTTGTCCTTGAATAATATTGTCAGAAAAAGATAAAGATGCAAAAATAGGATAAATGTTTACTATTTTAGTTCTTGTGTTCTTTAAGTGTGATGCTGGAAACTTATTGTGTGATAATTCGCATATACTTTGCGTGACATAGGAAATTAGAGAAAAGTGTCGTATGTCATTTGGCTTTAATATTTTTAATTACTCTCTTCCGTTTTTGAAAAATAACTTTGAAGTCAAAATTCTGCATGATTTTGTAATATTTTGATTTTAGTTAACTTCGGTATGCATTTTCCTTCACACATTATCTTTTCTTTCACATGTTTATTGAGTGAAACGCTGCAATTGATTGCAATGCCATATTTTAAACTGATTTTACTATCATTTGCTTTACTTTTAACACAACTTTTATGTTTTGTTGCAAATGATTGTTTCTTTTTTACACATAACGAACACATTGCGTAAAATGAGTCCAAGAGATATAGTAATTTGCTTGTGCAAATTTGTGAATTTGCTGGAATGATTTAGTAGAGAACGGTGTACATGTGCGATTGTGGAAAGTTTTTGAGACAAAACAGAAGATATCAAATTGTATTATGAAATTTTTTCAGCAATATTACTGCTTTTTTCGTTCTCTAAGCTATATTTTAGTAACAGAGCTAATCAACATCAGCAACATTCAGAATTTTAAACATGTTTTATCGATTTTGGAGATAGATACAGTTAATGTTTTTCTGTTTCGAACGTTTTTAGAGATTAATTTATTGACATAGTACATTATTATACGCCATTGAATATAAATTTCGTTTTTCTAAAAGAGAGTAGAAAGCTCCTGGAGATTAAATATTTGAAAAATGATACGTCATTGCAGGCTATTCAATTTGTGTTGATATCTTCTGTAAAATAACAAAACGTTTTTAAGAATGATTTATTGGAAAATTACAATATTACGAGTCGTTAAATTTATCCTGATATTATTTGTAAAGTAATGGACCCTGTGTGAAAATTCAATAATTGCAATAGTATATTATTACATGCCATTGAATTTGTCTCTCGAACTTCTGTAAACGAATAGAACATTTCGAAAAATTTGATTATTGCAATGGTATATTGTTATATGCTATTAGATTTGTCTTTCGATCTTTCGTAAAAGAATAGAACGTTTTTCAAAATTGAGTTATTGGAATATCATGTTATTAAAAACCATTAAATTTGCCTTGGCATCTTTTGCAAACGAACAGAACGTTTCTTTAAAGTTGAATTATTGGAATATTATATTATTACGCACCATTCAATTTATCTTGATACTTTTTGGGAAGTAATAGAACTTTTGTGAAAATTGAATTAATGTAATGTCTTCTGTAAAAGAATAGAATGTGTGTGAAAATTGAATTGTTGGTACAGTATATTACTGCAAGCCATTCCACTTATATTGGTATCTTTTCTAAACGAATAGAAAACAATGTATATATTGTGCTGTTTAAAAGAATGAAGTCCTGCCGCTCTGATGTAAATTCGACTGATATTTTGAAAGAGTTGATTGAGACTAGTCACTCCATATATTGCCACAATGCCTAATTGATAATTTAAAACGATTTTGTAAAGATACGCCTAAAACACTTTCTTCAAGCGCTCTATCTCTGTACTTTCTGACTGTACCAGACATTTTTCCTATAAGATTAAATCATACTACTTGTAAATGTAGTTTATCTAAAAATCAATGAGCACACTATTAATTGAATTGCTCTGAATATAGATACATAATAGCTGTAGTAAGATTTCAGCTGTTTACAATAAATATTTTTAATATAATAATTACTATAGCGTCATGTACACATTATTTATCTATACGGAAAAAAATATTAACGGGACAAAGAATATTTTCCATAAACAGCTGCGAATGCTCCATAATAATTAGTATATACATCTGCAAATAATATAATAATATTAATATTATAATATGAATTATGTTTAATATAATACATATTGTTACTCTCATTACTTAGATAAATAATATATATAACATATAATTACAGAATTGCATTCATCGCCGTTTCTACTAAAGATTTTTCGTCCTTATAAATTGTGGAACGTCATTCTCGTTTTTAATCCGACGTTTACATAATCACAAATAAGCTCACTAAAGAATCTAACCGCTTCACATAATGTCAATTACGTTGATTCGGTGTCTGGTGAGAGTTCATTAACCTCCGCGTAACGATTGTCGCATCATGTGCGTTGCATTCCTGCTTATCTCAGTATGTATCTCTTTATGAAAGAAGACAAGTAAGTAGGGAAGGACAAATGATAATTTGCGATAAAACGATATCAAAAAAAAATTCGTGCATATCCTCTTCCCTTGCGAACTGACGGAGCACTCCTCTCGTATAAATTATCGTTTAGTCATGCGCACACAGATTGAATATATACGAGAGTGTTATACTTACACTTTTGACATTTTCCTTCGTTTGTCACAGTTTCCTGTCAATGACACAAAGTCCATGGGCGCAGAAAATGTATATTATTTTTTGCTTCATGCTAATATTTTGATTGTTCTTATGCGTCAATATGCGAAAATGGGCCAGCGTTTTAGTCAGGCTTCTCATTGGTTAACACGTTGACTGCCAAGCGTATTTTGCCATGTTAAAACCGCGATGCAATGAAATACTGCAGAGTGTAATTAAATCGTGCAAAATAAAGGTAATGCAGAGTTGTTAGAAGCCAAAGTATTGAAGCACCGTTCCAATATCAATTGCTATTACAAGATTGCCAATAGGCTTTATTGCAAATTTTTTGCATTTTTGCGCCGTAATGTGTTAACATTTTGAAGTACTTCAGAATATGATTGAAATGTGCAAAATGAAAATAATACGAAGGTATATATGAATATAATATCGGTCATGAATATAATAATATGGTCATCGGTGACCATCGTGTCAGTCAAAGTGTTAACGTTGATTTCGCAAAATTGTAATCTGCAGATCATGCTGCTAGCTACTGTGTGCAATTGATAGTTTATTAAAAAAATTTTGAATTATTTTACTAGTTTATTCCGATATGCAGAGCCTGTTGTAAATAGTAATGATTATTAGCAATAGTAGCAGAAAGTGTTGTCAATAGTAATCACTTGTTCAAAAACGTGTATCTTTTAAATGAATTTATACAGAAATTTAGTTCATTGTAAATAGTCGACAAGCACAAAAAGAAATAATCTCGTTGATTATCTATCGTCGAATAAAAATTATGTCAATTAATCATAAATGTATTTGAGATGTACTACATGATTGTGCATACCAGCAGAAGTCCTCGTCTATTTGAAACGCCTCTGTCTAACGGAAGTGTATAAACACAGACAAGACATAATGAACATTCCGACTATTTATGTAATATGCAATAACTATTCAGGACGGATAACAATACTGAGAGCAACGCCTTTCAATTTGCTCTTATTCATTCGATGCACGCATTGTAAGAGATCGTATTCTAAATCCTTATCTTATTGTACACGCACCCACGCAGATTACGATGCAAGCGACGATTGCATTGTGCACGTAATTTTAATTATTTCACCGAGCATAGGCCGTTTGAATAAACATGCTCCGCTTCAATTGACTTGCTTTACGATTACGCGAAAATTAACACTTCGGGAGATCGTATCTGTGAAATGTCAGAATGACACATTGTGAGGCGTGATAGAGGTATAAATGCAAGTGTTATTAGTGAATCTTCACACATTGTTTACCAATATGCGTTACGTAATACTTTGATATTGCGGAGTGTGATTTTGTATGAATGAGTGAGTAAAAGCGAGAGAGAGAGAGAGAGACAGAGAGAGAGGGGTCACTTGATGATATTATAGTATCAAAAGCTGAAAATTTGTGTGGTGGTTGTATGATGTGTATAAAAAATTCTTGTAGCCTCTGGTGTACTTAAAAATACGAAATTTCAATGTGACACCCCTTTATGAGTCTACAGTTATTTTCTGCCATTGCAATATATTATCAGATTTAAGCTGTGTACAATGTTTATAATGTGTACTTTTTCTATTGGGAGAGGCAGATATATGTATATATGATATGTATATATATATGCCGTTATAATGTATTTTTTCAACATTTTCCGGTTGTGTACAAATGTTATTTATAAAATGTTATTTATCTCGATTTGAAGATAAATGAGAGACTTTCAATATATGTATATATATATATCAAAATACAAATATATATATATATATATATATATACCTATATCTGTCTGTCACAATAGAAGAAGTCCACATTATAAACATTGTACACAGCTTAAATCTCATAATACATTGTAACAGCAGGAAATAATTGCAGACTCATGAAGGGGTGTCACATTGAAATTTCGAATTTGTTAAAAACATAGTAAGAAAACATATTTTAAGTATACCAGAGGCTTCAAGTATTTTTTATAATATAATATATACGAGAACAAATATATATATAAGAAAAGTTCTTCCACGGAAGAATACACCTAGCACCTCCAGTGCTTAATTTAGATTTTAATTCTCTATTGATTTTGCACCTGTCTTTATAGCACTGCATTGTGACAGGGAATTGCTTAGGCTATCTTTCATTCAGACCTATTGTCGATGTGTGACTGTGGTGTATCTATTTGCTAGTGCCAGCTACTATTTACAGTTGTGAACATTTTAAACTGTATGGGGTGGTGTACATACTAGTAGTAGTATAGTTTATTTCACCATTTTTACAGTCAAGGAAGAGTTTGGTTATACAGTGTTTTCACATAGATATGAACGCTTTGCCACTCTCTCTTTATATTAACCCGTGCGTATATTTTTATAGGTAATTTAATATCACTTTGTTTATGGCCCTTTACGAAGTCCATGCCTTTGTATAAGATTCCTACCTTTCTTACTCTAATAGGTTTCTTACATTTTTCTTCCCAATTCCGCCATGTTTGTGACCCTCATCATTTTCTCTTATATTCAATACGGCCCTGCCTTTTTAGGCAGTCTTCGATCACATGCTTTACTGTTCCTATATCATTTTTATTTAAGTTACACAACCTCTTTTCTTCTGTCATCTAATACCTGCTTTTTCTTAAAAATTATCCTACTCTAGTCATTGCTTATCTGAATGTGCTCTTTCCCCACCAATTTAGGTATTCTATATATAATTATATGTCTATACCTTTTGTTGTATTTTTCTCGCGTTTTTTACTGAACTGTTTCTGATTTTGGATCTCTCTGCTTCTTTGCTTTAATAACTCTACTATGTTTGTTCCTTTACCATCTCCTTTTTATCGTTTCTTGACTATACCCTCTTCTTTAAAAAAAAATCTAAACTTTATTTTCTGCTTCTAATTGCTTTTCCCAATTCTTCCTTCTCTTTTACACAAGCTTTTAATATAAACATATTTTCTGGTTTCTTACTCTTTCTTCAGACGTTAAAACTCAACTTCCTGTTCTAATACACGAGTTAGCTTTTTCATTTCTTCTAAAATGACGTATTTCAGTGTACATAAATCCAGCCTTAGACACCATCTAATATATTTCCCTTGCATCTTTCCCGTTTCCGCCCTTTTCTTCCATTTGAATAATTCAATTCCATACAATAAAAACCTCTATAACCAGATATTCAAACACAAACATGTTCCTTATAAAGTCCCCTCGGAATTTCGTCTCCCTAATTTCCTGGGTTTGTCTCAAAACTACATTAGCTTTTTTAATTCTTTCCTTAATATGCTTCGTTCATTTCGTCCTTCCTTGTAATTTGGCATCCAGGTAATTAATTGCTTTAACTGCTTCTATACTTGTCCCTTTACAAAACCAATCTACCTTTTTCTCCCTGGCCCTTCTCTTCTTAAAAAATCAATGTTTTTTATTTACCTGTATTCAGAAACATGTTTTACCTGTATACACATTTACCTATATTCAGAAACAACTTTCTCTTCTGCTACAAATCTCTCCAAATTCTTTACTATTTCTTTCGTGTCTTCTTCTTTTCCTGCAACAATAACCATGCCATTAGCATATACAAGATTTCAGAATTTTTTGCTTTCCACTACCAGCGGTGGTCTATTAAAATAAAATTTCAATTACTAAATCTGAAACAGGAAGTCATGTGAAAATATGTGTGCAAAATTTTATTTAAATAGAAAAAAATACTATATACACGATTGTTAGAAGCACCCAAAACGGTAGACACAAAACGAATAACTCTTTGTCTACCAAAGTTTCATATTCTCGCCCTTCCCAAACTCTATGAAAAACTCAATTGTCTAAAACCAAATGAATCTTAATGAAGTGTGAAGTCCACTCCCTGGCACAACATTGTCTTTGTCCTCTTCAATCACGCTATCTTTGTCCGCACAAGAATTATAAAGAAGGTCCGCAATCGGTAGTTAAGGGGGTGTTCCAATGTGACAGATCGAAAAAAATCGATTTTTTTTGTATTTTTTAATAGTTTATACTTATAGAATTAATATCCCAGAGTCGGTTTAGGCGATTCCCTCCTTTTTTATTAGTAATAACGTTTCAAAGCGGAGGCTGTAACTGCGGGCGCATCAACGAGATTTTTGCAAGTGGTGTAGATGATTACTCAAAAACGGCTTTATAAATCGACTTCAAATTTTCACACAACATTCAGCATACTTATGGCTATCGGATGAAACTCAATCATGTTAAAGTTTTGATTAAGTACCCATCATTCTGCCTTATTTACGGCGCAAAAAAAATGCTTTTTTTACACTTTTTTTACAAAACTCTACCATTTTGTTAATTTGCATGGAAATTTGAAACCTGAGGTTCATGCGATAACCACATTCACACAGATTAAAAATCTTTTTCGATTTTCTGTCTTAGATGTCCAGAAGGGCCGGAATTGTCTACGCCAGCACAATAAAATGTTTTTTGATGGGTGTAAAACCACCAATATAATTAAATACACAAATATTTTTAAACGATAAAAGAATTTTCTATTGTCCTAGGCCATACTGTTTCAGGAAAATAAAGTTTGCTCAATTATATGCAACAGTTTCTGAGAAAAAAACTGTTAAAAATGTAAAAATTTGCTGTTTTTTAGGCGTTTACATTGGAATACCCCCTTAAGCGAACCCCTGCGATAAGCATCGCAATTCTCTTTTTATCCGTCTTTAAAATGGGCACACGGGGTTTATTGTTAATGCATCTCAAACAATTATTATTATCTTTTTTTTATGTTAGCACGTAGTTTGTCTCCGATTAATAGTAAATATACGAATATAACAACGTCTCCAAGAATATTTTAAACTATCAAAGGTTGAAATAAATCAAACACATGAGAATGCATATGTTCTGCGTTTTCAAGGATACCTTTTATTTGGGAAAATAGACGTGAAACGCGAAGAAGTGATTTGAGCGGATTAAAACAAGTGATTTGAGCAAAATTGTGTCAATTTAGAAGGCGTTACAGAATTTCGTGTTTAGTTTGTATAATGTACAATATTGTCAAATATGAAACAGAAAATTCAACTTTTTATGGCAATGAAACCGATAATGTCGAAAATTGATTAACGTGTTTTTATTTATAAATCGTGTTTTTATTCAACAAATATACAGGGTGGCATAAAAAGTGATAACCAAACTTTAGTACCGTATTCTACCCTTCATAAGAATGAAAACCGTGATATAAAGATAGTATGAAAACTCTTCCTCTCCGAAACATAAATGCTTTTTGCTTAAATAAAAAATTTATTAGAATAACCATCCAATGCAAAATGTTAAGCACTGTTATCATTTCTTTTGCTAGAAGTAAATAATATGTTAGAGCAATTTCCTTATTTGCATTGAAGATAGCGGGTTTAATTGGAAATCAGCATACATCTAAATGATTCATAATAAAGACAGGGCTATTGGAGCGATTCATTCTAATGTTGACGCGCTACATTTTTATTTCATCAATGGACGAGTTAATCCGAAATGCACCAGAAATGTTTTAACCTTTATGACAGTCTTTCCAACGTCAGTGCAAAGCCTGTAATATTGTAGAAAGGAATCATTTTCAACAATTTCTTTTGGTAAATTTTAAACATTTCTACGATACTCCTTCATAACTGAAAAAATGCTTATTTCTCGGAAAGGAAGATATTCCAAACATATATTTTTTCAGACCTTTTTTCATTCTTAAGAACTATAGAATACGGAATAAAAATTAGACCATCTATTTCATGTTGCCCTGTATACCTTCAAAGCAATGTTTTAATTACATAAATTGGTTATATTCAAACTAACTTAGTTATTGATGTATCATCATTTGCAAACGTTCTTTTCATTGATCTAATACATGTACACCTATTAAAATCTTTGTATTAAAGGCGGATTTTTGAAATAATATTGATATCTTCATTACGCTTTAACGTATTTAATGTCAAATCTGTAATGAAACAGGTTCTTCGGAAATAAAAACATAAAATAGGAATCACTGCAATATTCTTCGATATATTCTTCTACTGGAGAGGACTACCAATAATGATAAATTCGAAATGAAGACTTTCATAGCCATTGTTATAGGTGAAATTTTCTGTGGCTTCCGGGAATCATAAAATTGTAGTATCTTTACAGTTCTACGGCTATTCTCACAAATTCTTACCATATTAAACCGTTAGTCAATAAAAGATACGTAAAGTGCTGCGTGCCCTATACATTTTAAATGGCCGCCAACGCAATATTAAATGTCACCGTTTTTATTATGTTTCTGGCGACAAAATTCCAGCATCCATAGAAGGAACTGTGTCATGTGTAATTGTTAACGATATTTTCGATACGTTGCATGAAGATTATTTAAAGTTTTTTAGTGTTGCTAATTTCGCATACGTCATGCTGTCACATTGTATCGTATTGAATGTTTTGGCTCTAAATCGAAGTGTACAATATTAATTATCTAACAGAATCGATCGGTGGCATATGTTTGTTTTTCAGTGCAAATTCGCCGCAATAAAGAAGCCGTTTTACATCAAAATATTACTAAGCGCTGGAATAACTTTAAAATTGACGTCATAGTGAATAAGTTTTTACATTATTTTTTATTTATTCTTACATTTATTCAGTCTATACATTTCAAAGCCACGTGGCTCCACAAGTCTGTGTGATGATTATATAATTTGAGACAAGTACTTACTTTATATTATGATACCCACATATAGCTTCGAAACATATAGAATGAATGAATAGTTTAATTTGTCAAAACTATGAGGTTTCTTGACAACATATAGCACTTATTCCAGTTTACATATACATCATTCAGTGTTACGATGAATAAATATAATCTAACCGAGTACGACGCATCACTAAAGTGGCTTTCCGCTAAGTGATTGCATGGGACAACGGGACAATATAATCTCTCGCTTTCTTTTGTAATTCGGAAACTGCGTACGTTGGATACCTAAATAATGTGGAACTATCTTTATTTCTTTCAATGTACATTTGCTTTGCCGCAACACATTATAGTAACACTATCAACCAATATGCCTGTTGTTTGCAAAAATCGGTTACAAAAAAGGAAATTACCGTAAGAGCATTCCATCTCAAAAGAATCTAGGAAATACTAAACAAACATGCTTCCGGTAATTCTCACCACTCGTACGACAAATATTGCCTGTCAATATGCAAAAGTATAAAAAAAAGAAAACATTACGAAAATTGTGTAGTATGCATAAAAAATAATATTAGGAAGAAATCGCGTAATGTATCTCATGAATGTGGCGTAAGTGTATGTGCAATTCCATTTTTTTTTTCAAAAATATCACACAATTACATTATTAAATATTCAAATGTTCGTATTTGCATTATATTGTTAAAATTGTTTCCAATTTCGTACATGGTGTTACATGTCCAAATGAACACCTGAAAATAAGTAAAAATATTATATGCTTCCGGTAATTCTCACCACTTGTACGAAAAACATTTCCTATCAATATGCAAAGGTACAAAAAGAAAGAAATCATTACGAAATTGTGTAGTGTGCATGAAAAATAATATTAGAAGAAATCGCGTAATATATCTCACGAATGTGACGTAAGTGTATGTGGTATTCCATTTTTCCAAAATAACACCTAATTACATTATTAAACATTGAAATGTTCGTATTTGTATAATATTGTTACGATTGCTTCCAATTTTTTACATGATGTTACATGTTCAAATAATCATAACCCTCAATGATGATAAATAAACACATGAAAATAAATAAAAATAGTATGATTTAGAGCAATTTTACTATATATTAATACAAATACGGTTAAATGCATAGTTAAAGTAATCGAAAATTCGATTACAGTAGATATTCCGTTTATGTGTATTTCGCTGCAGAGAAAGCCATATGGGCGATATAGTTTCATGGCCATCCTGACCGTAGTTTAAGGATTCATGAAAATAAGGATTCAGCCAAGAAAAAGGGTCTAAAATATATAAATTATATATTGTACCAAAACTGACATTTTATATTTAAAACATTTGCGGCCAAAATTATTAAAACAGTTGGGTTCCGGACGGTCCACTTTTAAGATTCACATTTTACACGTTTATATTGTTTGTTAACTCAATATTTATTACATTTTTTTTATTATCCACAATACGTTCTTATCCATTAAACAAAAACGTACATCTGTTCCAATGTTCATCTGTTTCTTAGTATTATTAGTTACGTAAAATAAATCCACAGAGTAAATTCATGAATATGCCAATTTGTTCAGACTGAACATTACAATTGATTGAAAATGTCAGAATTTGAATGTATATTCGTCTGTATCAAGCCGTTTAGTATCACAGTATTAACAAAAAAAAAATACGGATTACTTGAAAGAAAAAATATTATCCAAAGTATCTGAAATTAATTTTGCACTTTCGGCCAAAATTAATAAAGAAATTAAATTTAAGTCTATAGTGCACGTTAATAAAACACATTATCAAACGGAAACTAACTGCATGTCGGTATAAGATGTTTCACGTACCGTAAAAAACGTAGGCGCATTAACATATCAACGTCAATTGCCCTGTAATTTTCATAATGAAGTAATCTGTCCAAAAAATGAGCAAGGAGCGCTTTCACGCGTCAATGATTATCGTGCTCTTAACAGTATGATAAATAATTTAGTTCCAAACTTAGCGCCACGAGCGAATTGCACAGACACATGTCTCTTATGACTCTTATGACTCTTATATTACAAATACACATACGAACATATAAGGCACACCCTGTCATTACATGTCATTACATTCGCAACGGCAACGCCTGTAGTATTTAGTTACTAAAAAGGTGTCTTACTGTCACAACGCAACAACCAGGTTAAATCGATTATAATGTCGAAGTATGCCTGTTTTTGCACATTATAAATGACTGTACGGGGTCCTATGTGTTGCTGTATGAATAAGACCATCTAGTGTTCAGTAGGTCACACTGCATGTTTGCGCGTTATTAATCACTTTATGTGGTGCTATGTGGCACTATGTTAATAAAACCATCTAGCGTTCCATAGGTCGCAGTCAATAAAACCATTTAGTCTCTCTAAGAGACTTTGCATATTTTTACATCATTAATGACTTTATGTACTACTATGTGGCAGTATATTAATAAAAACATGTAGCAGTCAATAAGGCGCTATTAATAAGACGATGCAGTGTCCAATAGACAACATATTTAAGATTTTAAACGATTTTACGGAATACTTTGCAGCGTTGTTGACGTAAAATAGCACAGTTCTTAGTAATCCACTTTATATATTTGCATGGCATTAACGATTTTTGTGCTACTGTGAGACACCATATTCGTAAAAACAATGGGGTGCCCAATCATTTCTTTCTGAAAATCAACGTTTATTTCATAAGGGATTAAATGATCCATCATGGTAAGAATAGTTAACACTAGATTGCCCAAGGCAGTCATTTTGACTGTTAATTTTAATTTCAATTAGAAAAACAATTATGAAATTGATGACACAATTTCTTAGAATTTGGTTACTTTTTCTATAACATATAAATGGGTTTATGAATATTTTTAGTTTACTTCCGCCCTCCTTTATTTCCGTATATATATATGTGTTATACCTATATTGCCCAGAAGCAGTCATTTTGACTGCTTGGTAAATTTTTTGTTCAAATAATCAAAAGATTTTTATTTATTGAATTGAGAAAATTTCTTTATATGACCTGTCCGGCTTTGTATTGAAATAACATTTTTTTTCGATTACGGTAACATACCGATGCATGATAAATTGTCGATTTGGGCGTATACTTGATAAGTGTCTCAATAAGCTAAAGTAGTACTAGTTATTCGAATCTTTATAAAGTGTTGTTCTAACAAGTTGTTTATTTTATTTCTTTTGCGCCCTAACTTTATGAAAAAAATGTCGAACAGAAATGAGTTATTGGAAAAGCTAACGAACATAAGTGAGAGTGCTCCGAAGATTCTATGAATCAAATGCAACAAATTCTGAACTATCATCTGAAGATGAAGCGGATTATATTCAAAGTGAAACATCTGACGCTGAAGATAGTGATGAAGAGTCGATCACCAATGATGAAAATGAAAGTGTCATCAATATGCCCAGGAAAAGGTGTAGGGTGTTAACTAGTTCAGATTCTGATGAAGAAACTGAAAATACGTTTCAGGAGGTCGAAACAGCTGCTGATGGTACTGTGTGGACAAAAATTGACGAAGGTGGTATTCCTGGAAGGATACCATCTGCTTGTATTTTCAAGAGTGTGAAAGGGCCAACAGGCTACGTAAAAAGGAACATTGTGGCAGATAGTCTTATCAGTGCATTATCGTCGATAATAGATAACTATATTATCAAACATATAAGAAAGTGCACAGAAGAATGTCGCTTAATTTTGACTCTTACGGTTACAAATCATACCGGAAATACGTGCATTTACTGGGATTCTATATGCTCGTGGAGCTTACGAGGCAACAAATTTTAAATTGAGTTATTTATGGTCAGCGGAGTGGGGTCCCGAATCTTTTAGAAAAACTATAGCCAGAGAAAAGTTCAAGCAAATCCTACTATTTATTCATTTTGACAAAAGAACCGAATGCAGTAGGCGCCTACAATCAAATAAATTTGCCTTGCTTTCGGAAATATGAGTCACGTTCATTGAAAACAGTCAATATGTACTGTTAATATTTACTAATAACCTGTTATATAACTGTAAATAACATAAAAAATATTAAAAATTAATTTTAAACAAATTTCTTTACATATTTGTTATTTTTTCACAATGCAGTCATTTTGACTGTTTTTGGGCAATATAGGTATACAAGAAATCTCGGGCAATCTAGTGTTAAATCTAAAGTACCAGTACGTTTAGTGTTAATTACATTATGTGGCATTATCCGATACTGTATTGATAAAAGTATGTGGCATCTAATAAGTAGTGATAAATAAAAACATACAGTTCCCAATATATCACATTATGTACTTATACATTTTTATTTATTTTATGGAATGCTATATAGCACTGTTGAATTGAAACAGGACATGACTTAGTAAGACACTTTGTACGCCGTTAATTGCTCTACGTATTACTCTGTGACAGAACATCAATAAAAACATGTGGCGTTCAAAAGGTCGTTATGAATAAGACCATACAGTGTGCAATAGACCACACCGTATACTTATAGATTTTAAATCAGTTTATTTCATGCTATGTCACACCGTTGAATTAAAACAACACAGTAAACCACTTTGTTTATTTGTACGTCATTAACACTAAACATACCAAGCGGGGTCAAATGAGCCCTTTCAAAATTTACTTAAAACCGTGCATTCATTGTTATTTCTTTCGCTCATTTGACTTTCTGTCAATTCTTATATCATCTGATTATTCAATTTTTCGCTTTAATAAATTAGGATTTTCTTTCTGAAAATCAACGTTTATTTCATAAGGGGTCAAATGAGCCGTTTCAAAATTTACTTTAAAATCGTACATTCATTGTTATTTCTTTTGTTCATTTGACTTTCCGTAAATTCGCATATCATCTGATTATCAATTTATCGCTTTAATAAGTTAGGAATTTCTTTCTGAAAATCAACGTTTATTTAATAAGGGGTCAAATGAGCCCTTTCAAAATTTACTTTAAAATCGCACATTCATTGTTATTTCTTTCGCTCATTTAATTTTCTGTAAATTCTTATATCATCTGATTATTTAATTTCTCGCTCTAATAAATTAGGATTTTCTTTCTGAAAATCAACGTTTATTTCATAAGGGATCAAATGACCCCTTTCAAAATTTACTTTAAAATCGTGCATTCATTGTTATTTCTTTCGCTCATTTGACTTTCTGTAAATTCTTATATCATCTGATTATTCAATTTCTCGCTTTAATAAATTAGGAATTTCTTTCTGAAAATCAACGTTTATTTAATAAGGGGTCAAATGAGCCCTTTCAAAATTTACTTTAAAATCGCACATTCATTGTTATTTCTTTCGCTCATTTAATTTTCTGTAAATTCTTATATCATCTGATTATTTAATTTCTCGCTCTAATAAATTAGGATTTTCTTTCTGAAAATCAACGTTTATTTCATAAGGGATCAAATGACCCCTTTCAAAATTTACTTTAAAATCGTACATTGATTGTCATTTCTTTCGCTCATTTGAGTTTCTGTAAATTCTTATATCATCTGATTATTCAATTTCTCGTTTCATAAACTAGAAATTTCTTTCTGAAAATCAACATTTATTTTATAAGGGATCAAATGAGCCCTTTCAAAATTTACTTTAAAATCATACCTTCATTGTTATTTCTTTCGCTTGTTTGACTTTCTGTAAATTCGCATATCATCTGATTATTCAATTTCTCGCTTTAATAAATTAGGAATTTCTTTCTGAAAATCAACGTTTATTTCATAAAGGGTCAAATGTACCCTTCCAAAATTTATTTTAAAATCGTGCATTCATTGTTATTTCTTTCGTTCATTTGACTTTCTGTCAATTCTTATATCATCTGATTATTCAATTTTGCGCTTTAATAAATTAAGAATTTCTTTCTGAAAATCAACGTTTATTTCATAAGGGGTCAAATGACCCCTTTCAAAATTTACTTTAAAATCGTACATTCATTGTTATTTCTTTCGCTCATTTAACTTTCTGTAAATTCTTATATCATCTGATTATTCAATTTATCGCTTTAATAAATTAAGAATTTCTTTCTAAAAATCAATATTTATTTCATAAGAGGTCAAATTACCTCTTTCAAAATTTACTTTAAAATCGTACATTCATTGTTATTTCTTTCGCTCATTTAACTTTCTGTAAATTCTTATATCATCTGATTATTCAATTTCTCGCTTTGATAAATTAAGAATTTCTTTCTGAAAATCAACGTTTATTTCATAAGGGATTAAATGAGCCCTTTCAAAATTTACTTTAAAATCGTACATTCATTGTTATTTCTTTCGTTCATTTGACTTTCTGTAAATTCGCATATCATCTGATTATTCAATTTCTTGCTTTAATAAATTAGGAATTTCTTTCTGAAAATCAACGTTTATTTCATAAGGAGTCAAATGAGCCCTTTCAAAATTTACTTTAAAATCGTGCATTCATTGTTATCTCTTTCGCTCATTTGACTTTCGGTAAATTCGCATATCATCTGGTAATTAAATTTCTCGTTTTAATAAATTAGAAATTTCTTTCTGAAAATCAACGTTTGTTGCATAAGGGATCAAATTACCCCTTTCAAAATTTACTTTAAAATCGTACTTTCATTGTTATTTCTTTCGTTCATTTGACTTTCTTTAAATTCGCATATCATCTGATTATTCAATTTCTTGCTTTAATAAATTAGGAATTTCTTTCTGAAAATCAACATTTTTTTCATAAGAGATCAAATGATTCCTTAAATATTTACTTTAAAAGCGTACATTCATGTTATTTCTTTCGCGCATTTGACATTCTGTAAATTCTTATATCATCTGATTATTCAATTTCGCGCTTTAATAAATTAGAAATTTCTATCTGAAAATCAACGTTCATAAAGGATCAAATGATCCCTCATGGTAAGAATAGGTAGGTGCAAAGTATCGGTACGTTTAGTGTTAATTACATTATGTGGTATTGTACAATACTGTACTGATAAAAGTGTGTAGCATCCAACAGGTAGCAGCAAATAAGACAATACAGTGTTCAATAGACCACACTACATACTTATACATTTTAGACGTTTTTATATAGTACTTTGTGGTACTACTGAAACAAACAAGCTCTGTGCACAACAAGCCACTTTGCATAATTTGACATCATTAATGACTCTATGTTGTACTACGTGCACTGTTGAAATAAAAGAGCACATGCCTTAGTGAGCTACTTTGGAAATTTATACGTTATTAATGACTTTGCGTCATGTTATATGGAACAGTATTACAAAAATCAAGTAGCGTTTAACCGGTCGCAATAAAGGAGATCCTATAATGCTCGATAGGCGCACTTGTAAATTTTAAACGATTTTATGTACCCACGGATCTCTTCTTATACGGCGGATATCTTCTGACCGAAAAAGACCGTGTGAAAAGAGATCCCAATATACATAAAATCATTTAAAATGTACGCTGTAACTTTTGATCGTACAAGTGTACTTATGTAAGAAACCACTTCATTACAATTTACGAGGAAACAATTTAGCAGTTTAAATACGTGTCGCAATGAATCCGTACTGCGTAAAACAGGACCGTATAAAAAGAGGTCCAGATATAATACTATGTGGCATTGTTTAACTAAAATAGTCCAGTGTTCAATAAGCTACACTACACAATATATTATTGTGAAACACAATTTATGAACTCAGTACACCCGATTGTGTGTGTGCGTGTGTGTGTGTGTGTGTGTGTACACTTGTGGATTTATCATGTTTTTTGGTTCACTCACATGTATACTTTGTGATATTCATATATGGTCGGGTGCAATTTCATAGAAAATCGCGCAATCAAATGGATTGTTGGTACGTAAATCAGCAATATATCACGTGAGCGATTGCGATATATCAATCCATACAATTCAAGTGTTTATAAGAATCTGATTCAATAGACACCGATTTGGGATAATCTCAGAAGCGGTCGCCACGACTAAAAATACAAGACACACGCGAAAAAAATTTTATCTTGTATTGTTTTTTAATTTATTAAAATAAACATCTATTTATTTTCTTCTAAAATATCGAACATTATTGAAACAACCAAAAAATATGTTAATTTGACATAAAAAATCTTTAAATGATTACGAAAGTTTAATTTTAAGTTTTGAGGTCTGTACGCGTTACGTATATAATGTTCATTTTTTTGCATTCATTGACATGTATACTTTGTGATATTCATATATGGTCGGGTGCAATTTCATAGAAAATCGCGCAATCATACGATGGATTGCATGTGCATACGTAAATCAGCAATCGCGGTTATATATTACATACAATTGCTCACACACACCGGACCAATATCAATGTAACGAAATATCGAGAGTTTTTACTGACGATATTTGATGAGACATCTAATTCAATAGACACCGATTTCACGGTCATACATCAAAATTTCGAAGGGTTATCGCCAAAAATAAAAATCCGACATTTTTCTTCTTCTAAAAATAAATTTGAGTTTTGCAATATTGTTATGTCGAGTATTTAACCCTTTTCACTACAATTTATTTTCTTCTATAAAATACGAACAACTCCTGCTGTCGTAAACATTAAAAAATATGTTAATTTGACATAAAAAATCTTTAAATGATTACGAAAGTTTAATTTTAATGTTTTGAGGTCTCTTATAACGCGTTACGTATATAATGTTCATTTTTTTAGCATTACTATTACTATCGCCAATACTGCCTTTAGTACTATAAATAATTTTTTCAGAATCGGCGGCAGTGTCGGTGAAATTGTTTGTATATACATCAAAATCGTAGTTGTCTTCATCCAAATATGAAATTGGGGAAAAATCTTTAGATGGACATTTTCTTCTTCTATCTTTTTAACAGAAGGAAAACACAAAGGACTAATCATTTTTAGAAAAACATTTTCCACTTCTATTTTTAACACGTGTGAAAGAAAATCAAAAATTCTTTCAAAAGATATTTTTTTCAATATACGACAATACTGTAAATAAAATAGGTGAAAGTGAATTTGTTTCTAATCATTTTTTAAACATATTTTTAGTTAAAGTAAATTTCAAATAAAACACTTAAACGCGTTGGGAGCTGCTGGTAACGAAATCTGAAATAAAATTTTCTTCTTCTAAAGGGTTAATAGTGAAACCAAAGGATTAAGAATTTTTAGAACATTTTCCTTCTTCTACTTTTTAACAGTGAAACCGAAGAATTAAACATTTTTAGGATATTTTTTTTCTCTGCTTTTTAACAGTGAATCGTTATTTCAAACAAAAAAATTCTTTAGATACAAATTGTCACGTCATCAGTGAAGTACGTAAGTGCCCTGAGCATACTCATTTGCCACCTGTCAGTGAGACAATAATTGGACTGTTTATTTTGAAAGTGGTGTAAGTCCATTTTCTTTTGTTGCAAGAAAATTAAAGGTTAGAATATCTGTTAATTAAAAAATGTTTGGCAAATTATATGAAGTCTCGCAATGTTTCTATTGATTTATCAGTATGTAATTTGGTTATATAAATTTGTTTTAGGCGAATTTGACTAAACTAATATATATTTACGGGCTGCAACTGGACTTACACTACTATCAGAATTAAACAATTGTAAAAATCGTTTGATCTCTATTTTGAAGAATCAGATATTACTTAAAATATACTTCATATTATATTAATCTAATTTTGTTTAGAAATAATGACAAAATATAAAATAGAAGTAGTATTTTTAACTTTAGACGTTAATTAGATTGTTAAAATGACAAGATATTGGTAGTATTTACTTATGCTCTGCATGTGCCAGTGTTTTCAAACATTCATGATGGACCGGAGGTATATAAGATAGTAACCGCTTGATATCTTTATATTTTTCAGAAGTAATAGGCCTGGCATCTTGGTACAAAGGCGCCAGGGCGATTTTTTCAAATTTTATTTGGATCCCTGGAATGAATTATCTACTTTTTGTATAGTACTTTTGTCTGGTTTTTCGCTTATTTTTCTTTATTAGTTGCATGTATTTTCTTTTATTTTATTCTGCAGAATCTAAGCACTCAGTAACAATATCCTCATCTGATGAAGGTTCTACCTGTATAATTCATCTTCTCTTTTTACATTTCCCTCCATTTGTTTTTCATAGGGAAATTATCTTCATCCTCTGATTCTAAGATTATTCTTTTATTTATATTCATGGGCTTTATTTTTGTGTGAATTTATTTAACATTAAATAAAATAAATATTTTCAACCGTCATAAAATAATATTGTTATAAAATAATATTGATTTAACATTTGTTCTTACCTATATCACTATCTGATGATAACATGAAATTATCCATTTTAGGAGGAAAATAAAATGCGTAAACTAGTAACTCTTGACATGTTATATGACGCGTAATATACAACAAATGTAAAAAACAATAACATCTCTGGAAATTCGATTTACACCACTTTCATAATCAATCATTACGTAATTTTTGTAACGACCAATTTTAAATTGTACAAAACACGAGCATTTTTTAAGAAATTAAATACTAACTAGTTATATCCAAAAAGTTTACATTAAATTAAGCATAACTTGTGTGATATTTCATTTTTTTTTAAAATGGAGTTACACCACTTTCAAAATAAACAGTCCAATTAGTGAATGCTGTTGCTTTTGAACTGCAAAGAGTTAAACTAGGAAAACTATGAACTGCAAAAGTCATTCACGGAATAACTGCCGCACGATAACGTGTCGAAGTGATGAGTTATGAGTCACAGCCGACGATCCCAGGATAGCATCTTGCTGGTATTATAAGCTTTTGATTTGGTTTCTTTTGTGGTCTGTAGGCAGCCCCCGTTTAACGCGGCATTCCGATCATACGATTTGGTCTTAACACTCTAAGGACCGCGAAGAAATCTGTAAGAAATATGCCTGGGACCGTACGTTTTCGAGAAACTTGTACGTTTTTTTATTTGTATATAACTTTGTTATTTATGAAGCAATTTTTGTGAAACTTTCAGATATTGTATTATTGGAAGTATTTCAGGTATTATTAAAAAAATTATGTTTTTCAATAATTATCATAACTTTTTTTACTGAGAAATGAGAATACGAAAAAAACATGAAGGCAATCGAGTTTAATGCATTGAATATTGACGTAAATACTTAAATGGACCTAAAAGATTCAATGCATCAAAGTAAGTGATATCTAAAGACAGCGTGTAGAAAACATGCATTGGAAGTATTTTAGGTATTATTAAAAAAAATGATGTTTTTTAATAATTATCATAACTTTTTTACTTAAAAAATAAGTTTGTAAGAAATGTATAGAAACTGTAAAATAGATGCGATTTAGGTATTATTAAAAAAAATTGTTTAAAAAATTATTTAGAGAAATTATCATAACATTTTTTTTTAAAGTCAATTTTATTAAAGTTTCTAGTAGTTTTTTAAATTATGATATTGCGTGAAGCATTTTTCTCTATGAAGAGGAAACATACAAAATTTACATATGTATGCTGATTCGTTACGTTTTCCATTGAATATTGATGTAAATACTTAAACAGACAAAATAGATCCAATTCATCAAAGTGACATCTAAAGACAGCGTGTAGAAAATACAAGAAAACTCGTGAGCGGTCCTTAACCCTTTGCACTCCGAATTTTATTTCAATTTCGTTACCAGCAGCTCCCAACGCTTTTAAGTGTTTTATTTGAAATTTACTTTAACTAAAAAATAAGGCAATTTAAATAAATGAAGGAAGAAACAAATTCACTTAAATATCAGTTTTATTTCCACTATTGTCGTATTTTGAAATTTTCCAGCGTATGATATCTTTTGAAACAACTTCTAAGGTACAACCGTGGTTTTCTTTCGCACGTTTCACAAAAATAGGTGGTTTCTCTTCTTCCTCCAGATATTTTTCTATTTGAGCAAATTGTATAATCTTTATGTTTTTCTTCGGGATGTACGAAGTTGAAATGAGGCTTTCCATCTAAGCGATCATGTTTATCACGTGTTCCAGGCCTCCCCAGTTTCATATTTTGAGCACGGCAATCACGAGTAAGCATCGACAAAATCTTTTCGCGAATTTTTCTGCGGGCTACAGGTTTTGTTCCTTGCTGTTTTGTTTTTTCTTTGTACAAAATATACGCATTTACTATGGAGAGTTCAATCCCCAACAGAAATATTTCCTCCACCACTTGAGTATTCGAGGTAAAAAACAATAAAATGTCGCGTATTGGTTCGCTACATCAACACCATCTATATTTTTATTATAATCTGTGAGTACATCCGGTTCTTTGATTTCTCTTCAATTACCTGAATGTTTAGCCCATCTAGTGACATTGCGAGAGCATCGATAACGTGTGCGCGACATCTGTTTATTTGGACATGAAAAAATGTCGAGTGGGACTCGACAAAGGAGCTCCTGACATAAAAATTGATGTCGAGTCACACTCGACATAGGAGCGCAAAGGGTTAAAGCGTTAACACGTTGACTGCCGCGTCACCAGTATTCGGGTGACGGTAAAAATCTTGATTTTTGAATTACTGCACTTGAATACTTGCGAGACAAGTTAGTAGCGACTTTGAAAGATATTTCACAGGATATAATAACAGTATTAAATTATTATAAAAGTAACTTTAACCATACATCGCTAGAAAAAATATATTTGAAAAGGGAGAAATAATTTTCGGTGCCCACACGCTTTTTTAGATACTTCATTATTGAGGAAAGATTTTCAACTGAATGCATGTCCTGAAACGTTTCGATGTAAATGTGCTTATCTTCTACCATAATAGGAAATAATAAGTGAAGTACGATTTTCCAATATAGACTCTAAACTGGGTAGAAATGCCTAGGCATTTTGTTTAAAATCTAATCATTTTTTACTAAGATAAGAAAGAATTACAGTATTAAATTGTTATAAAAGTAACTTTAACCATGCATCACTAGAGGAAGCATATTTGAAAAAGCAGAAATAATTTCCGGCACACACACACTTTCTTAGATACTTCATTGTTGAGGAAAGATTTTCAACTGAATGCATGTTCCGAAAGATTTGATGTAAACGTGCTCATCTTCTGCTGCGATAAAAAACAATAGGTCCAGTAGGATTTTCCAATATAGATTTTCAACTTGATGGAAATCCCTACGCATTTTCTTCAAAATATAATAATTTTTTACTACGATAAGAAAGAATTACAGTATTAAATGATTATAAAAGTAACTTTAACATGCGTCAGTACAGAAAACATATTTAAAAAAACAGAAATAATTTTCGGCGCACACGTGCTTTCTGAAATAGTTCGTTCTTGAGGAAAGATTTTCAACCGAATGCACGTTCCGAAACGTTTGATGTAAACGTGCTCATCTTCTGCTACGATAAGAAACAATAGGTCAGTAGAATTTTTCAATACAGATTTTCAAGTCGATGGAAATCCCTAAGCATTTTCTTCAAAATATAATAATTTTTTACAACGATAAGAAAGAATTACAGTATTAAATTGTTATAAAAGTAACTTTAACATGCGTCAGTACAGAAAACATATTTAAAAAAACAGAAATAATTTCCGGCGCACACGTGCTTTCTGAAATACTTCGTTCTTGAGGAAAGATTTTCAACCGAATGCATGTTCCGAAACGTTTGATGTAAACGTGCTCATCTTCTGCTACGATAAGAAACAATAGGTCAGTAGAATTTTTCAATACAGATTTTCAAGTCGATGGAAATCCCTAAGCATTTTCTTCAAAATATAATAATTTTTTACTACGATAAGAAAGAATTCGCGCATGGTATAGCAGCGTGTGTCACCTGACAGAAATTTTCTTATAAACTTGCATGTTAACACATTGACAGCCGCGTCACCAGTATTCGGGTGACGGTAAAAATCTTGATTTTTTAATTACCGCGCTTGAATACTTGCGAGATAAGTTAGTAGCTACTTTGAAAGACATTTCACAGGATATAATAACACTATTAAATTGTTGTAGAAATAACTTTAACTGTGCGTCACTAGAGAAAACATATTTGAAAAAGCGGATATAATTTTCGGCATACAAACACTCTTTCTTAGATACTTTGTTCTTGAGAAAATATTTTCACTCGAATGCATGTTTTTGAAACGTTTCGATGTAAACGTGCTTATCTTCTGCTACGATAACAAACAATAGGTCCAGTAGGATTTTCCAATATAGATTTTCAACTCGATGGAAATCCCTAGGCATTTTCTTCAAAATCTAATAATTTTTTACTACAATACGAAAGAAATCGCGCATAGTATAATCGCACGCCTGGCCTCACGGAGATTTTCTTACGAACTTTTTGTTTTGCGTGGCAGTCAGCTTGTTAACAGAACTTAAGGATTGGGAAAACCTTCGGTTGAAGATGTCATTCTTGTGACATGACCAAACATTCACAAAATTCACGTATAACCAGCGTGATATCACTCTAATATAACAAAAGAATTGCAAAACTTGCCATATAGCATAACTCTTTTCATTATCTTCCAAATGACATTAAGTAATACGATCTTGCTTTAGTATTATTAGACAATTAAAAAATCTTCGTATAACCTGTTACGCGATGTCGTTTTGCAACTTTTATTGGTTGCATTTTTTTTACAATTTGTCCGGAATTTTCCATTCATCTTCTGTGTACACCTCATACATTTTTATCTAAATCCGGTTACAAACGTTCCAAAAAAGCGCCATCCACATTTCGATTGCACGCGTGACATGTATTTAACCGTGTGCTTTTGTCAAATAAAAAAAAATCGTCAAATGATTTAGAAAGCATAACACAGTGGTTATTAGTACTGGCATACTGATTACTATGGAGCACACTTCATATGGTTTTAAACGGATACACACGCGGATGCATGCATCATACACACGTCATAAGCGTAGAGAGCAGTAGAGAACGCGGGACGATTACAACGAATGCATTTATATACACTTCCCTCGTATATTATGGGTGGTATGGATAATAGCGTTTGTGTATCGTTCTGAGTCACCACCTATTTTCATCAGCAGTTTTCTCAGCGTCGGAAAAAAGTGATCGTATTTAGTACTCCAGACTTTGCGCAGTTCTGCGCAAAAAAATTTGTTATTCCTTTCCAGACCAATGTTTTATAATGGGACTATCCTCAGTAGTGGGCAATTTTTATGCAGTTCACTTTTTTCGTCACTATTTTTATTTTGATACAACGTAAAACCAGTTTCTTCTTAAATTTATTTTTTTTTTTTAAATTTACTTTACTCTAAATTTGATATCTTTAAGTGTGTCAGTTTTTTTTTATTACTGTCTTATAATGGATTGTTAACTATTTGCACTCGACTGATCCTTGTGAGGAGACATGAAAAGTTTGCAGGTTTTTCATGTTTTCAATCCATTACAAAAAAAGCAAAAAATGAAAAACCTTTATCCCATTCAAAATTTGTAAAAGATTTTGGTAAGTCAATTAAGAAGTTAATTCCAGGATCTGAGGGAATATCCTTCTACCTTATACTCAAACAAAAGGTTAAACGACAATTTACATATTATTCATGCGCAGGACAATAAATGAAACTGTATTATGTTGGCGATTGTTTTCAATGATAAAACATCTTATAATAGAGTAAGCTATAACATTTCAATTGTATTGCACGCCTCTTCCTCCATGATCAACATGTAGTACCCTCACTTCACACCGATGTCGTCACAGATTTCAAAGCTCTTCATTTTTTAAAAAGTGCCATCCATGCTCCGCGTGCACCCCTCTCCCGCCGTCATTCTTCTTCTTTGTGCCGATAAGTCACAACGCAGCTCCGCAAAAGTGGAAAAATGGGAAAGACTAAAAGGGCATATTCAAGTTGAGACCGTCAGCACCAAAATACGACTTTACGTGGAATCCGGAAATTGTTTTAAAGTTTTTATCGAAAATGCCAGAAAATGAAAAACTCGCCCTGAACGACCTGAGTATGTAACTTATTACGTTGCTGGCCCTCGTCAAATGACATCGAATGCAAACCTTTGCACTTATTAAAATTGATAATATACGCAAAGTCGATAATGCGATAGAAATTAAAATCCCGGACCGCATCAAAACGTCTGGTCCGAATCGAAAACAGCCTTTACTAATCCTCCCTTTCTACACGGAAGACAAGAAATTATGTGCAGCCTCGATGATGGAAATTCAAACTTTAAGTTGCTGGGTAAAAACAATACTGGACAGAAGTGGTATAGATACAGGAACGTTTACGGCACATAGCACACTCCATGCCTCAACATCGGCTGCAAACAGAAATGGTGTCGACGTAGACACCATAAGAAAAACAGCAGGATGGACTGCTGGATCACTTACATTCGCAAAATTCTATAACTTAAATATCGCTACGGATAAAGACATGTTCGCAAAGTCCGTTCTTAAATCTAAACAAAGTTCAAGTTAGTTAAACATATTATGATATTATACCCTAAGTTATTATGCCTAAGAAAAGGTTTATCATTCGTTACCATTAACACTATTGCCATATCTGCCTTTCAACAACTACATGTTGATCATGGAGGAAGAGGCGCGCAATACAATTAACTGATTAAACGAACTTACCAAGTGAAGTTCGATCATAATTGTATGAAGCGCCTCTTCCGAGATGATCAGTCCCGCCCTATAATTCCCGTTTTACGTAATACGAAAAATCCCAGAACGATATGGCAATGCTTTCAAATAATGACGGCGGGAGAGGGGTGCACGCGGAGCATGGATGGCACTTTTTCAAAAATGAAGAGCTTTGAAATCTGTGACGACATCGGTGTGAAGTGAGGGTACTACATGTTGATCATGGAGGAAGAGGCGCTTCATACAATTATGATCGAACTTCACTTGGTAAGTTCGTTTAATCATTTAATTTTATTTCATAGCATATTAATCAATAGAGTTTTATGTAAGATATAATTTGAATAGAGCATTTTTTCCGAAACCTTTTTACCTTAAATGCAAAAGGTTAATACTGATCTGTATATGACTCTTATGCTGAGTCATCGGGCAATCGGGAAAGGTATTATACAACACACCTACTGTTTTCTTCGTCTTGAGAGGGTTAAGTTTCACACGTTCGGTTTTCAAAGGGTTACCTTTCCTAGTAACCTCTTATATATTCGTCAAAGGTTGAGTACGCATGCATGAAATATGCAAGGCGCGCAGAACAAGAAATATATCTTTAACAGACCGATGGCGACAGAGCTTTTAAATTGTACATTATTTTATCGTATATATATATGTATTGGTTTCCTTAATATATATTCTTTAGGTACGTGTTAAAGTAACATTCCGCATAGACTGTATTGACTCCAATTAAATTTGAATTGCACGTTGTTTTACAGCATGTATTAATTTGCTTGATAATTATTCTTTAATAAATGTCAAAATATCATTCAGCGTAGACCGTACTGACTGCAATTAGATTTGATTTCTACGAGGTATTTACGCCACGTGTTAATTCGTTTGGTAATTACATCCTTTATACTTGTTGAACTAACATTCATTACGAGCAACATCGATTCTGCAATTAAATTTGAGTTACATATTGTATCATAGCATTAATTTCCTTAATAAATATTCGCTTTACAGATCTTGAATTAACATTCAGCAGAAACCGTACTGACCGCAATTGAATTTGAATTACACGTTGTTTCGCCGCGTATGTTAATTTGTTTAATAAATTGTTTGAGAAGTGACGATTCAACGGTGGAACCTTGCAATAGCCTCCTCCGTAGCAGCCTACTTTCGTGTGTAGGCTGTTGTAGCTGCACTCGATCGAAATAAGTAGTTCAGCGCAGTATCGCGTCACTCGTCGTTTATCTGGTTTGCGCAAGGATTAACTGCGGTGATAAAGTATTCGTAACGAGAGATTTCTGGATACGCCGTCTCATGCAAATATTCTTGTCCTTCGAAAATGCATAAAAGCTATTATCAACGATATGAAAATATTAATTTCCATTCGACTATTCATGTTAATGAAGGAGCTTACTAATACCCACTAATACACCGTCTGTCTCTATATATAGACTGTCTCTAAATATACGATGACATAGAAAAAACGTACGAATGTCCTTTGCTGCTCACCAACGAATTTCAAATCTGATCGTGTATAAAAAATTAGCTATGTAAACAATTGTTTTTATCATGCTTGACAATCGTATATAAAAAAACGAGCAATCTAAATAATTGCTTTTATTATGCTTGATAATCGTGTGCACAAGTTTGAATTATTTTTTACCCTTTTTGAGCACAATAAATAAGTAGCAATGCTCACTGGCATATTACGCTAATGTGAAGTTTGTATCTGAAATAATTTGTTAAGTAATAAGTTAACATTATTTTATCACAGTTTCTTGAGGAAAATAACAAGCAATAATGCTCACTACGTGTAAGAAAGGCAATCATGCCGAAAAAATTTACTTTAACATTTTAAACGTTTATTATGCTTAACCCTTTGCACTCCTATGTCGAGTGTGACTCGACATCAGTTTTTATGGAATAGTGATTCCTTTGTCGAGCTCCACTCGACATTTTTTCATGTCTAAATAAATAGATATCGTGCACACGTTATCGACTCAAAGCTCGCAATGTCACTAGAAGGGTTAGACATTCAGGTAATCGAAGAGAAATAAAAGAACTGGATGTGATCACAGATTATAATAAAAATATAGATGGTGTCGATATGGCGAACCAATACGCGACATCTTACTGTTTTTTACGTCGAGCACTCAAGTGGTGGAGGGAATATTTCTTTTGGGGATTAGAAATCTCCATGGTAAATGCGTATATTTTATACAAAGAAAAAACAAAAAACCAAGGAACAGAACCTATAGCCCACAAAAAATTTCGCGAAAAGATTTTGTCAATGCTAATTCGTGATTGTCGTCATCCAAATATGAAATTGGAGATTTGGAACACATGATAAACACGATCGCTTAGATGGAAAGCCTCATTTAATCTTCCTACATCCCGAAGGAAAACACAAAGACTGTGCAGTTTACTCAAATAGAAAAACATCTGGAGGAAAAAGAGAAACCACCTATTTTTGTGAAACGTGTGAAAGAAAATCAGGGTTACATCTTGCAAGTTCTTTCAAAAGATATCATACCCTTGAAAATTTCAATATACGACAATACTGTAAATAAAATTGGTATTTAAGTGAATTTGTTTCTTCCTTTATTTATTTAAATTGCTTTATATTTTTAGTTAAAGTAAATTTCAAATAAAACACTTAAAAGCGTTGGGAGCTGCTGGTAACGAAATTGAAATAAAATTCGGAGTGCAAAGGGTTAATCATTGTGTGCGCCAAATTTGAGCGATGCAAAGTAACTTATTCGATATTAAGTTTGCACTATATATCTATCATTATTCCAAACGTAATAAATAAACATAAATGTCCTAATGGGCGTCACGGTTCACTGATGTTGTATTTATGTGTATACGTTTAATAAAGTAAAAAGTGTGCGGTGCTACATGTTGCTTACGAAATAATGTGAAGTCTGGAACGCGTACAAAAAGTAATCGGCCCGTAAAATTTCATTTATCATGCTTAATAATCGTCCGTTTCAGATTTCAGCGATTTGAATTGATTTGTTAGGTAACTTAAATTTTTTTATTAGTTTCAATAATGGTGCGACAAATTAGCAATAATGGTGTTACTTGTTGTGTCCAAACACATTTCTATTCCGGGTTGTGTGCAAGAGACAATCATACCAAAAAATCCCATTCCTCGTGCATAATAATCGTATACATCAGATTTCAGTGATGTAAATTAATTCTTTGAACAGCATGAAAGCATACAGTAACATAAATATAGTTGAGTTTGCAAAACATTTTATCAGGTGTCATAATTGATATTGTTCCTTAAAATAATAATTGTGCGGTGCTACATGAATTGCTTGACCGATAATAAAAGTTTAAATCGTACAAAAAGTCCATCGGCCCGAAAATATTCAATTAAATTGGTTTTTGTAAAATCGTCCGTTTCAGATTTCAGTCGTATTTTTAATAGATTTGTTCTTCTAAATAAAAAAAACATTTGGCTATTGAGTCATTCAATTTTTTGGTTTTTTATAGCGACAAATTAAATAATGGTGTTACTTGTTTGTCAAACACATTTCTTTCCGTGATATTTAAAGTGAAAAACATGTCAGTAGATAAAGTCCATTTACGACACTGCATTTTGTATAATCGTATACATCAGATTTTAGTTGATGTAAATGAATTATGTGCTTTTGGACAGTATATTGTAAATGTTCGTACTTGTCAAAGATGGTTAAATAAATACAGTTCTGAGTCCATGCAAAACGTTTTATCCATCCAAGTGATAATGATGTTTTACGATCCATGTTGGAAAATAATCCACATTTAACAAGTCGAGAAATCGCAAGGTGACGGATTCAATATAACACATTAAATATCGATTATATTAAACACATATTTTTATAAATTAATTCAAATATTTTCTTTAAAATACGACAGAACTTTCCCTCCAACCCAATAAAATGAGTAGTTTCAATCTGAATAAAATGATTCATCAAACATTATTCTATGTGTGTATGTGTATTTGGAAAATGTCTTAAACGTTGTAAGAAAGAAATTATTCAATTCTTTAATTGCTTGCTTCCGTGATACTTCTTTCCCTTCCTATTTTGCAATGTTAAGGTAACTTTCTATACTGTATTACTTTCTGCCATAATGTTCTGAGTACTTACAAGAATCCATAGTGTTCATACCGTAAATACGTCTCTATTATTAGAACGTTGTTTTAATGAAGTATACTATATGAATCTTTTAATTATTTCTGCAATTACATTCCAATTATCCAAGGATTGTTTTAACACTAGATTTACTAAGGATCCGTCCATTTGAAGGGTTTCGAATTTCACGAGAAAAATTCCTAAAATTATTACTATTATTTTCTAACAATTAATGCTGAATTTGATTAAGCCTTCCAACATGGCGTACTTTTACACTTCCCCGTGAACAATCCATGACATCTTATACTTTATCACCAATTCTATTACCGATTTTTGTACTGTCAATATGCGCAGTTGTTCAAACGATGAAGAAAAATATCGTCGATTATCCTTGAAAGAATTATTAATTTTCACGGGTGATTATAGTCATTGATATTATCGAAAAGGATAATGGAGTAATACAAATATGTATTAAAATTCAGTTTCTTCTCAAAGTTCTAATTTTTTAAAACTTACATGAATAGTCGTCGAATACGTTGCTTTTAGACTTGTTACTCAGATCTACATTCATTAATAATTACTTACACATCCGTTACAAAATGTTACACAAATAAGTTACAAAATGCTAAATTACGTGATTGTTTACGTGCACAATTTATCATTGGAAAATTTTTACCTACCATTGCATGCATAAAAGAAAACACGTGTTTTATCATAACTTACCACATTTTCCATTAATAGCCCCATGCCAATATGCAACCATTTTTGTATTTTTGAGAAGAGCTAGAAAAATCTCTCATTCTTTCGCAATAGTGTCTGTAACATGGGAAACTGCGAGTGATCTAACGGTTAAAAGATCTTGTCCACTTGTATGGGCCTAAACGGGATTAGTGGCCAGCATCTGCTCTCTTCGATTTTTACAGTAGCGTTCCAACATGCTTGTGATGACATTTTGTTTTCACGTCATTCGGAATAAATCACTCGGGACGAAATGATGAAAAAAATTGATTAATATCTTCGTATTTCTCTCTGCCGACAGTATTAACACTTTGACTGCCACTGTGGTCACCGGTGATCGGTGCAAAAGATTTTACTAAAAATGCAAAAAATTTGCAATGAAGCCTATTTGCGATCTTATAAAAGCAATTAACCCTTTAACCTATAACTACGGGCATAGCTCGTAGTAGATGATCACGATTTAATTATACGGGCTATGCCCGTATTTCATTGATCGCAGTTCTAATATAAATATTAGCGGCGGTCAAAGTGTTCGTAATGTTGGAACGACAATAAATATTTGTGGATGTGTGAACGTAATTACAACCTGATGTAATAATTATGGTAGATGACAATACTTCAAAAAGTTTATTTATCCAAAAATCAGTAATACAAAATTAATAATCTGCGATGGTGTGATACAATTTGTCACCGTACTAAACAAATTATACGAATGGCTCGAAGGCTGTTTACGTTTTCGGCCCAAAATTCTCAAACGTGAATCGTAGGTTAAGGGGTTAATATTGGAGCGGTCCTTCAATACTTTGGCATCTAACAACTCTACATTACCTTTATTTTACACTATTTAATTATACTCTGTAGTATTATATCGCATCGCGGTTCTAACATAGCAAAATACGCTTGGCAGTCAACGTGTTAATAATATTGGAACGACAAGGTACATTTTTCCAATAATGCAAAACCGTAATTAATTAAAATTAGGCGGTACCCTGTGAATACACCGTTTGAAAATTATGCACGGACGACAGTGGTCTTTTCTATAGGGCCATAAACGACGCCCTGAAATTCAAGTTACGTTTGACAATTTTTCCCGAAAAACACGATGCATCTCACGGTAAATGCCGTTTGATATAACTACTAAATGTCAGATTATAAGACAAAAATGTTACACTTTCATCGTCATTTTTTATGCAGAATTCCACTCGAATAAAACAAATTTTTAATCTTCAATTTATCAAGAACATGCTAAGGTCATCTTGTTTTTTTAATAGAACATGTATTTTCGTTTGGTGCTATAAAGGTACAGAAAGAAAGAAATTCATCATATGTCTTTGGAATGATCTTGAGGCAATTTAATGTCGCAACTAGATCTGACAATTTTTCCCGAAAGGCACGATGTATCTCACGGTAAATGCCCTTTGATATAACTACTGAACGTCAAATTATGAGACAAAAATGTTACATCACTTTTATCGTCATTTTTTATGCGGAATGCCACTCTAATAAAAGCAATTTTTTATTTTCAATTTATCAATAACATGCCAACGTTATCTTTTTTTTAATGGAACATGTATTTTCGTTTTGGTGCTCAAAGGTATAGAAAGGAAAAAATTCATCATGTGTCTTTGGAATGACCTTGAGGCAATTTAATGTCGCAAAAATGAAAAAATTTTCGAACAGACGAGAATGAACATTCTCATTACATGTAAGTGTCACCGTAGTGACTATATACTACCCTTTCTATTGCAAAATGAACAATAGAAGACATTTAAATTATATGCTTCCAAATTTATAGATTGGACGTCATGGGTACTTCTTATGGGGATGTGTACAAGAAATAGTTTATAAATCGCAACGAGCGACACGAAAAGGAGTGGAATAAGCATAATTGATGTATGTGCTCCTGTATCAAAAAAACCGATTGATCTTGCGATCAATTCATTTCACAATAGACTGTAGCAAGGGTGAGGAATTAAGGGTGGATATTTTGGTGATTTAATATTAAAGAGACAGAAAAAGTAATAAAGACTTCGATTGTCGACTGTTAAAAACCTTTTTTGTTTTTGTAACTTTGATTCATGTCAACGTAATTTCCAAATGTATGTTAAATCTCTTTTTCTCTGTACTTTCACAATACTGTAACAAAAATATAGCATTTCATTTAAAAATACAAGAATGCATTTGGTATGATATAGAAAAATTGAAGATAAGAATTGTTTTAGTCACAGTCAGATTCTCCTTAAAGAATGATGATAAAAGTGTTCAGTTGTTATATAATAAAGGATTTGCCATAAGAGACCCTGTATACAACTGTGTTGTATTTTGCATACAATAAAAAGCAGATTTTAAATTGCACATTAATGTATCATTGCATATGCTACATTGCACACCTTTGAGACTCACGAAAATGCATAACTTATGGTTTCGTACTTCAATTGCCGAAAGTGTGCATCTGTGCATTACATAAATATATAGACTTATATGTGAACGTAATAGACAGTGAACAAACCGGAGAACGAAGAATAACACTGCTACCGAGCGAACCTGTTCACCTAATTTTTTCGCTGCCTTGACACGGTAAATCGATTACCTATGAGCAATTATTCCAGATATCAGAGCACATTCGGTTTTCCATCAAATACGGTCATCTGCACTCTCGGTTATGTAGGATTTATATACGTGAAATTAGAGAGTATACTATTAGGTCTACCGGAAAGTTCTGTCTGGAAATATTATGTCAAATTTTAACACGTATGAAGGTGTTCACTTGAAACATACATGGCTACCTTTGTTTACCATTCAATTTCTACAAATGCGCTCATGGAAATGTACTGCAGGAATAATTTCGTAATTTTAATAGTATGTATTGAAAATTGATTATTACGTAAAAACCGTGAAATATGGTATCTTATGGAGATTTTCATTCTGATTGGAGTTACGTATTGCCCGTTGCTAAATTTAGAAGATTTTAATCGAATATGTGTAATATATTATATACTAAGTTTATATACTTAGTATTATGTACGTAAGTCCGTTTAAAGTAAAAATCACCATAAGATACCATATTCCGCAGTTTTTACGTAATGACCAATTTTCAATATATACTACTGAAATGACGAAATCACTGTTTCAGTACATTTTGATGAGCGCATATATAGAAATTGAATGGTAAACAAAGGTAGCAATGTATGTTTCAAGTGAACACTTTCATATTTCTTGAAATTTGACATAACATTTCCGGACAGAACTTTCCGGTAGACCTTATATTTATAAACAATAACAACACAGTCAAGACACTTTGGTCTTATTTCCTCATTTTTCGTCGTTTCGTCTTTTCGTCTTTTCGTCTTACGTGGCAGTCAATGTGTTAAGACACTTTAGTCTTGTTTCCTAACCTTTTGTCGTTTTGACGTTTCGTCTTTTCGTTTTACGTTGTTTTGTTTTTACGTCTTATCGTCTATTCGTTTCGTCGTCAACTGACTACTACGCAACCAAATAACACAATTCAACAAACTCGTCACCTATGATACCTCAATATAATAATTGAGGATCATAGGTGACATCTGCTCGCCAGTTAAATAACCCTGTAATTTCGATCTTACAATTGTGTAACAATTGTCAGTATGCAACAAATGTGTCACTTTGCATTGTAGAAATCAAAAGTGTTACAAACGGAGGACATTTTTTCAATGCCAGATTGCTGTTGCCTTTTTTGTGTCCGTATGAGATTGTTTTTGAAATCGTTTTCAATATTATTTTTATAAGATTTTGTGCTCAATAGATTAAAATTGCCGAATGTATTCGCTTCTGATTATAAGTATTTGTAGACGTATAAAAGTGTGAATTATTTCAAATATTATTTTAGTATAAATAATTGTCCTTCCTAGTAGAGGTTTATTTAATTTCTAATGGAAATAGCCTTAGCATTCTACATGTTTTGATGATAAGCCAAATAGATGAAATATTACTTGAAACTTCGTAATAATTAATTATATGTGTATATATATATATATATATATATATATATATATATATATATATATATATATATATATATACATATTTGGAATAATATGAGAAAAGAACATTTCATATTTTCGATACTTCAATATTTTCATAGAGTAACACCGGAAGTACAGTTGATACTAATGAATAAAACAGAAAATATAATATATGTAACCGAATGCCTGAGCATATAACTAGAACCAAAACACAATAATAAGGAAAAAGTATATCAAATTCCTTATGGAAAATTAATTCCATATTATTTGAATACTTAAAATTCTGCAAAAATATATTTGATACTTAAAATTCTGCAACAATAATCACGAAATCAGTAATATAAACGTAGTTAATATTTTTTTTTTCGTATTGTTTGTGTGCTCAATCATTTGTTCAATACATTAACTAATTTACAAATATCGAAGGGTTGTGTAGTATATATTGATGTTGAATAGCCGGTGGTACGTTTTCGACTGTTTTTGATTGAGTTCTGTTTGGAATCTTACGTAGACGTGAGTTGAGAAGCAGGAATCGTTACAAGTATATGATTGTTGGGGAATGCAACGGATGTAAAGAGAAAGTTAAACACTGACATTGCCAAAAGGTGAATTGACATCTGTTTCGATTTGGCAGAAAGACCCAAAAGGGTTGTACGGTAGTGAAACTGTCCAGTCTGCCCAGGTCATAAAATAAAATACAACTGTAACGGAACAAAATGACTAAGACAGAGTAAGCGGCCGATGAAGATGGGCAAAATAAATGTTTAGATTTTAAATGTTTGGTACACAATATATATTGTACATTATTATTCAATTATTTGCCTACTTTGTTACTTAACACTAAACGTACCGATACTTTACACCTACCTATTCTTACATCATTTGTCATTTGACCTCTTATGAAATAAACGTCGATTTTCAGAGAAAATTACCTAATTTATTAAAGGGAGAATTTGAATAATTAGATGATATAAGAATTGATAGAAAGTCAAATGGGCGAAAGAAAAAACAATGAATGTACGATTTTAACGTAAATTTTGAAAGAGGTCATTCAACTCGCTTGGTACGTTTCGTATTAATTAAGTAGTCTAGCAGGACAAACCGAGTGAGCGAATGCACAAGACAGGCAGAAAAAGAATTGATTTTGAACCGTATTTGAAGGCAACATACTGCGCACTGTCACTCAATTACTTGTGCTCATTTTATAAATATCACGACAGAAAAAAGTACCAAACTCGAAACACCTCGCTACGCAACTATAATATATTCCCGCGCAGCTAATACCACATTTAATCAGTTAACACTTTGCGGACGGATGACGAGATATCTCGTCATTGCTGTTTCGTCGTTCGGGGCCATTGACGAGATATATCGTCTTGCATATTCTGTCGTTTGAGGCAGGTGACGAGATATCACACAGTTGCTACGTGGTTGTCAGCCGCAGTTTTTCGTAATTTGTGTTGCGAATTAATTATTTGAAGCTCTGAAATATGGATAGCGACAAAACGATTAGTAATGTTACAGAAATATTTGCGCACAGTTTAACGGATACATCAAGTGATGACGAGAATATGAATATTTGTGAGGACTTTGTCGTGTTCCACTTCACTTAGTGTCATGTTTTACGAAATATCATACTTTAAAAAATGTTTAGTTTTAACACATTTTTACCTATTCAAAAATATTAAAAAAACATTTATTTTTAAAGTTGTTAAAAATAAATATTTCACGGGACAAATGATTTTTAACACGTTGACTGCCAAACGTATTTTGCTCTATTAGAATGCACCGTTCCAATAGAAATTGCTTTTACAAGAATCTAAACAGGCCTCATTGCGAATTTTTTGCATTTTTAGTCAAATGTTTTGCACCGGTCACCGGTGACCACCGTGGCAGTCAACGTGTTTACTACTAACAAATCATCACTAATTTAAAGATATTTGACGCAAAAAAATACTCGGCCACTGGGTACGATTAGCAATAAAATGCTCGGTCCGCAAAGTGTTAAGCGTGTTCGACGTGTATACGCGTTGGACGAAATCTCAATTGCGGTGTGTATGACGTGTACATATACTCGTCGTGTAAAATAAAAAATTACCATTGACTATCAAAACTCGAAATTTCAATAAAATACAATAAGAATTTTATTTGATGGTATGTTTCCTTTATATTACTAATATTATAGAACTGCTAAGTATTTTATATTGCGAAAGAAATTACATACGTGAACCGTGACTTGGACGGGGAGCGTTGATTTACAGAGAAATCGCGTAAACAATTAGTAGGGCCAATACGGACCCCTTGCTCTACGAAGCAGAGTCCTAAATATTCTTGAATTGAATACAAAAATCCGAAACTTTCGATCCAAAGCTCTCTTCCTCGCCTTTAAAGCATCTGAAGTAAACTTATGTATTTTTACAGTTATTATCAAAATAAAGCGTAAGGTATGAAAAATAGCTAAATACATATAATATAATAATAATGATGATACAATAAATTGCAAATTTTACCCTCCAGATAGGTGATTGAGACTGTAGTAGTAGCGAAATTTATAATAGGACCATTTGTCCTACGTTCGACGTCTATACACGTCATTGCTTCATGTTAATTTCGCACCCTGCGAGGGATTCCTAAAATTAAATTCCGCGCTTAATTGGTTAACCCTCTATGGACCGATTTTTTTTTGGTGGTTATACAAAATTTATGTAACGTGAAATTAACAAATATCAACCTCGAAATACATATTAACAATGAATTCAGCAGTTTGAACAATTTAGTTATGACGAATACATTTTGTAACTTTGAAGTAACAACGGCTTGCAACATTTGCATTGGTGTGTATAAGGAGCTTAAGTATGGAATTCCATAAAACAGTTGGCGTTTGGCATTAAACATAGATATACGTTGCATTTTCTTATCTAATGATTTTTTACTCCTAAATTCATCGTCGCTATCAATAATATTTACACGTTGTCGGGCAAATACTAGTGGATGACCTTCGTTAGAATCAGAATCTGCTAAAGAATCTTCGGATTTATTACTGCTAATGCTTCTTATTCCTATTCCTCTTTTATTTTTATATGATTTTGTATCCATATTTTGAGCCTCTGGTATATAAAACTAAAAAGCAAGAAAACACAAACGTTATCGCAAATACACCGAAACCTACCATTATACCCCATTGTATCTTGAAAGTCACAAAGCTGTATCACATGAAAATACTAATAGAATGATTGTTTAAATGCAAACAAATACGACATTATCGATATACAAACTAAAAGCTATTACGTACGCTTTTTTTGTTTAACAAACACCGATAGAAGAACAAATAATGACAATTGCACAAGACGGTTCCTTTGGCTTCTATTTGCAGACAACTTGCAAAAGCATTTACTTTGACATTTCAGGTTAGAGCTGCTAACCGCATTAAGCATGTTATTGGTTACTAAGAAGACATTATATAACAAGATGTTTACGCCATCTAGTATAAAAAAATTATACTATTTAACCCCTTGCCGTACTTTGACGAGTCTGACTCGTGATGAGAATGTGGGGCGAAACGTGAATATGACGAGTCTGACTCGTGATGAGAATTTCGGGCTAAACATGAATATGACGAGTCTGACTTGTGATCAAAATTGATATATCGTGTCAGAAATATGTACATAAAAAACAATAAATTAAATTATTTTTTAAAAGTTTTTGGTCCAAGTTCATTTGAATTCTACAAGAACATCACATGAAATTAATAAGCGCACGGGTACTTAACAGGGAGTCGCAAGGTATAATTTGTTTCAAGTTCGGACAATAGGTCTCAGCCACTGTGGCTCCATTCGCGAACATTTCTGCACATCGCTTGAGCCCAAATTCTTCCGAGTTAAATGGTACGGCAAGGGGTTAACCCTCTTTGCACCATCGCTCTAAATCCGCAATCTTACTCAAAAATTCGACATGCGCAGCTAAACGTTGCCGATACTAGCATGCGCAAGGAAGACTGTTAGTGTTTATTCTCATTAGAAATAGTGTTATAGGGTTATTCAATTTATTGTATATTCCTCGTATTTTCCAGAACTATTTTTTGGACTAGTTCCACGTTGAAAAATAATTCGAAAACATCGCGCCTGGACATTCCATTGACGTTGATGGTTACACCACTTACGGCAGTAAAATCATGTAATGTTGGCATACAATTTCGTTTTTCCCATAAGAAATCTTCAGTTTCAATATTATCGGGCTGGTCGTCTTCACTACTATCTATGAGAGCTATGGCACGTTTGCGCTTATGGGATATTTGCATTTCTATGCTTGAATCCGAATCCGAACTGTAATTCATTATGGTAACCTAATTTTGTTAAACATTATTATCTATTATTTTTTTAAATATTTTATTATTTTGAACTTATAACCAGAAAAGTAAAAAAAATAATATTTTACACAAAATTCTTTATTCTTTGTTTATCGTACAGACTCTTTAACGATTGCTGATAAACTGAAAACAAAAATTATTATATGCGGATTTATCCGCTCCCGGTGATAATGGTCAGTTTTTGTTTGCGGATTATTCCGCCAAATGATGCAAATGGGTTAATAAAATATCGATTTATCGATATGTGACTTCAGTGTCGACGACAAAGTCACTTCCCTGAAAGCGTATGTAAAGTCGAGGAAAAATTGTTGCGCCGTTTTGTTTGAGTTGGGAAACGTCGTTGAGTGCCATCGCTACGTGTCAGTGGCGGGTTTAAACGGCGTCAGACGGTGCGTACGACGTGAGTACAATGACAAGCTTTCAGCAGCTGATCGTCGGCTGTTGAATGCACGTTGCGTGCATTCGCTGCGACCGATTCCGCGTGAGGTACTTGTGCAGTGAAGGACCGGTTTCTCGTCTGTGCCGGACCAGCTCTAGATAGAAAAGCACATCTGTGGTAAACGAGACCGCGCCCCGTTGGTCGCAAGTCGCGCTGATATTACTATTCCTGTCCTACGTTACTCTGATGAGAGAAAACCAAGAAGCTGCACGCATGCGAGTATTCGCTACGTGCATCGGCCGTTTCAATTCTATGCGCTGGCAGCTTGTCTCGGCTTTTTTCATGCGGAAGCCGATTTTTATTTCGAATAAGGACAGGGATGAACGGGGTACCAATTTTCATGATCATAATTCGTCTTGGCAAGATGAACGTAGTAACAAGCGTAAAAAAAGACAACAGGGAATAAGTATAAAGAAGTAGAAGCCGAGTGTATTGGCAGCATTTTATAGAAAATGCAAGAACGTTACGATTCTATATGTTGCTGTCATTTTTAATTTAAAATGGCAGCAACGGGCGACCCTATTACTAATTTTCATTGCCAAAATTCGTCTTGGCAAGGTGAACGTAATAACAGGCGTGAAAAGCGATGATAGGGAATAAGTATACAGAAGTAGAAACTGAGTGTATTGGCAACATTTGATATAAAATACAAGAACTGCTATCGTAGTGACGTTTCTTTATGGAAAGCATTTTTAATTTAAAATAACAGCAACGGGCCAACGTAGTACCAATTCTCATTGCCAAAATGCGTGTTGGTAAGATGAACATAACAATAGGCGTAAAAAACGACAACAGGAAATATGTATGAAGAAGTGGAAGCTGAGTGCATTGGCAGCATTTAACATGAAAATACAAGAACTGCTATCACACTAATGTTTCTGTATGAAAAGCATTATTCATTTAAAATGACAGCAACGGGCAAACGTAATCCCAATTCTCATTGCCAGAATTCGCGTTGGTAGGATGCACGTAATAACAGACGTAAAAAACGGCAACAGGGAATAAGCATAAAGAAGTAGAAGCTGAGTGTATTGGCAAGATTTGATAGAAAATTAAAGAGCGCTATGAATCTATATGTCTATATGTTGAATCTATATGTTGTTGTCGTACTGTTGTTTCTTCATGGGAAGCATTTTTTATTAAAAACGGCAGCAACGGACGAACGTAGTATCAATTTTCATTGCCATAACTCGTGTTGGCAAGATCAACGTAATAACAGGCGCAAAAAAACGACAACAGAGAATAAGTATAAAGAAGTACAAGCTGAGTGTATTGGCAGCATTTGATAGAAAATGCAAGAATGTTACGATTCTATACGTTGCTGTTGTACTGATGTTTATGGGAAACATTTTTCATTTAAAATGACAGCAACGGACGAACGTAGTATCAATTTTCATTGCCATAACTCGTCTTGGCAGGATGAACGTAATAAAAGGCGTAAAAAACGGCAACAGGGAATAAGTATAAAGAAGTAGAAGCTGAGTGTATTGGCAGCATTTGATAGAAAATACAAAAACGTTACGATTCTATATGTTGCTGTCGTACTGATGTTTTTTATGGGAAGCATCTGTCATTTAAAATTACAGCATCAGGCGAACGTAGTACTAATTTTCATTGCCAAAATCCGTCTTGGTAAGATAAACGTAATAACAGGCGTGAAAAGCGACGACAGGAAATAAGTATAAAGAAGTAGAAGCTGAGTGCATTGACAGCATTTAATAAAAAATACAAGAACTGCTATCGTAGTGACGTTTCTTTATGAAAAGCATTTTTCATTTAAAATTAGAGCAACGAATGAACGTAGTACTAGTTTTCATTGCCAAAATTCGCCCTGACAAGGTGAACGTAATAACAGGCGTGAAAAGTGATAAAAGGGAATAAGTATAAAGAAGTAGAAACTGAGTGTATTGGCAGCATTTGATAGAAAATACAAGAACATTACGATTCTATATGTTGTTATCGTACTGATGTTTATGGGAAGCATTTTTCTTTTAAAATTACAGCAACGGGCGAACGTAGTACCAATTTTCATTTCCAAAATTTGTCTTGGCAAGGTGAACGTAATAACAAGCATAAAAAACGACAAAAGGGAATAAGTATAAAGAAGTAGAAACTGAGTGCGTTGACAGCATTTTATAAAAAAATACAAGAACCTTGCGATTCTATATGATGCTCTCGTACTAATGTTTCTTTATGGGAAGCATTTTTTATTTAAAATAACAGCAACGGGCCAACGTGGTACCAATTCTCATTGCCAAAATCCGTGTTGGTAAGATGAACGTAACAACAAGCGTAAAAAACGGCAATACGGAATAAGTATAAAGAAGTAGGAACTGAGTGTATTGGCAGCATTTAATAGAAAATACAAGAACTGCTATCGTACTGATGTCTCTTTATGGAAAGCATTTTTCATTTAAAATGACAGCAACGGCGAACGTAGTACCAATTTTCATTGCCAAAATTCGTGTTGGCAAGATGAACGTAATAACAGATGTAAAAACGACAACAGGGAATAAGTATAAAGAAGTAGAAGCTGAGTGCATTGACAGCATTTGATAGAAAATACAAGAACTGCTATCGTACTGACATTTCTTTATGAAGAGCATTTTTCATTTAAAATGACAGCAACGGGTGAACATAGTACCAGTTTTTATTGCCAAAATTCGTCCTGGCAAGTGTGTGTGTGTGTGTGATAAAAGAATAAGTATAAAGAAGTAGAAACTGAATGCATTGGCAGCATTTGATAGAAAATACAAGAACATTACAATTCTATACGTTGTTATCGTACTGATGTTTATGGGAAGCATTTTTCATTTAAAATTACAGCAACGGGCGAACGTAGTACCAATTTTTATTTCCCAAATTCGTCTTGGCAGGACGAACGTAATGACAAGCGTAAAAACGGGAATAGGGAATAAGTATAAAGAAGTTGAAGCTGAGTGTGTTGACAGCATTTTATGTAAAATACAAGAACGTTACGTTTCTATATGATACTGTCGTACTGATGTTTCTTTATGGGAAGCATTTTTTATTTAAAATAACAGCAACGGGCCAACGTGGTACCAATTCTCATTGCCAAAATCCGTGTTGGTAAGATGAACGTAACAACCAGTCAAAAACGTTCAAGAGTAAGTTCATAAAGAGGTAGGAACGAGTTCTTGCCAGCATTTAAATAGAAAATACAAGAACTGCTATCGTATGATGTCTCTTTTTATTTTGTATTTAAATGACATAATTAGTAGTACCAATTTTCATTTAAAATCTTTCAATAAACGTAATAACAGCTGTAAAAACGACAACAGGAAATACGTATAAAGAAGTGGAAACTGAGTGTATTGGCAGCATTTGATAGAAAATGCAAGAACGTTACGATTCTATATGTTACTATCGTACTGATACTTATGAGAAGTATTTTTCATTTACAATGACAGCAACGGAGGAATGTAGTATCGATTTTCATTGCCATAACTCGTCTTGGTAGGATGAACGTAATAACAGGCGTAAAAAACGGCAACAGGGAATAAGTGTAAAGAAGTAGAAGCTGAGTGTATTGGCAGCATTTGATAGAAAATACAAAAGCGTTACGATTCTATACGTTACTATCGCATTGATGTTTCTATATGGGAAGCATTTTTAATTTACAATGACAGCAACGGGTAGACGCCGTACCAATGTTGACTACGAAAAATTGTATTAACGGCATGCGAATGATGACATAGAAAGGCACAGATATAAAAGAGACCGTGCAAGTGGAAAAAGCCATGCGTAGATAAGGGGTAGGTGAGAATAATTTATGCAGAAGCACAAGAAGCTGTTAGTAAGAGAGTGTTCAGTAAAATCCATCGTGAATCACTATTCTTCTACAGACTGGTGTGTGAATGTCTTCACATGGAATCATCTGTGCCAAATCGATTGGTCGACACCGTTTCACGATAAGTATGCTTGTGGACATTCAAGTTATCAAGATGACAATACAAACAGAAAAAACATAATAGATAGGTCACACAGTAGGTCAGGCATATGTTAGAAGAATATGTAATTAGAGGCATATACCGAAGTTCAGAAAACTGTAATAAGAATAATGTAAATTCGTAGTCCTAAAAGTGCATTTTTTTAGTAGATGAGGAGAACAGTTCAATAGGAAAATATACTGATAGTTGGTCAAAAAATTGTAACAAATAATGCAAATTTGTACACATAAAAGGTAGTACTTTTTTTAGTACATTCTTCAATAAAATTTTATATCGCATCAAATTGCTAGAGAAAAAAATCGACATTTCTATGATTGATGATAGTTAAGGTCAGTATACAAATCATTCAATTTAAGAACGTGGCTATAGAGCAGGTATTAAATTTTTGGAGGGTAATAATGAGCAATTCATACAAACTCTACTTTTTTAAGTAGTATGCGCATTATAGGTTATCGTTTAACTTCTAATCAGATTGCAGTAATAGATTTGTGTAAATAAGTATTATCGTATAAGGCTTGCTCATCCATGTGCTACTTGATCAACGAACAAAAATCGAACAAATATTTTACCGCAAATAGTTTCACGCTAAGCATACGACCCATTTTATTTTCTAATTGTGATCCAAATATAAATGTGTTTCTGGTATCAAACGTACATTTTAAGACCTCAATCATTAATAAACGTTTTTGATATTTTTATTTCCATTACCGTGCATGCCTAGTATTCCAATCAATTACTTTTGCGAAGTAATTCACGATGCTTTCTAACAAGGATTTATTACCCCGTGTAATAATTTAAATGTCATAAAAGGAGCCATGTAGACGTTGATATAATATATTTCCCTCCCGATTAGAAACAGACCACGTAAAATTATATTCTGCTGATGTTTTTCACAAACCTATGTATTCAAACTTTCCTGTCAATACAGTCAGTCCAGGAAATATTTGCGCATCCTTCAATATCGAATAATATTTCGTAACATTGCAGTTGATCAATTCACTAGTTATAATCAACCAGTTTGTGCGTATATTAGGCTATTGTGTTAGGCTAATATTTAACATCATAACAACTCATTCCCAATGTAATCAAATCTCGAAGACAACGGCTGCTACTTTGTGGAAATAGCCTTAATATTCTTGCACTTATATCAATCAGTCATCGCTTACATCAATACACATTGAAATTTTTTGCACGATGGGTGTGTACCGTGTAAATAAAGTCCTGAAATAATTGATTTGCAACAACACATCAAATTTCTATTAACCGTTTTAATGCCGACTAGAATTGTTGCAACCAAGCGAAAAGTATCGAATCGAGTTGATTGAGTTTGGTGAAATTAGGGATATTAATTTCAGAAATTCTGTAAAAATTCTGAAAAAGTTTCAATAGAATCATATTCAAGCAAGTATAAAACTTGTTATACGACAGCAAACTCTTCAAATCAAATCAAGATATTTTTACTTACTGTACTTAGAAATTCTGTAAGAATTCTGAAAAAGTTCCAATAGCATCATATTCAGGCAAGTATAAAACTTGTACGACAGCAAACTCTTCAAATCAAATCAAGATATTTTTACTTGCTTTAGTTCTATGTTTTCAAACTAGTAGTTATTATTAATTAAATTAACAGCGTCTTTTGATGTCTACACTCGTATTTGAAATTTAACATATACGCTTCTTTATATCACAGCAATAACAAAGTGCAATTTATGTCTTCACGAAATTGTTCTTCGAATGTTTGTCGGTTTCATCGATCTGAAAATAACAGTAAGGAAAACGTATTAAGGGAAACCATGTTAAAAAATATATTAAAAAAATGCATAGCCGTTGTTATAACGTATAAAAAATGTCACACATATGTCAATAGTTAAAGTGGATGTTTCGAAGTTTCGCAAGTACTGGTTAATATGCTGTTATCGAATGCGTTCAATGCTCGCAGTATTGGGAAAGATAAATCAAACCGTCGCAATTACTCAGGCTTCTAAGTAGCATTGATACGAATCGGCACTGTATACACAGAATGCAATATCACGATACGCGCTCTAAGTACAGTTTGAAATGTTACGAGTGTAGACATTTTGATATCTGATAAACCGCGTTCATAATCAGTTCTCTTGAGAATGTTGTGCTGGGTGTGTCGGCGACGGTCGTAAATGGTAGTTTATCGAAAACATTTCTAATAGAAACCATAGATTAAATGATAAATACCTATGATTTGGAAGAAAATTTGGAAAAATGCCAAATATCTTATTATTGTTTGATTTAGTGCAGAAATCCCAACAAGAGGCTATTTATTAAAATTACAACTTCGATGTGTTGCCGTTGAATGATATCTAAATGAAGCACTTCTATATTGAGCCGTTTGTTTTGAAAGTGCCCTAACTCCATTTATTTTCAAATCGAGATAAATAACATTTACTGATAAATAACATGAATTTGTACATGTAACCATGGTAACCGGAAAATATTGAAAAACGGAGTTAGGCCACTTTCAAAATAAACGGCTCATATCTTCAATCGCAACCCGATCTTCTTATTTTCAAGTGTCACAAATTTGGAAGAATACTAAATATCTTATTATTGTTTGATTTAATGCAGAAATCCCAGCGTGATTATTCATTAAGTTTACAACTTAGACGTGTTGCCATTAAATGGTATCTAAATGAAGCACTCATAAGTATCTTTAATCGCAACACGATCTTGTTATTTTCACAGGCATTATTACAGAATGAATTTGTATGTTATTATACGGAAGTTACCACTTGATACGGTATAGCATATAGTAATTACTGTTCAGTATTTGTCCTGGCCTACATACATACAGTTACACCCTTTATAAGGAATTTAATCAATTACGTGAGTCTTTTTGTCTTGGGGGGATCCGGTCTTCTAAAGATTTGAATAGCATCTCTTGTAACGTATTTGGAAGAACTGAAAGTTACAGGTTCAATAAATAACCTCACGTTGTACCTTGGAATGGAATCGACATAGGACACAATATAAACAGAGTTACTATTTCTTTGAACTCATAACTCCTCTTTGTAGTTCGCCGAATCAAGATAAGGCCTCTAGAAGAAGATAACGATGAAACGAGTATCGTTGTATCAACGATTGTATACTTAACATTTTCTGTATGAAAATGTTTATAACATTTTACTGATATTGTTTCGATTAAAATGAGACGAAACACGATATAGTGTGGACCACATTTACATCTGAGTTCTTATTCGGTAACTTGTTTAATTTCAACATAGCTTTGAATGAATTGCAATAATAGATTGTTGCAAAAACACATGAATTCTCTCCACATGTAGTGTGTCGAATGCATATGTTATGCTTGGACAGTGTGAGAATACAGTCTATATATGAGGTACAATGTAGGGGCAATTGCTTTAAACACTTCTCTTCTAATATATTCATACTAAAATAATGTAATGTACAATCTATGTACATTTCGTTGTAAATATAATTTACATTCGTTGTACATTCGTTGTAAATATAAGTGACTTATGGCATTAATTTTCACTTCCTTCATTCATACTGTTTTCAAAACATTTGATTGGCGATATTTTCAACGTGACTAACGACCCATTCTTTTAATGCAATCAAGGCGATAATGAACTCAAATTACTTACACGGTAAGTATTACACCAATAAATACGGATGAAATAATATGACGTTTGGTCCCAATTTAACTGAAAAAATCTTATCGATATATAGGACAATTTGCAAATGAAGAAAAAACTGCAATTAAAGAAGTGACATCATTATGTTATGACCTATCAAATAGCATTCTCATTAAAGGAGCCGCGTCGCGTGACGCATCACAGACGTTACACGCTTCACTGATACCGGTTAACTTTCTCACTGGCGTAGGATTAATGAATAGGACACTGAGCGAAGGACCAGTAGGGACAATGTGGGAGAGTTTACTCTATATCTTCAGACATTAACCCTTTCGAGACAGATTTTCTTTTTAAGAAAATAAAAGAGGCAAGTTACATTTCTAATACTTCAGGTGAAGAATTTATTCATTATAATAGGGTAAAAGAAAAAAATTTGTTTACATCAGTGCAAAGTTAAAGCCTGGGACATGTATGTCCCATTAGTCTTATAAAGATTATGACAACATTTATTCCCAATTGATACACATGTAGTGTATTATATGTAATAGCAAAAAAAGTAATATAAAAACAGCATTTGGAAGCTATAAGAATGCTGGGACATCTTTATCCCGGTTTCAAAGACCGGCTGGGATATGTGTGTCTCACCGTTTTTGGTACATAAAAAACTAAGTAATCTGAATTGGCTACATAAAACTATTGAAAAGGGAGCTAGTAAAATACAAACCAAAAATACCAAAAAATAACAAACCAATATATGTATATTGTATATTGTATATATTGTATATATATGTGTATTGTAGATATATGTAATAGTAAAAAAAGTAATATAAACAGCGTTTGGAACCTATGGGATATATACGAGGGCAGTCCGATAAGTACTTAGCCTACAAAAGAAAAACGAAAATTTTGGAAAATTGACGATTTATTTTTCAACATAGTCTCCTTTTAACTTGATACACTTGATCCAGCGATGCTCCAACTTCTTCAACCCGTCTGACAAATACGTTTTCTGGAGATCTGCAAAGTAGGCCTCCGTGGCGGCGATAACCTGCTCATTCGACTCAAATTTCTGCCCAGCGAGTGACTTTTTCAAGTTTGGGAACAAAAAGAAGTCACACGGGGCCAAATCTGGAGAATACGATGGATGGGGCAGCTGTTCGTAACCTAATTCAACGAATTTGGCTGTAGCGTGGGCAGAGGTGTGAGCCGGTGCGTTATCGTGGTGAAAGAGCACCTTTTTCTTCGCCAAATGGGGCCGTTTTTTCCTTAATTCGGCGCCGAATCGGCTCTATAATTCGGCATAGTACAGCCCTGTGACTGTTTTGCCCTTCTCCAGGTAGACTATGTAGATCACATCTTGTGAATCCCAGAACACGGTGGCCATCACCTTTCCGGCCGGTAGGACAGTCTTCGCCTTCTTCAGAGCACATTCGCCGGGCGCAGTCCACTTTTCGACTGTCCCCATTGGTCTCTGGTGTGTACCAGTGGATCCACGTTTCGTTGACAGTCACAAAACGACGTAGCAACTCTTTCGAATTGCGCTTAAACTGTGTCAAACACTGCTCTGAAGTGGTCTCACGGATGCGCTTGTCATCCGGAGTGAGCAAACGCGGCACCCATCGAGCAGAAAGCTTTCCCATGCCCAATATTTCATACAGGATATAACTCACGCGGTCTTCTGAAATGCCTACTGTCTCACCTATCTCGCGCACCTTCAGTCGGCGGTCTGCCAATACGAGATGGTGGACTTTTGTCATGTTATCCTCCGTGGTAGCTGTTTTTGGGGTACCTGGGCGTGGCTCATCAAAAACGAAGTGACCACGTTGAAACTCGTTAAACCAATTTTTGACGGTCGCCATTGAAGGAGAAGAGTCGCCGTACACAGAATCCAAGCGCTCTTTGATTTCGCTGCGCGATTTCCCTTCAAAAAACAAGAATCGAATCACCGACCGATATTGCTCTTTTTCCATTCTTGCAAAATCCGCGGACACGCCGACTTTCACACGCGATCAAAACAAAACTACAAATCCAATATGGCTGAAATTTTGAAAGTAGTCGTCTACGAGAATGTATTACACAATAGTATATATTTTTTCTACGATAGTATGCGCCATTAGGCGGTGAGGCTAAGTACTTATCGGACTGCCCTATATATATCCCATCGGTTTTTTTACATAAAGAACTAAGTAATTTGAATTGACTACATAAAAATATTCAAAAGAGAGCTAATAAAATACAATCCAAAAACTTACCGGCTCATTTTATCTATATACCATAATCACTTTTTGAAATCTACCTTCAAATTATGTTAGCGCGCTAATATTTTATGTTTAATGGACTTTTTGACAAGAAGAAATTGTGGTACTAGATTTTAAGGAATGTAATAATAGAGGCCCATTGACAATGAAGCAATGTGCAAGAAATTTTAGTAGATTGATAGTTAGAATCTACGATTAAACTTAACTAGGATATATGTGTCCTAACCGTCTCGAAAGGGTTAAAATTCTTCAGATGTCACTAATATGTCCTACGTACGATATGATACGCGACTATTATTAACGCGACTCATAGTTCTTGTTGCGAGCCTTTTTTTATATCGGATTTTTTGGAATTCATTGACCAGTAGACGTCAAGCAAATTTCTAATTTAGTTAACAACAATCGTAGGAACGTTATATTATAAAGCAGTAATTATTATCGTAATTATGTGCCGTATGTCGTAAACTCGCTCACATTATCATTACTGATCCTGCCTTCATAGTGTCCATCTTAATATTCCGAGGTGTATGGAAAGATTAATCCTGCGTCTAAATTATTTTAACCAAAGTTAGTCAAGATGCGACGTGCGTAATGCGATACGCGACGCAGTTCCTTTGACGAAAGCTTGCATTTCGACCCATCATATTACAATAATATAACCATTTGATTGCTTCGTTTTATTCAAAATGTCCACAATATACTCATGAGAGTTTTCCAAATAACCTTAGACCCAACTCTATATAATTTGGACCACGTTTACTTATTTAGGACTTATTATGAAATAAGTTACTCAAGAAATACTTAGGGCTAAACGTAGATCGAATTATATCGCGTTAATCACATTTTGACACAAAAACACCAACAATATATGCTGGTCTTTAAGTGTCTGTCGGTTGTCTCGACTCTTAATTCATCATTATCGTTTTTTCCGGTGTCCTTATCTCGGGTCGGTGAACTACAAAGGCGAGTTGTCCAGTTCAGAGAAATAGTGTCTCTGTTCCAAAGCTGTCCCAATTCAGTTCCGCCAAGAGGGACAAGGTGTTTTCAAAATTGTAGTACATGCAGCCGTTCGGGTAATGATTCCACATACAAAAATTAGTCGGGAAAAAAAGCAGTACTTATATCTTTTAATAAAACTGGGTTATAGTCGCTAGGTTAGATTCGATTATTTTTGATCTGTGACAATATGCTCTTGTATCTGAAGGACGCACGTAACATTTGCATGCACATAAAGTTACGCACACTAACATTTAGGCACTGTATAAAACAGATATAAAGTTCGACGAAATGTTTCTATATTTATAGAAATTACGAAAAAATTTAGTGTATGTCGCTCTTGACAACTTTTTTTTAATCTAAATTTCTGATGGGAATTTAAACTTAGAACTTAAAATGTCAACAATTAGATCAGTTATATATGTGCTAAAAATTTAATCAAAATCAATTGATGCAGTAGTAAAAAGTAACATTTATAATTATTGCACTTATAAATTGAACATCATAATATTTTGTATTTTCATTATTATTTTTCGTTGCTGTAACTCTTAAGAATGTTTACTGATTTTCATTAAACCTTCAGTGTGTATATAATTGATTTCAATCAACAAAACCTATTGTTTAAATTTTCATTAAAGGGATAAGAAGTTTTATCGACATACATATTAAATGAATGTGTTTAATTGGAACAATAACATTACAGCACTGCAATCTAATACTAGGTATCAAAGTCATGTTTTATGACTCCAGTATCGATAATCCTGAATTAACCAGTTAACACATTGTTGACCGGCAATTTTCGGCGAAAGCTGTCTCAAGTCATCGGCTATTATTTTGTAACTGAACATGGAATTGAAGCGATGTAAATAACCTTCAATAAAGTTTGTTCGTGCATAATGAATTCAAATTGAACTTTGGACACCAATTTTATGTAACTTTTAATATATATTCGTATGATTAACTGTACGGCAGTCATTTACGCGTAGATGTAAACAAGAGGTTTGGCACATATATCTTGTTTCGTTGCGCTTTCCTTTTAAAGAGCTAGATTATGCCCTTGTTATTTCATTTTCAATAATTATTTTCCAAATGGCTACAACTTATTTAAAAATCACTCGGGCAACTATATAAAGCATTCACGTATAATTTATTGAAAAATGCTTCACTGTCACGTTCCGTCGTTCTTGACACTTTCTAATACTAGAATTGTAATAAAAGCCTTAGTACCAAGAAAAGTATACTTTTTTATAATAAAGTAGGCGCGATTGAACACAATGAACAAAATTTTACTATATTCTATATTGCCTTCAAAAATTAAAATATGTTAAGTAATGTAATAAACAATGTGTTAAGCGCGTTTGACTTGTATATACGTCGGACCAAATTTTTATTGCAGTGCATATGACGTGTATACTTGTGTAAAATAAAAAATTTCCATTGATCATCAAAATTCGAAATTTCAATAAAATACTACAAGAATATTATTTGATGGTATGTTTTCTTTACATTACCAATAGGGCTGCTAAGTATTTTATATTACAAACCCAATTACATACGTATGCCACGATTTGGACGGCAAGCGTTAATTTACGGAGAAATTGCGTAAACAATTAGCAGGGTCAATATTGGCTCTTTGTTCCATGAGGCAGACTCCTAGACATTCTTGAATTGAATACAAGAATTCAAAGCATTCGATCCAAAAGCTCTCTCTTCTTCGCTTTTGCAGCATCCGAAATAAACATGTGTATTTCCACAGTTATTATCAAAATAAAGCGAAAGGTATGAAAAATAGCCAAATATCTATAATGTAGGTTCCAGGTATTAATTAAATAATTCTAATCAAACTTGGATAAGATATAATTAAAAAAAAGTCAAAATACAATTCCACACACAGACACAAACGCAGCGCTCTTCGAAACACAACGCCGAATTGTGTGTCTTTGCTTGTCCGGCTACGACTGCGTGTGTGTGTGTGTCGCTCACGCTACATATCACACATACGTCACACTCTGACTTATACGCATTCGATACGGCGCATTATTCTTTCGCGAATCTTCAAATATTCGGTCCCACAATAATAATAATGACAATACAATAAATTGCTAAATCTAGCCTCCAGATTGGTGATTTAGACAGAAGTAGTAGCGAAGTTTATAATAGGACCATTTGTCCTGCGTTCGACGTGTATACTCGTCATTGCTTCATTTTAATTCCGCACCCTGTGAGGGATTCCTAAAATTAAATTCCGCGCTTAACACGTTGGGCGCCACGCGTATTTTTAAGGAAATCCTCGTCAGGCCACGCGCGCTGCTTAGAAGCTGTGTATTAAAAGTATAAGATGTATTGCGGTACAGCAAAGTCTGTTTTTGTGCGGTGGATAGGGACCGCATAAAAGAAATCGTACAAAAAAATATTCGAAAATTTTATAAATTCTTACATATAATAAACAATTTTGTGCGATATAGTACCTACAATTTTTTTTATGCGGTGGATAGGGACCGCATAAAAAAAGTCGGACTTAGAAAATACATCAATAATTTATGAAATAGATGAGAGAATGCTTTCAATTAAATTAAATAATTAAATTAGACCTAAAGAAATTGTAAAAATATTTAATTCTTCATTGTACATATACATGGAGAAGTTTTCACATTACACATTAAATAGTTTGCTGCTACTCGTCGTAATCCAAAACGCGCATCTTCTTGTGATGGATTAGAAAATCGCTTTCGTCGCTTAAAGATAGGATTTCAATTGATTTGTTTTTTGGTACCATAAACTCAGTGATCAGTTTTTGTGACGACGGTCGACTGGTCAGTTGCTTGTAAACGCCACGATAGTGAGACATGCATGATCTCAGTTCTTTTTGAAATTTTAAGCGTCTTTCCGCATTGGTATCTATTTTAAGAAACTGCGTTTCCAATTTTTTCGAGATTTGGATCCCTGCATATATTTTATCTGCTGTAATAGATTCCGGTTCTTCTTGTCCATTTTCATAATCTATCAAACTATTGATAATGTCACTATCATCGACAGTTTGGTCCTCAATCATCTCGTCCAGGTCATTATCGCCAAAAGAATGAAAGCCTTCTTCGCCGATGTTATGTGCGAGCGCACTAATTTCAGATAATAACGTTGACGCGTTTTCGGTAACGTTTCGATTAATTACACATTCATATATTTCGTCCACAACATGTATATGTACATTGATAAAACTGGTGCTAACGCCGCTTAGATTCATATACCGCTTAAAAAAAAATCGCACAAAACCAATCGCACAAAAAAGGACCGCACAAAAACAGGTTTTACTGTATAGCAATGCAAAGCGCACTACAAACAGATCAAAATTGACTCGACACCGGTATGTAAATATATTAGGGCCATCGTTTCTTATCGTAATAGAAAATGTTTACGTTTAGAATGAAATGCTTATGGGCATTCATTCAACACATTATGGGCCAAGCTGTTTCGTCTTATTTATCGTTTGGCCCGCTAGATACGATTTTATCGAAATCGGCTTGCGGCCGGGATTCTGTTTAGGTTATGACAATGTAATACATGTATTTTAACCCATTCGAGACGACTATTTTTTTCGAACACGGTCCCCAGGAGCTTTTTTTTTCTTTATATTGTTCATTTTGAATAAAAAAACATGTTTACTATGGAAATCACCCAATTCGTAAGTGAATTCACATAAATAAGATCATTGCACACCAGGTGTGCAGCTTGCTCCTCGGAAAATTTTTATTGCGAGGAACGGATTGAACACCATGTGTGCAATGTAAGGTAAAATGAAAATACATCATTAAAAAATGTATGAACATTTATTTAAAAAATAGTTAGATAATATAAAATCGTTATTTTGTTTTCAATAATAAAGAACAGAATATAATGCAAAGAAAATGTTTAAAAAGTAGTAAAAAGTTAAAAAAAGATAAGTTGAATAATGAAAAAAATAACAAACGAGAAATAAATTTTTAGAAAAATGTCTACAGATAACAAAGTAATGTATCTCAGTAATAAAAAAGAAAATATAATTTGTAAATACACTTTTAGCAAATAGTACACTGATCGTAAAGTAATTATACATTAGTTGGTTGATGGTAGCGCTTGAAACATTCTCCCAAACATAATCCAGGATTACCGATACAAGCAAGACAAGAGTAATTATTACGTTTATATTTCCCTTCTTTGTAGGCCTGTCGGCAATTCATAGTATTTTACATGCAAGAAAGGCTTCAAATAATTTTTAGATTTTTGGTACACAGTAAAACCAATACCAAATTTTGTTTTCCTGTACCTTGCAGATTTCATTAGTTCAAGGAAAATCTTATTTCGACGACTAGGTTACTCAGAATAACTGATAATTGCACATTACTGTTATTGCACACACGGTGTGCAAGCCGTTTTATAGCCTCGGAAATCAATTGCACACACGGTGTGCAATCGGTCTCGAATGGGTTAAGAATGCGACACAATCTGGTAGAGCAATGACCAAAAAAGTGAGTAAACATTTTGCCACATTTTGTGATACATGCGAAGGACAACCATTTTTATGTTTACCGTGTTACAATAAAATTCATTAATCTTTTTGATAAGAAACATATAAATGCATTAATGATGCACTCCTCTAATAAATAAAAATGAAGTGAATTTTAAATAAATTTTCAGTAATCACTGAAAACAATGTAAATTTTTTAGTTTCATATCATATCTTACACCGTCAGCCACTAATGGCTGACATGGCACTCAACGTGTAAACTGGTTAAAGCAAATTGTTGGAAATATTAGGTTGGAGGGGAAGTTCTGTCGCATTTTTAATAGGCAGGTAATTTTTCTTGTAAATAAAAAAAACATCTGGCTAGTGAGTCATTCGGATTTTTTTTAAATTTTTATAGCTGCTGTATAATATAATAGGAGTCCTTTTTTAGCATTCATCATTTACTTGTGATATTTAAAGTGAAAAACGTGTCAGTAGATAAAGTGCATTTACGACACTGCATTTTGTATGAATTCCAAAAAGGAAGCAACGCATCGGTTGCATGTAAAAATTTATGTGCTGTATTTGGGAGAGATATTGTAAATATTCGTACTTGTCAAAGATGGTTTAGCAAATTTCGTTTCGGGGATCTGAGCCTCCAAGGAAGTGATCGATTTGGACGACCATCCAAAATCGATAATGATGTTTTACGATCCATGTTGGAAAATAATCCACATTTAACAAGTCGAGAAATTGCAGAAGAGTTTGGCATTCATCATACAACACATTAAATGTATTATGATTAATATTAAACACATATTTTTATAAATTAATTCAAATAGTTTCTTTAACACTAGATTGACCAAGGCAGTCGTTTTGACTGTTTTTTAATTTCAATTAGAAAAACAATTATGAAATTGATGACACAATTTCTTAGAATTTGGTGACTTTTTCTATAACATATAAATGGGTTTATGAATAATTGTAGTTACTTCCGCCCTCCTTTATTTCCGTATATATATATGTGTTATACCTATATTGCCCAGAAGCAGTCATTTTGACTGCTTGGTAAATTTTAAATAATCAAAAGATTTTTATTTATTGAATTGAGTAAATTTCTTATATAACCTGTCCGGCTTTGTATTGAAATATGATGCATGATAAATTGTCGATTTGGGCGTATACTTGATAAGTGTCAGTTGCTCAATAAGCTAAAGTAGTACTAGTTATTCGAATCTTTATAAAGTGTTGTTCTAACAAGTTGTTTATTTTATTTCTTTTGCGCCCTAACTTTATGAAAAAAATGTCGAACAGAAATGAGTTCTTGGAAAAGCTAACGAACATAAGTGAAGAGTGCTCCGATATAGAATCAAATGCAACAAATTCTGAACTATCATCCGAAGATGAAGCGGATTATATTCAAAGTGAAACATCTGACGCTGAAGATAGTGATGAAGAGTCGATCGCCAATGATGAAAATGAAAGTGTCATCAATATGCCCAGGAAAAGGTGTAGGGTGCTAACTAGTTCAGATTCTGATGAAGAAACTGAAAATACGTTTCAGGAGGTCGAAACAGCTGCTGATGGTACTGTGTGGACAAAAATTGACGAAGGTGGCATTCCTGGAAGGATACCATCTGCTTGTATTTTCGAGAGTGTGAAAGGGCCAACAGGCTACGCAAAAAGGAACATTGTGGCAGATAATCTTATCAGTGCATTATCGTCGATAAAAGATAACTATATTATCAAACATATAAGAAAGTGCACAGAAGAATGTCGCCGAATTTTGCGGAACGATTGGACAATATCATTACCGGAAATACGTGCATTTATTGGGATTCTATATGCTCGTGGAGCTTACGAGGCAACAAATTTTAAATTGAGTTATTTATGGTCAGCGAAGAGGGGTCTCGAATCTTTTAGAAAAACTATGGCCAGAGAAAAGTTCAAGCAAATCCTACGATTTATTCATTTTGACAAAAGAACCGAATGCAGTAGGCGCCTACAATCAAATAAATTTGCCTTGCTTTCGGAAATATGGGTTAAGTTCATTGAAAACAGTCAATATGTACAGTTAATATTTACTAATGACCTGTTATATAACTGTAAATAACATAAAAGATATTAAAAATTAATTTTAAACAAATTTCTTTACATATTTGTTATTTTTTCACAATGCAGTCATTTTGACTGTTTTTGGGCAATATAGGTATACAAGAAATCTCGGGCAATCTAGTGTTAAAATACGACAGAACTTTCCCTCCAACCCAATATATTCAATGATTCTGTCTCGGAAAGCATTTGCTACGTAATAGCCAAAGAGTAATGGAACCATTTAAGGCGCTTTATGCATTCGATTTAAGACAGGAATGTGGAAAACGACAATGTGTTAATCTGCGTAACTGTATAGTTATTTTTTGACAGTCGTTGGCTTAGAAACTGGGAACTCAGTAGCGTCTAGCGGTAGACACGGTTCAACGAGATCACGAGAAAAGTGTCTTTCCGTTTGAATGCCATGTAATACCGTACAGGTCATGATTAATCGCACGTGCACCTTATTTCTGCGACGCAACTTTCACACACGCGTACACCACAGGCTCGAAACTCGCGTATAAACATACGTTTCATAACAGATCGCGGTGCTGATCATAATACGGCACCAAAGTAATTACGATGTTCCGTTAAGTGTGGACATTTCGCAATCGTCTGGCGGTAGAATTATTCATGTAAAACCATGGCTTAGCGTGTTTTTCTGAAAGTTGATCACCTGTTGACAATAGTTTTGACTGCCCGAATTTTTACCAGGCTATACAAAACTTGATGTCAGGTGAAATCAATAAATATTAACCTCTAAATATGAATTATTGGTTAATTCGGTAGTTCAATGATTTTATTACAACGAATACGCTTTGTGGCCTTGACGTTACAATAACGTAGGACATTTGCACTTCAATGAATAAATACTTCAGGGAACCAAAAAGGTTTGAAATTTAAAGAAAAAATCGATTTTTGTTTTTTTACATAATCGGTTAGTACAATTTTTTATGAACATATTAGCGCAAGAAAAACTTCGATATTCGCAAAACTGAGTTGAGGAGTGCGAAAAATATGAGGTGATGCACAGTCGCCAGAGCGTCCCGCTATTAAGTAATCTAATCCTGTTCCCAAATTTTAATCCCGTTTTTCTCAAAACAGTATTTTCCATTAGTTTTGCCGCGATAACTCAAAAATGGTTGAAGATATCGATTTGATTATTTTTTAAATTGAAGATAAATATGTATTCCATAAGCTGAATCGATGTCTGCATATACAATTTAATTTTTTAATATCGTTTTTAACAACAAATAACTTAAATTTGTCAACCTTTTAGATTTTTGGTCGCCATTGCTTCAATTGTAACGTTTTGTGACAGAACGTAGGCTCAGTCTACAGAGAGAAATCTCACGAACCAAATGGCGCTAAGAAAATCGGAAAACTCCAACTCGTTCACCCGGAATCCCGGCAAGAATAAAACAGCACACGACTCACGCGGTCACTTTCAGATATAAATATTGTCTTTAATTATTAATATTTTTAAAGTTTCTAAAGCTTGATTTGTTTGTTAAGAATGCACAAAAAAAACCTGCAAATAAGAAAATTTGTGTATGTTTATTCCTTCATCCACAATCGTTATTCGAATTTCACCCAGTTTTCGGTCGTTCAAAGCTTTCTGGTCCCCTTTGGGGTTTTTGCTGCATTACACTGCAGTGCATCTGCATAAGCACAGTTAATTGTATTAGTTACAGTTTTTGTGGTCAAGTCGTTTTCGGGAATAAGTGAATGTTTGCAAAAAATATGGAAAATATTTTTCGTCTGAGGCACTGATTGTCAAGACCGTTTGTGTGGTTCAAAATTTTCCTCGCCTGACGATTCATTAGTAAATTCGTCGTCATTGTCAATGATATTTTATTTTGATCAGCCTTGTTTTTCAATATTTTTCGGTTACCATGGTTACATGTACAAATTCATATTATTTATCAGTAAATGTAATTTATCTCGATTTGAAGATAAATGGAGTTAGGCCACTTTCAAAATAAACGTTTAATTTTTTATCATAGAAATAAAAATAATAGAAATAAAACAAACCTCAACCTGTAAGAACAATTATTTATATTCAAATTATATTTGGAAATGCTGACCCTTGCGTATGCATACAAACACAACTAAAGGCGCATGCACTTGAATCATTTTAATTTATTTGACACACTATCTTATAGAAACAAAACTGAAAACAAGTCCATAAACAATTTCACATTGACACATGATAGATGACGTCAAGATGGCATCAATAAAAATTTCCTTTAGCCGTAACACTTTTGATCTCTAATGAAAAACGACACTGTAAACGAATAACAATTGTTAATTACACTATCATTTGCACCGACAATGTATATGACCGAACCTCAATAATATTTTTGAGTCGATGTCCTCCACCGAATTAAATTCCAATAAATAATCCTGGTATCTATAATCGCTAACGCTTCGAATTCTCACTGCTTTTTATTTTTTTACGCTTTGATATTTATATTTTAGGGCTGTAATATACAACAGCTCAATGTAAAGATAACACAAACTTTATCGCAAGTACGTTGAATCCTCCGATTTTAGCTCATTGTGACTTCAAAATCACAAAGCTATATTACGTGAAAATAATAAAAAAAATAGTTGTTTAAATGCATATAAATATGGAAATGAAATTCAAATTACCTGATAATGAAGTTTACATTATTAAATGTGTTTAAAGTTCATACGCCACCATTAAGGCAATTTAAAAAATGCAATATTCCTCATATTGCGCATATTCGCCAAGAAATATTGGAATTTGTTGATCTTTTTCTGCTGTTTAGTGTACTTAAATCATCATCAATTGTATTTATTTCCGTACCCTGTGTCTCTTACTTTTCTTTTTACTTGACACGTTGACGGTCGAGCGTAAACTGAGTATGTTTCTTACGATGTCACAACTATATTTAAATTATTTCGATTATTACAATAAAAATATTACAATATCATTGCAATTTTTAATTAATTTCTTCAACATATCGACATATTTTCTACGCACGACATACGTAGAAGCATTTGTATGTAGGATCTCAGGTAAAGGGTCCTCTAGTTAGACTGTAATAAGAATTTAAATCTAAGAAGAAGAGAGAAAGACGAGCATGACGAGCAAAGGTTTATATACTCAATTATTATATTGCGGTATTTGCGGTATCATAGGACGAGTTTCTTGAACTGTGTTGTGTGGTTGTGTAGTGGGCAGTAGACGACAAATGCCAAAACGAAAAGACGTAAAGACGAAAAGACGAAACGACGAAAGTTTAATTGTTGACATCGGATCGACAGTGAAAGTCAAAAATTTCAAAAATTCGGTGACAATCTTGTAAAAGCAAATGATATTGGAACGGTGCTTCAATACCTTGGCTTCTAACAACTCTGCGTTGCCTTCATTTTGCACGATTTAATCATATTCTGCAGTATTTCATTGCATTGTTCTAACGTAGCAAAATACGCTTGGCAGTCAACATGTTAACCTGGACTCTTTTGAAGAGGATTAAATTTACGTGGACGAATGAACAAAAAGATTTTATTAGAAATGCAAAAAATTCGCAATGAAGCCTATTTGCAATCTTGTAAAAGCAATTGATATTGGAACGCATCGTACTTCAATACGCGCTTGCAAAAGATTTTACTAAAAATGCAAAAAATTCGCTGTCTTATTTGCAGTTTTGTAACTCGGCGTTACCTTTATTTTGCACAATTTAATTATACTCTGCAGTATTTCATCGCATCGGGGTTCTAACATAGCAAAATACGCGCTGACCGGCGCAAAATTTTTACTAAAAATACAAAAAATTCGCAATGATACCTATTTGCAATCTTGTAAAAGCAATTGATATTGGAACGGTGCTTCAATACTTTGGCTCCTAACAACTCTACGTTACCTTCATTTTGCACAATTTAATCATACTCTGCAGTATTTCATCGCATCACGGTTCTAACATAGCAAAATACGCTTGGCAGTCAACGTGTTAAGAATCAAAACTAAAGTGTGTTACTACTATTTATAAATATTGTAGTCACAGTCCAGTTTCTTGTTTCACGTATCTAAATCCTACATGTACATAATGCTATTTACTACTATTTATTATATAGTATACTATTTATTGTTAGGGGTAATTATATCCTATATTACCGACTGTGTGATTGTAAAAAGACAGAGGAAAGGAAAAGAACAAAAAGTTAAATATAAAACATTAGATTGCTCAGGAACGGTAAACAAGACGGACGCAACAGAAAAGAGAAAATAGTGAATTAGTTAATTTAAAACCGTTATATTTCTTAAGACTTTGTTCGTATTAACTGTATTTTTAAACTTTGTTTCGTTCAATAATTAAACTTAGTTTAAAGGAACTACAACATTTATTACCACAGAAATCTTTTACATATCATTTGGCAAAGTCCACATAACCGATTGATAAAACGATCACGCCCATTCCTGACGTAACCCATACATGGTCGAAACGTTCAACGTGTTAATTGATTCTTAGTTTTCCGTCCAACTTAATTATTTACAAGTTTTCCTTTCTTACCGCATTCATATCACATTTGTTTGCGTTTCTGATTTTTGAATGCACGAAAAAGCTTAGTACAATCCATACAAGTATTTTTCATATTTTACCTTTATAATTTCATCTATATTACTATATATTTTTTACATGTTATTTTCACTGATCATTTTACTTGTCATCTTACTAAGCATTCGTAGAGAGAAATTGACAAGTATTAAAAATATATCAATCTAAATAAGGCATTCACCGCAATATAGGAAACTCAATAAAATAAGCTAAACTTGGTGAGGAGGAAGAAAAATTGATAATTCATCTTGACTTTTATTTTTTTTATTTCTATGATGAAGTTTCCTACTTTTGCAGCATTAAGGTCTATCTTATTAACTAATACATAACTATTTCTTCAAAAATTACAATTTTGGCTTTCAAAGAATAAAGTGTTGCGCAACAGTAAAATAAATCAAATACTTTATGCAATACGATACATAATCGGAGTAGATTCTCTTCGATTGTATAGCGGGACTGTCTGTTTTTTTCCATTCTATCGACATTCTGATATGCATTTATTTTGAGATTTTTTTTGTCATAACATACTATAAAGCTTTGTTGCTTTAGCAACACAATGATACGCGCATGCAAGAAGGCATTAAAACGAGATATCTCGTAATCCAGCCTCGACATTAAGTTTGCTATACAAGCTGCTCATTTGTCAACTCGACTAAATTCATACTTAACGAAAGATACTAAATTTATTTTTACACACTGGTTGCAACGTTGATAACTTGTAACCAGAGGTTGTTTTCTCGATGGAGCCATGTGTCGGAAGCGAGCCATCATTCGGAGTGTTTGAAGTGTTTATAGAATAATTCAAATGAAATGAATAGGGTCAGTTAAAAAATTTTGAACATCACAGCTATCTAGACAATATTATGAGATGAGATCATTATTGAACGAATAAATTAGCCGTTTATTTTGAAAGTGGCCTAACTCCATTTATCTTCAAATCGAGATAAATAACATTTACTGATAAATAACGTGAATTTGTACATGTAACCATGGTAACTGGAAAATATTGAAAAACGGAGTTAGGCCACTTTCAAAATAAACGGCTCAAATATTTTAATGAAAATATTATATATTTTTTTACGAAAGTTAAATACGGTATATTGTACTAAAACGCCATAACGTAAATGAGGCTAGTTATCACAACCTCCATAGTATGTAGAGACTTTTTGTGAAATGTTCAGCATTTTCCGGATCATGCAACATTTTTGTGGCAACATAGATTCCAAAATTGTCGTATCGTGTGTGCTGGCCCTTCAGTTTTTTGCATTTCATCTGCTCATCTTATTCGGACAATTATACTAAATAATCATTTTTTATACTTGTAAGGAAATATTCAAATAGCGTTACCAAGAGTAACTGAATCCACCAAAGGACCACAATGGTCAAACATGACCACCAGCAAGATCAATGCACTATGGATAACACAAGATGTTATGTCAGGATATTTCTTATTACTTTGTCATTATATACTTCAAATAATGAAAATTCTCTTGTGGCCCCACAAGAGCAATATGTAACTCTGACGTTGTTATAGTTTCTTTAAACTAAGTTTAATTATTTTGAACGAAACGAAAATTAAAGTGCATTTAATACGAACAAAGTCTCAAGAAGTATAATGGTTTTAAAATAACTAATTCACTATTTTCTCTTCCCTGTCACATCCGTCTTGTTTGGCGTTTCTATGCGATCTGATCTTTTATTTTTAACTTTCCTTTGTTTCCCTTTCCTCTGTCCTTTTGCAATCACACATTCGTTAATATAGGATATAATTAACTCCAACAGACGTCACAGTTGCAGTGTTAAATTTGAAAAGTTAAGCATTAGTAGTTTGTTTCGGCACAATAATAAAAAAAAATCTGAACAAGGAGTTAATTGCTTTGGCGTATAAATGGTTCATATACGAGATATCTGACGACCCGTACGCAATGTGATATGTATTAATTATTTACCGTTATATTTTCCGTAGGTGCATTGCATAAGAATTGTATTCGAATTTTATATATCATCTATATGTATATCAATATTTTATATATTGTATTTTATATATTGTATATATCTATAATAGACGCATTGCATAAGAATCGTATTCGAATTTTATATATAATATTTTCAGCTATAATTTTCTTTAGTATAGTATATTCCAAAGAATTATCGTCCTCTTTTATTTTTAACTTTTCTATTGTTTCCCTTTTCTCTATCCTTCAAAGTGTACACATAGAATATAATTACCACTGACTTTGCACACAAATATCACTAAACTTTATATTCACTTAGTCTATCGTTGGTCCTATAATTAGAAAAAAATTCACGATATAATTTTTACATAAATGGTTCATAAAGATATCTAACGATACACACAATGTGATGAAATTATTCTTAAAAAAATTGCATAAGAATTGTATTCTATTAGTATATACTGAGTTTGTTGCCTGTGTGTTTGGTATGGTGTATCTAATTAATTATATACACTGTTGCTACAGGCAAAGGATCCACAGAATTCATCACCACTGCTTTGCACACAAATATCACTAAACTTCATATTCACTAGGCTATCGTCTCCTTTTAGACATTCCACGATATAATTTTTACAACCGTAAAAAATCAAATAAATACAAATGAATACCAAAAAAAAGAAAATTACTACTATCAGCAATACTGCGTTTATTGCCTGTGTGGAAAGATCAATGTGATCTAATTAATTATATAGACTGTTGCTACAGGCAAAGGGTCCACAGGATGTTGAGAAGTAAAATAAGACAAGCAGCGTTAGGTTTTACTGCCTAAATAACCGTTGCATGCTCGTGTCGGGAATGTCTCAGCACGCGACCGCAGCAGTAAAACACTTTTGCTGAAAATAGCACGGGGTCCGCCGGCAAAGACTACATCCTTATAAAATGTTGTCTGAAAACATTCCGTCCGTTAACGTGTTGTAATTAATGTAGTAATAATCCGGTCCAATTGTGCCCTATGTCGATGTCTTCCGCGCTCTCTCTTGTCTTTCTTCTCTCGAATGTCGGACAAGCCATGGTGGCGTAGAGCTATAATGTAGGCGGCGTAAGATGGAATGGAATGTCCTTTGTTAAACTGGTTGTTTTACCTCCATATATGTACCCACTGTTGTGGCTTAGCTAATGCATTTGTGTCGACTCCTCGTCTACGTACACACGTATGTATGCTCTAACGTAAGTCACTCTGTGTGAGGGGCATAACTTCGAGAACATGAGAAGAACCACGGTCGCTAAGAACTACACGATAAAAGGAAAAAGAAGTATCGGAAATAAAGAAACTATTTCAGAAAGAAAAGAAAAACGTAAAAGTTACTTAATGCAACGATTGATCGATTTTCAGTCATTGAAAAGTAGGAGTTTGTTTCGTTGTGGAATTGAGAGGCACAGAATGAAAAACATATTTTTTTATAAATTATATAAATCATATAAATAATATAAACTTGTAATAAAAAATTTTAAATATAACATAAATAAAGTGATAAATGGCTAAAATTTAAATTTGCTTTAGTCAATTGACGATGACAGCATGAAATGAAAAAAAAATGACATACACGCTAAATGAATCGAGATGAAAGCAAAACGTTGTATCTACACGTAAAAACTTTATAGAGGAAAGAAGAGCTGAAAATTATTTTGTGTAACTTTTGATCAATTTTTACTTGTGAAGCAAATGTTTGTTGCGTTGTCACATTGTAATGAAAACAGAAATAAGAAATACGTATGTTTTAAATGAAAATGCCATGCATGTGTAAGGATGGTTAACAATTACAAACTTACATTTAATAAATCGATGACAACAGCATGAAATTAAAAAAAAAACTGGCATACACGCTAAATATGTTGAGATGAAAACAAAAAGTAATATCTACACGTAAAAACTTTATAAAGGAAAGAAGAGCTGAAAATTATTTTGTGTAACTTGATCGAGGCTTTACAGTGGAAAACAACATTTTTTTTAATATAAATCATGATGAAAACGATATACAAATACGTCAATAAAAAATATAATGCATGCGGATACATGTGTAAGGATGGTTAAAAATTACAAACTTACATTTAATAAATCGACGACGGCAGCATGAAATTAAAAAAAAATTACATATACGCTGAATATATTGAGATGAAAGCAAAAAGTAATATCTACACGTATAAACTTTAGAAAGGAAAGAAGAGCTGAAAATTATTTTGTGCAACTTTTGATCGATCTTTACTCGTGAAGCAAATGTATGTTGCGTTGTCATATTGTGATGAAAAAAAAAGAGAAATACGTATGTTTTAAATGGAAATATAATGCATGCGGATACATGTGTAAGGATGGTTAAAAATTACAAACTTACATTTAATAAATTGACGGCAGCAGCATAACAATTAAAAGATAACGTAAATGTTAAATATATTAACAAGTAAATTGTATGTTATATTAAATTATATTTCTTAAACATATTTTAACATTAGATCAAATATTTGCGCTCTGCTGCCCTTCACGTTTGACATTTTTTTTGCCTTTTTATTGTTGTATTTTGGGATCTTCGAAAGTATATATTATTTTGCTGTTATTAATGCATGTCATGTGCGTTATAATTTCTCATTATAATTTAACAAGTTGAAAGTATTTCAGATAATTAACATGAAACTATTATAAACTTGTTACCGTCGCATTACATCCGGCGTTATCGGCATTAAAAATTTAACGTCAATTAAGTGGTTAATATCAATTAATGTAATTTAGAATTCCTTATGAATTCCACACAAAACGTTAAAATGGATTAAAGCTATTAAACCTCATAAAAACTGCTGTGCACTGTCGCTGACTGCTGAATACTTAAACTTTTTCACATTGTTTCCTGCGCATGGAAGATTTCAAAAGATAAATGAACTGCTCTGAAAGCAAAATATAAGCCTTCCGCATTAGATATATAACAATATATATATAAATATCGCGCGGGGTACTTAAAAAAGCTCACCTGAATATATCGGCTATTATTAATGATAGAAACAAATATGTCAAACCAAACTTCAATTGTGTCGAGGGGTACATAAGTTGATTTAATTAATTTTTTTTGTAGATGAACGGGTAGTGATCATATGAAGGGCAACTGCATTTTTTTAAACGGAATCATATAGTTCTTTCTTTATACTGCGATAAACCGTATGAAGATAAATACAATAGCCTACTTTAAAGGTCAATCGAAGTCACTCAAGGCAAACTGCAATATAAACTAAATTGTTTTCGAACACTATTCGAATACTGCTAGTACAAGTGTTTAAAATGGTGATCTAGAGCATCGATACACATTCAAAAACGTTGCAGTATGGATAATCCGACGAATTTCACTTTCGTCTATCGCTATGCATGCTCTTCTTATACTTCCTTTCATGCCGGCTTCGATTGTTGAGTAATCGCGATACATATGTTCCTTTAACACATTGGCGTCGACTGACGCATGTGCGCGCCTCTTGGTTTGTTACATTCTGTTACCTGCAGGGACATACGTTATTTCAGTTAGTTGGAGTCGTCGTTCTTTCCGCAAAGGCAAAATACTCAGTACTACTGATGGTGTCCTAATTGTGAATCGGTATTTAACTACATGATTAAGTTTGTGAAAATTGTACCCTATAAGGTTTGAGTGTGGGCGAAAATATGCGGTCCTTTGATGATTATTTTGATATACACATTGTAAAACATGCGCTAAAAAATAGGAACTGCTCATCAGAAACTGCTTCGAAATGTTTAATAATGAAGAAAACTATAGGTAAATTTATATAAAATGTTGAACATCAAGAGGAGAAATAACGTGCCCACTATGTAAACAAACTTATTTGAATAATGTTTATACGGATTTTAGACAATAATTGACTTAGCGCGCTCTATCTAACAATAATTTCGGATATAATGACTACCGCACTTTAGGAAAATAAGACTGCAAAGAATTAACAAGTTAAATGCCGTGTCAGTCATTGATCACCGAAAATCAATTTTCTGGTCAGACCGGATCAATGACCGATAATTGCAATACACAATGGAATGTATAATGTTCTTATTTTAAACACTCACATCGTTTATCGTAAACGTAACCGAACATGATGAAAACGCTGAAAATTCACACATCTGCAAATTGAGATTTTGTAAATGCAATTAATATTAGAATAGTCATATAAAATAAAAAAAGTGCACATGCGAACATGTTAAATATTTCCTTTTTAACGTTACAAAGTTAAATAGACATATTGCGATATACTATATTAACCCTTTGGAAACGAATTTTTAAAAAAAGAAATAAAAGACGCAGGTTACATTTCTAATACTTCAAGTAAAGAATTTATTCATTATAATAGGATAAAAAAAAAAAAGATTTTTTTACAACAGTGTAAAGTAAAAGCCTGGGACATATATGTATTAGTCTTATAAAGATTATGACAAAATTTATTCTGAATTGATACACATGTAGTGTACTATATGTAACAGCGACAAAAGTAATATAAAAACAGCGTTTAAAACCTATGGGACATATATGTCCCACTTTGAAAGACGGCTGATGCATATACACATATAACATCCATTAGTCTTATAAAGATTAAATAATTTGGATTCTCAATTAAAAATATTCACATGAGAGGTATTATATACAAAGCAAAAAACTTAACGTAATATAAATACAGCGTTTGGAAACTGTAAATGTTGTTATCGCCTGATATTTTGAAACGAACTTTTTGACAGACAAATATGTTTAATCGCTTTTTATATATACAGAACTAAATAATTTAGATTGGCTGCGTAAAAAATATTCAAACGAGAGCTAATAAAATACAAAGCAAAAAACTGAACGGCTCCATAGATCTGTATACCGTAGTCACTTTTTAAAAACTACCTACAAATGTTGTTATCGCGCAGATATTTTACACTTAACGAACTTTTTAACAGACAAGATTTGATTGTAAGAAATTATGATAGCAAATGTTAAGGAATGTAACAATAGCATCAAATGATGCCCTTCATCATGAAAAGTCAGTATTTTTTCCCCTATTAAAGAAATGTTTAGTCCCCTTTTTTTTAGATTGATATTGATTATATATGTCCTTATAGTGTACGGTGTTTGTATTTAGACATGTCAGGCAAAATTCAATCACGTGTATATACACTTAACCCTTTGCACTCGGACATGTTTCTTCACGAAGTAGCGAATAGCGCAACATTTCGTTTAAAATGGTACAGTTTTGAAAAAAATCGATGCTCAAATCATGTTTTGCACAACTTTGCTGACACATTTATGTTCAAACAAAATTGAAATTTTATAACTGTGTTTTCGACGTCATAGTTCATTCAAAGCATCGGTTTGATTCAACACATATCGCAGTGATAACTTGTCCATGATCTTTCACGTATCATTTTTACTTCCGAGCATATACAATCAAACAATAATTGCATCAATCATTCAGCCTATTGCAGGAATATATAAAAGGTTGTTCTTATTTTTTCCCTCTCATTTATTAAACACGCCGAAATATTAAATAGCACACAGATTATTAATTCTATCTCATTGATTATATATGTATGTCTAGTGTAACAAATATTTGAACAAATGTTTTCTGTACATACATTTTCCTCAGTAATAACAATCTTCGTGTATATGCATAGTAAAGGGTTAATACGTGTAACATGTACACAGTGAAGAGTGTACAATTATTCGAACATTGACAGGGTTAAACTATTTAGTTGTGGGTCTGTATTTATTATGAAACAGTGTGAATATTTTTTATGAAACGTCATTGGGTGTGTTTTAAAATGATATGTTATTAGGTTTATAAATTTTCATATATAACGTTGTGATATAAACAAATCGGAAGCACGTTCCAATAGACTCGAGTAGCTCTGCATTACTTTAAGTGTTTTATTTGAAATTTGCTTGAAAAAGAGTTGATTGATTTGAAGCGTAATTAACCATTTTTATGAATTATATTGAAAATAGTATTGGAACTGATACTTCTGGAGTGTCGCAATATTTTTTGGTTACTGAAGAATAAGGACATTTCTATAAATAAATAGAAACACAAAACAGAAACTAGAGGCATCCCTTTGAGGTCTACAGTTAGACTATATATTTTAATATGTATGTTTTTGTAATTATACAATTACAAAGATCGACAAGTGTCAGTCTTATGGTCGAAATAGGGCAGCAGAATTCATCTTTAATTTTGTAATGCGAACAATCATGTATCTAGCCGCATAAGAGATTTTATTGTTAGAAAAGTGTTATATAGGTGCAATGTTGGTTAACTAACTAAAAAAAATATTGCGAAATACCGAACGTATTTCAATGCCAATTATAGACATCGTGTGTAACTCAACGTAGAAGTAGACTTGGGACTTTTTTTACACGATTTATTTAACACAGCTCCGTTACAATTACGCAAATGTTGAAAAAAAAGATTTCTTCGGTTCTCTTTAATACATCGCCTTTTTTCTCGTGTGTTTACTGAATACAACTTTGTTGCCGAATACAGTTCTGATCTTTAAGTTGCGTTTCCTATTAATTGATTTAACGTAACACAGATTTGATATTTTATTGTAGTACTGAACGATGATACATCGTTGTTGGTTACAGTAGCGAAACGTGCCGAACAATGACATATCTTTGTTGCTATACTGATAAAAAATCAATATGCTCTTTGCGGGAGAAACTTTAATCTAACGTTTTAAGTAGGCTTAGTAACTGAGAACTTATTTATATTTCTGCCGTTGCCGTCTTATAATAAGTAATTGTAATTTCTGCCGTTGTCTTATAATTTACACACAATACACCGTTATGAATAATGCAGAAATCGTCCAATTCATGGTTCATTCACAAATCAGTGACAGTGATAAAATTATTATTTATACCAAGAAATCGGCGTGCTCATAGAATAAGCAGTAATAGTGAAAGTGAAAACAACATGGAAGTATCGGAATATGAAGAGAATAATGCCAAAAATTGGGAAAATTTCAATTATTTTCACAACGTTACTGTAATAAATGACATCACGTACCATACATTTTTTTGTGTTCAAATACTATTTATAAAAGACAACCGATTTACCTAATAATCTTTATAAACATTACTACTACCGTTTTTAACAAATATTTACATGCATTTGTCATTAATTTATTCCCCTGTTTTAATATGTACCTATTTAAATTTTTATTATAAATACATTTTTTTATACAAAATTCTTACACTCTTTGCTCTAATCTCATCAAACTCCATTCGACTCGTATTTTTCACGTAGGTACAAGTTTTTCGATCGATACTAAAAGGGTTAACACATATTTTATATTTTATTGCAAAGTAACTGTTTCACGACTTTTTTTACGGTACACCTCGGCCGTATAAAGTGTCGCAAGTAAAGTTGTGAATAAAACTGATGCCGAGTCACACTCATCAATGTAATGCAAAGCGTTAACTCGCTTAACATGCAGCCATAACCGTTTCGTTGCGCTCGTGCAAGCGAGGCAAGTGCTATCACTATCGCACATCCCAATAAGATAAGATAATCGCTCCACGTGGATACAATGTCAGGCGGAAACTACGTCGCGGCAGTTTTAATATCGTACGTCCAGCAGGTGTGAATAGGACAACTTGTGCAAGAGGCACCTGGGATCATGGGGAGTAGTCGTTTTTATTCACAGTAATGGACATTCTCGGCAATGTGTTCGCTTTATTGGCAAATAGCAGAGTTGAGCCAAACTACAATGATTCCGTATCCTTGTCGTATAAACATCTTCGGTAAAGATGTTAACGCAAGTTTACGGAGAACTATGTAGGTATGCAGTATACTGAACTTGAAAGTTGGAAGACTAGAGAGAAAATGAATTTGAATATATGGACGATTTATTTTCAAAGTGGTGTAAGTACATTCTTTCAAAAAATGAGATTTCACATCATTTGTGATTAACTTAGTGTAAACTTTTTATTTATGACTAGATAATATTTAATATCTTAAAAAATACCGATGCTTTGTTCAATTGAAAATTGGCCAGTAAAAGAAATTGTGTAGCGATTGATTATGAAAGTGGTGTAAGTCCAATTTCCATAAGCATTTACGAAAAAACAATTTCGTCTACGCGCCACAGGACTATTATGATGTTATAAAACAATGCTGAAAAAATAATAAATTTACATTACTGGAAATGAGATGGGAGAAACTCGTTTCAACAAAAAATTTACAAAGCGCAATTCAAAAACGGATAAGGAAAAGTATTAACAATATTAGAATTGAAGACGTTATATTTACCAGCTATTGTGGATATTTCAAAACACTGTCAAATTGAAATTAAATTTTTACAATTGTTTTTACAATTGTCTATTATAATTATGAAAACGGTGTAAGTCCATTTACAGTCCGTAAATATATATTATTTTAGTTAAATTCGCCCAAAACAAATTTATATAATGAATTGACATATTGATAAATTAGTAGAAATATTGCCAAACTTGACATAGTTCATTTATATTTTTCAATTGACTAGTATGCTAACCTTTAATTTTCCCGAAACAACAAAAAATGGACTTGCACCACTTTCAAAATAAATGGTTTATATATTCGTGTCATTCTATTAATGGAATTAGATAAAAGTTGGTAGAAAGGTGTAATAATAATGTAGGATCTCAATTACAGGGTCCTCTAATTGGCGACGAAATGTCACCTATGATCCTCAATTATTATATTGAGGTATCATAGGCGACGAGTTTATTGAATTATGTTGTTTGTTTGCATAGTACTCAGTTGACGAAACGTAAAGACGATAAGAGGTAAAAACAAAACGATGTAAAGACGAAAGGCAAAACGACGAAAGATTAGGAAATTAGATAAAGTGTCTTTATTGTGTTGTTATTGTTTATAAATATTATACTCTCTAGTTTCACGTATTTAAATCCTACAATAGGTTCTGTAATTTTGCTCGTGAAATTTGTTTATCTACTATTGAAGACGACTGAATACGTTTGTGGGGTAATCATTGAAAATGAATTTGCAAGGACTATTGCAGTTTTTAAAAGAGTTTATGTACTGTTATATGTATTTCGTGGCTTCTATTAAAATCTTGTATTTTTATCGAGACTTTTATATTTAACGAACAATCAGTATAGTTTGTATTCATTTACTTAGCACGGTCCTTTACATCGTTGTTTTCTTTACAAACAGTTTTTGTTTAATCTATGTTCAGGCTGTAATACGACATTATTTGTATGTCTCAGACATAAAGGAATGTGGAATATAATTTGTATCGTTGGGCGATAATACATGAACACGAAATATATATTAACATTCAGACATTTTTAAACTTACGGCCATCGAAACGTTTTATGTGATGACACCCCTTTATGTAACACGTATTTTTTACCGCACAATTTGCTTAAATACTGTTACACAGTTATTAGAATACTACCGTATCAGGTGCTGAACTGATAATTCTTTATTTGTATGCGTATAATTGAAATTCTATTGCGGCTTTAGATTTTTGTTATGGTCGCCATGATCATTGCGCACATCATCAAATCCGTTGAAGAAATTAATATCCTAAACCACTAGTTTGACAATTTTCTTTATTATCTTCTTTACGACCTTGCTACACGTCACTAATGCTTATCAATTTCGTTATATTAACAGGTGGCTAAGATTTATAATTCAAAGTCTGTATTCTCGCCAGTCATACACGTGAATGTCGATTATGGCTTACATTGCTCAAATCCGACAAATCTGCTTTCAAAAAAGAAAATAATTCTCATGTTCTTTCTGTTACATGAATTGGATCGTATCATATGTACAGCACCTATTTCGTATATTATTAATTCTTCTGATTCACGTCATACATCAATCAATGAACTTACCACTTATCGGCACAGAACTTAAATTGTCGAAACTATTAATTTATCAAATATTTGTTACCTCCTTTATGACTCTATTCCGCTTCCAACATGACTAAATCTCGTTACCTGAATATCTGCCATCGTATATACACAGTACGTCGTAAAAATAACGGAACTTGTTAAATTTACGGAAAATTACTAATGCCATCTCTTAAAACAATATATAATTTGAAAGCTGTATGTTTCCGTCGCAGAACGCGCCCGAGATCATTGTTATCGATCTACGGATTGTTAGGTTAGAGCACTTAAAGTGAGAGAACCTTCTATCACCTCGTCACAAAAACACGATGGACAAAGAGCTAATATTAAATTTTGTTTCAAACTGGGTAAAAGTTTTACAGAAACATTTGAATTGATGAAAAATGTTTATGGTGATGCTTGCTTATCCCGTACACGTGTGTTCGAGTGGTATAAGCGATTTCAGGATGGACGTGATGCTTTGGATGACGACCCAAAGCCAGGTCGACCAAAGAATAAAAATCGCGATGAGTTGGTAGAAAAAGTGCGTGAAATGATCGCCTACGATGCAAATTCGACTGTGGGATGGATAGCGGGGGAATTAACACTAGGTTTACGGGCGTTTCTTATATACCTATCTCTACGAGCACCCGTCCAATTGACGGGTAGGTAAAAATACGTATTTATATTAAAAACTCAATTTATTCAAACTAAGTCTGAGTTGAATAATATAAGGCTTCACGTAAAAATAAAATATTAACAAGTCAAGATTTTTTTTCCGAACATCTTTTCCGTACGACATTTAGTCTACTGCATGCTTTGAGCTTCAAATGATGCGAGGATCACTCTGGTAAGCGAGTTCGTTCAATACGAAGTAACATGACATCCGGGCCACACAATTCGCTTTGTCACATTATCGAGGAGCTATTGAGATAATGAGTTGGGGACATCTTAGACTTTTCTTTCACTCTTATATTTACTATTGGAGGAATAATTTTATAAACGAAGCAAATACATAAGGATTGTTTACGTAATCAGCTAACCCGTCAATTTGACAGGTTTCGTAGAGATAGGTATACCACATACAAATTTCAAAATTTAAAAACCTTAAGGAAATAATAATTGTATGTATGAACTCTTTTACTAAAATTATAAATTTACGACGCAAAGTAGTTAAGATTATTGCTATGGTTTTTTGGGTCTTTCATTTCAAAGTTTGAAATCCGTCAAATTGACGGGTCCCGTAAACCTAGTGTTAAATACGACCAAAGACATAGTTCCTGAAATTTTCACGTAGGATTTAAACGAACGGAAAGTCTGTACTCGATTTCTTCGTCACGCCTTAACTAAGGAACAAGGAATTGCTCGTGTTGAACATTGTAAGGACCTTGTTAAAACAGCTAGACGAAACCGCACATTCCTGGAATCTGTTGTAACTGGTGATGAGACTTGCTGCTTCAAGTACAATCCTCAAAGAAAACGCCAAAGTGCTATGTGGAAGTCCCCATGCTTTCCAAAATCGAAAAAATTGCTTTTCCAGAAGTGACAAGAGAAGACAATGTTGATTTGTTTTTACGACTCTAAAGGTATTATACTTCGGGAATTCGTTCCACAGGGTGAAAATGTCACTGGCGAATATTATCTGGGTCTTATGGAGCGTTTGTGGACGAGAATTGTTCGAGTGACGGAAGAATATCGAGAGTCGGGAAGTTGATTCTTGTTGCACTCGAATGCACCGTCTCACAGGTCCGTCGGTGTTCAAGTATTTTTGGCGAAAAAACAAGTCTGTGTTCTTCAACATCCTCCGTATTCCCCTGATTTGTCACTATGTGACTAATTTCTGTTCCCGAAACTCAAATTGACTATAAAAGAAACGTTTTATGACGATGTTACACAAGTCTAAAACGCCGTGTCGAGAATCATTGAGGCGATTCCGGAAAATGACCTAAAAAATGTATGCAAGCATTGGTTGAACGTGCCCAACGGTGTAATGATGCGGAAAGGATGTATTTTGAATAAAAATAAACAAAATTACCAAACTAACTAATCCCTTTTTTTTAACCCTTTCGTTACTATGGACGACTATAGTCGCCCTCCACGATATGCTACTTATATATACCTTGGCACATTTACCATGGACCTCTTGTCCCGTATATTGCCTTTTTTTTTAGAGAGCATAGCATCGTTGCACGTGTCTATTCTTAATCAATCGTGCCTTCTGTCAGAAATGTTCTTTTCCTCAAAAATCTGTTATCGAAACATTTGTAAGCGTAAGCATAAGTCCAAATTGTGGACAGGACCGCCGTAGAAAAAGGGTTAATTTAAAAAGGTCCGTCATTTTCCCGACATACTGTGTATGAATATTGGGAATGGCTACATATCTCTCAAACGCCGTAGACCTTTCTTTCGAACACTAAAATCATTCTCATTTTTTCCTCCTCTTACACAAACTGCATTGTACCCTGAGAACAATGATGGTCAATTGCCACAATTAGCGGACCGACTTCACCGTGCTCCGCGAATCAAACGCAGCTGTTCGCGGACTTCTGCCTCTTAGGTTTCCCAAGCTAAGCGACGTACAAGTATTCAACGATAACAAAGATCCCGTCTTTTTCTTCGATCACGTCGCCCAGTTCGTTTATATACGATCGAACCTTGGGAACCTTCATGAAACTGATTCGCATGGACATATGTCATGCGGCCGTTTATAAAATATCTAAGCGCGAAGTTCCTCTGAGTGAGAATAGTCAGTCATTGTCTTGCATGACGTAACATTATGGTTGTACGTAAATTTGGCCCGTCGGGCGCATTATCGGGATTATAAATCCGCTTGTGTACACGAGATAATTCAAGCTGCATCACGTGCAACGCAAGCTTTGCTGCGTACACCTACTCTAGAGATATTCAGACACTTTTTAAAACTGTATAACTTTTCAAGTCGTGTTGTTCAAGTTGACGTATGAAAGGAATGAAATAATATAAAGCGTTGAAAAAATGCTAATTTATTGAATTCAGAAAAAAATGGTTTGCAGGTTTAGGTCTCTTATGTACAAACTAAAACTTTCAACGATATCAATTGCCAAGTCCAGGGATTGCTTCTTTAATAACAAATTTTATAGGTCTGTTTGAGAAATATATTTTGTTGTATGCAATTTGTTTGCGTGGGTTTTGTATTTGAGTATATATAACGCCGCACGAAATTACGTTTAACTGAATTATTTATATGTCTTCTTTATTATTTTTTCTATGAAAAATTTAAGGTTTTGGCAATCATTGTTGCAAAGTAAAATTACTCTTGCTTTCCGGATATGAATCGCGTCCTTGTTTATTATTACACCGACCTTTCACCAACATCGTAGCTAATTTCATCAGGATTACAAGATAATACTGAAGCTGAAATGTCAACTTTCAAGGATCCTTTGCAAATACCGTACCCATGATTGCATATTATTACTAAGATCAATTATTGTTTATTAAGCAGCTGATATTTGTTGTCAAGTACAGAAAATAAGGTCTTTGTGACGATAACTATGAAATGGTCGTACCAATTACGAACTGTGGCAAACACATGTGTCGACAATTTTTCTAAAAACAGAAAATGATTTCATTCCACCAAAAACCGAAAAAACTTTGCCGATAAAAGCAAATTTTGCTTTTCTATATTGAAAGTAAAAAAAAAATGCACATGTAACTACAAATCTTGACATGCGCATGTCTCGATCCCTTTCAGTAAAAGGAAAAAAGGAAATTTGCTTATTCTGCCGAGAGCCGAAGAAAATTACTCTGTTACATATAAATCCTTATCTGCACATGTCTCGACACGTTTTTCCAAACACAAGAAAATTGTCTCTTTACGTCGAAAGCCAAAGAAGCAGCCATGTAAATCACGACCTGTCTATGCATCAGCATATATCGCCACAAAAAGAAAACTGCCTCCGAGAGCCAAAGACTGGAAAAACGTCCGTACCAACTAAAGAGCATCTCAAAATAATTTGATATTTTAAATTACGCGCCATTTTTTTTGTAGCGAACATAGGGTACTAATCTTTGATAACTGGTATCAGGAAGTATTGAGGTGTATTCATGGAGAATTACACATATTAACACTTTAAGGACCTCTCACGAGTTTCCTCGTGTTTCGTCTTCCGACTGTTACGGACCACTCACAAGTTTTCTAGTGTTTTCTACACGCTGTCTTTAGATGTCACTTAGTTTGATACATTGTATCTATTTTGTGTATTTAACTATTTATATCAATACTCTATGTATTAAACTCGATTGCCTTCATGATTTTCGCTTATTTACCGGTTCTTCACGCATTCTATACATTTCATACAAATTTATTGTTTAAGTAAGAAAATTATGGTAATTATTAAAAAACATAATTTTGTTTTAATAATACCTAAAATACTGCCAATTATACAATTTCTACAAGTTTCACAAAAATTCCTTCATAAATAACGAAATTATGATTTTTTGCAACGTACAAATTTCCCAAAAACGTGCGGTCTCATGCGTATTTCTTACAGATTTCTTAGCAGTTATTAAAGTGTTAAAATGAAAACTTTGCATACCTCTACATACACATGTCTTGATATATTCTGTAAATATAAAAAAAAATATATATATCAACCATAAAGGCCAACATGTACACGTGTTGACATTCTTTGACAAAGTAAGGAAAGCACCTCTCTGTGCTGAAGTCCGAAAAAACGTCCGTACCAACTAAAAGGTGTCTCAAAATGACCTGACGCTTTGAATTACGCGCCATTTTTTTTGTGGCAAAAATAGAGTCCTAATCTTTGACAACTGGTATCAGGAAGTATTGAGGTTTATTCACGAACACATACTTTATATTAAAATAAAAACATTCGTATTTTTTAAATAAATAATACGATTTATTAATCATTTTAAACGTCAGTCCATTTTGAGACATCCTTTACATACCTTGATATTTTCTGCAAAAGTAAAAAAAAGCATAAAGGCCAACGTGTGCACGTGTTGACATTCTTTGGCAAATTGAGGAAAGCACCTCTCTGTGACGAAGGCCGAAAAAGCGTCGGTAGCGGCAGTACATTCGACAGGAATCAAAGTGTAGGCGAAGAGAGAGTCTCCGAGAGGACGTCTACCCTCGGCATAACGAGGCGATCGAATTACTCAGAGTGGGAAACTGCAGTGGCTAATTTCATCGGCGGGGTCCGATCGACCAGTTCTGCGTTTCTCATTTTACCGATATAGTGCATTGAACCACGCGCGGCGTATATATTGACCTCTACACACGGGCTGATCAGGTGTAGGTCTGTGTGTTCGCGGGTGGATGAGTCGGCGTGAGCGATATATTGCGTTTGTTTACCTTCGTAGACGCCTTTGTACGAGCAGCCTATAGTATTTCATGCAGTGGGCACACAGCACTATGCTTGGGCGGATGCTCGTTGAATGGCAAGAGACAGAAACTGCACTGGAGTGACAAGTTAATCAATTCCGAGTATTTATTAAGCGCGCCTACTATGGACGGCGTGTACACATAGTACGCAACGAGAATAATATACACGCAGCAATGATGCCGTGTGTTCATGAATATCGAGTGCGCTTAATTGGCGCGGAAGATTCATCGAATATTAACGAGGCGAGTATTAACTTTCGTCGAATGGACGTATTAATTGCGCGGGTGCCGCCATGGCGGCGTTTTTATGGTTGCGCAAGAGAACTTATTGCGGTACTATTTTTCTGGTCTTTCCTTAATTCTTTGAGGCACAGGATTTCAGATCAAAAATTAACCCATGTTGCACAGGAATTTTATCGGGTTTTAAATGAAACGAAATTGGTATATTTTTATTAATAACGGTATAATATCATGGAAAAACATAACAAAATAGTAATAGTTAATTCAATTTGTTGGTATTGGGCCCGATAAGGAATTTTATCGGGTTTTAAATGAAACAAAATTGGTATATTTTTATTAATAACGGTATAATATCATGTAAAAACATAACAAAATAGTAATAGTTAATTAAATTTGTTGGTATTGGGCGCGGCTCAAACAGTCCCACCGTGCCACATAGGTTTATGAATGGTACTTGTTAAAACACATATTTTTTCATAAGCACAGAGGCAGTTTGCACACAGTACAAGACCAGAGTGTTCGAACTTCCTTCTTTTTTGTACTACAAAGTGCACATCGTTTACGAGACAAACGTTTTGGTAAATGTTTTGAATCTCGCTTTCTTATTTCTATTGAAACGTTAAGTTCCTGTTTACGTATTTGGATTGATAATGAGTTATTGGTACACTTAGTTAGTACGCTATTATCTATAAATGTTTGACTAATAAATCCTTCGGCACATTGACCTATAAATGCTTTTAATGTGATTGTTTTACCCAATTGTTTATATAAAATATATGCATTAACAGCACACGCGACAAGGAAATAAAACAGTATGCGGTGCCACCATTTCTTACTGTGACGATCAAGGTTATAATTAGACATTAATTGATCAAATTTATCCACTCCATTCATGTTATCATTATAATGATTCATCCGAATGTCCAATATAATAATAATTCATCCAAAAATGAAAGGACACGTATTTTCTTTCTTGTTAGCGCGAATATTTCCGAGTCATCAGAATTATCAGCTTCAGAATCGATGAAAGATTTTGGATCTGAAGTTATTTCTTCAATTATTTCTTCTGATCGCGTGTCATCTTCATTTTCGCCACGATGCAATTTGAGGTTAGAAATTTTCGAAGAAGTACTTGAGCGATTTGTTCTGTTCATTTTGAAGCTGAAGGGTAAAAAAATACCTACACTATATTCAAATCACATTTATATTTATAGTTTTACGAATATACAACATAAACAATAAAGAAAAATTGGTTTTTGTGTTACTCCACAAGTTGCATGGTGGGAGAAATAAAATCCCACCACACTTTTATCATTTGCAAACAAATTTAACCATTTATTTTTATTATAAAACTTGTTACTCACTTACAAAGAACTAATTTTTATAAAAATTAACTTACCTCTGCGACTTTTTACATGAAACTAAGAAAAAAATGTTAGAGCAGTAAACCTACCGCTTATAACAATTAGTCAACCGGTAATTGTGTGTTGAATGTTGCCAATACAAGGAATACATTTATAACATTGTTGGAAGATATTACCAACTACTGTACATAAGACGAAATATAAACCTATGTACATGCAGCTACTGCAAGATTTCTAGGTGGGACTAAAAATGTCCCACCATGCCGTGAAATACTTCAGAAAGATGGGACACTTTTAATCCCACCGTGCCCCAAATAGTTAACACGTTGATGATGGTCACCGGTGGCCGGCGCAAAAGATTTTACTAAAAATGCAAAAAATGTGCAACGAAATCTATCTGCAATCTTATAAAAGCGGTTGATATTAGAACGGTGCGTCAATACTTTGGCTTTCAACAACTCTACGTTACCTTCATTTTGCACAATTTAATCACACTCTGCAGTATTTCATCGCATCACGGTCCTAACATAGCAAAATACGTGGTCACCGACGTAAAAGATTTTACTAGAAACGCAAAAAAATCGCAATGAAGCCTATTTGCAATCTTGTAAAAGCAATTGATATTGGAACGATGCTTCAATATTTTGGCTTCTAACTCTGCGTTACCTTCATTTAGCAGGATTTAATCATATTTCTGCAGTATTTCATCGCATTACGATCTTAACATAGCAAAGTACGCGCTGACGGGCGCGAAAGATTTTACTAAAAATGCAAAAAATTCGCCATGAAGCCTATTTGCAATTTTGTAAAAGCAATTGATATTGGAACGATGCGTCAATAGTCTGGCCTTCAACAACTCTGCGGTACCTTCATTTTGCACGATTTAATCATATTCTGCAGTATTTCATCGCATTACGATCCTAACATAGCAAAATACGCTTGACAGTCAACGTGTTAACACATTGCGTCATTTTCAAACGGAATAGTCCACACGCGATGATTGTCGGTTGTAGGATAAAATGTATTGTGGGATGATAACAATACAAAGGAACGAATATTATCGGAAAATTCAAAATCACACCGTCTTAACCCATTTTGTGCTGAACACATACTCCCAGCCGAAGCACTTGGTGCGGATGCGCACATCGAGCGATTGCGATCGTTGGCTAAGGAACACACCTCGGTTTCCTTTTACGCGTGATATGCGTGCCCTGCAAGAAAGTGCAAAAACGGCAAAAAAGACCGTGTATGATTAAGAAGCCAGGTAAAAACAGCATCATCTGGACTAAATATAGAGTTTGGAAGACGATTTGCAGGAGAGTAAAAAATTAAGGCAATCTATACAAAAATCAATTTTGGATGTAAAGATACATTCAATTAGAAAGTTTTATTTGCCGAATATGTTTCAAAGTATATCCGTATAACAAAATATATGAAAAAGACAATTTGCTGAGAAGAATATATAAAAAATATATATTTTCAAGAAATCAAAATTATCGCTGTATATTATATAATGAGTTCGTTTTTTTCATACTGTAGCAAAATCCTCTTCGTTATTCGAAGTATTTCTTATATTATGCTTAGCCTTACGGAACACTTAAGTTATTATTGCATTTCCGGTACGCCAAATTTATGAAAAAGAAATTTAAATTCGTGTTTTTTTTTGTTTTTGTTTTTTTCACTACTACTGCTAAGGTACCCACGTGTATTATTCTTATATATTGATGATTGAGTCGTTTGTGCGCCATAACCACTTTTACAATTTTTTAAATGTAACACCAAAGTTACTAATCGTTAATCTATTTTTAAAATCGAACGCTTAAGCAACTGCACCTGCCATAACTAACAGTACACTTTCCACCGCGCACATTTCGCAAGTAACACAGACCTTCATTGCTTCAAAGGCGCAAAGAACATACAAAAATCATTTTAATAAATGAACTTGATAACGACGATTTTTAAACATCAAATTAAAGATAACTGACATTTAAGTACTTTTTGGAGTTTATGAAAACCGTGCAATTAAAGATAAATTATATAATTTAATCATAAAATAAAAAATAAATAACGTGTTTTAGTTTTCGTTTGAGGTATGGTAAAATTCGAAAGCGACCGTCTGGAATCACCTCGATTAAAGTATATATATATATATATATGTTCGTCATGCCACCCAAATATGGATAACGAACAAGTTACCACACATTTGGAAGAGTTTTTAATTTTAACGGAGGTATTTAATACTAACAACACTCACTATATATATATATAGAGGATACATGCTTATAAGTACATTACACGTAAGATACATTTATAATATTACAGTTGCATTTATAATATTCTTTAAAGCAATTTATGGAAAGTTTTTTACGTTTCTTTCGGTTTTTTGTTAATCTGGAATATATATACTTATTTAAGAACATGTCAGAATAACGCATTTTTGTAAAGTGCATAAATGTCGCATATATAGCAATATATAACATATATTGCAAACTATAACTTCACAATATTTTACACTTCATATTAATAATTACGCGTGAGTAATTTCTTTATCAACATTTTTCCTTTTTTACTGTCATGCCGTACGTAATCAAATAAAAAGGTAATGTGATTTTATTGCTCAAAATAAATGTATTAATTAATATATATGTCAATAAAACCTCTGCAACAAAATGTACACAATGGTCTAACAGTCATTGATGCACACTTTTTTTTTTATCAAATTATGCCTTAGATTTTGTTTTATACTACGGGCGCTGTTACTTTCAGGACATGATAGTTCCGTAATTAAAAGTTCCTTAACTTTTGTGAGTTTATTTTGTTTTGAAACTTTGTTTTGGACTTTGCGGAAGACGTACTGAATTTATGCTGGGCGGTTAACATGTTAAATTAAACATATGTAAATATAATGTATAAAACTTAAATGCATAACGAAGTGTATTTGCTAATCACGCTTATTTCATATTTTTGTTGATGACGTTCTTGAGATCGACAGTATTACGAGTCATTTTCAAACATAATGATTATTAATTCCAATTTATTCTGAAAGTTTCTTTCAATACTTACCCTTAGCAGAAATCTAAAGTCTTATGGGTTCAAAAAGTCGAATATAATTCGCACGTAATGTTGATTGTTATTGTGTAGTACCTCTATATTAGACATTAATTGCGACCTACGCATTCAAATGTTCTGATTTAGATAATCTATATGAGACATAGTAAAACGTGTAATGGAAATTTAAGTCTAAGATGATCTCTAGCCATTACAAAAATGTGAGCAATCAACAAGCAACACTGTAGAAATTTGTTGAATGGGCTTATATAGTATATCGTCTTCGGTTATCTAACGCAGATCCTTCATTAATCCAACGATCACAGTGACCTTGTGCTTGAAAAATGAACCCTTTGTGGTTGGTAGTCACTTGGTGAAGGACTTCTTGTAGGTCGCAGCTACTTTCTCACGATAAATCTGCGATGCAGACAAACAAGATTCTCGGCAATACATTTTTTCACGCCGATAAATGATAATACTGTTTACATTATTTCTTATAAAACGAAGTTTTATTATTTTTGTGTACTGTAGGCTTCTCTTTTGCACATTTACGTACTTGTGAGTCAGATATATTTTGTGTAAAACGTAACTACGTGGTTTTACTGTGGCAATGGAATGAACTCAATCGTATCAGACGTAAAGTTCAGAGAAAACGGACTCCAATGAAGTGCAATTAAAGCAAGGCTGAATCTGCACTAATCCTCGCCGTTCTAGATTAATTCTGTCGCAATTATCCACTTCAAAAACTATGTATCCTGTAGACTAATTGAAAAATGTACTCATTAATGATAAAAATAGTGAACATACTTTTCCTTGTATATGGCGGTATTGGACCGGCAAAGATTAATAATCGGCAAGTTTTATTTTTTATTCCATTAACCTATGTCGCTTTCTCATAAAATGATTAACTCATATTTTTAATGTAAAAATAACGGTTATTCTGACATTTCTTTACGCAGAGATATTCTGTTAAGCAAGTGCATGCTCTCAAATATTCCATGAAACGCTTTTCATCAATGACACCAATTAGCCTTCTCTCACACACTTTATATTAGTACTCAAATGCTTGATTTGTCGAATTATCTTAAATTATATAAATAAAACGCTGATCTTTCAACTTACGCTGCCTTTTCGTAATAACTAAATATTTTATTTAAACGAAGAATAACTTTACGTCACTTTACGTTTCTTTTCACGACCAAAAAAATGGCGCAACTCCCCAGTATCTATCGATAGCACCAATTAGCCTCCATTCGCGCGTTTTATTACCGCCAGAAGGCGATGAATCGCCAGCTAACGACTACCTAAGTAATACCGAATCAAATGTTTGCAATTGGAAAGCCATAAAGTAACGGTACATGCACGCTTTTTTTAATAACTTCTAAGAAGGACGTAATGCGCCGAGGTAACGGTGGAGGCGCCTTGTTCGAAGAAAAACCTTCCTCCCCGCAGATATTTGAGATAGCCAGCTTTGTTTCTGTCTCCGTCGGTCCCTTTCGCTTTTCCTCTCCTTCTCTCCCGACCTCGTGCCTTGTTCTCTCCCTCTCCCAACGTTTCTTCCTTGCCTCTGCATCCGGCACTGTTCTCGGCACCCGATGTCGTAGGATGAGAGCCGTCGGCACATTGGCGCCATTCTACTCTTCTGGTACACTGCACGCATTTTTGTATAAGTGGCCTGCTGCACTCCCGTCATGCCCGGCCCATACATTCACGCCGGTATTTATGTAACGTTCCTTATACTTCAAATTTTACGTACGGCGCTCCGTCGTATCGCGCGCGCACAAACTTGGATCAGAGTAGATTGATTGGAGGAATATGGATTATGCGTGGATTTGGAAATACGTCATTTTGAATGTGTTGGCGAAGTTTCCGTTATTAGGCTGAACAAATTTGGATTATTCGAAAATTTGGAAATATATCATTCTGAACGTGAGATGAGGCTCATTAGAGATTATACGAATAGAAATACATTATTTTGGATTATGTTATTATGTTGGCCAAATTTGGATTATGCGTTGATTTGGAAATACCTAATTTTGAGTGCGATAGTGAGGCTTCGGTTATTAGGTTGGCCAAATTTCGATTATACGTAAATTTGGAAATACGTCATTTTGAATGTGTTGGCGAGGTTTCCGTTATTAGGCTGAACAAATTTGGATTATTCGTAAATTTGAAAATATATCATTCTGAACGTGATGATGAGGCTTCGGTTATTAGGCTGAACAAATTTCGATTATACGGGAATTTAGAAATACATTATTTTGAATGTGATGAATAGGCTTTAGTTATTATGTTGGCCAAATTTGGATTATGCGTTGATTTGGAAATACCTAATTTTGAGTGTGATAGTGAGGCTTCAGTTATTAGGTTGGCCAAATTTCGATTATACGTAAATTTGGAAATACGTAATTTTGAATGTTTTGGCGAGGTTTCCGTTATTAGGCTGAAAAATTTGGATTATTCGTGAATTTGGAAATGTATAATTCTGAATGTGATGACGAGGTTACAGTTATTAGGATGGCCAAATTTCGATTATACGTGGATTTGGAAATACATCATTCTGAGTGATGGCGTGGTTTCAGTTATTAGGGTGAATAAATTTCGATTATACGTGACTTTGGAAATATATAATTTTGAATGTGATGACGAGGTTTCAGTTATCAGGCTGAACAAATTTGGATTATTCGTGAATTTGAAAATATATCATTCTGAACGTGATGATGAGGCTTCGGTTATTAGGCTGAACAAATTTCGATTATACGGGAATTTAGAAATACATTATTTTGAATGTGATGAATAGGCTTCAGTTATTATGTTGGCCAAATTTGGATTATGCGTTGATTTGGAAATACCTAATTTTGAGTGTGATAGTGAGGCTTCAGTTATTAGGTTGGCCAAATTTCGATTATACGTAAATTTGGAAATACGTAATTTTGAATGTTTTGGCGAGGTTTCCGTTATTAGGCTGAAAAATTTGGATTATTCGTGAATTTGGAAATGTATAATTCTGAATGTGATGACGAGGTTGCAGTTATTAGGATGGCCAAATTTCGATTATACGTGAATTTGGAAATACATCATTCTGAGTGATGGCGTGGTTTCAGTTATTAGGGTGAATAAATTTCGATTATACGTGACTTTGGAAATATATAATTTTGAATCTGATGACGAGGTTTCCGTTATTAGGCTGAACAAATTTGGATTATTCGTAAATTTGGAAATATATCATTCTGAACGTGATGATGAGGCTTCGGTTATTAGGCTGAACAAATTTCGATTATACGGGAATTTAGAAATACATTATTTTGAATGTGATGAATAGGCTTCAGTTATTATGTTGGCCAAATTTGGATTATGCGTTGATTTGGAAATACCTAATTTTGAGTGTGATAGTGAGGCTTCAGTTATTAGGTTGAACAAATTTCGATTATATAAATTTGGAAATACGTAATTTTGAATGTTTTGGCGAATTATTACATTTGGAGTATTCGTGAATTTGGAAATGTATAATTCTGAATGTGATGACGAGGTTGCAGTTATTAGGGTGGCCAAATTTCGATTATACGTGGATTTGGAAATACATCATTCTGAGTGATGGCGTGGTTTCAGTTATTAGGGTGAATAAATTTCGATTATACGTGACTTTGGAAATATATAATTTTGAATGTGATGACGAGGTTTCAGTTATTAGGCTGAACAAATTTGGATTATTCGTAAATTTGGAAATATATCATTCTGAACGTGATGATGAGGCTTCGGTTATTAGGCTGAACAAATTTCGATTATACGGGAATTTAGAAATACATTATTTTGAATGTGATGAATAGGCTTCAGTTATTATGTTGGCCAAATTTGGATTATGCGTTGATTTGGAAATACCTAATTTTGAGTGTGATAGTGAGGCTTCAGAATTAGGTTGGCCAAATACGATTATACGTAAATTTGAAATACGTAATTTTGAACGAGGTTTCCGTTATTATGAAAAATTTGGATTATTCGTGAATTTGAAATTATAATTCTGAATGTGATGACGAGGTTGCAGTTATTAGGATGGCCAAATTTCGATTATACGTGAATTTGGAAATACATCGTTCTGAGTGATGGCGTGGTTTCAGTTATTAGGGTGAATAAATGTCGATTATACGTGACTTTGGAAATATATAATTTTGAATGTGATGACGAGGTTTCAGTTATCAGGCTGAACAAATTTGGATTATTTGTGAATTTGAAAATACATCATTCTGAAAGTGATAGCGAGGTTTCAGTTATTGGGTGGAGCAAAATTTGGATTATGCGTGAATTTAGAAATACATCACTCTGAAGGTGACGGCGAGGCTTCAGTTATTAGGTTGAACAAATTTCGAATATACCTGAATGTGGAAATAACATCATTGTGAATGTAATGGCAAGGTTTCAGTTATTTGATTGGCCAAATTTGGATTATACGGGGCTTTGGAAATACATCATTTTGAATGTGATGGCGAAGCTTCAGTGTTATTAGGTTGAACAAATTTCGATTATACGTGAATTTAGAAATATATCATTCTGAAAGTGATGACGAGGTTTCAGATATTGGGGATTCACTTATTAGGTTGGACATACGTCATTTTGAATGTGATGACGAGGTTTCAGTTATTAGCTTGCACAAAATTTAGGTTATGCAAGAATTTGGAAATACGTCGTTTTGAATGTGATAACGAGATTTCAGTTATTATGTTGGCCAAATTTGAATTATACGTAAATTTGGAAATACATCATTTTGAAGGTGTTGAGGAGGCTTCAGTTATTAGGTTGAATAAATTTCGATTATACGTAAATTTGGAAATACATCATTCTGAAAAAGGCGAGGTTTCAAGTATTAGGTTGAACAAATTTTGATTACACATGAATTTGGAAATATGTCATTTTGAAAGTGATGGCGAGGTTTCCATTATTAGGCTGAAAAAATGTGGATTATGCGTGGATTTGGAAATATATCATTCTGAATGTGATGACGAGGTTTCAGTTATTAGATTGGCCAAATTTTGATTATGCGTGGATTTGGAATTACATCATTCTGAAAGTGATAGCGAGGTTTCAGTTATTGGGTGGAGCAAAATTTGGATTATTCGTGAATGTAGAAATACATCATTCTGAATGTGACGGCGAGGCTTCAGTTATTAGGTTGAACAAATTTCGAATATACCTGAATGTGGAAATAACATCATTGTGAATGTAATGGCAAGGTTTCAGTTATTTGATTGGCCAAATTTGGATTATACGGGAGTTTGGAAATACATCATTTTGAATGTGATGGCGAAGCTTCAGAGTTATTAGGTTGAACAAATTTCGATTATACGTGAATTGAGAAATATATCATTCTGAAAGTGATAACGAGGGTTCACTTATTAGGTTGGACATACGTCATTTTGAATGTGATGACGAGGTTTCAGTTATTAGCTTGCACAAAATTTAGGTTATGCAAGAATTTGGAAATACGACGTTTTGAATGTGATAACGAGATTTTAGTTATTATGTTGGCCAAATTTGAATTATACGTAAATTTGGAAATACATCATTTTGAAGGTGTTGAGGAGGCTTCAGTTATTAGGTCGAATAAATTTCGATTATACGTAAATTTGGAAATACATCATTCTGAAAAAGGCGAGGTTTCAGGTATTAGGTTGAACAAATTTTGATTACACATGAATTTGGAAATATGTCATTTTGAAAGTGATGGCGAGGTTTTAGTTATTAGGTTGCACAAAATTTAGGTTATGCAAGAATTTGGAAATACGTCGTTTTGAATGTGATAACGAGATTTTAGTTATTATGTTGGCCAAATTTGAATTATACGTAAATTTGGAAATACATCATTTTGAAGGTGTTGAGGAGGCTTCAGTTATTAGGTTGAATAAATTTCGATTATACGTAAATTTGGAAATACATCATTCTGAAAAAGGCGAGGTTTCAGGTATTAGGTTGAACAAATTTTGATTACACATGAATTTGGAAATATGTCATTTTGAAAGTGGTGGCAAGGTTTTAGTTATTAGGTTGAACAAAATTTAGATTATGCGTGAATTTTTAAATATATCATTCTGAATATGATGACGAGGCTTCAGTTATTAGGCTGAAAAAATCTGGATTATGCAAGAATTTCGAAATACGTCGTTTTAAATGTGATGACGAGATTTCAGTTATTATGTTGGCCAAATTTGGATTATGCATGAATTTGAAAGTATGTAATTTTGAATGTGATGACGAGGCTTCAGTTATTAGGTTGGCCGAAATTCGATTATACGTGAATTTGAAAATACATTATACTGAAAGTGGTGGCGACGTTTCAGTTATTAGATTGGCCAAATTTGGATTATTCGTGGATTTGGAAATACATAATTTTGAATGTGATGAGGAGGCTTTAGTTAATACGGTGAACAAATTTGGATTATACGTGAATTTGGAAATACATAATTTTGAAAAGGATGACGGGGTTTCAGTTATTAGGTGCAACAAAATTTGGATTATGCGTGAATTTGGGAATACACTATTCTGAATGTGTTGATGAGGTTTCCGTTATTAGGCTGAAAAATTTTGATTATACGTAAATTTGGAAATACGTCATTTTGAATGTGATGGCAAGGTTTCACGTATTAGATTGGCCAAAATTCGATTATACGTGAATTTGGAAATAAATCATTCTGAATGTGATGACGAGGTTTCAGTTATTAGGTTGGCCAAATTTGGATTATGCGTGAAATTGAAAATACGTCATTTTGAATGTGATGACGAGGCTTCAGGTATTAGGTTGGCCAAATTTCGATTATACGTGAATTTGGAAATAACATCATTCTGAATGTAATGACAAGGTTTCAGTTATTAGGTTCGCCAAATTTGGATTATACAGAAATTTGGAAATACATCATTCTCAAGGTGATGACGAGGTTTCAGTTATAAGGTTGGCCAAATTTGGATTATGCGTGGATTTGGAAATACATAATTTTGAATGTGATGACGAAACGTCGGTTATTAAGTTGAACAAATTTCAATTATACATGAATTTTTAAATACATCATTGTGAAAGTGATGGCAAGGTTTCAGGTATTAGGTTGGCCAAATTTAGGTTATGCGTAAATTTGAAAATACGTCATTTTGAATATGACGACGAGGCTTTACTTATTAGGCTGAAAAAATTTGGATTATTCGTGAATTTAGAAATACATCATTCTGAAAGTGATTACGAGGTTTCAGTTATTAGGTTCAACAAATTTTGATTATACGTGAATTTGGAAATACATCATTGTGAAAGTGTTGGCGAGGTTTCAGGTGTTAAGTTGGCCAAATTTGGATTATGCGTGGATTTAGAAATATGTGTTTGTGGAACAAGCGGTTATTTAGGATGGGGGTATATGTAGTGGACAAATATGGATAAGGTGTGAATTTAGAAATTGGTTTCAAATATGATGGCAAGATGTCAGTGGTCACGTTAGACAAATATGGATTTTGTGTGCATATGGAAACGTAATAAATGCCACGGGCAAATGTAACAGTATATAGGTTATGCAAATAGGGTGTATTTGGAATTACATATTGTTGTATGTAACTATAATTTAGGATGGCCGTACTTGTGTTAGATCAGTGCTTCTTAACTTTTTTGACCAAACCCATATCTAAGCATCTGTAAAACGGTGATGCCCTCCCCCCTCCTACAACATATAAATCTTGTTATTCTAAGTGAACTCCTATTCACGTGGAGAAAGCTAAAAAGGCCATTAAATTGACTTTAACAAGCTTCCCGAAGAACATTGGGAACCATGAACGAGAAAAATGCAAGAGCGAAAGGATGGTTGAATTACTGAGATAGGCATCACTAAAAAATGTTTAATAATTAATTTTTCACTTGTTTCCTTTAGAACTTACCCCCCCCCCCCCCCCCCCCCCCCAATCTTCAATGGGGTGTGTGTTAGCGTTTTGACCCATAGGTTTAGGCAAATATAGATCATTCGTGCATTTGAAAACATATATTCTCAAATAGGATGTTTAAATGTAATAGTACAGTTACATAAATACAGGTTGTTCGAGCGTTTGGAAAAGTCTATTTGCGAATGTTGCGGTAATTTTGGATGAGAATAGACGGGTTGGCGAAATATGGATTATGTGTACATTTGGAACCAGATATTCAGAAAAGTGACGGTAGAATGGAACAATAGGCATGTTATACAACATACGCACATGGATTCGGGAACGTCTATTTATAAACGTAGTAATAATTTAATACAAGACAGTATGTAGGTTAGAGAAACTTGAATTGTCTGTATTTCAAACGACATATTTTTAAACATGACGATAAGATGCAACAGTGATATACCCAGAGAAATATAGATTATGTCTGTATTTCAAATCACATATTTTTAAACATGATGATAAGATGCGACAGTGATATAAACATAGAAATATGAATTATGTCTGTATTTCAAATCACATTTTTTTAAACATGATGATGAGATGCAACGGTGATATAAACAGAGAAATATGGATTATGTTTGTATTTCAAATCACATATTTCTAAACATGACGATAAGATGCAACCGTGATATACCCAGAGAAATATGGATTATGTCTGTATTTCAAATCACATATTTTCAAACATGATGATGAGGTATAACAGTGATATAAACAGAGAAATATGGATTATGTCTGTATTTCAAACCACATATTTTTAAACATGATGATGAGATGCAACAGTGATATATCCAGAGAAATATGGATTATGTCAGTATTTCAAATGGCATATTTCTAAACATGACGGTAAGATGCAACCGTGAAATACATTTTTCTTACATCAAGAGTACAAAAATCACATACAATGTTACGCATAGTAATCGTGAGCGTACTGACAACAAATCTTTCTATCACACAGACGCAAGAAAATCCCACAAACACACGGTTTCGCTTCCAACAAAAACGCGCACGTACGCGCAGCAACAAGACAAGCCACATAGCAAATTTGTAGAATCTCTCTGCACCACTATCTCTTCTCCTCCGATAAGGATTGCTCATGCCGTTTTCGGAAACCGCAATCTCATCTTGACATCACATAACATGTTTGAAAAACACAGACGCATTCATATTCATAAATGTGCGCGTTCATCCGCCGTAGAACTACGCGCCTGTGAAACTTTCATCCTGTTTCCAATTAGGCATGTTAGTAATACGCGACTCACACAAACGTCGGGTACCTGGTGCCGACATACGTTCGTCATAAAACATAGACGCGTGTGTGAGAGTCCTGCGAAACTTCGTGCTCATAATTATTCTCAAAGTAAATCTCAAACCAGTCGGGGATTATTCGAGCACTCGTTTACAGACACTGTCTATATATAGACTTTCGGTGAACGCGTTACACGCACTCGGGCGTACGTCGAACGCGTACATCTGCGAACTTATAAAACCGTATGTGCGCTCGGACAAAGCACAATGCGCGCGTCTTTCCACGAGCTCATTGCGTTTTATGCTTTTTCGTTTGTCGTGCGAGTTATTAACACTAAGCGTACCAAGCGGGGTCAAATGACCCCTTTCAAAATTTACTTTAACACGTTCACTGCCAAGTGTATTTTGCTATGTTAGAACCGCGATGCGATGAAATACTGCAGAGTATGATTAAATCGTTCAAAATGAACATAACGCAGAGTTGTTAGAAGGCAGAGTATTGAAGTACCATTCCAATAATGAATTGCTTTTACAAGATTGCAAACAGGCTTCATGGCGAATTTTTTGCATTTTTAGTAAAATTTTTGCGCCGGGCACCGCTTATTTTGTTATGTTAGAATCGCGATGCGATGAAATACTGGAGAGTATGATTAAATCGTGCAAAATGAAGATAACGCAGAGTTGTTAGAAGCCAAACTATTGAACCACCGTTCCAATATCAATTGCTTTTACAAGATTGCAAATCGGCTTCCATTGCGAATTGTTGGCATTTTCAGTAAAATCTTTTACATATTAGAACCGCGATGCGATGAAATACTACAGAGTATGATTAAATCGTGCAAAATGAAGGTAACGCAGAGTTGTCAGAAGCCAAAGTATTGAAGCACCGATCCAATATCAATTGCTTTTATAAGAGCGCAAAAATGCTTTATTGTGAATTTTTTGCATTTTTAGTAAAATCTTTTACATGTTAGAACCGCGGTGCGATGAAATACTACAGAGTATGATTAAATCGTGCAAAATTGAGGTAACGCAGAGTTGTTAGAAGCCAAAGTATTGAAGCATCGATCCAATATCAATTGCTTTTATAAGATTGCAAATAGGCTTTATTGCGAATTGTTTGCATTTGTAGTAAAATTTTTTACATATTAGAACCGCGATGCGATGAAATACTGCAGAGTATGATTAAATTGTGCAAAATAGAGGTAACGCAGAGTTGTTAGAAATCAAAGTATTGAAGCAGCATTCCAATATCAATTGCTTTTACAAGATTGCAAATAGGCTCCATTGCGAATTTTTGGCATTTTTAGTAAAATCTTTTACATGTTAGAACCGCGATGCGATGAAATACTACAGAGTATGATTAAATCGTGCAAAATGAAGGTAACGCATAGTTGTTAGAAGCCAAAGTACTGAAGCACCGTTCCAATATCAATTGCTTTTACAAGATCGCAAAAAGGCTTTATTGTGGAATTTTTTGCATTTTTAGTAAAATCTTTTGCGCCGGTCTCCGGTGCCGCCGTGTGTATTTTACTATATGGAAAACGCAACGTGATGAAGTAGTTCAGAATATGATTGAATTGTGCAAAATGAAAATAATGCGAAGGTATCGGAAACCGAAGAATTTCATCACTATTTAATATCAATTATTGCATTTACAAAATGATAAACCTACCGATTGGTTGTTTTTTTACTTTTTCATGAGATCTGTTTCGCCGGTCACCGATGACCATCACGCCAGACAACGTGTTAAAATCGTACATTAATTTCTATTTATTTCACTCATTCGACTTTCTGGAAATTCGCATATCATCTGATTATTCAATTTCTCGCTTTAATAAATTAGGAATTTCTTGCTGAAAATCAACTTTTATTTCATAAGGGGTCAAATGACTCCTTTCAAAATTTACTTTAAAATCGTTCATTCATTGTTATTTCTTTCGCTCATGTGAGTTTTTGTAAATTCGCATATCATCTGATTGTTCAAGTTTTCGCTTTTAATAAATGAGGAATTTCTTTCTGAAAATCAATGTTTGTTTCATAAGGGGTCAACTGACCCCTTTCAAAAATTATTCTAAATGTACATTCTTTGTTATTTCTGTCGCCCATTTGACTTTCTGTAAATTCGCATATCATCTGACTACTCAATTTCTCGCTTTAATAAATAGATTAGGAATTTCTTTCTGAAAATCAACATTTACTTCATAAAGGATCAAATGACCCCTCATGGTAAGAATAGGTATGTGTAAAGTACTAGTACATTTAGTGTTAAGATTTCGGCGACGTTTGATCAAATTATGGAATGCAAAGTTAATGTCTTTTCAGATGTACTGTTGCACACATGCGTTTTCGCAGCTTTTGCACTCGGACATTTTTTTCCACAAAGTAACGCAGAGAGTGTTATTTAAAATGGTTTCGGAAAGAATTATTTCGCTCAAGTTATATTTTGCATAAAATATTATTTGTATATTGTTTGTGATATAAAACTGAGATTTTATAGCTCATATTCCTCCAAAATGTGGTAATGTTTAAATCAATCACCAATATGCACGCCAGGTTTGGTTGTACAAATATCGCAATGATAAGGTGTGTGTCGTATTTTATTTGGCGTTCTTATTTTCGGACATAAAATATAATCTCGTGTACTTTCTCGTGGACGAATAATATGTAATTTGTCAATCATTCTACTGTCTGAATACATTGTAGACGTATGTTCTTGCAATCGGTGAAATTCACGTCTGAGTTGACTGACCAACAGTTTTCCACTTTTTTTCATTGCATTTACTTGTAACAGATCGATAAAATCTCAAGGAAACGAATTGTTGAGTTAATTTTTCTCAGTAAAAGCAAGCAGTAAAAGCAGTCTATACATAACATAAAGTCTTGAAAAATTGTACTTGATAGGAATTATGGAAAAAATTGCGGCAGTTGTTTTGTACAACTTTTTTATCTGTGCCGCTAGTGTATATTGTAACAGTACGTTTTATAGACTTAGATCAGTTGTATACATGCTGAAAATTTTATCGAAGTCGGTTAACGGAGAAACAAGTGATAGGCATTGAAAGATGTAAAAATGTTTGGTGTTGTTAAATTTCTAGTCCGAAAGCCCAGAACATCTCCAATCTTCATCGTTTATAACGCATAGGAATGTTAACTAAAATCGATGAAATTTTTAACATATATGAGCTGTTATTTACATTTTCATTATAGTTTCAGATAAAGAAAATTGTAAAAACCAACCTCCATTTTTTTTTTCAATAATTCTTACGAATTGCCACTTTTTCAGAGTTGTTTTATGTTATCTAACAAATATGTTCTGTTGACGTTTCAACAAAGAATTTAAGTTATTTTACCCATTTTAAATTTATTAGTTTTATATTTTATAAATTTCAGCAAATATATAGCAGAGTATGGCATACTAATTTACGGTCAGAAAAAAATGGAGTTAAACAAATTAAAATTTCACCCTATCTTTGATATTTCAATGATGCCTTTACAAGGGAAATTAATGCTACGGTAGCACATTACCAAAATGTGAGTAAAATTATGTACTATAGTCTTTTATAATAGTTTTATGTATGTTGGACATATAACCCGTGTCCTTAATTTGCGAAATTATTCTATATATCTATCTATCTATATATATATATATATATATATATACCTAGGAGTAACCAAATATTGCAGAATTATGTATAACCAGTAGTAAGTTCTAGCACTATGTCACTGATGACCGAAATGTAGATGTAACATTTTTTAAACTTATAACACTTCCTAACATACTACTTTTAAACAGAAAATTTTCTTAACCTTTGAATTTTTTTTACGGTGTAATTTAGTCAGATTATAAGAATCCTTGTCTATACTTTTCGTATGCTTATGATCTGTTTTCCTGTAATATTACAAACTCGTAACGGAGTATAGGTTCCTGCTGCACTTTAGAAGAATTGCTTTCATTTCCAATACCTTTTTGCACAATTTTTCGTACGGAATGTCAGAAAAAGTGTTGCAAGATAAAATCGCACTTTCCTAAAAAGCAATAATTAGTAGAAATTAGGAAACTCCTTTATCACATGCAACGCTTTCTACGCGCATTGATCGTAATCGTAAATTGGTTTTAACCGCAAATGGTAATTTCCTTTTCATATATTATCGCTTCTCCCGTTAAATGGCATTCTGACATTCTTCTTGTCTTTATGCAAGATGGCCAACAACTAGCGGAATACAGAAAGCATGAACGTTTTTTCTACAAATCAGTCGGTACCTTTCATCATGGATAATTATATAGGATAAAAAGACAAATTTAAAAACCTACATCAGCACGCTATTCCTTGTGTGGAATCGCATCAAAGGAGTTGCTTGAAGATCATTCGAGAGCACAGCTGTGTATAATTATAGATTCTAACGTAAACCTTCAATTGGAAGAAAAATAATGGTTAAAAATGTTATTCTTCGACACAAAAATTTGAATCTTTAATGAAACATTTAGGTGCGATAATATTAAATACAATTTCAACTATAACTCAAATTGTGTACATATTGGTGTGTGTGTATATATTCGTGTGTACGCATACCTTACGCAGATTGGAAAAATCGTGTACACTTTTTGGTTTTATTATATTGAATGGCTGCTCAAAATTCGCGCTTACTTTATATTATTTGGACATTGATTTTAACAACCAACGATAATATGTTTATATAATCATGTATATCGGGCATCGTCCTTAGTATGTGTATGTGTGTGTTCGCAAGCTTGGAATAGTACATTTTATTATTCGTATATATATATATTATATATATATATATATAAAACTATATATACAAAAAAAAATGTATATATATATGCATAGGTTTTCCGTAAATGAAAATATGTGAATATATCAAGCAAGCTTGATATCAATTTAATTTTTCGTGTTACGTGATTACATTATACAAAAATCATGTTGATTTCATCTCGATAAAATTGAAGAGAGTAATTGTAAAGTAGACAAAATCTTTTACAAAATAATTACACGTTCATATATACACACGATATATACAAAAAAAGATATGTATATATATATATCATCCAGGTTGGTTGAAATGAAAATTTTGTCAATATATCAAATATTTCATAAAAGATATAAATTTTTGTTTGAAAAAATAATCATGTATCTGTTCACCAATTTTCGTTTTCAGTAAACAAAACTATGTACATATCTCGCACAAGCATGTACGTTGTATGATTTTATACAATTAAATGTAACTTTCACAAGTTCACGTTTACTTTACGTTAGTTGAATGTTGATTTGACTTGTCAACGATATTTTGACACAAATAGTTTTGTCGAGCATATCCTAGTGCAGAAAATGAAAATGAAAACGTTTTCTATAAATTTATCTTATGATTTTATATATATATATCATCCGAAATTCCTGGTTTACTTGTATCTAATTTTGTATTGACTTTCATAAATATTTCATAAAAGATATACATTTTTGTTTGAAAGAATAATAATTTATCTGTTCATCTATTTTCGTTTTCAATAAACAAAACTATATACGTATCTTACGCATCTTATGATTTTATAATAAAATACAGCTACCGAAAATCCGCGTTTACTTCCTTTTTGTTGGATATTGACTTTTACAAGTTCTCATTTACTTTACGTTAGTTGAATATTGATCTGACTTGCCAGCGATATTTTGACATAAACAATTTGGTCAAACATATCCTAGTGCCGTAAATGAAAATTATAATTGATTTGCCCCAAGATTACGCATCTTATGATTTTATAATAAAATGCAACTACCGAAAATCCTCGTTTGCTTCACTTTTGTTGGATATTGACTTTCACAAGTTCTCGTTTACTTTACGTTAGTTGAATATTGATCTGACTTGCCAACGATATTTTGACACAAACAGTTTTGTCGAGCATATCCTAGTGCAGAAAATGAAAATGAAAATTGATTTGCTCCAAGCTTCCGCATCTTATGATTTTATAATAAAATGCAACTACCGAAAATCCTCGTTTACTTCACTTTTATTGAATAGTGACTTTAATAGTTAACGATAATATTTTGACGTAAACATGCATGTCGGGCGTCGCGTAGTTGAGGAGACGATAATTGCGTTAACAGGAAGCTAAAACAATGCACAATGAGCGAACACCAGCACTCAATTCGCAAGTCTGAACTCTCATAAAAGCCATGCTCTACTCGCCGTCTACGTACACGGATAATTTTAGTTCCCGTCTATACAAGGTGATTGTCTTTCGCACCCGTAAACGTATACGTGTGCACGACCTAAGTATTTCATGTGCATTCTAATGCAAAGTCGCGCATTTTCATTCCGTGTCGAGAAAGTTTGCGAGATATTCGTGGAACACGAACGGCACATAAGAAAGTATGCTTGCCGGTGAGAGTTGGATTTTTCCTCTTGTTAAAGAATCGATGAGTAATTCTTCCGACGTGCGCCGATTAACGAAATTACGGGATGTATTAAATCAATTTTTCATGTCTCTACATGTCGGTGTGTTTGCATGTGTTTGCGAAAACAACATTTTTGACATTTTAAGGAGCCTCATTATGTATGCATGGTTACCGATACTGAGTTTGTGACTCAGAGGATCAAAGTTAGGAGGAAATAATAGTTTAAATTGTAAAAGTAATTATTGTGAATTATCTAAAAAGAAGAAAACAAATTCGATAGTGCAGCTATTCTAACATAATTATGTACGCAGGTTTATGTTGTGTCACCTAACTAAAATTCGCAACTTATCGAATAATTCAAATAATCTTACTGTAATCTATATATTTTTGTAAACACTGCATTGGTCTAGTTCGCGTGAAAATAAATTGGTGTCTAATGTGAATTAATGTAAGATAAACGTAAGTCGAAAATAAATTAAACCCTTAAACTTCTCAAGATAATTCAAGTATTATAATTTTCTTCGAATTGGAAACAATTATTCGGCTTCAAAGAGTGTCATAATATTAACACTAGAATTATAGAGACTATTACTATTGGTTTCCAACAACTTTTGTTTAATTTTAATAATGGAATGATATGAATGTGTATTCACATTCATGTACTTCTCAAGCTTTTAATTTTCGAGTTTTTTACATTATATATCAACATATTTTTTCGGATAATGTTTTATGGTCAACCCTCCTACAACATGATTAATTCATACCGCCTACAAATCAAATCAAAGATCAAATCAGATACAAAATCAGATTAATTCATACCGCGATGTATAGAAATCGCGTTTACGATATCCCAGTAGATGATATTTTTTATCCTCACTCTAAAGGATTTAATACTTCGATTTTATTTTCACGAGAAAACGTTCGTTTTATCTGTTTTATTTCATTTTTATCAAACATGATGTAAGCGTATAACTGAAAATTATATCGAGGTGAATATTACTATTTTTCGATTATCGCAAATTAAGAATGATACCTAACGTATTGTGCAATGTTGTCTAACTCTGACAACACAAATTAAGCTATTAAGAGGCACTTTATTAAACAGTCATGCTAATATGGCTGACTTCGTTTAAAAGAAATCGTATACTGAACTACGCTTACAACAGATTGCACAGATATTGACAGCAACAGTGGGAGTGCAGTAGCGCTTTTGAATATTGAAAGGCACATGAATACGCGACAGGCAATAATATCTTCGAGTTGCCACTGGCACTGTCACGGCCTATGTAATGTTTTCTAAACATTATTTCTTGTTAAAAAAGTAACATTGCTGCATCGTTTCTGTAGTTATCCCCCGATAATCCCCGATAAACTAATTTGAAAAGTAATAGTGTGCGTAAAAAAAAACAGGGGAATTGCTCATTAATTTCAACCATAGAAATCGAATAAAAAATGATGGTATAAAAAGACTGCTTAAGGTCATTAATTCGTATTGTATTAAAACCAGGTTGTCAAATCGTTTTATTATATTCCTATTTACATACAACTTATACCTAGAAGTATATTCAGTCTCATTGAAACTATATATCGAATCCCGTAATATGTAGGATCCATATATTTGTGTTTTTTTTTTTGGCAAACCTCGTATGACAATAACCCTTTCGACAAAAGAAATTAGCCTAAATGATTACGTCCAACAATTTATATATATATATCTAATTCTACTAATGCTACAAGCCGCTATATATTGCTATACCTGAGTACTTCAACATACAGATTGTAGAATCGGTAATAAAATATTTCTCTTACCGCATTATGATGAATCACGATTAGTTTCACCCTTTACACTCGGACATGTTTTTTTTACATGTCATTTTTTTACATGGGAAGTGTAAATAAAATATAGTTTCGGATAACATATAGTATGTACAAATATACTATTATATAATAAGATATAGTTCCGGAAAAACTACTTTATTTAAATCATATTTTTATAAAACTGTATCGATTTATAGGTCAAAAAATAAAATTTAAAGTTTGTAACTTATACTTTTCTGAAAGCAATCATGAATATGCATTGCCGATTTGATTGAACAAGTATCACAATGATAAGTTGTTTGGCGTCTTTTACTTGGCGTATTCCTTTTCGAATATACAATACTATTTCGTTTATTTTTCTGCACACGAATAATATGTAATTTCTCGTTTGACTTATTTTCTGAATATGACATAGAAGCATGTTCTCGTCATTGTTGAAATTCACCTCTCAATTGATTGATTAAATACTTGTTAAATTCTTAATAAATTTCTTAATAGATTGGTAATATTTTAAAGAAACCAATACCCGAACAAATTTTCTGTTTGCATACATGTTTTTCAGTCATACCGTGCTATCTTGACGTGTTCCCTTAAAATCTAGTGCAAAGGGTTAAAACAGTGAGTGACGAACAATTTACCATATATTTGCAAGAGTTTTTTATGGTAACGAACGTGTTTAGTAGTAACGAAGTACGCAACTGGATATAACTGTTTATGCGTACTTTACATATAAAAACTATATAATACTACATGATTTTTCATGATATGCTTCGAAACTGTTTAAACAACGTTTTGGCGTTTTATGATCGTCAGGGCGTTAAATAACAGTTTTTTCAGATTCCTTCTAGCTATTTGTCGATCTAGTATTTATATACTTTGCCAGCAAGAAATATATATGCGAATATGTATTGTTGTTACCGAGACTATTTTTTAACCAGCAAATCGTGTAATACTTTGATGCATACTACCGGCGTTATTATTTTGCAAACATAATTTTTCTACAATTCAAGTTTCTCCATACCTAATGATTTTAATGTTTTCAAGTAGCTCCAATTATATTACAAAAACAGACAATTCGATCAGCACCTTCTGGAAAATTGATAACTACACTATGGGACAGAATGATTGATACATAAAATTCAGTATGTCCACTTTGTCAATATGGCACCGAAAATGTAGTGTTGCAAAGCATATTCTATTAATAAATAAAGTTATTTTTTATTTATGTTCATACCAAGAAGATAGTTGCTTACGAATGATCGTGAATTCTAAACTTATAATTTAAGTTTATTAGTTTCTTAAATAAAACTCATAAATAAATAACTTACTATGACTCGATATTAACATAAAATAGCACGTACATTGACGCAAACAATTTTCATTTTGAAGCGATTAATGCATTTCTATCACGATTTTTACATATCATTTTACATCATACATTACATTTCTCGTTATGCACATTACATTGTCCACACTACAGAAGAAAACGCTTGCGACACTTGCAATAAAATTTCAACGAGTGTCAGATGATATGCTTTATGCATTCCTTAATTGCCACACAAACTAATCAAGTACACTTTCCTCTAAATGAAGAATCGCTGGCAAATTATGAGCTGCACTAATCTCAATCTTAGTTAAAACGTTCGGTTTCACTTGTAATCTACGTGGATGGCACACGTATGCAATGAGTGCTTATTTGAATCCCGCCGTATGTTTACAATATGATAGCAATGGCTCGGGTGTCACCGTGTTCTTGGGGATCAAGTTATATTGAATATTTCACTGCAGCTAGTTCAACCGAGAATACGTTGCATAAGGAGAGACTTTGTTCGTTTTATTTTAACCTTTGCTAATATAAAAGACTTAAACGGAAATAACGCTGGTTTTTAATACACTTTCTTTATCGCAATTTATTGTGTAAAATACACTCCATATTTCCTTTCCTTACAACTATAAACGTATTAAATCTAAAGGTTTTTGCATCCTTTATTTCCTGTCGATTGTTTCTGCATTTTCCCGATTTGAATAAAATTAACAGATTAACATCACGATTTTTTCGACATTTTTTAATACGTCATCTACTAAATACTCTTTTAACGTCTCGACAAAATTTAAGTTGTTTTGTTTCGTTTTGGAAAAGTTTGTTTGGGAAGTGTCCGAATCATAACGTGTAATCTTTTGTTTTAAAAAGTGTCCAAATAATAATGTTAGTAGCTGTATACAACTGGCCTGTATCTATAAAGATATTATTAATGGATAAAAAATAATACGGTCTTTTTTATTACCGTTTAAATAGTACATTGTTTGAATTTTCAGTAGGAGCTCAAATAAAGAAAAGTTACATTTAATTAATAAAAATTACATTTCAAACTTGTTTTTTTATAAATCTTGTAAATCACTATTTTTTCAAGAAATATTTTATACGTCATCTATTAAATTCTAACGTCTTAAACAATTCAGAGAGACTTTGTTCGTTTTATTTTAACCTTTGCTAATATAAAAGATTTAAATGGAAATAACGTGGATATCATTTTCTTTATCGCACTTGTGTAAATCTACTAAATACGTATAATTAATGAATGTGTGACATTAATAAAATTAACAGATTAACAGCGCGATTTTTCGACATTTTTTGATACATCAACACTCTTTCAACATTTTTGTTTTCTTTTTGAAAACGTTTATTTGGAAAGTGTCCAATAATAAAGTTATGATTGTAATAATGAGTTGTATACAACTGATTTTTTGATATTATTATGGATAAAAAATAATACGGTCTTTTTTATTACCGTTTAAATAGTACATTGTTTGAATTTTCGTCTTCAAATCGAATTTCTATTTTTTCCTCCAGAACGTGTTTTGTCAATTTGAAGCTTGATTTTTTATTATTGATTACAAATTTGATCAAATGAGCCGTTGTGACAAAGATAGTGATGAAGAAATATGCGCTGACAAATTATCGGACTTTTCGTATGATAGTGTAGAAAATGTTAAAAATCGTTTATTTTTATGATTTCGTGAAAATATTGTTTGTTTTTTGTTAAATAATCATACAGTATACATTTTTTCAGTGTGAAATAAAAAAATTCAGAGAGACTCGTTCATAAAAACGAAAATGTAGTTTTTCGATTTTTCTTTATCGATTTTTGTGTAAAATACACCAAACTTCCGCGCGATTTAAGAAAAAACGCCCGCTGCACGCGAAATTCGGCGGCGAAGTATGCCCGCATGCCAAGTGTTAATACGTCATCTACTACACACCTTTTAACGTCTCGACAAAATTTAAGTTGTTTTCTCTCGTTTTGAAAACGTTTGTTTGGGAAGTGTCCGAATAATAAAGTGTAATGTTTTGTTATGAAAAGTGAATAATAATGTTAGTAACTGTATACAACTGGCCTGTATCTATAAAGATATTATTAATGGATAAAAAATAATACGGTCTTTTTTATTACCGTTTAAATAGTACATTATTTGAATTTTCAGTAGGAGCTCAAATAAAGAAAAGTTACATTTAATTAATAAAAATTACATTTCGAACTTGTTTTTTTATAAATCTTATAAATCACTATTTTTTCAAGAAATATTTTATACGTCATCTATTAAATGCACTCTTCTAACGTCTTGAAAAATTCAAGTCATTCAGTCAATTTTAAAAGATTATTCTCCCAAATATTTTCCAAAAAATTTATGTGAGGAACTGTACATAAAAAGAAGTGGAGGTGTAACAACATGTAGAATTCGTTAGTCTAAACTCGACATTATTCTCGTAAATTGTCTTGTGAGTAAAGATTGTCAATTCGTGAGATTCAATAGTCTGACTCAGATGTCGCCTCTGACGTCATCAGTCTTCCGCTGAAAATCCTAGAAGACGTTTCTATCCTCGTCGCTTATCAACTTTGCTATTGAATGATGGAGAGTGGTCAATGTACAATTTTATTCACACCATCGGAAACATTTTATCACGATACAGCGTGTGACGTAATGGTTGGGAGAGCACGAGAGTGAGTCATTGTTGCAATTGGTTCGTTGTAATTCATTGCGGTGATTGAACAATCCCCACTACTACCTGTTTGCCTGCAATTAGGTCTCCCTGACCAACGACGATATTTCATCAGTACAAAAATAATACATTTAACGTTGCTTGTTATTCTACGTTATGCACTTATTAGCATGTGTATGACTGGAAATGTATAAAAAAAAGTGCGGTAAGAACTTTGATAAAATATATACACGACTTTGACCCTTTTAGTGCCGGGCGAAAAAGAGGTGCCTATGCGAAGATAACCGGCCGAATTTCACGATTTTACTAGGGCTTGGAAGGTTTATAAAAACCAAACAAAAAACAATATTTATATAATTCAAAAAGCAGTGTATTAAGGACGAAGCAGAGAATAAAACAATGACACTAATTTTTCTATATTCATTGAAAATTATATAAGTAACAAAGGTATAAATGACCACAAAGAAAATAAAAATTGAGTTCTCTCTTTCAAAACGTATTACCACATTCGAAAAGTCATATTTTCATCATAACTTTATATAGACCATTTATGATAAAGTATATACGTTTCATTTCCAAAATATTTTGTAACAAAATAAATATAGCAAAATAAATATCAAAAATAAAGAATAACTCCAATGTACATGAAAATTGAAATAAAATATAAAGTTAAACCGAAAAACTATTTTTTTTAATTCTCTCCTAATAAAATTAGGAATAAATTTATTTTGGAAAAATGTGAATAAAAATGTATTTTTATCGTTGTTGGCACAAACGACGATATATCGATTTATCAACGCTATTTGAAGTTTAGAAGATATTTTCTACCAAGACCAGTTAGAATGACTGGTCTTTAGAAAAAAAAAAATGCTTAGTGGTGTTTCCAGTCTTTATTTACTTTTAAAAATAGTTGAATAATATTAATTGTAATACAAAAATAGATTTATAAACATTATCGATTAATCAAACGCTTAATTGTTTTTAGTTGATCGGTCACAATTTTTACATATGTAGATTTTCCTCAGTGTACACTTTCCGCATACACTTTTTTTGCATATATTGCCTTCGTTGGAAACAGTTGCTCATCCACCGTAATATAAGCTCTTGGTTTGAAGCAATTTTGATTGTTTTTACTCAATTTGTTCCAAACCGTTGAAACTAAAGCGAATTTGTCTCTTTGTAAACGTTGACTCCTCTGATTTTTTTTGTCGAAACGAATGTAACGTAGAACCTCAGCAAAATCACATCTAGTCATAGTTGTGGAAAAAAATGTTGGTCCCCACTTGTTATTCCATAAATATTCAAGTCTCAAAGTGTTCCCTTCGTACGCCCCACGTGCATACAATATTGCAATAAACGCCTTCAATTTTGCTTGCCTAAGTGTCCATTTTTTCCCCAAAACTCGGGAGGCTTCTAACTGTGTAAAAGTTCTTACATGTTCTAAAATATGGTGGTCAATTAGTAATAAAAATATGATACTTAGCTCCCCCTTTATAATATTTCTTTTTGCATGTGCTGTAGGCCCGGGTACATCCTTGAAAATACACTGAACTGATAATCTTCCAGCAACACCTCCTCCTTCAATATTTTGGAATCATATATTCTGAATATCATATATTTTGAAATTACTTTTTGGTATCATATATTCGGAATTATATATTCTGTCTCGAGAAAACGTTGCAGTACTTATCAATTATTGTAGCTGCCCCAAGGTCATTTCATCACATAGAAACATGCACCAGTCATTTTGACTGGTACTGGTATAAGTGTCAATAACAAAAAATATATTTGTTACGAATACATATAAAATAATATAAAGTTCATAAAACTGATTCTTTAGTTATGGCTACAAAAGTCATGATATCATTTCGGAAAGAAAATGTTACATGCAGTAGGAATTTTGAATTGAAACTGCAAGACCAGTCATTTTGACTGGTCTGGTAAATCTAGTGTTAAAAACGAAAATGACTCACCCGTTGTTATTAATTTTTAGTTTAAATATTAGTTTTAGTTTATTTTAAACATTAGTATTAGGTTTTGAAATAAATCCACATCCGCCCAAAGGTGGAGTCAACCACAGTTATCAAGTACATCCTCAACGAATAAACCGTTTCACTTATTTCATTTGTTATTGTTAGGTACGCCTAAAATAACAGTACACAGTTCTGAAAACTTTCTCCTCTACACTGTCCTTCCTGCATACAATTACAGAGTTTCATGACACATCTACAAACCATACGTGCCAGTCTCTCGTCCCTCGTGCGAAGCACCTTGAATAGTCTAAAGCTTACCTTTTCAGCCCCCATAAAACCATTCATTATTATCAAGGATCTACCGACTCAGGTACAAGCAGCACATGGCACTGACCGTTTATCCCACTACATTCCATTTCGTACTTTCCAATAACACCCTCTTCTCATTGGACACCACATTTTTCAGAGAACGCTAAACGATATCCATGATTATTAGAACTCTGACTCAAGTCATGCATATAACGTAAGAAAAATTCACAAGACAGACGAAAATTCCTGCAGTGTACACTATTCACTTTGTAAAATTTTAAGTTGCCGAACGTATTGTTGATTAAATTTGTCAAAACATTGTATAAACGAAAAAGATTATTGTAAGACAAAAAAAAATTGCCCATTATTAATCCTGAAACCTATAGAACATTGGTCTTAAAAAAATGAAAGTAATTTCAATCAAAAAGAAAAGCTGGTGTTTATGTAGGAATTAGATACGTGAAACTAGCAAAATATTAGTAGTAGTAGTATTTATAAAATATTTATAAACAATAACACAAAAACTCAAGCCACGGTGGTCACTTTTTGACTAAAAATACAAAAAATTCGCAATGAAGCCGATTTGAAATCGTGTAAAGCAATTGATATTGGAACGGTTTTGCTTCTAACATCTGCATTACTTTCATTTTGCACGATTTAATTATACTCTGCAGTATTTTATCGCATCGCGGTTCCAACATAGCAAGAAACGCTTGGCAGTCAAAGTGTTAATCTTGTTTCCTAATCTTTTGTCTTTTCGCCTTTTCGTTTTTACATCTTGTCGTCTGTATGTTTCGTCGTCAACTAACTACTACGCAACCAAACAACACAAGTCCACAAACTCATCACCTACGATAATATAATAATTGAGGATCATAGGTGACCTTTGCTCGCCAATTAGAGGACCCTGTACTTGAGATCCAACATTTATGTCGAAAATTATTTTTTTTTATGAACGACTTACATAAAAACGTTTACATAATTGCGTATTTTATTATTACCTTCGCCGTCATTCGACGAAATCGTAAACTAAAGTACCCATAGTAGTGATGATTATTGAACTCCACGTCATTGGTGCAGGTTTTAATACTCTTGTTTCCGCGTGCCTTTGTAGTGACGTCTCGCTGACTTAGTCAGTGCTGTAAAGCCCGAGTTTTTCAAATGATGCCGCACATACCTTCAAATGAATCCTGTAGTATTTGAAAATATAAAATTCTTATCAGTGACAAATTGCATAACACCGCAATTAAGTTTTTTCTATTATTTTCTTGCAGACAATCAGTCATCGATTAATTAATAATCATATAAATGGTTATTTAATGTCATAGCGTATCTGTGAAAAGTTTTTATTTAAGTATTAACCCTTTGCACTCCGAATTTTATTTCAATTTCGTTACCAGCAGCTCCCAACGCTTTTAAGTGTTTTATTTGAAATTTACTTTAACTAAAAATATAAAGCAATTTAAATAAATAAAGGAAGAAACAAATTCACTTAAATACCAATTTTATTTACAGTATTGTCGTATATTGAAATTTTCAAGGGTATGATATCTTTTGAAAGAACTTGCAAGATGTAACCCTGATTTTCTTTCACACGTTTCACAAAAATAGGTGGTTTCTCTTTTTCCTCCAGATGTTTTTCTATTTGAGTAAACTGCACAGTCTTTGTGTTTTCCTTCGGGATGTAGGAAGATTAAATGAGGCTTTCCATCTAAGCGATCGTGTTTATCATGTGTTCCAGGCCTCCCCAATTTCATATTTGGATGACGACAATCACGAATTAGCATTGACAAAATCTTTTCGCGAAATTTTTTGTGGGCTATAGGTTCTGTTCCTTGGTTTTTTGTTTTTCCTTTGTATAAAATATACGCATTTACCATGGAGATTTCTAATCCCCAAAAGAAATATTCCCTCCACCACTTGAGTGCTCGACGTAAAAAACAGTAAGATGTCGCGTATTGGTTCGCCACATCGACACCATCTATATTTTTATTATAATCTGTGATCACATCCAGTTCTTTTATTTCTCTTTGATTACCTGAATGTCTAACCCTTCTAGTGACATTGCGAGAGCGTCGATAACCTGTGCACGATATCTATTTATTTAGACATGAAAAAATGTCGAGTGGAGCTCGACAAAGGAGCTCCTGCCATAAAAACTGATGTCGAGTCACACTCGACATAGGAGTGCAAAGGGTTAACAATAGTTACCTCCAATCCACTTAAATGGTCTGACTTTACGCAACGTGAATGTAAAATTCGTAACGTATCACAGTAGATATCCAACTGTGTATCCAAATCGGGTATCGTTGCGTTTCTGGGCACGTAGTATAAATATGATAGTTGGCATGGCTGAATAAACATAACGTCAATCAGCTTTACATCAGTGTTCTATATATAACAGAGTAGTACAAAAGAAGAACTGCGCGACAAAATTATATTCGCCCGAATTTCGCGGCAGTTAAGGCTTTCACTGAAAAAGCGTAAGACAAGGTAAACAGTTGTGTAATACATTTTCTGATATGGTATGCCGACGGATTTTTTTAATTGCCATGTATGCAGAGCCGTACGAGGTGTACAGTTGGTCACAAAAGTATTCAGTCACTGAGCGTCCTGGATGTGTGCATGTTCTACATCTTTTTATGGAAGACAGATTTATGGATATATTAAAATATATTAAAGGAAAGTTTATTGAAAGTAGCAGAACGGTAGAAGTAAAAAATATTTTATCTGTCAATAACATTATCCTCGTGAACATGCCATTCAAGTTGTAAAGCATTACATCAATTCATTATGGACAGAATAGTCAAATATTTAGAAATCTCTTAAAAACGGCGACAAACTAAAAACATAACTTGAAAAAACTGAAACACTGTATCAAGAGGTTTAGCAAAAAATGAGTAAGATCTTTTACCTGCTGTTTTAAAAACTGCCGCAAAAAATAAAAGCCTACAAAAAATTTCGTGCAGACGTAATCTTCATATTTCTGGATATATTGCCATGTGTCAACCAGTTTCTTTCCTTTAAACGAAAAAATAACCTCATCTACAATAAAATAATGTGATGCCCTCACGTCTTCACATTTCTTGACACCTTACCATATGTCATCCAGTTTCTACATCCTTTTATGGAAGACAGATTTATGGATATATTAAAATATATTAAAGGAAAGTTTATTGAAAGTAGCGAAACGGTAGGAGTAAAAAATGTTTTATGTGTCAATAAAATAATTCTCTCGAACATACCATTCAAACTGTAAAGTACCACATGAATTCCTTATGGGCAGAAAAGAATAATATTTAGAAGTCACTTGAAAACGGTGACAAACTAAAAATATAACTTGGGAGAACTGAAACACAGTATCAAGAGATTTGGCAAAAAATTAGTAAAATCTTTTTCCTGCCGGTTTAAAAACCACTGCAAAAAATAATTTTTTGCACACTTAATCTTTATATTTCTCGATATATTGCCATGTATCAACTAGTTTTTTTCCTTTAAACGAAAAAATACCCTCATCTATAATAAAATAATGTGATGCCCCCGCGTCTGCATATTTCTTGGCACCTTACCATATGTCATCCAGTTTCTACATCTTTTTATGGAAGACAGATTTATGGATATATTAAAATATATTAAAGGAAAGTTTATTGAAAGTAGCGAAACGGTAGGAGTAAAAAATATTTTATGTGTCAATAAAATGATCCTCTTGAACATACCGTTCAAGTTGTAAAACACCACATCAATTCATTATGGGGAGAAAAATAAATATTTAGAAATCATTTAAAAACGGCGACAAACTAAAAATATAACTTGAAAAAACTGACACACGGTATCAAGAGATTTAGCAAAAAATGAGTAAAATCTTTTTCCTGCCGGTTTGAAACCTGCCACAAAAAATAATTTTCTACACACGTAATCTTCATATTTCTCGATATTTTGCGATATCAACTAGTTTTTTTTCCATAGACGAAAAATAATCTCATCTATAATAAAATAATATGATGTCGCCACGTCTTCATATTTCTTGGTACCTTACCATATGTCATCCAGTTTCTACATCCTTTTATGGAAGACAGATTTATGGATATATTAAAATATATTAAAGGAAAGTTTATTGAAAGTAGCGAAACGGTAGGAGTAAAAAATGTTTTATGTGTCAATAAAATGATCCTCTTGAACATACCATTCAAGTTGTAAAACACCACATCAATTCATTATGGGCAGAAAAGAAAAATATTTAGAAATCACTTAAAAACAGGGACAAGCTAAAAACATAACTTGGGAAAACTGAAACACGGTATCAAGAGATTTGGCAAAAAATTAGTAAAATCTTTTTCCTGCCGGTTTGAAACCTGCCACAAAAAATAATTTTCTACACACGTAATCTTCATATTTCTCGATATTTTGCATCATCCGTTTTTTTTCCATCGAAAAATAATCTCATCTATAATAAAATAATGTGATGTCCCCACGTCTTCATATTTCTTGGTACCTTATCATATATCATCCAGTTTCTACATTTTTTATGAACAAATTATGATATATTAAAATGTATTAAAGGTTTATTCAGCGATCTGGTAAAAAATATTTTATGTGTCAATAAAATGATCATCTTGAACTTGTCTTCTGCAATTCATTATGGGCAGAAAAGAAAAATATTTAGAAATCACTTAAAAAAGGCGACAAACTAAAAATATAACTTAAAAAAACTGAAACACGGTATCAAGAGATTTGGCAAAAAATGAGTAAAATTTTTTTTCCTGTCGGTTTAAAAACCACCACAAAAAATAATTGTTTGCACACGTAATCTTCATATTTCTCGGTATATTGCCATGTATCAACTAGTTTTTTTCCATAGACGAAAAAATCACTTAATCTATAATAAAATAATCCCCACTCCCATATTTCTTGTCCTCTCCATATCATCTACCTTTTTTTCGCGTTGAGATAGATTAAATTATATTAAAGACGTTTATTGAAAGTAGCGAAACGGTGCGTCTATTTTATTTCCATTTAATCCTCTTGAACATACTGCAAATTCGTCCACATCAATTCATTATGGGTAGAAAAAAAAACTATTTAGAAATCACTTACAAACGGCGACAAACTAAAAATATAACTTGAGAAAACTGAAACACGGTATCAAGAGGTTTGGCAAAAAATGAAAAAATATAATTCTATCATTTGTGACGTAACGCGTCAATAGTAATTGGCTTTTAAAAGTTTTAAAAAAAGTGTGTCTATAAAACTGTGGAAGAGTGTCAACAGCGGTGAAAGGTTGAAGACGTGCTGAAAAATCTACCTGTTGCTCGCGTTGAGAAGATTACTGTGCCTCGACGTTACTACCTTGCGTCTAGGTCTTTCCATTTTTCTCTTACGACTGCAAATTCGTCCAGTCTCACTTTCGAAGACGGAACCTCAGTGCGCGGCTGCAGAGACATTCGAAAAATGTAATTCTATCATTCGCGAACGTAACGCGCCAATGATAATTGGTTTTTTATCCGTGTGATTGGTGACACGATATGTAATGTGTGTGTATAAAACCGTGGAAGACTGTCAACAGCGGTGAGAGGTTGAAGACGTGCTGGAAAACCTACCTGTTGCTCGCGTTAAGAAGATTACTGTGCCTCGACGTTTCTACCTTGCGCCTAGATCTTTCCATTTTTCTCTTTCCACCGCAAATTCGCCCAGTCTCACTTTCGAGGACGGAATGTCAGTGCGCGGTTGCAGAAACATTTGAAAAATGCGATTGTATCATTCGCAACACGTAACGCGTCAATGATAATTGGTTTTTTATCCGTGTGATTGGTAACACGATGTGGGTGTATAGAACTTTGGAAGACTGTCAACTGCAGTGAGAGGTTGAAGACGCGCTGGAAAATCGACCTGTTGCTCCCGTTGGGAAGATTACTGTACCTCGTCATTTCTACCTTGCGCCTAGGTCTTTCGAAAACAGAACGTCAGTGCGCGCTTCCAGAGATATTCGAAAAATCCGATTCTATCATTTGCAACGTAACGTGTTAACAATAAATGTGGTTTATTATCCACACGATATGTAATGTGCGTGTATTGAACTTTGAAGACTGTCAACCGCGGTGAGAGTTTGAAGCCGTGCCAAAAAATCTACCTATTGCTCGTGTTGAAAAGGTTTCTACTTTGCGCCTAGGTCTTTCCATTTTCCTCTTTCCAACGCAAATTCGCTCAATCTCACTTTCGAAGACAGAACGTCAGTGCGCGCCTGCAGAGACATTTGAATAATGCAATTCTATCATTCGCGACGTAACACGTCAATGATAATTGCGGTTTTTATCCGCGCGATTAGTGATACGATATATAATGTGCATCTGTAGCACTTTCGAAGACTCAACCGCGGTGAGAGGTTGAAGACGTGCGGGAAAATGTTGAGCAAGTACCTCGAAACGCAGCACGGAAGGATGCAGTTTTCTTGCAACAGAATTTTCTACTGACGAGTGTGATCGTGGTCTTAGGAAACTGTGATTCTTCCACGCGGCCTTGTATTCGATGTCTTCAAGTAGTCAAATTGTGTACCAGTATCTACCTGTTGCTCGCGTTGAGAAGATTACTAGGTCTTTTCACTCGTGACTGGTATATATACCCGAATAATAATTGTGGTTTTTTTATCCGTGCAATTGGTGACATGATATATAATGTGCGGGTAGAGAACTTTCAAAGACTGTCAACAGCGGTGAGAAGTCGAAGACATGCAGAAAAATATCGAGCAAGTAACTCGAAACGCGATACTGACGGATGCAGTTTTCTTGTGACAGGATTTTCTACAGTGTGATCGCGGTCTTGGGAAATTGCGATTCTTCCACGCGGCCTTGTGTTCAATGCCTTCAAGTAGTCCAGTTTTCTACGTGACACCAGTGATGGCAGATGCAATCTGACATTTTTGTTACGTCGCACGGTGGATTTTGGGCATAAGCTGGTGAAGAATGGATTTGCGAGTTCTCTGTAGACAGAAAATGCGTGTCACTGGATGGAATGGATCCTGTGCTCGCGGCGTTCGAAGTTAAATGCCTCCAGTGTGGAAACCGTGAACGGCTAATCATGTGTGTGTGTCAAGTGAAACGTGAATTTGATAAAGCAATAGGAGTCGACAAGCTAAATCGGGGTTTCCTTCGAGAAAGTCCTACGAAGATAACAAACACGTAAGCTATGCTAATGTCGAGTACCATTTATACCGTGCGACATATGTTTCGTTGCGAAATTATTGTCGACGCTTGCAAACGAATTGCATGAGTGTACCTGCATCTTTCGCCTCCGCGCATTTTTCTGCTGATTTCTACTTTTACGACAGTTTGATAACCTAACTCTGTTTCTGTTACTGCCGACGCACATTGTAGGAGAATTTTTTGAACGCTGTGCATTTCGAAACTTATTGTGTTCGTCTGTTTGCGGAATCTGTGCACGGTGTCGTTTCGCATTCACTTTGCCAAGTTTCCACTTACGGTAATCCGTGATCATGGAACTTACCGTGGGATGATCAGTGTTGGACGCTTTGTTGACGACACGATTGTCTGAAACTGGTGTGAGTACGTGCGTCTTATGAATTCATTTGAAGCCTGAATCAAGGCAGATGGAAATTGTATTGTTTGGACACTGTTACTTGAGCATTACAAAAGTATGATCATTCTGAAGACTCTGTTACGTTCTTTGCCTTAAATGTTTTTATTGTAGTCTAGAAATAGGCTTCCTGACATGTTACCTACCTCAAAGCATATTTTAATTACAATCCTAGTGTAAATGCATTTTCGTAAAATGGATAGCTTGTGAGTTTCAGTACTTCTTTGTGAATGGTTTATAATAATCTGGTATCGTATAGGTATGATTCATGCTATTTCAGGCAATCTGCTACGTTATATGCCTTAACCCTTTGCACTCCTTTTATTTCAATTTCGTTACCAGCAAATTCCTCAATCTCTTTTAAGTGTTTTATTTGAAATTTACTTTAACTAAAAATATAAAGCAATTTAAATAAATAAAGGAAGAAACAAATTCACTTAAATACCAATTTTATATATACAGTATTGTCGTATATTGAAATTTTCAAGGGTATGATATCTTTTGAAAGAACTTGCAAGATGTAACCCTGATTTTCTTTCACACGTTTCACAAAAATAGGTGGTTTCTCTTTTTCCTCCAGATGTTTTTCTATTTGAGTAAACTGCACAGTCTTTGTGTTTTCCTTCGGGATGTAGGAAGATTAAATGAGGCTTTCCATCTAAGCGATCGTGTTTATCATGTGTTCCAGGCCTCCCCAATTTCATATTTGGATGACGACAATCACGAATTAGCATTGACAAAATCTTTTCGCGAAATTTTTTGTGGGCTATAGGTTCTGTTCCTTGGTTTTTTATTTTTTCTTTGTATAAAATATACGCATTTACCATGGAGATTTGTAATCCCCAAAAGAAATATTCCCTCCACCACTTGAGTGCTCGACGTAAAAAACAGTAAGATGTCGCGTATTGGTTCGCCACATCGACACCATCTATATTTTTATTATAATCTGTGATCACATCCAGTTCTTTCATTTCTCTTTGATTACCTGAATGTCTAACCCTTCTAGTGACATTGCGAGAGCGTCGATAACCTGTGCACGATATCGATTGTGTGTTAGACATGAAAAAATGTCGAGTGGAGCTCGACAAAGGAGCTCCTGCCATAAAAACTGATGTCGAGTCACACTCGACATAGGAGTGCAAAGGGTTAAGATACATTTTCTCTATAATACGCATGAGTTCCGTAATATGTATATTTTACGGTATTCAACACTTCTCTAAATCGTACAAAATCTTTGATAATGAATTTGTTAGATAAATATTAACTGACAATGCGCGAATATTTGTGGATAAGGCAAGTGTGTTTGAAATAATAAAAATATTCGTCTGTACAACTTGCTTCCGCCGTTTTGCAATAGATGGCTGTAGCCACTAATGGTAGTCGAAATAAATAGATCGTAGATGTCATACAATAAGTTAGGCATTTGTAAACATAACGCCATCGAAATATTAGTCGATTTGTGTCTCATCATAAAGTCATTCTCGATTAAACATATTGTCACACTTACGAGCCAAAAGTCTCGTAATTTGCGGAGGTTTTAATTTTCTGCTTTAATTGAAGAAATCTGCGGCTGAGGCTCATCGAATGCTTTCAAATACCTATGGTGAGGCCGCTATTAGTGAAAGAACGTGCCGAGAGTGGTTTCAACGCTTCAAGAACGGTGATTTTGACGTCGAAGACCGGCAAGGCGTGGAAGAGAGAAGGTTTCGATGCAGAATGGAGGCATTACTTGATCAAGACTCGTGTCAAACGCAACAAGAATTGGCAGTATCATTGGGATGACGCAACAAGCCATTTCAAAACGCCTGAAAATCATGGGAATGATTCAGAAACAAGGAAATTTCACGAGTTGCCGAGAGATGTTGAACGGCGTTTGTTATGCCTTAAGAACATTTTCTTGCAAGGCAAAGACGGAAAGGATTTCCGTAATTGTGTACTTTTACGAAAAATGGGTTCATTACGATAATCCCAAGCGCAGAAAATCATGGGGATATAACCCATTTGCACGTCGACGAAACCGAATATTCACGTTACCAGCATGCTCTGTATTTTTGTTTGAAATCTCGGCGTAGTGCTTATGAGTTGTTAAAAAAAACAATCACAGGCGATTTAAATAATAAATGCGTTTGAAACTAACATTCAAAAATACAACGAGAGTGACAAAGTATTTTACAGCACGACAATTGTCGTATGTTGCGAAAGTGGTCAAGACATGATAATTTTTGAAACAACTTCCCCACCCGCCGTATTCTCCAGACGTTGCTCCCTCGGACTATCACTTGTTTCGATCAATAGGCACACGGCCTTGACCTTCTTCCGGTATTTTTCTATTTGGGCAAAAAATTGGATCGATTGTGTTCGCTTCAAAAGATGACCAGTTTTTTCAATGTACCAAGATGAGAAAGTAGTGGCCAGCCATGGACAATACTTTAATCATAAACGTTAACCAGTTTTTTACAATAAAGCCAATTTCAAAAAACGCGCAAGACAATCACGAATATAAATATTGACAAAACATTAAACCCTCGCTACATTTTTTCTGGGAACTATGAGGAATCAAAACACATAATGGTTTTCGCCGCACGATAATTGTATAAAATATACGCATTTATCTCTGGATGTTTTTTTATTGCCAATAATTATCTAGGTCGATATTAAATGACAACATTTCCTCCGCCAGACATATAACAGAAAAAAAACAGTTTCTTCATTGGACGATCAAGATTACTGATACAAATGTCAACACCAATAAGTTGTCCGTATTTTCTGCGCCATATGACACATCCGGTGATTTTTGTTATCTCGTTATCATGATCACATTTATGAATTTTTATTTCTCTTCGATTTGATCCGTGAAGCGTCTAATTACAAATAATTCCGCAATGACATTGCGAGAGCGTTGATAACGATAATATGTGCGCGACATCTTATTTCATTTGGTCACGTTCAAATTCGATTGTAATATGTTTGCACTCGACAAAGGTTTTGAGATAAAAAGTAAGATTTTTATGACATGACAAATTGACATTAAAAATTGTTAACTATTTTCTATGTTTTTGTTGGATAAATATTAAATTTTGACATTTTCACGAATATTTGTGCGGTAAGGCAAAAATGTAATACTTGTTAATAAAATATATAAATATTACAATAACATTAAACCCTCCTACATTTATAAAAAATATCCAAAGAACCTTTGACGTACGAATCAAAACACATAATGACGTTTTCGCCGCACGATAATTGAGACAGAATACTAAAATTAGAACTGCTCGCGATTCATATCTCTCAATGTTTTTTTATTGCCAATAATTATACGCTAGGTCGATATTAAGTGATGACAACATACGCGTTACGCCAGACATATAACAGAAAAAAAACAGTTTCTTCATTGGACGATCAAGATTACTGATACAAATGTCAACACCGCCAAGTTAGTCCATAGCTTTTCTCGGGTATATGTATTTCACATCCGGTGATGTGCTTTGTTATCTCGTTATGGGCATGAGTACATTTATGAATCAGTTTAAGGAATGATTCCCGCAAAAGAGTTTGATCCGTTAGAAGCGTGACTAATTACAAATAATTCCGCAATACGTCATACAAAGAAGAGTTATAAAATGCAGTTTCAATTTACAATACAATTACAGTTACGTTCACAATGTGATTGTAATATGTTTGCACTACTTGTAGCTAAGGTTTTGGTTTTCATGTAAGATTTATATAATGAAAAATAGACATTTTTTATATTTTCTATAGACAAATAATAAGACATTATTATTTGTCATTAAGACATAAATAATAGACAAACGTTTATATTTTCTATATTTTGTAGATTTTGCCTATTTTGTAAATTTCTAAATTTTGTACATTTTCATGAGAGTAGCGGGAGGAATTTTCATAAGTTAACAATGCCTCTTAAAAATGCTAATACATGTTATCAAATTGAATTCTTCATTCTGGAGTATCACTTTTCGAAAAAAACAAGTTCCACGCGAAGTAATATGATTCCTATAGCTCAAACGGAAAACAGTTTGATAATGGAATGGTGAAGTATAAACAAAAAATTAAATCGTAAATACCATGAAATATATTCCACAAATACTTTTCGAGAACTGCGATTCCTGTAGTAAAATTGTGTGTATACATTGTATGTTAAAAAAATGCCCATGTTTTGTACAATTTAAAATTGGTCGGTAAAAGAAATTCTGTAGCCTGTTATTTTACATTTGTTTTATATTCCGTGTCATATTACATGCCAAGAACAGAATAAACATTATAAGTATAATGTTACGCACAAATGTCAACATAATATGTATAATGTTACGCACTAGAAACAATAATAGGATACAAATTGCAGTATTTGCGATAGAATTCTGATTAATACAGTAATTAAGAAGTACATCGCGACTTGGGATGTATTAAAAAGGTAGGCAGACGACTAGCTTTATTAGATAAAGAATAACTTTCGAAAAGTGGAACAATGGCTGCAGCCAGGTGTAAAAGTCAGTAAATTTTTATTGTACTTAATCTAATAAAACAAATACACATTCGAAACATTATAACACATGAGGAGGGACAGAATCGTCCTGAAGTGTATTGATTTTTTCAAAGCATGGTAATAAACATATTTCAACCCAAACAGTGGTTTCAAGCATCTTTTAAATGATCAAAGACTGAAATAAATACAGGATCTTAAATACAGGGTCCTCTAATTGGCGAGGAAACATTGCCAGTCTCATATAATTCGCCTAAATTTTTTAATAACAGATTGTTGAATTATGTTGTTTGGTTGCGTAGTAGTCTGTTAACGACGAAACGTAAAAACGAAACGTCGTAAAGACGAAAGGCGAAACGACGCAAGATTAGGAAATAACACTAAAGTGTCTTGATTGTGTTGTTATTGTTTATAAATATTATACCCTCTAGTTTCACGTGTTTAAATCCTACATAAATATAAGTAAAGTATTTATGAATTAGTTGATAAAATAGTACGCACTTTCGAGTATTTGGCTCGAAGGATCAATAATGCTTGAAGTCAGTGTTTGCAACTTGTTCTGGTTAGGTTCGTGCACGTTGACAAGCAACGCTGACATTCAGGTCGATCGCCTTAGGCGATCTACTTCAAGACGCTTGCTTGCAAATTCTTAAACAGATCGCACTTTGAATAATTCTTGAATAGGCAAATTAACCCTTTGAGTGCTGAAACTTTTGGCCAAAGCGATCGCTGAGGACGGAACACTTTTCGCTAGTGTGAACTCTACTGATCGATTATTTAAGGCGCAAATAAGTTTTAATGATAATTCTGTATTTACGCCAAATTAAATAATGCAAGAAAATGATTTAATAAAGAACGCATCTGTATTCATATCATACATTTATAATTGTGGCTACAGTAGGTGAAAATAAACGATTCGCATATATGCGCCCATAGTGAATAGGGACTATGAAACACTTGATGATTTTATAAATTTTTCAAAACTTCAATCGTTTTATAATCAATTTTCCCATCATATGATAACTTTTTGTGAAAAGCGCCGCGCTGAGCAAATTCTACATTAACCCAATAATTGCCAAATCTTTTTTAAATTTTTGGCTGGATAAGTTATCTATATGCACAAAAAGTTGTGTAACAGTATAGTTATATTCAAATTATATTTTGTTTTGAAAATATTTGATAATTTTGAAAAAGTCCCAAATGGGAATTGTGGCAGGTTGCATGAAAGGGAACTAATAAGGAACTATTTCTTTTATTATATGCGTTATCTTATACAAACAAAAATAGATGTTATTTATTCCATTTTCCATACAGTCCACACGTAATCCGACGTTACGTTTACCACATTGTTTTCTTACATTTGTTTTGCGCACTGCGTATTTTTTTGTTTTTGAAGTTCAGTAATATTGACCGTGGCATCATCATCGCCACTTTCAAAAAATGAGGATCATTTACAGCGTATTCTAATTCAACAAGCGTGAAAAACTCCCTAAAAATAATCTCTGTAAGAGAGAAAAAGAAACTTCATAATCAGCCACAATCCCCAAATGGGTATCGTTATAAAATGATCAATAAAATCATTTCAATAAAAAAAAGACTGAGTAACAGATCGTCACTATAACCTCTAAGTTACATATTTATCTACGTTATTTCATTGTAATATAAAAACCAAACCAAAAATATAATGCTTCAAATATGACAATTCTGTTCCGTTCAACTTACAGACGAATTTCAAATTTGTTCGATTGTTGTAAAAAAACGAAGCACAGGATACACACTTTCTGCTACACACAATATTGACTAGTATATATATTATAGAATGGAATTAAACCGTCAGGCGTACCAAATATATTTTTGGCTTCGAGTGGTGTACGTAAAATTCCAAAATCCCCAAATGGGGATTGTGGCAGGTAATGGGTTAATATGTTGACGCCTTGTCACATATATATAAGCAAAAACCATATTTCCACAAGGGGCCATCACATAAAAATGGGTGATGTTGTTTTTTCTCTGTAGATAGGGTTTTACAAATAATATGCAAGAATTTGGTGCAATAATAGATACATTTAATAAAAATAATCTACAAAATTTTATGCAACATATCATAGGTCACTTGTGCAAATACATAGGCATGTAATATTAAGGTTGTTTTTAATGATATTCTCTGAAGCAAAGCAGACGAAGTAGTTTCTCTTTTGCATATCTTCTCACTGCTTCTCGATCTAGAGTTTCCTGCCTTTTCGCAACAATACGCATGCATTCACCCAATTATCTTATTTTCCAAGATCCTTCTTCCAATACTAACTTTTTTAATAATTCGTCAGTATTATCTTTAAATTGCTCCTCTTTGAACTTGAGTAAATTCCGTATTTTCATTTTCGTCTGACGTGGATAATTTTTTCATTAATATTGGTTACATCGTTCACGCTTGCATTTTTTACTGACACAATAATATTAAGTCAAAGAATTTGTCCAAATTAACTATACTCTCTATGTTTGATGTCTGTTATATTACTGAAGGGCTTAGTTATAAGAAAGTCCTGAGCATCTTGTTTGCAATCAACTCTAGTCATATTAGAAAAATAAATGAGAAAAGGAAAAGATCCATTGTCAATAGTCTATATATTTGACATAATAGGCATGTTGAATCGCGAATCCCTAATCGTGATCGATTACAAACACTTAACACATTGACTGCCGAGCGGATTTTGCTGTATTAGAACGGCGATGTTATGAAATACTACAGCGTTTAACTGAATTATGCAAAATGTAAATAATCTGCAGCCATTGAAGACCAAAGGATTGCATCACTATTCTAACAATAACTGCATTTATATATATTCATAATACCTGCTGAATTCATTGTTAATATGTATTTCGAGGTTGATATTTGTAGATTTCACGTTACACAGATTTTGTATAACCATAAAAAAAAATTGGGTCCATAGAGGGTTAACACATTGACCGCCGAGCGGATTTTGCTGTATTAGAACGGCGATGTTATGAAATACTACAGTGTTTGACTGAATTATGCAAAATGCAAATAATGTGCAGGCATTGAAGACCAAAGGATTGCATCACTATTCTAACAATAACTGCATTTATAAAATAATTATTGCTACTCATTGCGAATATTTAGATCTTCAGTAAAATCTCTTGCGCCGGTCAGGGGTAACCATTATGGCGATCAAAGTGTTAATTTATGCAGGGCAATCTACATGTTAACACGTTAAGCGCCATGTCAGTTACCAAATTATGAGGATACACAACTTAAGAAGTCACATTCTTATATTACAATTAAACAGTTTTACAATTGTAATAAAAAATTTACATAGATATTACTTCTTGCTAGAGAAATGATTTGCTTATCTCTTTGGATGTCGGCATATCGCAGTCTAAACGTAGAGGTAAATAAAATTGGCTCGGTGCTTAATACGTTAAGCAAAATTAATTTCATACTATCTAACGATTGTGCTTCCCAGTTTCTTGAAAATATGCGTTACCACAGCAGCCATCATCGCGTATTTTGTTGTAAATAAGCTGTTTTTTTTATCAAATTGGCTGACTCCTCAAAACAAATGTATTACATTTAGAGATTGAGATATTAAACGTTCGACATCGATCAAGTGTTTTAACACTAAAATATATAAAAAAATGAAAGAAATTCTATAACTGGATTAAAAAATCTTTTGCTTCTAAACAGCTCAAATGTATATCCTGTGTAGTTTGTATCCAAATTAAATCCGTAACTAATATTCATAAAAGTAACGCATTTTGCATATGTATTTTTCTTTTTTCATAATTTCAGCACTTCTCAATACATTCTGATATAATATTACGCAATATAATTGAGTGAATTAATATGAGATTTGGTTTTCATCGACCGTTTAATAAAATTAAAGCAAAGCTTCATTATTGACGAGCACCAGTTATCAATGATCGAACGAATTGAATTATTTAAAATATTAAAAAGTAAAAAAAAGGAAACTCTAAAACGTTTCGACACTATGTGACACACAGTAGTTTAAAAAAATTTTCTTACCTTGAAGAGAGCACACATGATGCCGAAACTATGAATGCAGAAATTATAATGAATAAATTCTTCACCTGAAATATTAGAAATGTAACCTGCCTCTTTTATTTTCTTAAAAAAAAAAATCCGTCTTGAAAGGGTTAAAAAGGAAATATTTAACATGTTCGCATGTGCACTTTTTTATTTTACATGACTATTCCATTATAATATTAGTTGAATTTATAAAATCGTAAATGTTAAGATATGTGAATTTTCAGCGTTTTCATCAAGTTCGGTTACGTTTACGGTCATCGATGTGAGTGTTTAAAATAAGAACATTATACATTTAATTTTGTATTGCAATTATCGATGGTTGATCCGGTCTGACCGGAAAATTGATTTTCGGTGACCAATGACCGACACGGCACTTAACTTGTTAATTCTTTGCAGTCTTATTTTCCTAAAATGCGGTAGTCATTCTATCCGAAATTATTGTTAGATTGAGCGCGCTAAGTCAATTATTGTCTAAAATCCGTATAAACATTATTCAAATAAGTTTGTTTACATAGCGTGCACGTTATTTCTCCTCTTGATGTTCAACATTATATATAAACTTACCTATAGTTTCCTTTGTTATTAAACATTTCGAAGCAATTTCCGATGGGCAGTTCCAATTTTTTAGTGCATGTTTTACAATGTGTACATAAAAATAATCATCAAAGGTCCACATATTTTCGTCCATTTTCAAACCTTATAGGGTACAATGTTCACAAACGTAATCAATTAGTTAAATACCAATTAGTTAAATACCGTCTGACGCACACTAGAAAAATTAAGAGCAGTCGACGCCACTGTCATCGCGATTACTCAACAATCGAAGCCGGCATGAAAGAGACGAAAGTGAAATTCGTCGGATTATCCACACTGAACGTTTTTGATCGTATATCGATTGATCCTTTGCGGAAAGAACGACGACCCCAACTGACTGAAATAACGTCTGCCCCTGCAGGCAATAGGTTCACAGAGTCTTTAGGCGTTGGAGTTGTTGGTGTTGTTGACGTGATGGATGAATTTAACTATCTCACTAATCGCGACCTTCTGTGTTAGTCGGTTTTATGAGATAAAATTACTACTTGAGTGAATGCTGTGTAAAACTGATTTTATTGCTGTACTGTGCACTGCTCGATGTTGTGTGTCTGAATGTTCTGAGTCTGGGAGTGTCCTAGTCGAGGTTTTGAGTCTTGACACTAAACGTACCGGTACTTTACACCTACCTATTCTTACCATGATGGGTCATTTGACCTCGTGTGTTGATTTTCAGAAAGAAATTCCTGATTTATTAAAGCGAGAAATTGAATAATTAGATGATATAAGAATTTGCAGAAAGTCAAATGAGCGAAAGAAATAACAATGAATGTACGATTTTAAAGTAAATTTTGAAAGCGGTCATTTCACCCCGCTTGGTACGTTTAATGTTAAAATTGCGACTTGATAATCGACAATGCCTAAAGGTAAGAAAATACATTCGCAAAAATACAAAATTCTCGTTTAAAATTTGGCAACATTTAATTTGATCGGATTTAATTGTACTGCTTGAAAATTAGCAATATTTAAGTGAAGATCATTTAAAATTGCCGCTTGATAATCGACAATGCCTAAAGGTAAGAAAATACATTCACAAAAATACAAAATTCTCGTTTAAAAATGTACAATATTTAAATTTATTGGATTTAATCGTACTGCTTGAACATTGGTAATATTTAAATGAAGATCATTTGACACTGAACGTACCGGTACTTTACACCTACCTATTCTTATGAGGGATCATTTGATTTCTTCTAAAATAAATGATCCCTTTTTAAGAAAGAAATTCCTCATTTATTAAAGCCAGAAATTGAATAATTAGATGATATGCGAATTTACAGAAAGTCAAATGAGCGAAATAAATAATAATTAATGTGCGATTTTAACAAGTTAAACGTGTTTGACGTGCATACACGTCGAACGAAATCTCTATTGCGGTGCGTATGACGTGTATACTTGTCGTGTAAAATAAAAAATTGCCATTGACTATCAAAACTCGAAATTTCAATAAAATACTATAAGAATATTATTTGGTGGTATGTTTCCTTTACGTTACCAATAGGACTGCTAACTATTTTATATTACAAATTACCAATTACATACGTAAGCCGCGATTTGGACCGGCGAGCGCTGATTTGCGGAGAAATTGCGTAAACAATTAGCAGAGCCAATACTGGCCCTTTGCTCTACGAGCCAGAGTCCTAGACATTCTTGAATTGAATACAATAATTCGAAGCATGCGATCCAAAATCTCTTTCCTCGCTTTGGAAACATTTGAAGTAAACCTGTGTGTTTCCACAGTTATTATCAAAATAAAGAGTAAGGTATGAAAAATAGTTAAATATGTATAATATAATAATAATGGTGATATAATAAATTGCTAAATATAGCCTCCAGATAGGTGATTCAGCTAGCAGTAGTAGCAAAATTTATAATGCCGCCATTTGTCCTGCGTTCGACGTGTATATGTTACAGTGAAACACCGAAATCTGGAGAATGTCGATTTTCACCGGTGAATGTCAACATTCACATAGTCGCTTGGTGTATGTCCGAAATATTTGCTAAATACCCTTATTTCTGACTTACACCTGTAAATGTTGACATTCACCATGCACTAATTGTCGACACACACCGGAGAGGGTCCAAATGTACAACAATATAATGAAATATTCGATCTTTCACCGACGTATTTGATATCTGTTGACATTCACCGGTGAAAGTCGACATTCTCCAATTTCGGTCATTCACGGTAACATATACACGCCATTGTTTCATTTTAATTCCGCACCCTGTGAGGGATTCCTAAGATTAAATTCCGCGTTTAACCCGTTAAAGTAAATTTCGAAAGGGGTAATTTGACCCCGCTTGGTACGTTTAGTGTTAATGTGTACTGAGCCAGGTTTTGAATCTGAATGAGGGAAAATGGCAATGCCAGGTTTTAGGGAAAACTTGTTGGTCAAGGGGATAACTGAGTTAAGGTATGGAATATTCTTAAAGAGCTGAGTGGTGGTGTTGGGGGTAGGGAAAACTTGGATGCATGGGTAATAGGAAAAGGTCAAGTACTGTATATTCTATTACCTGGAAAATCGCTTTATATCGCCATCGCAGGTATGGTGCAACAGATATAGATACTGTTATAGTTTCTTTAAACCAAGTTTAATTATTAAACAAAACGAAGTTTAAAATACAGTTAAAACGAATAAAGTCCCAAGAAACATAACGGTTTTAAAATAACTAATTCACAATTTTCTCTTCTTGACACATCCGTCTTGTTAGGCGTTTCTATGCGATCTGATCAATCTTTTATTTTTAACTTTTCTATTGTTTCCCTTTTCTCTGTCTTTTTGCAATCACACAGTTGGTATTATAGGATATAATTATCCGCAACAGACGTGACAGCCGCCGTGTTAAATTTGGAAAGTTAAGCATTAGTCGTGTGCTTTGGCACTATAATTAAAAAAAATCTAAACATGGAGTTAATTGCTTTGGCGTATAAATGGTTCATATACGAGATATCTAACGACCCGTACGCAATGTGATATGTATTAATTATTCGCCGTCATATTTTCCGTAGGCGCATTGCATAAGAATTGTATTCGAGTTTTATATACAATACTTGTAGCTATTATTTTCTTTGGTATGGTATATTTTAAAGCAACCTCCGATATGCATTCCCGGTTTCCTTGGGCATGCTTCAAAGTGTGCACATAGAATTCATCACCACTGCTTTGCACACAAATATCACTAAACTTCATATTCACTAGGCTGTCGTCTCCTTTTAGACATTCCACGATATAATTTTGACAACCGGAAAAAAATCAAATAAATATAAATTAATACCAAAAAAAAAAAAGAAAATTGTTACTATCAGTTATACTGCGTTTCTTTTCTGTGTGGAGAGATCAATGTGATCTAATTAATTATATTGACTGTTGCTAGAAGCAAAAGGTTCACCGAATGTTCAGAAGTAAAATAAGACAAGCAGCGTTAGGTTATACTGCCTAAATAACCGTTGCACGCTCGTGTCGGGAATATCCCGACATTCGGTCGCAAAGAATTAACCGACGAACCGGCTGAATAAAACTCTAAAGCCACTCTTTTCTAACATACCTACCCATCTCACGATGATCATCTGGTGACATGCAGCTCCGTCAGAGTTCATTTCCGGATGCATTTCCAAGAATACCTGAGAGTCAAAGTTACAAGCGGCCGGTACCCCTTGGCATTCCACAGAAACGATTTTCTTTGTCTCTCAGTGTCCCTCCTACTCGCGTCGATCAGCAATATCTTTTTCTATTTCGCTGCTCGTTCTACCCTTCTGCAGAGGCACACGTTGTGTGAGAACGAGACTCGCTCATGCGCCATCGTACGTGAGCCGAATAATGCCCGGTCGCTCCTTTTCTAGTGCGAACTGTCACCGTGTCTAAGTTTCTAGTTTTCTAGTCTTCCAGCAACATGGGCATAGCGTCGTGCCGTCCTATTACGTGACGAACTTTGCTAACGACATACCGGCCGCGTAATTATTCGCCGAGTCCTCATGCGAATCGCTCTTCCGCGGCAAAATTGAAAATACGCCAGGACCGGTACTTTTGTGCAATTATGGCCTTTTGCCATTTAGTTAATGTACGCTGTTAACTGATTAACACGTTGAATGTCACGGTGGTCATATGTGATCGCAACTTGTTTCTTCTGCAGCGCCATGGTGGTCATCAGTGACCAGAGTGCATTAAATATTTATAATTGTAAAAGTTGAATGAAAATGTGTTAATTAGAGAATGCTTTGAAATAACATCTGCAGTATTAAAAATGAAAATTTGTTATTAAATCAAAAATTAATTTTTATCAAATTTTTATCTACCGATGCATTGCATTGAAGCATTTTAAATACAAGTGTAGCTTGTCAATGGCAGTATTTATAATAGTGACCTTTTTGGTCCGATTAGTTGCATTTTGTGTTCCGAAGTTTGCAACATTTTATTCGTAACACTGTTTGCAAAATTTGCGTATCAAATGCATTGGCCCTTCCTTCTTTTGCAATTCATGCCGTATTCTTGTAAAATCTGCACTATTGACAAATTAAAAGTTTTCATTAAATCAAAAATCAAAAATGAATCTTTATCAAATCTTTTATCCACCGGTGGATTGTATTGAAGCATTTTAAATACAAGTGTGGCTCGTCAATACAATCTTGGCAGTATTTAGTGACATTTTTGGTCCAATTTTTTTGCTTTTTGTGTTCCGAAGCTTGCAACATTTGATTGGTAACACTGTTTGCAAAATTTCCGTACCAAATACGTTAGCCCTTCCTTCTTTTGCAATTCTTGCCGTATTCTTATAAAATCTGCACTATTGACAAATTAAAAGTTTTCATTAAACCAAAATTAATTTTTATCAAATCTTTTATCTACCGGTGCATTGCATTGAAACATTTTAAATATAAGTGTGGCTCGTCAATGCAATCTTTGGAATATTTAGTGAGATTTTTGGTCCGATTTTTTGCTCTTTGTGTTCCGAAGATTGCAACATTTTATTGGTAGTACTGTTTGTAAAATTTGCGTACCAAATGCGTTGGCCCTTCCTTCTTTTGCAATTCATGCCGTATTCTTATATCTGCACTATTGTAAATTAAAAGTTTTTATTAAATCAAAAATCAAAAGTGAATCTTTATCAAATCTTTTATCTACCGGTGCATTGTATTGAAGCATTTTAAATATAAATGTGGCTCGTCAATACAATCTTGGCAGTATTTAGTGACATTTTTGGTCCAATTTCTTAGTCTTTATTGTTCCGAAGCTTGCAACATTTTATTGGTAACACTGTTCGCAAAATTTGCGTACCAAATACGTTGGCCCTTCCTTCTTTTGCAATTCTTGTCGTATTCTGATAAAATCTGCACTATTGACAAATTAAAAGTTTTCATTAAACCAAAATTAATTTTTATCAAATCTTTTTTCTATCGGTGCATTGTATTGAAGCATTTTAACAAAATGCAATCATAACAGTATTTAGTGACATTTTTGGTCCGACTTTTTGCTCTTTGTGTTCCGAAGCTTGCAACATTTTATTGGTAATACTATTTGCAAAATTTGCGTACGAAATGCGTTGGCCCTTTCTTCTTTTGCAATTAATGCCGTATGCTTGTAAAATCTGCACTATTGACAAACTAAAAGTTTTCATTAAATCAAAAATCAAAAATGAATCTTTATCAAATCTTTTATCTATCGGTGCATTGTATTGAAGCATTTTAATATAAATGTGGCTTGTTAATTCAATCTTGTCAGTATTTTGTGACATTTTTGGTCCGATTTTTTGTTCTTTGTATTCCGAAGCTTGCAAAATTTTATTGGTGACACCGTTTGCAAAATTTGCGTACCAAATACGTTGGCCCTTCCTTCTTTTGCAATTTATGTCGTATTCTTATAATATCTGCATTATTGAAAAATTAAAAGTTTTTATAAAATCAAAAATTAATTTTTATCAAATCTTTTATCTACCGATGCATTGTATTGAAGCATTTTAACATAATTGTAGCTCGTCAATGCAATCATAACAGTATTTAGTGACATTTTTTGTCCGATTTTTTGCTCTTTGTGTTCCCAAGATTGCAATATTTTATTGGTAATACTGTTTGCAAAATTTGCGTACCAAATACGTTGGCCCTTCCTTCTTTTGCAATTCATGCCGTATTCTTATAAAATCTGCACTATTGACAAATTAAAAGTTTTCATTAAATCAAAAATTAATTTTATCAAATCTTTTTTCTATCGGTGCATTGTATTGAAGCATTTTAAATATAAATGTGGCTTGTCAATGCAATCTTGTCAGTATTTTGTGACATTTTTGGTCCGATTTTTTGTTCTTTGTATTCCGAAGCTTGCAAAATTTTATTGGTGACACCGTTTGCAAAATTTGCGTACCAAATACGTTGGCCCTTCCTTTTTTTGCAATTCGTGCCGTATTCTTATAAATCACGAAATTAATTATTATTTTGCCATCACATGCACCGAATAGTAAACATATTTTCGTGGCGTTCTGAGCGAAACATGTGATTTCGGCGTGGCAGTCAACGTGTTAAATCAAAACTGCTCGGTGCACGAGTTTAGATGGATTTGTGTGCGGATCGTTTAGATGTTTTCTGCTCCAATGACGCGGCATGGGCTATTTTCATTGACGCTTTTATTGTTGTGTGAGAGAGTGTAACAGAATTGCTACCTAGAATGTTGTATGTAATGAATTGGTGGGTGAAAGGGGTACTATTCTCGGAAATCAACAAGTGATTCTCATTTGTTCATTATGCTTTCTAAATGTAGTCTTGTGTTGCACAATTATTGTAGTGCCGCTATAAACACAATTTATTGAAAATTATTGAGCGTGAATTTAGATAAATTGATGTGTCAAGTAGTATAAATGTCTATTGCTGTGGGGTGGCAAGGAGTGTTTTCTCAATTTTTTAAAAGTCTGTAATATCTTTAGAATTAAATGACATTTTCTTGTTGTTCGTATTTTTTTTAATTATAATTTTTCTGCCGATTAATCAATATAATGTTGTGACAAAGGTAATTAATCGGAAACTCTTGGGTGTATGAGTGTACATAAATAAATTGATAGGTCAAGTTTTTTATAAGATTTTTATGGCGGTGATGTATGGGCATCTCAGTTGAATTTTTAATGTCATTTTACCACTTGCAATGATGGTTTATCACTTGGAATTTTGAGGGCAACGAATTCATAAACGAAAGGGGTAGTATTCTTAGAAACATATACATCGTGAAGTACCAAAGAAAATAGTTATAAAAAAAGAAAAGTTCTGCACACACTAAAAAAATAACCAACCAAGGTTAATGTTTTTCGGACTTAAATTTTGTATCTTAACATTAATCAACGTACCAAATTAAACACAATAGAGGAGATTATTAGTTCTTCTTCCTTTCATGTAAAAACGATTGCATTACTTTACCTATTCTTTGCAGCACTGTAGCAATAATATACTATTGCTTGACAATTTTTATAGCGTATTCGCCTGTACATTCTTGTTTAAAAGCCATTCATTATTTTCATTTGAAGGCAGGGTAATATCTAGGTATAACACTGTACATTGCAAGACGTATGTTGAGGGAAAATAAAATCTTGGTATAAAATATAGAAAATCGTACTGGCCAATTGGAAGGAAATCCATTCTGTCTAAAGCTTTTAGTACATGTATTTAAATCCATGTGAACATACAGTGTTCACCTATTGGCTAAAACTATCAGTCCGATTGATTTGAAATTTTAACATCTCAAGAGCATATTCTTTTATTGCAATTACTGCCCATAATGCAATTTGTGCGAATCTTTATTTAATTGTGTAAAGAGGCGACAAATTATTCGTGAAAACTGATGAAATTGTTTAATCGTCCGCAATTTTCTTACATAATAATATATAAGTAATATATAATATATAATTAAGATATAAACATGACTAAAGAAACGCACTTTGAAAATTCATGGACAATCTTCCACTATTAATAAAAATGCCCAAAAAATGTTAAATTATTTTGATGAGTAACTATATCGATATTTTTTTAAATATTTTTTTAATCGGTACTATTTTTATGCATTAAAGATTAGACCTTCTGCAACACGTCAAAGTGGACAGAAGCAAAAAGTAATTAAAAAAATGTATATATGCAGTTAGTCTTGAAAGTATTTGTACACTGATCAATTTTAAAACATACTTTGGAAAATCTGTGTTTATTAACTAATATTTTATGAATAATGTGTTTCCACGTATATTCCGAAAAGTCTATAATAAACAAGATAGAAAAAATACTGAACAGACCGTCAAGAGTATTGTTTTATTTATTGTACAACTTTAATTAATTATTAAAGCATTATTTTTGTTGTCGGATAACGTAATTTTCCACTAGTTCCGCCAATATGGAGGCACTTTCAAGTTTCACTACATGTAATCCCGTTTTACGCAATAGTTGCGTCCCAGGAGAACACGTAAAAATGTATAGTTACCGGTATGTTGTTATAAGGAATAGGCTTGTATAATGTTAGAAGAAATTTAATTTCCCTTAACACGTTCAACGCTAGTTCACATACGGGTGAAAAACAAGGCGCCACACATTTGCAATGATTTCCAATAATTGTGAATGTACTTAATTATATAATTATGACAATGGTATAGAATGTATCATCATGTAATAAGAAGAAGATTATTGTTTAACCCACTCAATTACATTTTCGTGCTTATAGTTACTTTATGCATCACAAATATATAATATACCAGGTTGCTCAATAAGTTTTGTCGTTCGATAAGAAAAACACAATGTCATGGCAGTTCATAAATGACACTTTATTATTCATCAGTATAATCTGTGTGAACATTAATGCACGCATGCTCCAATTGAACAAAAACACATCTGTGGATCCCATCCCTTTGAAGTGTTTTAAAAAGGATAAAGTCTGGAAAATACGTCGATTCATCACTATGGATAACCTCTTCATTTGACGAAAAACAAGCTTGCCACGCATAAATGTTTTCGAGTTCTCGAAATGAGTCGCTGGAAATCGGCCAAATCTGGTGAATTTTTTGCGGATGCTCCAACAATTCGAACTTTAATTCATGGATAAAAGCCATTGTCAAAATGCTCTTGTGACACGGTGAAGTTGTCCTGATGAAAAATGATTTTTTTTCTTAGCAAACCGGGTCTTTTTTCACGAATTTTTTCCTTCAACTGGTCCAAAAGGTTGCAATAATATTCAGAATTAATTGTTTTACCAGTTTGCAAGTAATCCATTTGTTTCAAATAAAATTCCTTTCGCATCCCAAAAAAGAGGATGCCAGAACCTTCTTGGCCGATTTCTGGACACGAACTCGTTTCGAAGCCGAACAACCAGGTTCACACCACTCTTTAGCCTCTTGTTTTGATTTAGGATCATGGTGATAGACCCAAGTCTCATCCATAGTGATGAATCGACGCACAAAATCCACTTTATCCTTTTTAAAACGCTCCAAATGTTGTTGAGAAAGTTGTTATTCGAATGTGTTTTTGTTCAATTGTTAGCGAATGCGGCACCCATTGTGCACACAGCTTTTTGAAAACTCAACATTTCATTTAAAATATGACTCCCACTGCCTAATGAGATGTGTAGAGCCTCTACTAAATCCCTCTCAGTCAATCGACGATCTTCCAAAACCATATCCTGTACTTTGGCTACGATATATATGGTGTTGATGCGGTTTTGGACGTCCTTCACGTTAATATCAGGTAATTTTTAGGCTTGTACGACCACGTTTAAATTCATTCAGATATCTTTCTACTGTTCTAATTGAAGGTGAACGTAAAAGGAGTCATTATACACTCTTAATATTCGTTCGTGAATTTCTTTTGGTGCTACACCTTCCAAAAATAAGAATTTTATCACTGCACGATATTCCATTTTTTCCATTGTCGAAAATACTGTGACACGGCGACACTAAATATATGGCTTGTAAACAAAGAATGAATTGACTGATTGAAATGAACCTTCACATACGTTGATAAGAAGAGTGAACCAACCAAACAAAAGCAAATTTGGACTAGTAGCAACGGTCTCAACAAAACAAAACAAAACTTATTGAACAACCTGGTATAGAATGTATCATAATGTAATAAGAAGAAGATTATTGTTTAACCCACTCAATTACATTTTCGCGCTTATAGTTACTTTATGCATCACAAATATATAATATACAGTTGCTTTTAAGATTTCCTTCGAAACAATTTAAACAAAATTGGTGTTCCGAGACAGTTAGGGCAAATCCTAATTCTTTTCACATTTCTTTGAACTATTTATCATACTAGAATTTCTCTATTTGTGTAGCAAATAAAAAATGGAGTCGCCTTCAGAGTTTTTTCTAACTATCAAATAGTGTGTTACAATTTGGTCCTGACTCTCAGCGCTGTTACTTTGCAAACAGAACAACTGTATAGTTAAATATCTCGTGAATTCTGTCATTTTTATTTGGTTGTGTACAAGACCAGTTGTATTGTAAAACAAACAAATTAAACACATTGAACACATATTAAACAATTTGGGCTTCGCAGAAAACATACCGGATTTATGCTAGGCGATCGACGTGTTAATAGTATAAAGTCGTAATAAAATAAAATACGATTGATAAAAGAGAGGAAAAAATCAATGGAACTACATATTGCAGTGAACACTTCTATATTTTCATTAATTTGTACCATGTTATATGAGAATTACATTGTAAGAAAATCTGAATTATTGCAAATTTGATTAATTCGTAGCGGATTATGTGGAAATCGCCTAGACGATATTAATTATATATGTAATATTATATAATAAAATATAACAATATTTTTTGGCCACCTCTAAACAATTAAACCTTTGGATTTTGTCCTCAAGAGAAGTAAACCTTTCTGAATTTCGTTAGACATTATGCAAACGTAGAGTTAACAATTATTTTGGGGTAAATGTTATTGTTTCTCGATAACAGCAGATACAGAGAATCAACTAAAGTATTTTGCCCTGTAATTACAATTACGATAACAAAAATTAAGCGATTATAAGTCACTTTACGGAACACTAAGCTTAATACGTCTAAATTCGTTTAAAATACATCGTCCATTGAATTAGCGTTAAAACAGATTGCACAGGCAGTTCGGCGGCACTATTAAATAGGCAATCAGATGAACACGCGACAGCCACTAAGATAATTGAGCCATTTGCTCTGCCACTGCCTATGTGATCTGTTTTAAGAAGTAGTTTTTTAATGAAACCTGCAATACTGCCTGTTTTTGCGTTCACAGGGGTATTCCTGATAACTGTAGTTGACAAATCGTAATATGCGTTTATAAAGGAACAGGGTAAATTCTCATTAATTTAAAGCATTGACTGCAAAGCGTATTTTGCTAGGTTAGAACCGCGATGCGATGAAATACTGCAGAGTATGATTAAATCGTGTAAAATGAAGGTAACGCAGGATTGTTAGAAGCCAAAGTATTGAAGCACCGTTTCAATATTAATTCCTTTTACAAGATTGAAAATAGGCTTCACGGCGAATTTTTTGTATTTTTATTAACCCTCTATGGATCGAATTTTTTTGGTGGCTATACAAAATCTATGTAACGTGAAATCAATAAATATCAACCTCGAAATACATACAAAAATGAATTTAGCAGTTTCAACAATTTTATTATAACGAATACATTTTGTAACTTTGAAGTAACAACGGCTTACAACGTTTGCACTTGTGTGTATAAGAGCTTAAGTATGGAATTCCATAAAATAGTTGGCGTTTGGCATTAAACATAGATATACGTTGCATTTCCTTATCTGATGATTTTTTACTACTAAACTCATCGTCTCTATCAATAATATTTATACGTCGTCGGGCAAATACTATTGGATGATCTTCGTTAGAATCAGAATCTGATAAAGAATCTTCGGATTTATTACTGCTAATGCTTCTTATTCATATTCCTCTTTCATTTTTATATGATTTTCTATCGATATTTTGGGCCTCTGATACATAAAACTAAAAAGCAAAGAAAACACAAACGTTATCGCAAGTACACCGAACCCTACCATTATAGCCCATTGTGTCTTGAAAGTCACAAAGCTATATCACATGAAAATAGTAATAAAATTATTGTTTAAATACCAACAAATAAGACATTATTCATATACAAACTAAAAGTTATGATGTATGCTTTGTTTGTTTAACAAACACCGATAGAAGAACAAATAATGACAATTGCACAAGACGGTTCCTTCGGCTTCTATTTTCAAACAACTTGCAAAAGCATTTACTTTGACATTTCAGGCTAGACCTGATAACCGCATCAAGCATATCATTGGTTACTAAGGAGACATTATATAAGAAGATGTATACGCCATCTAGTAAAAAAAATAAGCTACTTAATAAAATATCGATTTATCGATATGTGACTTCAAAGTCACGCGGGTCCATAAAGGATTAAAATCTTTTGCGCCGGTCACCGGTTTATTAAAAATGTAGAAAATTCGCAATGTAGCCATGCAATCTTGTAAAAGCAATTGATATTGGATCGATGCTTCAACACTTTGGTTTCTAATATCTCTGCGTTCCCTTCATTTTGCACGATTTAATCATATTCTGCAGTATTTCATCGCATCGCGGTTCTAACATAGCAAAATATGCGGTGATCGGCGTAAACGATTTTACTAAAAATCCAAAACATTCGTAATGAAGCTTATTTGCAGTCTTGTAAAAGCAATTGTTATTGAAATGGTGTTTCAATACTTTGGCTTCTAACAATTCTGCGTTACCTTCATTTTGCACGATTTAATCATATTCTGGAGTATTTCATCGCATCGCGGTTCTAACATAGCAAAATACGTGGTGACCGGCGCAAAAGATTTTACTAAAACTGCAAAAAATTCGCAATGGAGCCTATTTGCAATCTTGTAAAAGCAATTGATATTGGAACGATGCTTCATACTTTAGCTTCTAACAACGCTGCGTTACCTTTATTTTGCACGATTTAATTAGACTGTGCAGTAATTCATCGTATCGCGGTTTTAACGTAGCAAAATATGCGCTGACCGGCGCAAAAGATTTTACTAGAAATGCAAAAAATTCGCAATGAAGCCTATTTGCAATCTTGTAAAAGCAATTGATATTGGATCGATGCTTCAACACTTTGGTTTCTAACATCTCTGCGTTCCCTTCATTTTGCACGATTTAATCATATTCTGCAGTATTTCATCGCATCACGGTTCTAACGTAGCAAAATATGCGCTGACCGGCGCAAAAGATTTTACTAAAAATCCAAAAAATTCGCCATGAAGCATAATTGCAATCTTGTAAAAGCAATTGATATTGGATCGATGCTTCAACACTTTGGTTTCTAACATCTCTGCGTTCCCTTCATTTTGCACGATTTAATCATATTCTGCAGTATTTCATCGCATCGCGGTTCTAACATAGCAAAATACGTGGTGACCGGCGCAAAAGATTTTACTAAAAATCCAAAACATTCGTAATGAAGCTTATTTGCAGTCTTGTAAAAGCAATTGATATTGGAATGGTGCTTCAATACTTTGGGTTCTAACAACTCTGTGTTACCTTCATTTTGCACGATTTAATCGTATTCTGCATTATTTCATCGCATCACGGTTCTAACATAGCAAAATACGTGGTGACCGGCGCAAAAGATTTTACTAGAAATGCAAAAAATTCGCCATGAAGCCTATTTGCAATCTTGTAAAAGCAATTGATATTGGATCGATGCTTCAACACTTTGGTTTCTAACATCTCTGCGTTCCCTTCATTTTGCACGATTTAATCATATTCTGCAGTATTTCATCGCATCGCGGTTCTAACATAGCAAAATACGCGGTGACCGGCGCAAAAGATTTTACTAGAAATGCAAAAAATTCGCAATGGAATCTATTTGCAATCGTGTAGAAACAATTGATATTGGAATGGTGCTTCAATACTTTGGCTTCTAACAATTCTGCGTTACCTTCATTTTGCACGATTTAATCATATTCTGCAGTATTTCATCGCATCGCGGTTCTAACATAGCAAAATACGCGCTGACCGGCGCAAAAGATTTTACTAAAACTCCAAAACATTCGTAATGAAGCTTATTTGCAGTCTTGTAAAAGAAATTGATATTGGAATGATGCTTCAATACTTTGGCTTCTAACAATTCTGCGTTACCTTCATTTTGCACGATTTAATTAGACTGTGCAGTAATTCATCGTATCGCGGTTCTAACATAGCAAAATATGCTTGGCAGTCAACGTGTTAAAGCATAAAAATGTCATAGAAAAATGCTTGCGTTAGGCAAACTGCTTCAGGTAATAAAGATGCGTTATATAGAAACTGTCTTGAGAGTAGCGCGAGATGAAGAGGACTGGGCGAATTTTTGCTCTGCGTTACATGGTAATCGCTTAATAGGAGGACATACTGTACTCGGAGGCACGTATAAATGCGCCATATCGTGCGTGCTCTCTCTCATTTCTCGAAGACTTTCATTTCACGTCTGCCGCCAAGGAAGCTGGATACCATCATCCTTGCTCGTTTCTTTGTACAACTAACTCGTTAAACGTATGACTCGTGCCACGGGTGCAGTCAGTGCATATTCACATATTGCATGGCGCCATTCTCCCATTTGCTCGGTCTTTTTTTCACTTTTATCCCCTTTCTGCTGACGCATACAGCAGCGCGATCGGCGCATACAAAGTCATTGATCGTCGATAAACGGGAACGGAGTTAATCGGAAACGATCGGTGCGCCAATAAAAAGCGCCGCTCCGTTTCGACCCGTCTTCTACCTTTTTTCGATCGCACGGAAACCAATCTGTTATATTGCGTTCATTGTTGAATCGGTTACGGAAGTCTGATACGCGTGTGGCCACTTTTTTTATTATCTGGCACACGTTTCTCTCGTTTTTGCGACAATTCCGCTTTCTCACTCCTTTCTCTCTGCTCATTTCCACTGAGAAGACTGATTCTTTCTTTCCGACAATTACATAAATGGCGCAGCGGAGTGAAGTACGAAAATAAACAAGTTCAACGGTATGAGAGGAGTCTATCAATATCTGTTAACCAAAGGAGATCTGTTCTAAATATAGTCAACAAAATGTATTTTCAGAGAATATATATTGTTAATATATTATCAATATTCCGACAGTCTTCGAAACAATGTAACTTTTTAAAAATTCGACAAACAACTTTATTTTATTTAGACGTTAGAGGAGTTTGCTCGCTATATGACATATAGAAGAAGTCTTGAAAGTTTACAAATGATAGAATTTACGAACGAAAAGTACTAAATGTAATTTTTTTACCCTTCTTTTGTCTGAACCTCTAATAAACATTTGAGCAAAAGGTTTTGTACATTTAAATCAGTTACATGAATAATGGTGTACACATATTTGATCGAAGTTGGTTCATACAAAAACAAGCGAATTTTCGTCATTTTTCATTGTTTGTAGTTCATAGAAACGTTAATTGCATTCGATGAAATGTTTACTATGTATATAACTGACCTAAATCTTGAAAATGTATCTTTAATTTTGTTAATTAATCGGATACAAAGCAAATGTTTATATGTATGCCGACATACTTTTTCGAAATGAATTAGAATTGACTTCGCTAACGAGTATTACAATCTAAACAATGACAAATTATTTTCAAGCACATGAACATTTCATACATAAATTTCATTCATAAAGGCAAACAAATTATTGTTAACGAGGAAGTGGTCATATTAAGATTGTTCTCCACTATAAAAAGTAACAAAAAGTTATGAAATAATTACTCCGCTGGTCCTTTATTCCTCATAATTCTCGAATTGGCAAAGTGTTAGTATTTCCTTTTTTAAAATTAGAAAAAGACGACTGCTTATTACATAATTTTGTTGCAGGCAGTTTACATATGTTACAACCTGCGTGTGGTTTTGCGTCAAATTACTATTAAATAAATAGTTTTACATGAAATAAAAGCTCTTACGAAAATCTGTGTATATAAACTTAAATATAAAGTAGGCAAAGAAGTAGAATTTTTCGAAACAAATTGCGCAATGTCCAACATTTTATACATTATACACATCGCCAATAGCAGAATATGTTACAATATTATATATTATTATAATCCGGTGTAATCATTACGATTCTCACTAATTAGATATACAGTAGATCTTTGTATAACACAGCCAATACGTTCAATATTGCCAATCGCATAAGCTACACAAATTTGAATTATACGAGTATTTGAAAACACACATTCACAAACGACCTAAAAGTTAATTATAGTAAAAAATGCATACAGCACAGTATTAATAATAAGCTAATTTTATATTTATTTATCAATTAATATATAGGACATATTTTTTATCTTATATTATCTTTAACATTTACTCCACGATTTGTGTAATTAATTTTTACATCGTTCATAAATATGATTCCAAATTAACACCCTTCCAAGTGAACCTATCCGCCTTCTCGCAGGAAAATATAAATACATATTTCGGGTACGCTACATATATAAAATCATTTATAAATAAATATCAAATAATCAAGTAATAACTGGATCTTATAATTCTGTGTTAATCAATTATCTACAGAATAATTTGTCGCATCTCATTATCTTAAACAATGCATAGTAACAAATATTGATGTATTACATAAAAATATTATATATATATATACATATATATAATTATATAAAAGTATATTTTATATAATACATGACGAAAAATATTACATAAACTCATATTACTTAAAAATGTATTTTATCATGCTATACCGAATATGTTAACATGCACCTTAAATACAATGTAAAAGTTATCTCGCTCAAGTCTGCTCATATCTCGAGGTAAAAGCAAATGTTAGTGAAGTTGCTCTATTACTTGAAAAAATGTACCTTATCAGGCTCCACCAAAAATGTCAACATGCATCCTAAACACGTTGCACGCGTTATCTTACATGAACCCTTTTTTACCGTATTAACCCTTAATATGCGGACTACTCTCAGGTAAAACGCTTCCTGTGGACAGCACTCCCTCCATGCTGTTGATGCTTATATACATATGTACGATTTAGATATGTGAAACTAGAGTGTATAATATTTATAAACAATGACAATACAATGAAGACATTTTAGTGTTATTTCCTAATCTTTTATCGTTTCGTCGTTTTGCCTTTTCGTCTTTACGTCCTTTCGTTTTTACCTCTTATCGTCTTTATGCTTCGTCTTTAACTGGCTACTATGCAACCAAACAACACAATTCAACAAACTCGTCAGCTATGATATCTTAATATAATAATTGAGGATCACAGGTGACCTTTGCTCGCCAATTAGAGGACCCTGTACTTCGGATACTACGTATATATATACATATGGGTGTCACAAAATGTATTATTTATTTAAAAATGCGAATGTTTTTATTGTAATATAAAGTACAAATGTAATTTGTACAAAGTATAAATCCTGATACCAGTTGTCAAAGATTAGTACTCTATGTTCGCTACAAAAAAAAAATGGCGCGTAATTTAAAATGTCAAGTCATTTTGAGGCACCCTTTACAATGGGCAAGTAAGTTATAATTGCGATTGCCATATAAAAAAAAATGCCATATTAAAAAATGCGAGAAACTTGCTGTGAAACGCATCTGTTTCACCGCATGCACTGATAATTAGGAGTGGAATACGCCGGAGATCGAAAAGATTGGGAATCGCGTATATGCGTCGACAAGCCTGAAAGGGTTGAACAAAGGCCACTTATACGTTGAAGCAAAGAAGCGCAGTTATTAATTATTGACTGCCGTGATGGTCACCGGTGACCGGCGCACGAGGTTTTACTGAATACCGAAAATATTCGCAATGGGTAGCAATAATTACTTTATAAATGCAGTTATTGTTAGAATAGTGATGCGATATTTTGTATATAATCCAGTCAAACGCTGTAGTATTTTATAGCATCGCCGTCCTAATAAGCAAAACACTCACGGCAGACAACGTGTTAACCCTTTGCACTTCGAATTTTATTTCAATTTCATTACCAGAAGCTTACAATGCTTTTAAATATTTTATTTGAAATTTACTTTAACTAAAAACTAAGACAATTTAAATAAATAAAGGAAGAAACAAATTCACTTAAATACCAGTTTTATTTACACTATTGTCGTGTTTTGACATTTTCGAGCGTATGATATCTTTTGAAACAACTTCCAAGATGCAACCCTGCTTTTCTTTCGCACGTTTCACAAAAATAGGTGGTTTCTCTTTTTCCTTCAGGTATTTTTCTATTTGAGCAAGCTACACCGTCTTTGTGTTTTTGCTTCGGTATGTACGAAGATGAAATAAGGCTTTCCATCTAAGCGATCGTGTTTATCATGTGTTCCACGCCTCCCCAATTTCAAATATTTGGAGCACGACAATCACGAGTAAGCATCGACAAAATCTTTTCGCGAAATTTTTGTGAGCTATAGGTTTTGTTCCTTGGTTTTTTGTTTTTTTCTTTCTATAAAATATACGCATTTACTATGAAGATTTCTAATCCCCAAAAGAAATCTTTCCTCCACCACTTGAGTCTTCGACGTAAGAAACAATAAAATGTCCCGTATTGGTTCGTCACATCGACACCACCCATATTTTTATTATAATCTGTGATCACACCCGGTCCTTTTATTTCTCCTCGATTACCTGAATGTCTAGCCCTTCTAGTGACATTGCGAGAGCGTCGATAACGTGTGCGCGACATCTATTTATTGGGACATGAAAAAATGTCGAGTAGGACCCGACAAATAAGCTCCTGAGATAAAAACTGATCTCGACTCACACTCGACATAGGAGTGCAAAGGGTTAACATCCTTCTTGTTCGCTTCTGTCCGCAGGTACGAGCACGGACTTGGTGCCGCAGTTACTGGGTATGTTCGACGAGCTAGCACGACGCGGTGGCAATGGCTACAAAGATTATCACCATCACAGTCACGTAGTGCTACCCTCGTCTTGCGGCATACCGGCGGTTCTCCAAAAACGTCTTAGCCTCGTCCAGCACTCGCAACACCGCGGTTCTATTTTCGGGCAACTCTGTACCGTCAACCAAGAGAAATCCAGCAACCGTCATTACCACAACTACCAGGAGGTCACGATGTGCGACGAGGCTCCAGCGCAAGACGCTCAAAGCAACGAACCCACGTCCGAAGATGAGAACGCGAAGAAACGTAGATCCACGTATGCCGCGCTGGAAAACGACTCGAACGACAAGGAGTGCGCGAAGAACGAGGATGCGGACGAGAAGCCGAATTATCGACGGGAAACAAGTGGATTGACACCTCTTCGATACAACAGACGATGCAGAACTGGAGGAAGACCGCTTTCAGGAAGCTCGATAGCTTCTAGCACGTCTTCAAGTGGATGCAGTAATCAGGGATCGCCCGGTGCGACAAACCTCTATCTTGCATCGGTCGAATCCCTTGCTGACACGTGTGCGAGTTCGCAAGGTATGTCAATTTCCAACCGAATTACTCACTTCTTGATCATTGATTCTTATTCTATCATTGCCCAACTGCACTTTTACACTCTACGTGTTTCGGAGAATTTTTAACCCTTTGACTACGGCGCACTCTCGGACGAATCCATTAATATGGACGGCGCGTTTTTCGCACGTCAGTCGCTGCGACTGGTTGTCCACTGACTAGTGACCAAAACAGTACCCAGAAATTTGATACCGGTCTGAGGGTTTAAAAAATGATAATGGCAATTAAATTAAAAATATATTTTTTTATTTATCTTGACACATTGACAGCCGGCGACCTAAGAGACATTTAAAGCCTGAGCGCCGGCACGTATCGGCCACTTAAATCCCAATCCCAATAGCCAAGAAAAATAGTCAAAACATTATATATTTTCGTAAAATAGCACACATTATTTGTATATTCGTCATATACAATTTAACGGTATTTAAAAATAGAAACAAAATCGAAATTTTTAATTTATAATTATAGAAAAAAATACAGGTCGTCATTTCATGGTGGATTATTAGATATAATAGGTGTAACGTTTTTTGCATTGGACGACAGAAAACAATATAACGTAAACAGAAAACAAAAGTTTTAATATTTAAGGCAGGTGTGGTATTCCTCCAAACATGGCAAGTAAATATAAATCGATGTGTAAGACACTCATACCAGCAAAACAAAATCCGCATCATCGTGGGGCTGCCACTCAAGCGACAGACTCAGAAACCCGCGTTTTTGCGAAGCCGGCTGTCAATGTGTTAAGTAACTTTTTAAGCTATTTTAATTTACTTAACTTAATTTGTGCATTCCTTAAATAATAATCGGTAATTAAATATGAAGGAAAAAATGCAAAATTTATAATGTAACACAGGGTATTTTTCACATCTTTAACAGGGTATTCTAATCATTTTAACGTAATAATATGAAGGCAATTTACTGAAAGGTATTGAAACAATTGCCGCTATTTAGTCACTATGTTACATAGGACGATAAATTCCATGTTGAATCCATCGGTAAAACACAGTGGTAAAGGTTGTATAGTAAAAAATACCGAGGGCGTATATTTACGCCTTTCGTATATATTGATGGATTTGTGTGGGTGTATATATACGCCTTTAGCAGTCAAAGGGTTAATAAAAGAATATTTTCAACATTTACTTAAGAGACTGCATCATTTATCAGAACATTCGAAAGATAATTGTATTTTATATTAACTTCTTCATTGTATAAACCGTTGAAAAAGGAGTTCGGCAACACATGTAGATCATATAAATTAGTTTTGTAAGTAACAGAATCAATGTCAACGAAAAAGAAAATCATTTATATTAAGAATTCATGTTAATTATTTCTGGGTGCAAGTCAATAATGGATTATTTGGTTATATAATGATATTTTTTTTAATAATGGTTTAATAGTAGTTATTGACTACAACTATGATAATCGTACATTATCAGACTACTAGGGCAGTTTGTTGATGTCAACAAGTGTGAAAGTAAAGATTTGGCGGGACGTCCTTATTTCATTTATTTCGCGCAAATCAATTGTTATTTACTACATGTGACTAATTCATGTTAATTTAGATTTAATTTTAACCTTTCCCAACTTTGGTTCATATGTATAAATGATTGCCTTTCTTCTTGGTTGAGATTTATTTAATTATTTACTAAACTATTTTTTTACTCTATCTCTGATTCGGAACCAAGACTTCTTCTGACGTCTATACAATAAGTACGAAATCAAAATAAAACATGACTACGCGTTTAGTATATACGACCGCTACTAAACTGCAAAACATATGTCAACTAGGAAACTAAAATCTTTTGGGCCGATTGTAAAAAAATTATTCTACTTTAACACGTTGAGCGCCACGCGTATTTTTAAGGAAATCCTCGTCAGGCCACGCTCTCTGCTTAGAAGTAATATATTGAAAGTATAAGATGTATTGCGGTATAAAATCCATTAATTTTTTTTATAAAAAACATATAAATGCATTAATGATACAATCCTTTGACCCATTTGCATCATCGCTCTAAATCCGCAATCTTACTAAAAAATCTGACAAGCGCAGCTAAACGTTGCCGATACCAGCATGCGCAAGGAAGACTTTTAGTGTTAATTCTTATTAGAAATAGTGTTATAAGGTTATTCAAATTATTGCATATTCCTCGTATTTTTCAAAACTATTTTTTGGACTAGTTCCATGTTGAAAAATAATTCGAAAACATCGCGCCTGGACATTCCATTGGCGTTGATGTTTACACCACTTACGGCAGTAAAATCATGTAATGTTGACATACAATTTCGTTTTTCCCATAAGAAATCTCCAGTTTCAATATTATCGGACTCGTCATCTTCACTACTATCTATTAGAGCTATGGCACGTTTACGCTTATGGGATATTTGCATTTCTATGCTTGAATCCGAATCCGAACGGTAATTCATTATGGTAACCTAATTTTGTTAAATTTTATTATCTATTATTTTTTGTTATTATTTTATTATTTTGAACTTACAACCAGAAAAGTAAGAAAAATAATATTTTACACAAAATTCTTTATTGTTTGTTTATCGTAAGGACTCTTTAACGATTGCTGATAAGCTGAAAACAAAAATTATTGTGTACGAATTTATTCGCTCCCGGTGTTAATGGTCAGTTTTTGTTTGCGGATTATTCCGTCAAATGATGCAAATGGGTTAATAAATAAAAATTAAGTGAATTTTAAATAAATTTTCAGTAATCACTGAAAACAATGTAAATTCTTTAGTTTCATATCATATCTTACACTGTCAGCCACCAATGGCTGACGCGGCCTGAACAGAAAATTCAGTGTCAGCCACCGATGGCTGACGTGGCACTCAACGTGTTAACCCCTTGCCGTACCATTTAACTCGGAAGAATTTGGGCCCAAACAATGCGCAGAAATGTTCACGAAAGGAGCCAAAGCGGCTGAGACGTATTGTCGGAACTTGAAACAAATTATTAGGTTTACCGGAAAGTTCTGTCCGAAATATAATCTCAAGTTTCAACACGTATGAATATTTTCGTTTGAAACGTATTTGGTTGCCTCTATATACCACTCTATGCACTTTTTTAAATGTGCTGAAACAATGATTTTGCTATCTCAGTATTATATATTGAAAATGTATTATTTTCTTTTAATACGAAAACGGACAAAAGTTTCCGGTAGATCTAATATATCTTACGATTACTTCCAAAATAGTCGTCTGCTTATTCATTTCATGCGATGATGCTCTTGTGGAATTGAAATGAATTGAAGACCAACAATTTTGAAAAGTACTTTAATTTTTTTCATGTCTATATTTCTGATACAATATATAAATTTTGATCACGAGTCCGACTCGTGACATTCACGTTTGGTCCGTAATTCTCATCACGAGTCAGATTCGTGATATTCACGTTTGGCCCGAAATTTTCATCACGAGTCAGACTCGTGACATTCATGTTTGATCCGAAATTCTCATCACGGGTCAGACTCGTGATATTCACGTTTAGCCCGAAATTCTCATTACGAGTCAGGCTCGTGACATTCATGTTTGGTCCGAAATTCTCATCACGAGTCAGACTCGTGATATTCACGTTTGGCCCGAAATTCTCATCACGAGTCAGACTCGTGATATTCATGTTTGGTCCGAAATTTTCATCACGAGTCAGACTCGTGATATTCACGTTTGGTCCGAAATTCTCATCACGAGTCAGGCTCGTGATATTCATGTTTGGTCCGAAATTCTCATCACGAGTCAGACTCGTGATATTCATGTTTGGTCCGAAATTCTCATTACGAGTCAGACTCGTGATATTCACGTTTGGTCCGAAATTCTCATCACAAGTCAGACTCGTGATATTCACGTTTGGCCCGAAATTTTCATCACGAGTCAGACTCGTCAAAGTACGGCAAGGGGTTAAAGAGTATCCGATGATTAACGTGCGTAACCGTAGACACATATCGTTACATGCAAACGTATCGCGCAGGGTCTGGAGATAGTGGTGTTATAACAATTTCGGAAGCAAGTTGTCGAATTGCCAATAGTACGAATGGACAGAGACGAGACAGCACCGAAGGCGACTCTTCATGTAATAGGCCACGTTATTGCGATCCTCATCGTAATCCTGTTGAAAGGGTGCTGCTCGAGATAGTGGACACTGAGGCGATTTACGTTGAACACCTGCGGCAAGTTATCCAGGTAAACCATCTGACGCCATAGTTTCGGCTCATCGATCTTTTCTTCACACATTACCTCTTTCACGCGTAATTATGCAAACGTTAAACGACTTAACGCTTTCGTGCCACAGGGTTACCTTATATTTTGGCGGGACCATCCGACGTCGTTTGTCCATCAATTGCAGCTCAGCGATTTATTTAGCAACATTGAGGATATTTTTGAGTTCAACAGGTGAGTTGGTCAAAGTGTTGACGATTCGAATTTTTTTTATCCGATAAATTGACTGGGTAAATAATGTTTCGTGGATTGCAGGGAGTTCTTGAAGGAGATTGAGAAGTGCAGTTTGGATCCAGTTTGCGTCGCAAATACGTTCATTAAACATAACTCTGGCTTTAAGGTCTACACGGAGTATTGTACGAACTACCCGAGGTTGGCTGCAATTTTATTTTTCTACTAAACTTTTCTTGTGTATGTATTTTCGTGGTTCACACTAGTTTATTTCGTTTTAGGACAGTTTCTGTTCTAACTGACTTGATGGGACAAGAGGAAACAGCTACTGCTTTTCGAGAAAGACAAGCAGCATTGGGACATGCCTTACCTCTTGGTTCGTTTTTACTGAAACCGGTTCAAAGAATCCTTAAGTATCATCTTCTTCTAGAAGTAAGTGAAAAACTTGCTATTATCGGTACGCGTAATTCACTTTTGAACACACTTGCTTTCAGTAAACAATATTATTATAGTGCCTGAGTAAAGTACGAGGCTATATAAAAAAATTTAATATTGCGACGGTTATTATTACTCTTGGTTTCCGGATGTTTGACATAGCATCTTCTAATAATCTTCACATAAGGGTATGGTTCCAAACCAAAAACGAACAGTATTCGCAATAATAAAACTTTATTAGGTTAATTAAAAATTTAATTTGTGTTTGACCTAATGTTAGATAACATTTCACCAGTACATTAAATTGAAGAACGAATTAACCGTTTTGTTCCATCAACTTCCGCCATCTTCTAACCAATATCTTAATTTCGTTTAAGAAATTATCCCCTACTTCTTGGCAAACCGAACTGTTAACATAATATAATAAATATAAAAACCAATATCAATTAAATCAATACAAAATAATAGATTTCTTAACGAAGAAAAAGGGAATTATTTCTTAATTATTACTAACCACCGTTAAATAATTTAGCGGTTTATTTTGAAAGTGGCCTAACTCCGTTTTTCAATATTTTCCGGTTACTATGGTTACATGTATAAATTCATGTTATTTATCAGTAAATGTTATTTATCTCGATTTGAAGATAAATGGATTTAGGCTACTTTCAAAATAAACGGCTCAATTCTCACTTTGCTTTCATAATTGCGTAATTTCGTTTCTGAGAAAAGAACCGTTTGGCCAATACATCGATTATATATTTATGAGATGTACTTATTTTTGCATTAAATATATGCTTCAGAATTTATCCAAAGAATATGAGGCCGATTGTGACACGAGAGAAAAAGAGGCTGAAGGAAGGGGCGCGATCGAGGCTGCTCTTGCTGCGATGACTGGCATCGCAAAACATATTAATGCGATGAAGAGGAGACACGAGCATGCAGTTAGAGTACAAGAGATTCAGTCGCTTCTTTATGGGTGGCCAGGTCCGGATCTGACGACCAGTGGAGAGCTCGTTGCTGAGGGAAGATTTAGAATTCGTGGAGCAAAGGCGCCGAGACACGCCTTTCTCTTCGATCGAATGCTTCTTCTTACCAAGAAGAAAGAAGACGGTCTACTCGTTTATAAGGCTCATATTATGGTAGCGGACTTTTATTAAATATTGGGTCTGGGAAAAAGTTCGTGGCGTTATTTTAGTAAAATTCAACTGGTTTTCTTATAGTGTGAAAATTAATTTATTTAAACCAAATATGCTCCGTTATTATCGACAATGTTTCGCCATTTTTCGGGTAGAGCCATGATGCCATCGGTGAAGAACTTCTGTGCTTTCTGATTGAAAAACTGAATCAAGTGGTTTTCACAGGCTTCTTTTGAAACCAGTTTAATTCCATTAAGGGGTTATACCTACTTGGATTCGTGAAAAAAATCGACTTTTTTTATTGCATTTTCTTAATGTACACCATTTTAAGAATATTTCCTCAAAAGTACATAAGAATCGGAGCACATGTTCAAAAATTATAAGCGTTCATCTGGAGCGCTACTATGTATGATTAGTAAAGAGCTTGAAACTTTAAACGCGATTATCTCGAAACTGTGTTTCTTAAAACATACGGTTGCCGTGACCACGATTTCTCAAAAACTACTTCACCGATCGGACTCTAATTTTATATACTTATTTGTCATTACAATAGGCAAGGCCTGAACGAAGGATTTTTTGTTTCGGTAATAAAAAAAAAGTTACAACATAAAAACGACAGTTCAGTTCACCTCAAAAGACGGATTTTTTTTGTAAAATTGTTGTCATTCTTTTAAAAATTCAAATTTTTCCAAATCCTTCGTTCAGGCCCTGCATATTGTAATGATAAATAAGTATATAAAATTAGAGTCCGATCGATGAAGTAGTTTTTGAGAAATCGTGGTCACCGCAAGTGATGAAAATAAACGAAAGCTCTAGGAGAAGAGCTATATTTCCTCCATTTTTTGATATTTTCTTATAAAAAAATTTGTACAAGTACCACGAAATACGTACTTTTTGGTAGTATTTTCCGAATTTTAATTAGTACTCACTAAATTGGCGAAAAAAAATCTTGAAAATCATGTAATTTCGCCGATCCCAAATAGGCATAACCCCTTAAGAGAGTTCTGCAGAGATCTGAACAAATGATAGTCAAAGGGTGCTATGTCTGGACTATACGGCAGGTGCATCAAAACTTCCCAACCAAGCTCGCGCAATTTTTGACGGGTCATCGAAGAAGTGTGTGGTCGGACGTTGTCTTGATGAAAGACAACACCTTTCCTGTTATTCAATTCGGGCCGTTTTCTTTCAGTTGCTTGGTGTAATCTCTCTAGTTGTTCATAGTAGAGTTGAGAATTCATCGTCTGATCTAATGGAAGTAGCTCATGGTGGATGATTCCCTTCCACTCCCACCACATACACAGCATCACCTTTTTCGGCGTCAATCTCTGCTTTGCGAACGCTTGTGACGGATCACCATTTCTTATCCACGATCTTTTACGCTTCCGATTATCGTACGTGATCCATTTCTTATCACCGGTTATGACACGTTTCAGAAATGACTCGATTTCATTGCGTTTCAGCAGCGCATCACAGATGTTAATTCGGTCCATCATGTTTTCCTCGCTCAACTAATGAGGAAACCATACATCGAGCTTCTTCTTGTAGCCAGCTTTGTGTAAATGGTTCAAAACAGTTTTGTGGTCAATGCCTAACTCCATACTAATATCGACACTGCTAATATGCTTATCTCGCTGAACTTTTTGAAGAATTTCTTCAGCTTTTTTAGTGATTAGACGGCAAGATCGTGACGCATCTTTTACATCAAAATTACAATATCGAAAGCGAGCGAACCATTTCCGCGCAGCAGATTTTGATAAAGTACCTTCACCGTACACAGCACAAATTTATTCACAAGCGTGCGCAGCGTTCTTCCCTTCGTCGTAATAATGTTACAAAATTTAGCGTAATTTTTTATTATTTTTCTCCATATTCGAACGTAAACAACTTTCCAACCACTTCGCCAATTTCAATGTTTATACAGTCAAAGTAACGCACGAAGTGTCACCACTCTAAGGAGCGCTTAGTGGTGTTATTGCGATTTGTGTTTCCTGAGTTATTTACAATTGCCGTAATTTACCGGGAAAAACGCTACGAACTTTTTCCCAGACCCAATATTATCTGCCAGTTCAATTGATAAATCTAAGATACACAGATATGGAATACTAGCCGAATGTGATTAGGCGAATGCGCTGTGAATTTTGTCTGAATTATTACTACTTTTAATATTTTTACAACATATGTTAACACGTTGACTGCCGTGGTGGTCATCGGTGACCGGCGCAAAAAGGCTCACGGAAAATTAAAAAAATACCCCATCCGTAGCATTTATTGGTTTGTAAATGCAATTAATATTAAATAATGATTCAACTCTTTGGTCTCAGATACCTTCGCATTATTTTCATTTTGCACAATTTAATCATATTCTGTAGTACTTCATCACGTTGCGGTTTTAATATAGTAAAATACGCGCGGCAGTCAACGTGTTAACACATTCGCGACGTGCATATTTTTATGAAATTTTATTGAAATTTCGAGTTTTGATAGCCAATGATAATTTTTTATTTTACACGACGAGTATACACGTCATACGCACCGCAATTGAGATTTGGTTTGGCGTGTATATACGTCAAACACGTTTAACTGATTAACTTCACAAAACTGAATATACAAAAGTAATTCTGGTCTTTTCTAAACTTAACTGACTCGAAAAATTCTAATGCTGCCCTTAACACTTTGACTGCCGTGGTGGTCATCGGTGACCAGTGCAAAAGGTCTCACGAAAAATTCAAAAAATACCCCATCCGTAGCATTTATTCACAATTCAATCATATTCTGTAGTACTTCATCACGTTGCGGTTTTAACCCTTAGCGCTCCGGCACATTTTCGCAGCGGAACGAATGAAACGGAGTTTTATTTTAAATGAGAAGAATTACACGTGCTTGTGAATGTTTTTAATTATATTTATTCTATACATATGCAGTTTCTTCTTGCAAATGAAAGATAAATTTTAAATTTTGTAATTCACCATGGTGTGATATCTTTGGAAACAATCTCCCATGTGCATCCTGGGTTTACTTGGGCAAGTGTCACAGTAATCACTTGTTTGATGTCTGCCATCCTTTTGTTTCCTTGTAGAAGACACAACACAGTCCCTCTTTTATGTAGTATAATTTTGGAACCACTATTTGAAGTGTCAGAATTATAATCAACATTGTCTTTCGCAATACTTTTTAACACTTGAAAATCAAACACGTCTTCACTACCACTCAACTCTAAATTCTCATTATAATAATTATTTTTTTCCATGTTGCTAACTATAAAAAAGGTCAAAAAATGGTTTAATCGCAACAGTGCGGAGACTGATTACATTTCAACTACAGTTATCAATTGCCAACGTCGACGATACTGCTGCATTTTAAGCGCAATCATGTTAAAAACATTCGGCTCCGCAGCGGAGCCTACGGAGCGCTAAGGGTTAATATAGTAAAATACGGCACGGCAATCAACGTGTTAAAGTAGTATAATTGTTCAATGATAGTTGAGAAATAGTACAACGTACAGTGTGTTTATGACATACTGAAATTAAAAAAATCAGATAAAGTACGTCTGTTGCATGGCGTTTACCAATCATTTTCTTTATACAGTGTTCAAACTTAATGCTGATCGAAAGTATTCCTGGAGATCCACTCAGTTTCCATGTGATTCCGTTCGATAACCCACGATTGCAGTACACACTACAGGTATGACAACTAGAGTCTTTATTACTATATTACTCCTTTTCAGGAATATTGATGTTGTTTTTGTTTTACAGGCACGCAATCTAGAGCAGAAAAGAGAATGGACATTGCAAATCAAGAGGGTAATCCTCGAGAATTATAATGCTGTCATACCTTCGCATGCGCGACAATTAGTTTTACAATTAGGACAAACTCATTCTGAAGGTAGGTCGTTTCTATCTTTATTTGCTATCTTGTTGCTATTCATATATGTAGGAGATTTACATCAGGACGTCCGTAACTTTGTTAGTAATTCTTTAAATGAAAAACATATTAACACGTTGAACGCCCAGCGTAAATCGGTGGAGTTTCTCCTGGGGCCCAAATCCGAGACTCGGAGTGTAAGCAGCGTGATAAGAAAGAGCGATACAATGCAATGCATCGTTTAAATGTAACCACAGTTTATTTTGTGACATATTAGACAATCTTTTTTAGAAGATTTGTTTTTAGTAAGTATAATTTTTATTTTTAGAAGATATATATATTTTTTTTTAAAGAGGATTGAAAGATAATTTTGTGGAAGATGCTTACAAAGTATAAAGGACCTCGAAGTGGGGAATACGATAAGCGTTTCGATAAAACACTATGAGAGATCTCGTTGCCTCAGAACTTTCAGTTTCTTCAATTCATTTAGTCGAGCAGTATTTTTTGCATATTTTTAACATCTTTATTTATTGCTTGATCCCTAAAATGTTTGTTAGACAGCGCACAAGTGTAGATGAAAGTGAGTTGAGTAGTGATGAAAAAGTATTCAGATTTCCAAGAAAAGTTAGGAATATTGTTACTTTCTGTTGTTTATACTCATCATAATTGTGTTACAAATAAAATTATTATAAATTACCTCAAAAAATCTGTTTTAATTGGACGAAAAATAGTGTCACCCGTTTACGGATGACGGGACCCCTGTGGAAACATAGCCGTCACCCATACCTGGGTCACGAGGCGTTCAACGTGTTAAGTATTTCTATGTGCTGTACATTTTTATGATAATATTATGAATATATAGATGACACCGTGGTCGATAAGGGGTCAGCAAAAAAACAACATTCGGCGCCTCCAGAATATTTGGAGCGACGTAAACAAGAAAGGGAAAGGCGACGGTCTGAGACAGGTCTCCGACAAAAATTTAAGAAGAATTCTAGAAAATGCGAAACAAACGCAGCTACTCTTGACATCAGCGTAAGACAGAATCTTTTATCTTTTACATTCTTGAAAAGTGCGTAGTTTGAGAAATGCCGAATTACACAGATAATTTTTCAGGATTCATCCGCATCACCCCGGAAGAATCACAGTGAGGATTTCAGTGTGACGAATTCCAAAGAACAACCAACTTTGAACAGGTCATCAGACGGAAGAACGTTAAAAGTGAAGGTAAATGTGTGTTTGATCAGAAAGTAGTGCAAAAAAGAATTTGTAAAAATTCAATTTGTAAAAAGAATGTACGTATGCCGTGAAACGCATATCATGCTAATATTAACCCTTTCGCTACGGCAGCCCCGTCCGCCGAAGTACCGTCACTGAACGGAAGCTCGCGCCGGAAATATGCACAGTGCGCGTGGTTTCTGTATATATGTTGTTCTAAGTCTTAAATAGGAACTGTGCTGAATAAAACAATCATTGCTCTAATGTAATAAGTATATTTACATTTTTAATATGAAAACACTTCCAAAATTTTTAAAATGCAAAATACAAAACCCTAACCTGGAAAGTCTAATTTTTAACCCTTAGCGCTCCGGTACATTTTCGCAGCGGAACGAGTGAAACGGAGTTTTATTTTAAGTGAGAAGAATTACACGTGCTATAAAAAAGGTCAAAAAATGGTTTAATCGTAACAGTGCAGAGACTGATCACATTTTAACTGCAGTTATCAATTGCCAACGCCGTCGATACCACAGCATTTTAAGCGCAATCATATTAAAAACATTCGGCTCCGCAGCGGAGCCTACGGAGCGCTAAGGGTTAAGAGTTAAAAATAATGCATTAAGCCGATCTATTCCTAATTCTTGTAAAAACCAAATATGTAAAATTGTTTACTGCCAAATGGATTCGATAGAATATTCGGTATAAAACAGTAAACGATCGCCTTGATGTTTGTAGTTTATTGCGTAATACGTTTGGATGTGATTTCAACAAAGAGCAGTTTCAAAAGTTTTAAGAAATGATTAATCCAATGTGTCAATAAAATCAACGGAAAATGCTCTGCCGATAACGAAAAATGTTGCCATCGACTATAAATGGCACTTGCACAGACTATTTCGATGCCGCATATATGCGGCGCTCGTACACACAGGTTGTCGAGTGGATGCCGCATATATGCGGCGCTCGGCGCGAAAGGGTTAAAAACCATATGTTACATGCTATATATAAAATTATACTCGTAGGACCGATTTGCCGGTTGGAGAAGAAAGTCGGAACCCGGTTTCCAGTCTTACGTTTGCCTAAACCAGTCAGACGAGGAATTGCAAAAGGTGTTCCACAATGATGAAGAATCAGCTTCGTTGAAAATGGAGTGCATGGCAGATCAAACGGAAGTCGGAAACGAATCCGTTTTAAATTCAACGTCACCCGAAGTTAAAGAGAACAACGATCAGCAAGTACAGCAAGCCCAAACAGTTGAAGAAATTGTCGGACATATTCTTATGCAAAATCAGGAATTTCAGAAGCTACTGGAGAAGCAAAGAACGAACAGTATCATTAATGTCAGGCAACAGCAGCGTTTCAATAAGCGTCTTGCGACTGACACGTCTGACGAAAGCGATTCGGAAAACACAAACTATCCGGGGGAGTCTAATAACACAAACAATAATAACAATACCAACAATAATAGTAACAATCAGACTAGCGGAAGTAGCAATAGCAGTAATAACAATAAGGACCGTCTTCGTCTTCTTCGGGAGCAACGACTGTTGCGCACAAACAACACCTGGAATGCCTTATCGTCTGTCGGAAACCGTGAAAATCAACCTTCTCTCCAATTGCTCTACGATAATCTTAAAACTGGCAAACCGGCGGAATCAGCTAGTAAAAACCGCGTAAACCGTGTTCAGGAAAAGAGAGCGTTGTTTGAAGCGTTCAAGAGGCAAAGTATCGTGACCGAGAGCAAAATAATCAAGACTGCCCTTAGAATTCGCGAGAATTCTAACGCCCAGCTTGACGACAACGCTCAAATCTTTGCTCAGACAAGTGAGTACGGTGTGAAGGAGAAGCAAAGAAACTCCGCGCAAAACGATCGAACCACCGATGAAGAAGCTTCCGAAGAATCGCGCAGCTTCGGAAATTACGACAACCTCCAACACGTGTGGGAAGGTCTGCAGGATCAGAAAGACATCGACAGCAACGATAGTCCAACGCGACCGGCAGTTTGGTTGACAAAACTGTGCGAGGGTTTGCCGCTCTCTCCACAAAAATGCGGCTCGCTGCCGCGCAGTTTCCAAATAAATCCAAACTCGCACCCGCAAGTAAACGTGACAAAGTCGAGATTTTTGCAAAGGGACGGCAAGCCGATGAGCGAGCGGCCTTTCACAATAGCTTCCGACAAGCCTGCGGAGATCAACCTCGAAGATATGGAAAGGTACGCTTCCACTTGCCAGCCCGAAGGCAGAATTGCTAAGTTCCCGACGTCTTCCTCTTCGTCCACGTTTTTTTACTCACTGGACGACGCTTTAACCGACGCCTATTCGGAAATTCACATCTCGACCAATACCAATATCCACCCGGATCATAAAGTCTATCGTGCGAATAGAAGTGGGGGTAGCAGCAGTAGTCCGAGTACATTTAAAAATGTTCTGCTAAAGGCTGGTTGTCGACTGCAAGTGCTGAGAAATACCGCGAGCACCGAGACGTTAGAGTGCGCAGAGGAATTGGAAAGAACCAAATATTTCAGGTCGTTGAGTAATGGCAAGCTGAGAAGGAAGAGCAAAGCCAAGAGAGAATCTTCTTCGGACATCGAAGAACTATTGGGCTGCGTAGCGTCAGGAACTGATTCGAAGGTCTCCCCTTTGTATTACAAACAGGGAAGCTCCGGTCTTGGCGCGAGAATTGCTCAATCTGATTACGCGGACCCGACGATTCTCTTCAGCGAGAAAAAGATCGGTCAGTTTAGTGATTCAGATCCAAAGATTTCGGATTCCACGGAGAATCAAGTACTTACTCAGGAGTATAGAGAAAGTGAGACGGACAGTTTTTACGAGAAATCCTTCGAGACGATCGAGAATTACGTCGATGCGGATATAGACGAGACTTTTCGGGACAGTGCAATATTCAGTGACGCCGACGAAGTGCTTCTGATCAGGCCGAAAGCGAGCTTTAAAGAGACTTCTTCCGGTAAAAGCACGAAAGTTGCACCGCCGGTCCCCGCAAAGAAAAGACAGGAATTTGCTAAGACGTCGAGTGTGTCCGCTTGTCATCACGAGAAGTGTAAGCCTAATATCGCGCAAAAGCCAGATTTCCTGAAAACGAAATCGCCGGAAAAGACGCAAGATTTGAATGGCAAAAGTTCTGTCAGATCCTCCGTGTCAGACTGTCTGAATTCTCATGAAGCTTTTAACGAGGATGTACGACGGTCTGATATCTTGGATGACAGTGAAGACGTGTCGATCGGTCAAAGTCAGGCTGGCTGGGTGAAAAAGATCGTTGGCCAATTTCAAGGCCAAATCGAGACGTAGTTGACCGTAGTCAAAACTTCTCACACGGTTATTGCTGAAATGGGCTCTAATACGACAAAGTAGGCAACGCCAGAATGCTGGATTATATAAAAATAATCTGGACATATTACCATTTCCTTTAACACTAGATTGCCCGAGATTTCTTGTATACCTATATTGCCCAAAAACAGTCAAAATGACTGCATTGTGAAAAAATATTAGGTGTACAACTTTGCTCCCGCCGTTTTTTGCATTGGACGAAAGGGAAAAAACGGCGGGAGCAAAGTTGTGTACCTATTAACAAATATGTAAAGAAATTTGTTTAAAATTAATTTTTAATATTTTTTTATGTTATTTACAGTTATATAACAGGTTATTAGTAAATATTAACTGTACATATTGACTGTTTTCAATGAACTTAACCCATATTTCCGAAAGCAAGGCAAATTTATTTGATTGTAGGCGCCTACTGCATTCGGTTCTTTTGTCAAAATGCATAAATCGTAGGATTTGCTTGAACTTTTCTCTGGCCATAGTTTTTCTAAAAGATTCGGGACCCCACTTCGCTGACCATAAATAACTCAATTTAAAATTTGTTGCCTCGTAAGCTCCCCGAGCATATAGAATCCCAATAAATGCACGTATTTCCGGTAATGATATTGTCCAATCGTTCCGCAAAATTCGGCGACATTCTTCTGTGCACTTTCTTATATGTTTGATAATATAGTTATCTTTTATCGACGATAATGCACTGATAAGATTATCTGCCACAATGTTCCTTTTTGCGTAGCCTGTTGGCCCTTTCACACTCTTGAAAATACAAGCAGATGGTATCCTTCCAGGAATACCACCTTCGTGTATTTTTGTCCACACAGTACCATCAGCAGCTGTTTCGACCTCCTGAAACGTATTTTCAGTTTGTTCATCAGAATCTGAACTAGTTAGCACCCTACACCTTTTCCTGGGCATATTGATGACACTTTCATTTTCATCATTGGTGATCGACTCTTCATCACTATCTTCAGCGTCAGATGTTTCACTTTGAATATAATCCGCTTCATCTTCGGATGATAGTTCAGAATTTGTTGCATTTGATTCTATATCGGAGCACTCTTCACTTATGTTCGTTAGCTTTTCCAAGAACTCATTTCTGTTCGACATTTTTTTCATAAAGTTAGGGCGCAAAAGAAATAAAATAAACAACTTGTTAGAACAACACTTTATAAAGATTCGAATAACTAGTACTACTTTAGCTTATTGAGCAACTGACACTTGTCAAGTATACGCCCAAATCGACAATTTATCATGCATCATATTTCAATACAAAGCCGGACAGGTCATATAAGAAATTTACTCAATTCAATAAATAAAAGTCTTTTGATTATTTAAAATTTACCAAGCAGTCAAAATGACTGCTTCTGGGCAATATAGGTATAACACATATATATATATATATACGGAAATAAAGGAGGGCGGAAGTAACTACAATTATTCATAAACCCATTTATATGTTATAGAAAAAGTCACCAAATTCTAAGAAATTGTGTCATCAATTTCATAATTGTTTTTCTAATTGAAATTAAAAAACAGTCAAAATGACTGCCTTGGGCAATCTAGTGTTAAGCAAAGTTTTTTCCTTTGCATTTACTATACAATTTTTCTTTCTTCTTAACGTTTGGAACTCCTTAACACGTTACATGAAAAAAATTCAAAGACAAAATCGAAAACGCCGAACTTTCCTGCTATTTCGAGAGTTGCGGGAATAGTACAAATAAAGATAAAATTCCGTTTGTAATTAAAGCATTGCGTTGATGCGGTTAGGCGCGATCTTACCAGAGTTATCATGCTATTTTCCACAGTAGTCTAATTTAAAAGATAGTTTACTAAAAGATATTATTCTATTGACAAATGCCAACAAATCATACACTGTCGCATCCGATGTACAAACTGAATATTCAGATTGTTGCATTGTCGTAGGTCAATGTAAAATGTGAACGTAGATTGAAAAATCTTCAACAAAGAGTTACTTATGCAATTTGTGTATCATGTTTATATATATTCGTTAGTATTGCGAATATATGTTGTTTTGTAAGACTTTCTTAATATTTATATCATTTGCGCAAGATATTTCGTATGTAAGGAATGACATTTTTTATGATCTACTGTAGACGCGTTTTCGTAAAAATTTAGAAATGGCAACGAATTGACAGCAGGAAAGAAAACTGCGCATTTATAGGTTTGCAGATGTCATGCATGACATTAAGAAACGACATTTGTGCGAAATGAAAGAAGTGTATCAGTGAAATTCTTATTTACAATGAATAGATTGAAAAAAAAACTCTGAGAAGTGGCCCTATTTTGTACACACGTTCAATAATTGAAAATCATCGTTATTATCATATTCGCAAAGAATGTTAATCGTTCGATTAAAGGTTACCTGAAATAAGCAAAAGTAATGATTAGCTTGGTAGGTTTCTATCATCGTTGCATCGTACATATTTGTACATCCATGAAGCGTTTAATGATAATTCGTACTGAAACGTTAAATGATCTCCTCAACCAATGGATGTTCAATTCTAATGAAACACAAACATGAAGAATATTGTTTTTCTTTACTTCACTTTCTTCACCTAAATAATTGCGTTTCTTTTTATACATAATTGTATTCCTTTTTGTACGCATAAATAATTTCTTTCGCCTTATTTCTGCATCATAAAAATTAGAATTATCGCAGAAAATGTCCGTATCCCCATCAATTTTAAACAATACTTTGTGAAATTGTAATTCATGAACTAATTTTTCATAAACATCAAATTTGTACATATTTTTGAAAATATATGTATGTAACAGATGTAATGAAAAAAAATGTACTATCGCAGTATCTGCACGTCATTAATTATTATTTTTTTTATAAATACAGAGTTTATACATATTTTAGGTAATCTCTATAAGAATAGATACAGTGCAAAAAAAATAAATTGTTGACGTAATATGCTAATTTGACGTGAAAAAATTCAATAATTTTTTTTACAGAACATTCATAAGAGGTTTTTTTTACGTCAACAAATCAGAATATTCATTCTAATTATAATTCATATCATCAACATGATTGAAAAGTTTATATCTCTCTTACACCTACCTTTACCAGTCTGGTATCGGTCGAGTTCGAAAGTTTATACCATTCAAAGTTATCGTTGGAAACTCTCTATAAAACACGTGTAAAAACTGCGAAACAGGAAAAAAAATCCTAAATTTGTTTAACTGCCCCCATCATAGAGATCCTTAACACGTTGACTGCCACGCCGAATTCATATGTTTCACTGAGAACGCCACGAAAATATTTTTACTATTCTGAGCATGTAATGGCAAAATAATAATTAATTTTATCATTTATAAGAATACAACATGAATTGCAAAAGAAGGAAGGGCCAACGTATTTGGTACGCAAATTTTGCAAACAGTGTTACCAATAAAATGTTGCAAGCTTCGGAACACAAAGTGCAAAAAATCGGACCAAAAATGTCACTAAATACTGCCAAGATTGCATTGACGAGCTACACTTATGTTTTAAATGCTTCAATACGATGCACTGGTAGATAAAGGATTTGATAAAAATTAATTTTTGATTTTTGATTTAATAAAAACGTTTAATTTTTCAATAGTGCAGATATTATAAGAATGCGACATGAATTGCAAAAGAAGGAAGGGCCAACGTATTTGATACGCAAATTTTGCAAACGTTGTTAACAATAAAATGTTGCAAGCTTCGGAACACAAAGAGCAAAAAATCGGACCAAGAATGTCACTAAATACTGGCAAGATTGCATTGACGAGCTACACTTATGTTTAACACGTTGGCTGCCGTGCGTATTTTGCCGTATTAGAACGGCGATACTATGAAATACTACAGCGTTTGACTGAATTATGGAAAATGTAAATAATGTGCAAGTATTGGAGACCAAAGAATCGCATCACTATTCTAACAATAACTGCATTTATGAAATAATTATTACTACCCATTGCGAATATTTGGGATCTTCAGTAACATCTCTTGCGCCGGTCACCGGTGACCCCCACGGCAGCCAACGTGTTAAAATGGTTCAATGCAATGCATCGGTAGATACGAGACTTGATAAAAATTAATTTTTGATTTTTGATTTAATAAAAACTTTTAGTTTTTCAATAGTGCCCATATAAGAACACGACATAAATTGCAAAAGAAGGAATGGCCAACGTATTTGGTACGCAAATTTTGCAAACAGTGTTACCAATAAAATTTTGCAAGCTTTGGAACACAAAGAGCAAAAAATCGGATCAAAAATGTCACTAAATACTGCCAAGATCGCATTGACGAGCTACACTTCTGTTTAAAATGCTCCAATACAATGCACCGGTAGATAAAAAATTTGATAAAAATTAATTTCTGATTTTTGATTTAACACGTTGATTGCCAAAGTGGTCACCGGTCACCTAAAACTGCAAAAAATTCGCAATGAAGTTTATTTGCAATCTTGTAAAAGCAATTGATATTGGAACGGTGCTTCAATACTTTGGCTTCTAACAACTCTGCGTTACCTTTCTTTTACACGATTTAATTATACTCTACTCGATTTAATTATACTTTCATCACATCGCAGTTCTAACATAGCAAAATATGCTTGGCAGTCAACGTGTTAATAAAAACTTTTAATTTTTTAATAGAGCAGATTTGATTTCAAACCATTTTCTAATTAGCGAATTTTCATTCAATCTTACAATTATAAATATTTGATGCACGCCGTCTATTGATGACCACCGTGGTGCTGCAGGAGAAAGAAGTTCCGGTCACATATGACCGCCATGGCGTTCAACGTGTTAACATGTACAAACTTGTTTAGTAAAACTTAGTCCTCAAATTACAATTTCACGTTTTTCTATTATCGAATATCAATTTTCGAAATTACAATTTTCTATTATCGAATATCGTTCAAAAGTGTTCAGGACACCAACCATACTATGTATCCCATTACCGTATTTTTCCTCGTACATCGGATTCCATTAGTTGACATCAGGAGTTCCATTAGAAAACGATTGACGCAGCAAAGACGTATAAGCATAAGGATAAACTCGAGTACTCTTAAAGTGAAACGATGCCATTTGTATAGATATTAATTGACGAAGATATTCAGTTGCGCTTAAGTGTGCTCCTGTGTATATAGTAATATAAAGTTTGATGAAAGCATGAGTTATGCACAGCGGTGCAGGCCATGTGTTCCCGTATGCTGCCTTTGAGATTGCGCAAATACGCGACGGGGAAAGAATTTATTCGTATAGAGAACTTACTTCATAAACCAAGTATTAGTAAGTATTACATCAGGTAGGTTTTATTTATGAGAATGTCTATTTACAGATTGGCTAATCGCGTTTACACATACATGAATGAATTATACATAACGGTGATAAGATTTATCGTTAATAGCGGCAATAGTTATTGTAAACACTTTTCACAATACTGTATTTATAAAAAAAAAAAAGAGTTGTTAGAAATTAAAGTTTTTTCTTTACGAACCGAAGAAAGTAACATTCGTTATACACATTATGTAAAACTGGAGTAATTACACATTTAATCATTACCGCTATCTTCGTTAATACGTTTAGTCGTATATCTATAAGAAATCTGCTACTATCTCATTTGCTATTTTTTCCGCTCTTTCAAATATAAAGAATAAATTAAAGTCTGCTTTATTCTGTAAAGAGTTTCTGCGATCGATGTTGTGCAAAAGAACCTTCATTTTTACTCACTCTATTCTGAACTCCGTCTAACAGAGAGAATCTAGTATCTTTTTCTTGTTCGGCAGAAATTAAAAGCTGTCACGGATACAACATCATCTCCAAAAACTCCTTAAAGCTTACACAATTAAATAGTACAACTCCCGTGCAATTTCCAACATTGCAAGAATAATTTTATTCCTCGTCTTTTATGCCTCTTGCTAAACTTTTCGCTAAATCCTTTGGTTGCTACCACATTATTGACGCGTTGCCGGATGACTGCATCATTTTTTCGCTGTTTCCTCTTTTTCTCGAAGACGTAAGTTAACGAAATATTCAATTTTATTTCTTCGGTCTCACATATATTTCGGAAAATTGCATTCCTTCGCATTAAGCATCATTGAATATATGATGCATATACATGTATTACACGGTATATAATATACATATATCTTTTCTTTTTTCTTATGGTTTACGTTCGAAGTTTGCCTCTCAAAATAGTTATTACGTTCTCGACGCTTTGATGATGAACTAAGAGTGACCATCGTAAATTAGGTAAGTTAACGATCATCTCTGTGCGCAAACGACTTCGAACAAATATAAAAACGTACACGTTACGGAATCAGTCAACTAAGGCTCATAATTCAACAATAGAGGCAAACTTGATCAATCTGGTCAGTATGGACAGGTACATTTTCTCGCTGTACTAATTGTCCTACCTCTACGAATACCTACTTATATCCTTGAAGAATTGACCCTTTTCACTCGCTTTTCGACAATATGTTGTATTGCAATCAATCCTCAAGCAACAATCTCTTTATCTTTATATATAACCATTAAAACCTATAGCGTAATACGAAGTACCGTCAAAAATGTACATATATTTCGCTCTGAAAAAGAAAATGTGTATGATACGAAAACTGTCTTTTTTTTTATTGAACTTTAATAGAACAAAAGGGTTATGCTCACACGTCTGTGAATGCAAAACACGTACATGCACATGTATGCATGTGTGCGGCACCCGTTGGGGGCACCGTCCTCGATAATAATATATACTAATTTATCGTTTACGTGCTGATATTCAAACTTTTTTTTCTTCGACGAGTCTAGACTGCGGCGCTTTAACCGCTGAAGCTAATTAATGAGAGCCAGCTAATTAATTTGAAACGATTATTAGTAGGCTACGTGTGACAAGGATCAAACTCGTTATTTTCACGCTTACGCGATAATAAAGTGGATCGTGAGCTGAGCATAGATATGTGATACCTGCGCATGCGGCCTCTGCCTATCCTGCAATTCGTCTGAAGAAATATTTATGCACATTCATCTGATAAGTAATTGGTCTGTCACAGGCTCCGTGTCTCTTCGCATCTAATTATTAAATTACGTGCGATCACTCCTATTGCGCGCTGATATAATCTACCTCTCGTTAGTTTGCATTGGCTAGCAATTTTTTGCGCAGTAGCGAATTGAAATTATTGTCGTTACAACGATACAAAAATTTATTCAGGTAACACTGTGATGTTACTTTCCATTTACCTTACGAAAATAGATTACAAACCGTATGTCTCTCTGTTTCCGAAAAAGCACTGTTTGCATAGTCACGAGAACGACAATCGAAGAATAATCATTGTACATAAACAGCAACGATGCAGTATACGTTCCTTTTTCATATTCTGACGAATGAGAAGACGCGCTTTACGTACGTTCGAAACTTCCGTTGAAAGTTTATGTTTTAACATCAAGTCTATTGCACAGTGTGTACGTACAGGGTGATTTACGGTTCGTGCGGTTTGATATAACAACTGTACAGCAGATGATAGAACAAAAAATATTCTGACAATTACTGTCATTAAATAAATGTTTCATCTTCAATTTTTCAAGGTCATGCCACGGTTATCTTGTGTTTTTAACACGTTGACTGTCACGGTGGTCACCGGTGACCAGTGCAAAAGATTTTACTAAGAATGCAAAAAATTCGCCATGACGCCTATTTGCAATCTTGTAAAAGCAATTGATATTAGAGCGGTACTTGAATACTTTGGCTTCTAACAAATCTGCGTTACCTTCTTTTTGCACAATTTAATTATACTTTGCAGTATTTCATCGCATCGCGATTCTAACATAGCAAAATACACAGAAGATTTTACTAAAAATGCAAAAAATTCGCAAAGAAGGGTACTTGCAATCTTGTAAAAGCAATTGATATTAGACCGGTACTTGAATACTTTGGCTTCTAACAAAAATGCGTTACATTCATTTTGCACAATTCAATTATACTTTGCAGTATTTCATCGCATCGTGACTCTAACATAGCAAAGTACGCAAAAGATTTTAGTGAAAATGCAAAAAATTCGCAATGAAAGCCTGTTTGCAATCTTGTAAAAGCAATTGATATTAGAGTGATACTTGAATACTTTGGCTTCAAATAAATCTGCGCTACCTTAATTTTGCACAATTTAATTATACTTTGCAGTATTTCATCGCATCGTGATTCTAACATAGCAAAATACGCAAAAGATTTTACTAAGAATGCAAAAAATTCGCCATGAAGCTTATTTGCAATCTTGTAAAAGCAATTGATATTAGAACGGTACTTGAATACTTTGGCTTCTAACAAATCGGCGTTACCTTCATTTTGCACAATTTAATTATACTTTGCAGTATTTCATCGCATCGTGATTCTAGCATAGCAAAATATGCAAAAGATTTTACTAAGAATGCAAAACATTCGTCATGAAGCTTGTTTGCAATCTTGTAAAAGCAATTGATATTAGAATGGTACTTGAATACTTTGGCTCCTAACAAATCTGCGTTACCTTTATTTTACACAATTTAATTATACTTTGCAGTATTTCATCACATGGTGATTCTAGCATAGCAAAATACGCAAAAGATTTGACTGAAAATGCAAAAAATTCGCAATGAAAGCCTATTTGCAATTTTGTAAAAGTAATTTATATTAAACTGGTACTTGAATACTTTGGCTTCTAACAAATCTACGTTACCTTCATTTTGCTCAATTTAATTATACTTTGCAGTATTTCATCGTATTGTGATTCTAACATAGCAAAATACTCAAACGATTTTACTGAAAATGCAAAAAATTCGCAATGAAAGCCTATTTGCAATCTTGTAAAAGCAATTGATATTAGAACGGTACTTGAATACTTTGGCTTCTAACAAATCTATGTTATCTTTGTTTTGCACAATTTAATTATACTTTGCAGTACTTCATCGCATCGTGATTCTAACATAGCAAAATACGCAAAAGATTTTACTGAAAATGCAAAAAATTCGCCATGAAAGCCTATTTGCAATTTTGTAACAGCAATTGATATTGGAACGGTACTTGAATACTTTGGCTTCTAACAAATCCGCATTACCTTCAGTTTGCACAATTTAATTATACTTTGCAATATTTCATCGCATCCTGATTCTAACATAGCAAAATACTCAAAAGATTTTACTGAAAATGCAAAAAATTCGCTATGAAAGCCTATTTGCAATTTTGTAAAAACAATTGATATTAGAACGGTACTTGAATACTTTGGCTTCTAACAAATCTGCGTTATTTTCATTTTGCACAATTTAATTACACTTTGCAGTATTTCATCGCATCGTGATTCTAACATAGCAAACTACGCAAAAGATTTTACTAAGAATGCAAAAAATTCGCAATGAAGCCTATTTGCAATCTTGTAAAAGCAATTGATATTAGAACGGGACTTGAATACTTTGGCTTCTAACAAATCTGCGTTACCTTCATTTTGCACAATTTAATTATACTTTGCAGTATTTCATCGCATCGTGATTCTAACAGCAAAATATGCAAAAGATTTTACTAACAATGCAAAAAATTTGCCATGAAGCCTATTTGCAATCTTGTAAAAGCAATTGATATTAGAATGGTACTTGAATACTTTCGCTTCTAACAAATCCGCGTTATCTTCGTTTTGCACAATTTAATCATACTTTGCAGTATTTTATCGCATCGTGATTCTAATATAGCAAAATACGCAAAAGATTTTACTGAAAATGCAAAAAATTCGCAATGAAGCCTATTTGTAATCTTGTAAAAGCAATTGATATTGGAACGGTACTTGAACACTTTGGCTTCTAACAAATCTCCGTTACCTTCATTTTGCACAATTTAATTATACTTTGTAGTATTTCATCGCATCGTGATTCTAACATAGCAAAATACGCAAAAGATTTTACTGAAAATGCAAAAAATTCGCAATGAAAGCCTATTTACAATCTTGTAAAAGCAATTGATATTGGAACGGTACTTGAATACTTTGGCTTCTAACAAATCTGCGTTACCTTCATTTTGCACAATTTAATTATACTTTGCAGTATTTCATCGCATCGCGGTTTTAACATAGCAAAATACGCTTGGCAGTCAACGTGTTAACTAGAACGATATATTTTTATTGTGATACTATGAGTATAGTATCACAATAGTACAACATAAGTACAGAAAGAAAGAAGTTTATCATATTTCTTTGAGCTTGAGGCAATTTAATGTCGCGAAACTGAAAAATTTTCAGATTAGACGAGAATGAACTATTACTTCTAAGCATTACTGTAATGACTAACAAGGTTACAGTATTTCCTACCGCAGAACGAGCAGTAGAAGATGTTTAAATGATATGTTTTCAAATTAATGGATTGGCTGTGATGACTACTTTTTATCAAATACGTAAAAGAAATCGTTTATAAAACACAGCCAACGACAAGAGAAAACAGCCCAATAAGAATCATTAATACATCTGCTGCTATGCCAAGAAAAAAACGATTGATCGTTATATCAAACGGCACTTACCATGAAACAACCTGTACTTTTTCGAACGAAGCCATACTAATGTGTATGTAACCTCTATGCTTCGTGATACTTATTATTGCTAGTAATAACATTCTGAGTGTAGACGATTAGCGGGAAAATCAGTTCTAGACGTTTAAAATCGTTGAAACACGTTGAAAGCTTGTACAATAACGAACGCTCTTCCACATATGCGCAAAGTATTTAATTAAAATTCTTTATCGTGAAATGACTCTGTTTCTTAGAAATGAGAAATGTAATACTCGGCTAGTTAAAGGTTTCACTAACAATTTATAAATGACTGAATATCGTACTCCATGTGGCTTTAACAATTGTAAAGGAATGTGTATGTCATTCGTAAAAATGTTTGAGATATACGCGCGTAAATTGTGAGAGAACGCATAAGAACTGTTACAAGGGAATCCAATAAAATTCGTCAAATACTCGCGAAGCAATAAACACGCGATAACGCTCGTAGCATGTTCGTTAAATTAGTTGGCATTTGAGATACAAGAAACAGATACTGTAAAATACTTTACATCCGAAGTGTTTATATTTTAAGCGTTTAACGTACCTCTATATGCTTAATACAAATACAGGGAAGACAATGCTGTTTCTACGTGTTACGTAAACTATCCGTTTTTTTTTCATCGTTTGCTGTTATCAGTAAAATCGTATTACACGCTATGCCTCGATAATTACGTTAAAATTTGATTGAATCGTTCAAATTGGTGTTTGATTGAGAGTGACGAGTGTAAATTTGCGTTGGCCTAAATTCGTCTCATTCATGCCATTTGTACACATAAGTATGCCTACTGAGTTTCGTGACTGTTCGTTGGAATTCGTCTTTCTTTTCGTCCGTTTCCTCTGATAGAACGCAATCACGCTACTATCCATAAAAGCATCTCGCATTAAAAATGACACGATTCCATGGAGTATGCAAGACAAGTGGTGTAATTGAGTTACGCGATTAACGAAGAAAGTGTATATTAATAAATAATACTGATGAAAAAATCTCAGTCAGGTGTGTTTATAGCAACGAAGGACATACACTACTAAACGCACACCGTTACACGTTTAATCGAAGAATGAAACGTTTGCATGTCATTAAAATTCCATTACACCACTCGCACTATCATTTAGATACGTATTCGAGTTAGTTTCACCGACAGTTGCTGTTAAAATTCGCATCGTCGCTCGCAGGCTAAATTCCCGACAATATAATACTTTCTTCAGTAATCTATTTTCTATTTACAGAGCAAAATTCCATATAAAATACTGAATCTTTGAACGTCAGCGGTATAATTCCATTTAACGTCTTCCTCTTTCTCGCTCTCTAATCATTCTGAACATTCACATACGTATTTCGCTTACATTACGCGATTTTATTGATCAACATTTTTTCGGGCACTGAATCTCATTTCAAGCGTTTAAGCTACTGTAATTCCTTTCCAACTTATTTCGGCAAAAATTTTCGCAGAAAATTTACAAATAACGTTTGTAACGCTTTACACGGACGCCTTAATTATATATCAAAACAGCCGCTATGCATTTTTACACTGTGCCTCATGAATTTGTGTAAAAACGCGATCTGTCTGTAAATCATTAAAATATATACTCAAGCATGCGTATAGCTTTGAACAACTAGGTAAGTGAACAGAAAATGATTCTTCCATAAAATCGCATGACTTCTTGTCGATACCGAACGATCACAATAAATTAAAGGTGCTAACAAATTTGCCCAGGAAAATAACATTAATCGATGCTCCTCTTGCTCCCACGAAACTATAGGTTGAAGTATTCGAGGAAATGTAATATTAGGAACAGTGTTGGACAACGATCGATTGAAATTCTTACTGATTAACTGTAAGTAACGATTGAACGAAATTAATAAACACATCAGTCATTAACAGAGAAAATCGTGATCGATTTAACTCATGAAATCAACGCTATTCGAAGAGTCGATAATCTAATGTCTTTTCAATATTACTAATATTGATGAAACGAAACGGAAGTACGAAAGGATCATATCTTGGTACCAGGACTGAGAGAGGGCACTTAGTTATTATCGAACGTAATCATTAACCCTTTGCGATCGGTGTCCCCGTTGCGGGGTCATTTCTCAATCGTCATAGAAGTCGGTGTCCCCGTAGCGGGGACATTTTTAACCCTTTCGTTACGGCGGTGCGGTCCGCGGAAGTGACGCCACTGAACGGGGCACCATGCCGCAAAGTGTGCATATTGCGCGTCGGTAAACTGGTGTTCAGACGTACGTCTTTCACCGTTACTTTGTAATTCTTCGGATCGTACTCTTCTTTGTGTTACACAACGACAAATTTGGAGATTTTGCAACTGTTATGAATAAAGCTACAATTTATGGTAATTAATACGTCAAATTAAAATTCTGAGTAATTCCATTCAGAATGATAGATTTCAAAACAAGGATTGATACACAAATCCACATTTCAGTTTCTACATTCATAATTAGATTCGCGTCTTTAGTCGTTTGCACTGAAAATTATTTAAAAACGAAGCGACTTATAAACCGAAGGAAAATGCCATTCTGTGAATATTAGCCATTGAGATCTTGGAGAAGATAGGAGCGTGATTCTTGTCCCGATTGCTTCCAAACCAGTGCATATTTTATTTTTGGAGTAAAACAAATCAAAAACGAACCGAAGAATGACACGTGCCATCGATGTGCAAGATGCATACAACAAAAGAAACAAGAATATCGTAGTGTCAGTGGTCAAGCGGTATCACACTCATCATCGTGTGGATGCCGTCTAAATCCGGCGCTCGTATACACAGGTCATCGCGTGGATGCCGTCTGGATCCGGCGCTCGTACACACAGGTCATCGAGTGGATGCCGTCTAGATCCGGCGCTCGTAACGAAAGGGTTAAATCATTGTAGAAGTCGATATCCCGCAGCGGGAACCTTCGAAAATGCAATTTTTTGTTGGGGCGTGCAGATATGGGTCATCAACTCATACATACTGTATAAAATAATAAAACCACAGAACAACGAAAAGCCACTGACACACTTTCGTGAAATGTTTAGTCGATCGGTTAGTAGGAAATTTCCGGCACCAAACACTATCTTAGTAAATCACTAAATAATTAATTTCATATAATTCGTTCAGGAATCAAGAAAGACTATGTAGTATGTTTCGACAGGAAAACTGCGGGACAAAGACGACAAATACACACGTACTGTGATACTTGTACACGAAAGCCAAGACTTCAAATTAGTGATTGTTTTGCACAATTTAATTATACTTTGCAGTATTTCATCGCATCGTGATTCTAACATAGCAAAATACGCAAAAGATTTTACTAAGAATGCAAAAAATTCGTCATGAAGCCTATTTGCAATCTTGTAAAAGCAATTGCTCTCAGAATGGTACTTGAATACTTTGGCTTGTAACAAATCTTCATTTTGCACAATTTAATTATACTTTGCAGAATTTCATCGCATCGTGATTCTAACATAGCAAAATACACAAAAGATTTTACTAAAAATGCAAAAAATTCGCCATGATGCCTATTTACAATCTTGTAAAAGCAATTGATATTAGAACGGTACTTGAATACTTTGGCTTCTAACAAATCTGCGTTATTTTTATTTTGCACAATTTAATTACACTTTGCAGTATTTCATCGCATCGTGGTCATAACATAGCAAAATACGCAAAAAATTTTACTGAAAATGTCAAAATTTTGCCATGAAGCCTATTTGCAATTTTGTAAAAGCAATTTATATTAGAACGGTACTTCAATACTTTGGCTTCTAACACATCTGCGTTACCTTCGTTTTGCACAATTTAATTATACTTTGCAGTATTTCATCGCATCGTGATTCTAACATAGCAAAATACGCAAAAGATTTTACTAAGAATGCAAAAAATTCGTCATGAAGCCTATTTGCAATCTTGTAAAAGCAATTGCTCTCAGAATGGTACTTGAATACATTGGCTTGTAACAAATCTTCATTTTGCACAATTTAATTATACTTTGCAGAATTTCATCGCATCGTGATTCTAACATAGCAAAATACACAAAAGATTTTACTAAAAATGCAAAAAATTCGCCATGATGCCTATTTACAATCTTGTAAAAGCAATTGATATTAGAACGGTACTTGAATACTTTGGCTTCTAACAAATCTGCGTTATTTTTATTTTGCACAATTTAATTACACTTTGCAGTATTTCATCGCATCGTGGTCATAACATAGCAAAATACGCAAAAGATTTTACTGAAAATGCAAATAATTCGCAATGAAAGCCTATTTGCAATTTTGTAAAAGTAATTGATATTAGAACGGTACTTCAATACTTTGGCTTCTAACACATCTGCGTTACCTTCGTTTTGCACAATTTAATTATACTTTGCAGTATTTCATCGCATCGTGATTCTAACATAGCAAAATACACAAAAGATTTTACTGAAAATGCAAATAATTCGCAATGAAAACCTATTTTCAATTTTGTAAAAGCAATTGATATTAGAACGGTACTTCAATATTTTGGCTTCTAACAAATCTGCGTACAGGACTTCATAACGATGATTGTTTCACGAAATAGCATACTTTAGAACATTACAGAGATTAAAAATCTGTATTCTTACGTATTCCAAGTAGTAATAAACCCAACAAATCAGTTCCAACAAATTCTGCGTGTTTTAGTATCCATATATTAACTTTAAATTTTGTACGAAAAAGTAACTGCGAAATGCTAAATATCATCCGACCTGCTGGTACTCTTAACACTTAGCCGACCGATTGGGGAGATCTCCCCATTTTAAAAGAAATCGGTGCAGGACCGATCGGGGAGATCTTCCACTTTAATCTTAGCAACGCGTTTCCTTCTTTCTGTTATTATCAGTTGCCTTTATCTGCAGTTGTTCACAATTACTGACGAGCTGTTTCCATATAGCACAGTATATAATAAAATCCACCCATTTACTGCTGAAAATTACCTAAAAAGTTACACAATCGTTGGGACTAAATAAAGTTATAGCGGTATGAGGTGTGACAAGTAAATATTAAAAAATGCACAATCCACTGTATAAACTCGCATGCTATGAACGATACCACACTGTAAAAATATATTAAAACGCATTACTATTTTTTTATTTCACGTTTGGTCTTTTTATCTTTAGTCATCTTTAATGCTCTTAATTTTCAAACTTTATTGCCCATACTTTTTTTAACAGCCTGCCAAAACTTGTTATATACTTTTAATTTCATGTTTTGTTTAAACAATATTTGAAATTGTTAAACGAAAGTTTTGCTGCAAGATATAATTGACCATTTAAATAATTTTCAGGCTTCTTTGATGGCAAATAGTGAATATCAGTTCGCGTTACTTCTGAAAAATGCGTGGTGGAAACCGTACAGTTCGTTTAGGCGCGCGCGGTCGGCTAAGTGTTAAGATCAAAATCTGCCGACCGCAAAGGGTTAATTGTCATTAACAATTACACTTCTTAGTCGCAGTCGTGAAACTCGAGTTCAGTTAAAAACTGCCCAACACTGATGACAAGGAATTACCTTTGTGCTAACAGGATAAATCGGTGAGTAAATGTTTAAGTATGAAGACGTGTACGTGCGTTTGTACGTGAATGAATAAACGTAGCATAAAGCAGTCATCAGAAATATCAGTTCTTCACTAGCAGTAAATGCGTTAATTACACTACATTAATTGCGGCTCTGTCTTGCTTTGGTCAGTTTATCAAGCTAAGATATATTTCTTCCGCTCACTGCCAAATAGGATCTAATAACGTTCAATTATTTCAACTGTTGCGTAGATTGCCCGATTCACCAACATAAACGCAGTTTTCTCTCTTTAGTAGCACTATATTAACGTATATTCTGCGATTTTATAAGAGTACTTTCTATAAAACCTTTGGCTGGAATTAAGACTCAAGTTAAGATTAAAAAATTGCATTCTCATCTAACTGCATGTTTTAAGTGTACTTAAGTGTAGTGAAAGAAATATTTTTAACATACCACTCATGCGTATAATCTCTCTAATCTGGCCGTAATTATTTTTACAGAAGATTTCATTAAAAAAACATCGATCAATAGACTTCTTTTTCATTTCTTGAAGTTATTGTGTAATATTTACCCTTGCTCTCTTTCATTTAACAATTATACTAATAACTGTAGTACTTTGTGTCACTCCTTCGAATCAATGAAAATAAAGGTTTGGGGTACTTTGCTAAAATTTGCCCATGCATTTTTCGCTCCTAACATTACCATACAAAATGGTATCATTATTATAATCCAATACTGAACGTGCGGACCCAAACTAACTGAAAATCTTTGCTTTTATCAGCTGAACGAAAAAGAATCGTTAACATAATTCAGTCGCAATATGCGCCAAACGGAAGATACTTCAAATACATGCAGCGTAATTGCAAGACAGAAACAATTTCCTTTCCATTTATATATTACCTTCATCGTGTAATTATTTAAAATTAGAGACACTGATAAACACAATGTCTTGAAAAGGAAAACGTAATTTAAAGATTTAACCCTTTCTGCCTAACAATATAAAACGTTCGCCGATGCCGCACGTCTGATGTTCACTCAATAGCTGAGATATAATCTGTCGATGTACGAAAACATTTGTACTTCGTTTGCACACCTGTGTGTATCGTTAGAATTATGTGACCGCTAGAAGAAAAATATAGTTATCGGACATTCTAAGATGTGATTAGTTAGGACAAACGATCGTTTGTATTGAACGTTTATCTAAGTCGTTGTTCTATTCTTTGCGTGTTCAATTTAAGCAGACATTATCAGTATCCGCCAGAAGTATCTGCAGTTAAATGCGATCTGCGTAGTCAAGGAAAATCTTCAGTGTTAATAAGATTGAAAGACTGAAACGGTACTGGACGATGCTTAAGAACTTTACGGACATGTTGCTAGAATAAGTTTAATTTGGCGATTATGCGCAAACACCAGTTATATTATCGTAATTACTCGTTCGGATAGTTAATATTAATTAGTTATCTTTAGTATAGACAGCTACTCTTTTTCGAACATCCAAAAAGCCCATAGGTATTCGAAATAATCATAAATATGTCACTTTCAATGAAATTTAATTAAGACCGGTTTTATTTTGTTAGGCTTTAGGGCAAATACTTACAATTTTCCTTTTCTATCACATTCCGTAACACTCTCCCTCGATAATATTTCGTTATTTATGTTCATCTGCCTAAAGCCTAATGGGAGACTTTAAGATCTTTAAGTTACTCATAAGATTGTATAACACTGATTACACGGAGAAAAGTTTTGCGTCAAATAGCATACGTTAGCAACTGATAATCCTCAATCATTTGTAATATCACGCAAATATGAGACATGAAACTCATAATTTTTTTGTCGTTTTCTTACCCAACCTTGCACCTCCGCCGTGGGCGTTATTATTGATCGTGTCACAATCGCATACAATTCGGTGCGAATTCACAATTCATTTGCGACATGGATCAGCGTATTTATACAATAAGGATGAAAATTATGAAGTTCAGTAACTGGCTTCATGCCCAGCAAGTATATATAAGTCCGCTCCTTCAGATTCCGTCAAAGTGCCCGTGTAAACCAAGTGGCTCTCCAGCATCACAACTCTGTCAAACGTTTAATAATTATTATATTGCCAGTCAATTCCTGCCTCGTCACATAATACAACATTTTTTTAAACAACATAAAAGCATTTTTTAAATAAACACCCGCTAAATTCTATACTTTTCAAAGTATTTTTGCATGGTTTGACACAGAGATTGCAATAAAGAACAGTGGTCAAAGGCATACAAGCATTCAGTTAACACTTGGCATGCGGGCAACGTATTTTTACGTTTTTTGTAGTCTGTCACTGGAGCGCGGGTCACGTAAAAATACGTATTTAGTTGATTTGGTGTTGTTACTGGATATCCACCACAAATCTACTAAATACGTATAATTACATGAATGTGTGACATTATATGCGTGTTATTTGCGTTGCTAGGCAACGCTTTGCATTTTTTTTCCCATAAGTTATGATTGTTGAGTTACTCGATCTTTTGCTGAATTATTTCGTCTTCAATCGAATTTTAGCTCCAGAACGTGTTTTATCAATTTGAAGCTTGATTTTTTATTATTGATTACAAAATTGATCAAATGAGCCGTTGTGACAAAGATAGTGATGAAGAAATATGCGCTGACAAATTATCGGACTTTTCGTATGATAGTGTGGAAAACTTTAAAAATCGCTTATTTTTATGATTTCGTGAAAATATCGTTTGTTTTTTGTTAAATAACCATACAGTATGTATTTAAGTGTGAAATAAAAAAAGTTTCGTTCATAAAAACGAAGTAGTTTTCGATTTACAGCGATTTTTCTGAATAACCAAACTTCCGCGCGATTCAAGAAAAAACGCCCGCTGCACGCGAAATTCGGCGGCGAAGTATGCCCGCATGCCAAGTGTTAATAATTTCCACAGGATATAGTTCTGATAGCGAATAACAAGTTTTGGAATCCGAGGATATTATCGAAATGCGTAAAAAATAATAAAATGTAGATGAACACAACAAAGACAATAGTGATGGTTGCCAGATGAGGAGAAAAGAAAAGTAAGAAAGAGAAGTAGTACTACAGAAAGGCTGTAGTAGAAATCATACACAGCTACAAATACTTGGAATTCAAAGCGCAGGAAACAGCCAGTATGACATAAAATATTACATTAAGGAAAAAAAAGAAAAACGACACCTGGATACTACGAAACGGAAACAATAATTATTGATGGTATTCGTAAATGCCATATGAATGTATGGAATGGAGGTGTGGTGCCGGTAAAAAAAACGAGGAGAGAATATTTACTTTAACACTTTGATTGCCCTGATGGTCACCGCTGACCGACGCAAGAGATTTTACTGAAGATCCAAAATATTCGCAATAAGTAGCAATAATTATTTTATAAATACAGTTATTGTTAGAATAGTGACGCGATCCTTTAGTCTCCAATACCTGCACATTATTTACATTTCGCATAATTCAGTCAAATGCTGTAGTATTTCACAACATCGCTGTTCTAATACAGCAAAATCGCTCGGCAGTCAACGTGTTGACTGCCATGGTGACCATTCTTCAAAAAATTGGTTTTATAATTTTGAGATTAATATTGAATAGTGATTCAATATAATAATTTTGCACGTTTATTCTTGCTTGAAAATACGCGTAGTCAAAGTGTTATTTTTCTTGGTTAAGAAATCTACAGTAATACGTTTACTCTCTTGAATAGGTATTATCTTAATACTTAATTGATCTCTCAACCAAGGCGAGTGTTATTTCTCAATCATAGATAAAAATTATACTGCATACCATAAGCAAACGTACATTCATCTAGCATATAGAAGCAAGTAAAATACAACTAAACATGACAGTGAAAAGAATAACAATGAAGTATGTTTCAAGAGAAGTTTAGAATGAGCGATAACAGATGTTAGTCTGCATCAAAAAGGTATTAAGATGCTCGTCGAATGAAACGGCCACTAAATTGACGAAATAGCCGGAATAGTCTTGAAGAGAGTAAAAGATAGAAAGTAGTTGAAGTTATTAATTATTAATAAGCGTAATAAACAAACATTCAGAAGAATTAAGGGAAGGTAAATGGATCGAAATTTTGCCCAGAGTTGAAAAATGAAAAGGTATATTGCCTGACAGTGTACTGGAATGATAAAACAAAGGAAAACAAGAAACAACAATGAGTTAGAAAGAAATGTAGAAATTTAAGAGTAGCATAATGCAAAGCATTTACAGAGATTCATTGCAGATTACATGTCTGAGAAAGGGAAAACTTAGAACGCGTTTAAAAGAGAACTAGAGGAAAGAATAAAGGGAAGAGACGATAGATAAGAACAGAAAAATGAACTACTGAAACCGCTGAGCGATATTGTATGTGAATATAGCAGAAAATTTGGAAGGTACTATGAAGACTGAAAATACTGATTAAACTATTAAATTTAAACTAAGGCAGATTCACAGTATAATGCATTCACATTGCATGTAATACTCTAAACACTAGATGGGCAAGGATGTGTCGATAAATTCTACTTTATTCTAATCCATTTGCCGAATATTTGTAATATATGATGTTTATCTTGTCATACGTACTTGTCAGAACCAAGTAGCCTATAAGTTCTGCTTGGATCGCTAATCTCCTGCGTCACTTCACCATTCTTGAAACTCCTTCCTTGCATACCGTGTTTATGGAATGCTAATACACTATCTGGTAAACAAACTACACAGAAATAACGCATTATTCGTTTTCGTTCCATACATGTTATACAGATGCCTACAATTTTGTTTTACGTATATGTTTGCACTTACTTATAGATTCAATTTGAAAGTTAAAATGTAGCTCTGACATTTGCTTCTTGCTTACTCTGGGTTTCCCTTGTAAAGTCACGACTTTAACTACATCTGTAGAAACAATTAATACCAATGTGACATCATAATATAAAAAATATGTTTATTTAGCATAAAATTTAAAGTTTCCTCTACTTACTCTCATAACATACAAGGATCGCGTCCTTCTCCAACTGGGTGACGTTAATAACGTGAAGGTTTTCTCTCCTAGGTATCACAGTCGCTATAAACAGAAATATTGCCTTATTTTGTGCCTAATTACGTTTTTAAGCGATCAAAATACTAGATCACTTTTTGGACTAGTTCTCTGCTGAGCACTTTGCAATATGGGAACATTTGGTGATATGTGAAAACATGCGAAAAAAATTGTTTACAATAGTTGTTTGATTCAAAGGGGGACACAATACATCCATTATTTTGTTTGAGTATTGAGGGGAAAATTTCAAAATTACATTAATTTTTTGAATTGAACCCTTTATTATTTTTCATAGTACGGTGGCGTTTTTGGGACAAATTCAATGGCCACATGTGAAGTCACTTGTTGTAAAACACACTTATAGTATTTTACAACAACAAATGTCCTCATATGATTCTTGAATCCATCTCAACAAATGTGAGCGTGTTATGAAAAAGAATATAGGTACATAAACCCTTTCGTTACTATGGGCGACTATAGTCGCCTGACCAAAGTCCATTTTGATACATTTACAGTGAACCTCTTTTTCAGTAGGTAGCTTTTTTTTATTAGAGAGCACAATATTTTTGCATGCGCCTATTCTCAATCAGCCGTACCTTTCGTCAGAAATGTTATTTTCCTAAAAAATTCGTTATCGAAACATTTTTAACTCATTGCGTACAACATGCTTCCAGGGCTCGCATATTTTCCAGCGCTCCAAGACAACTTTGTGCAATGCATACATGCATTTTTTTAATTCGCATTTATAAAATATTCTTAAATATTACTATATATTCTAAAATTTCACTAAGTTCACTTTCACTTGAAATGTTATTTGGTACATCAGATAAATCATCAAACAATAATTCATTTTGGCTTTCATTTTCTTCATTTCCATGAGACATGTTTGACTTTTTTAGAATTAGTGTTTATTTTGTGAACTAATTCAAAAACAGTTTCCTCTCAAATTAAAATGCTATCGTTCAAATAATAAAATGCATAATAACAAAATCTTTTATAAGATACGGTAGACTAATGGACCGGATTCACTGATGTAATTATGATACTGGCCAATTGTTTTCTACTGTTTCGGCATTTCGAGATTCATTTATTTCGCAAATCTTCTGTTATAAGCTCATGAAAGGCTTCGTTACTTTGGTATCATAATAATGACAATATTATCATGTTTAATTTCTCAACTCGTCAAGTCTCGTCACCCGGCCTCAACGTTTGGTTTGCGAAAGACGAGATTTCTTGTCACCCGTACGCAATAAGTTAAATTAACTTTTTGAAATGACAAATTCAATGGCCACGTGTAAGGTCACTTGTTGTAAAACAACACTTATAATATTTTACAACAACAAATACCCTTATATGGCAGGTTCTTGAATCCATCTCAACAAATGTGACCGTATTATAAAAAAAAGATATAGGTACATTAAAATAATGAATTTGCCATTGAAATTTCTCTCCCATCATTCAACCAGAAGAACAATAATTTTCACCACGCAATGTTCCTTTTTATACAAAACAATTTTCATTGCAGCACTTTGTCTATAGGTTAAATTCTATACGACATATTCCAATATTGCAAGATGAAAAAATCATCCTGTATAGGCGTACATACCCGAACCATCCATATCTTCTAATTCATCACTATGGAACCAACTTGCTCCTGAGTTCATATTAATTAAATCCAACTTTAATTTGTTCTGTTGATATGGTTGTTTGACAGACACGCATACCATCGGGTATTCCATTTCAGGGGTAATAATCATTTCGAAAACATTCAACGGTGACGGTAAAACACAGTCGAAATGTTTTAGAAGCATAAACTTGTTGAGAGGATCATACCATTGCATTAAAAATATTCCTGCTGGCATCGCACCACAAAGATACTTGTATCTGCAATCAGCAATTAAAAAACGATATATTACAAACTCCATGGAAATGTTTATGTTGTCCCGGTGTTTCTTTAATTCTTTTGAGATCAAGAATACAGTACATGTGTACTGAATTAACACTTTGCGGACCAGGCATTCTATTGCTAACCGTACCCAGTGGCCGGATATTTTTTCGCGTCAAATATCTTTAAATTAGTGATGATTTGTTAGTAGTTAACAGGTTGACTGCCACGGTGGTCACCGGTGACCGGTGCAAAACATTTGACTAAAAATTCAAAAAATTCGCAATGAAGCCTGTTTGGAATCTTGTAAAAGCAATTTCTATTGGAACGGTGCATTCTAATAGAGCAAAATACGTTTGGCAGTCAATGTGTTAAAAATCATTGTCCCGTGAAATATTTATTTTTAACAACTTTAAAAATAAATGTTTTTTTAATATTTTTGAATAGGTAAAAGTGTGTTAAAACTAAACATTTTTTAAAGTATGATATTTCGTAAAACATGACACTAAGTGAAGTGGAACACGACAAAGTCCTCACAAATATTCATATTCTCGTCATCACTTGATATATCCGTTAAACTGTCCGCAAATATTTCTGTAACATTGCTGATCGTTTTGTCGCTATCTATATTTCAGAGCTTCAAATAATTAATTCGCAACACAAATTACGAAAACTGCGGCTGACAATCACGTAGCAACTGTGTGATATCTCGTCACCTGCCTCAAACGACAGAATATGCAAGACGATATATCTCGTCAATGGCCCCGAACGACGAAACAGCAATGACGAGATATCTCGTCATCCGTCCGCAAAGTGTTAAGTACTCTTCACTCACCCGTTATAAGGATTCCTTCCAACGCAACATTTGGTGCATCCTTTTGTATCAGGGACCTTTGTCGTGAGCGCAAATTTTCTAGGTACTAATCTCTCGGGTATTTTATTCATGTGTAAGGAAAACCTATGGGTTTGTTTACTTTGCATGGCTAGCAAGTCGTGTCTATACAATTGCGGTGTCTTTCCTGCAAAGGAAACGGATAAGAAAATTACGTTAATGATGTTTCTTGTCAGATTGCCCCGTGAAAAAGAAGAATGCGTGCAAAAGGCTGTATTTACCTGATAATGACATCAGAACATCCTTAATAACATACATCCACACTGTACGTCTTGGATACAATTGGTCTATTGCAGTTTCGTGAAGTTCATTTAAGTTTAAATTGTAAATTCCTTCTTCTGCAGCTATGAGTAGGTGTTGATCTCTGGTGTCTGGGTGAATCCAACTCGCCGTGCAATGTATTCTCAATGGACATCCATTGAATACCTGAGCATAAAATGATGTAATTAATAAAATCGCAGCATAATTCAGATAACTAAGGAACACCTATCTATACCTCAATTTTTTAATAATGTTCTAACCTCGTTAACAAACAGATGAGATTTTAAGACACAAGTAATATTGTAGTACTAAAGAATATCATAAAATAAACCCTGCGCGTATATGTTGATAAAAATCTCAGTTATCAGAAGAAATATTCAATTTATCAAATTCAAATGCAGAATTATAAAAAAGGTAAGAATTTGATTTGCCAAAAATTATGCATCCTTCCATTTTATGAGTTTCTCAAATACCAAATTATTTCATAAATATCTGAATAAGTTTTAATTGTTTATCAATATATTATATTTGTCAACAATTCTGAAACATTAATTGAAGCTTTTCATACTTTTATGAATTTAAAAATACCTGTGTCTGTAATTGAAAATAATTAACACTAGCTTTACGGCACCCTTAAATTTGTCAGGTATTTAGACAAACAGTTACACGACATACAGTATTTCAGAATTAGACGCCTGCGGAGGAAAATCATTTTCGGACGCAAGTTATACACATTTTTTTCATCTATTTGATCTCGGTAATACGCAGTATAAGTTTGGACCCAACCTTTTTGGACATACTGTGTATTCGTATCATTCCATTAACACTAGATTTACGGAGAAATTTGTAAATACATGACAATATCCGATGAAATAGATATATTCGCATCATTCTATTGTTAAAACGCAGTAAGAGTTGGAAGAAAATAATAGTAACAGTTTCTGGCATTTTGCTTGCGAAATATAATTTGAATATATAATTGCGTGAAATCGACGGATTCCATAGAACTAGTATTAATAAAAGTGAATTAATATCGTAGAAAATAATGGTAATAGTTTCCACAATTTTGCTAAAAATTCGCTCATGAAATCTGAAACTAAGTGTCGTAAATCTATTAACGCTATTTAACGCGTTGACTGCCATGGTGGTCATCGATGACTGGCGCAAAAAGTCTCACGAAAAATTCAAAAACTACCCAATCGGTAGTATTTATGATTTTGTAAATGCAATCAATATTAAATAGTGATTCAATTCTTTGGTCTCCGATACTTTCGCATTATTTTCATTTTGCACAATTCAATCATATTCTGTAGTACTTGATCACGTTGCGGTTTTAACCAGTTAACTGTTTATGACGAATATATTAGTCATGAAAAAATTGTAAAATTTTGTGTTCTGACGAATATATTCGTCATGCGTCTTCAGTAGTGACCATTGGCGGTTAATTTTGCAATTTTAGTTAAGACTAAAATATATTCCTAAACTGCAAGAAGTTTGGTACATTTTGAGGCCATGTTGAAAAAAAATGTATAACTAATTATTATAGACAATAAAACAGTAAATTAATTATTGTAAAAAATATTCATTATTGTAATTGTATGTATAATAATATTATTGTAATAAATATTATTTATATAAAATAAAGTATAAATTATATTAAAATATGGTAAAAAATAAAAAATATATAAGTCATTTCATTGTAACCTAATTTCATATCAAACATACTCTGTGTTTGACGAATATATTCGTCATCGCTTAATTTGTACGACGCACGTAGGGGACACATTTTCCAACGAGGTCGAAACAGTTAACTGGTTAATATAGTAAAATACGCACGGCAGTCAACGTGTTAAATTTGCTGTCAGCGAGTAGAGCGAAAATTGTGTATTCTGTAATTTCCGCTTACCTTTGAGAAGCATGCCCCCATGTGAACCTTCGGCGTCGGAGGCAGTCCATTACTGATGGGCCTTGGAGGCGTGTGTCTTTTTCTATCCCTCCGTCTGGGTGGCACGGGTGGTGTATCTGACAACAAGTCTGGACTGACATCTTCTCTGTCCCCTTCACCAGATATTTCATTATCGTCTGGGAAAGTCATTGATCCCATAAGATTAAATGGACAGGCTCAATCGACTTCTCTTACAAAAGTGGAAAGAAAGAAATGGTAATAAGTATGTATGTGCGGTTGTCGTCTGCAGCGTCAGTATTGTCAAAGTAAAAACGTCACTTCGTTCAGTACCGTTCAACTGGATTAATACCGTGTGATTTAGGTCAGGCAAAGTCAAGAGATCTAATCAACAGAAACCATCAATGAGCATACTCTAACTGCAAGATACGTGCTCCTACCATTGGATTGTGAGGATTCATCTCTAGGACCACTGTCTGAGAGGGATCGTTGACGTTGTCCATTAATGGCCGTTAGAGACTGCGGCCCGCTCCCAAGGCCATACAACTCATCCACAGAGCTGTGACGCCTGGGACTTGCTTGAGACCCTATCACATTGAACTTACTATACACACTACTTCCAGAGCATTTGTCATGCATGTCACTGATGATACTCTCAACTCTCATCATAACTCTTTATTCCAGTGATAACTATATCTCCTCATTCTATCACCATGTGTCTTCTATGTACTTTATTGCTTTTTTATTAAAGACTAATCAATTCACTAGTTTTTAACACCTTGACTGCCACAGTGGTCACTGGTGACCGGTGAAAAATATTTTACTATAAATGCAAAAAAGCCGCCATAAAGCCTATTTGCAATCTTGTAAAATCAATTGATAGTGGAACAGTGCTTCAATACTTTGGCTTCTAACAACTCTGCGTTACCTTCATTTTGCACGATTTAATTATACTATGCAGTATTTCATTGCACCGCGGTTCTAATATAGCAAAATTCGCGCGGACCGATGTAAAAGATTTTACCAAAAATCCAAAAAATTCGCAATGAAGCCTATTTGTAATCTTATAAAAGCAATTGATATTGGAACAGCGCTTCAATACTTTGGCTTCTAACAACTCGACGTTACCTTCATTTTGTTCGATTTAATCATTTTCTGCAGTATTTCATCGCATCGCGGTTCGAACAGCAAAATATGCACTGACCGGTGCAAAAGATTTTACCAAAAATCCAAAAAATTTGCAATGAAGCCTATTTGCAATCTTGTAAAAGCAATTGATATTGGAACGGTGCTTCAATACTTTGGCTTCTAACAATTCGGCGTTACCTTTATTTTGCACGATTTAATCATACCCTGCAGTATTTCATCGCATCGCGGTTTTAACATAGCAAAATACGCGCTGACCGGTGCAAAAGATTTTACTAAAAATGCAAAAAATTCGCAATGAAGCCTATGTGCAATCTTGTAAAAACAATTGATATTGGATCGATGCTTCACCATTTTGGTTTCTAACATCTCTGCGTTCCCTTCATTTTGCACGATTTAATCATATTCATCGCAGTACGCGCTTTCATCGCATCGCGTAAAAGTAATTGATAAACGGTGCTTCATAGCAAAATACGCGCTGACATCGACACAAAAAATACAATACGCAAAAGATTTTACTATAAATGCAAAAAAATCGCGATGAAGTCTATTTGCAATCTTGTAAAAGCAATTGATATTGGAACGGTGCTTCAATACTTTGGCTTCTAACAACTCGGCGTTACCTTTATTTTTGCACGATTTAATCATACTCTGCAGTATTTCATCGCATCGCGGTTCTAACATAGCAAAATATGCGCTGACCGGTACAAAAGATTTTACTATAAATGCAAAAAATTTGTCATAAAACCTATTTGCAATCTTGTAAAAGCAATTGATATTGGAACGGTGCTTCAATACTTTGGCTTCTAACAACTCGGCGTTACCTTTATTTTGCACGATTTAATCATACTCTGCAGTATTTCATCGCATCACAATTCTAACATAGCAAAATATCCTTGGCAGTCAACGTGTTAACAATTGTGCAACCTTTGATGCAAACAATCTCTTAAACCCTGTTATGGTTTTATTTACGGATTTTTTACAGAAAAACTCATGATTCGAGGTACTGGTGCCTTCTGTGCAGGAGTCGTGTATATAATGAGAATGTATTTTAATTAATAAAGTTTTCCGCTTTACATACAGAATTCAAAGATCTGTTATTAGGGCTTCTTATCAATTTTGTCATAAAAAATGGATATCTTCTGGAATGGTCTTTGTTTTGATGTCACGGTTTTTGTGTGCCTTTTTGATTTCTCTAATCAAGATACATGTTTAGTGTATGGTAGACTTATCAAGAAGAGGCTCCTCTGCATCGAAACATGTAGTTTGGCAAAAACAGATGTTTAAGATGTTTACTAATCAATTTACGGTATATGCGTAGATGGTGGGAATGTGAAGGAAAGATTTTCAGCTTTTCTCTTATCGTTAAATATGCAAACAATGACTACATCACAGTGTCAGGTTTAACTGAAATTAACGAAAATGTTGCTGGAGGGGAAATGAGAAAAGACGTATTTTTCGCAGATCTTCTGAAGCTCTAAATATATAAATGAGACGTTTGTAAGAACTGCACATTGAAAGGAGTAGTTTGATTAATTTTAGTCGTCATCGTATTATGTCTGAATATGTCATATTCAATGTTTCGAAAGAAAATCGGCATTTAATATTTTCCCTGATAAAACAATGACAGCAACGACATAAACATGATATTGAAGATTTCCGAATTTTTAATAAGTACTTTCGTGAACAATAGCTCTTTGTAATAATCTTTGATATTGCCGGCAAATATGAATATTTCCATTAATGACGTAACTTAATAATAACTGCAAACAAATTGAAAGAATGAGAATGAATGAAAATACAAGAGGCGACATATGCGTGGAGAGGTTTAATAGAAGATGTTGGTGTTATTACTGACACTTTGTGTCACAAAGCTACCGGACCATTCATGATTACGCTTTTCAATACGGTTTAAACGATGAAAACAGAAATATTCCAAGCATCAAAGTTCAATTTATTTTACAGACAACAACACCTGTGCGAGAAGATGCTCTACACATCTTTTCTCATATTTTCCCCTGGCAACATCGTAAACAATTTATACGAAACCGAAATCTTATTATTCTCTGGTAAAAATGTTTTCTTCAAAATCATAAGTAAAAAGTATTCCCTGATGACTGGGTAATTGTGCAGTGTTAATAGCACAAAACAGCTACTACGCCTTAAAAAATCTACATGAAATTCCCATGCACAATTTTTGAAAAAAATGTACAAATTCATGATCTACCATAAGTAGTGAACGAACAATCTATCCACCTTCTCTTTCCCTATGCTAAATGTATGTGCCATTTGGTAATTAAGCCAATTGGCTGGAGAAACTTACCCGACATACTGTTGTAGTATCCACAATGAACTTCGCAGTCATTTGATGTTTCTCCCAGAGGAAGTGTGGCCCTGCAAACAAAAAAACGCATTCACACAAATATTAGCAGGTAACGTAAATCATTGCACTTATGATTTCCTTTCAAACATGCCAATATAAAACATAAATATACAAAAACATATATTCATTGTATGTACTATAATAAAAATTGAATAAAATCTTAAAACTTATACAAATAATGCACTAATGTCGTGCAGTAAGTGTTACGTAATGCATGAGAGCAGTATTTGATACATTTTAGTTACTTCATGGGGTTCTTAGGCACTGTGTCAATAATCACAAAAACAAAAAACTGCAAGCATGTATGCAACTTGTGCAGATGTTATTAAAATATTTTAGTTACGTGTTGAAAAAGCCAATGTAAGAGATATGAATGTACATTTTATGTATAGTTTTACTCAGTTCTGACTAAGTAAGGTGTACGCTATGAAGTTTCAATGTTGGTTGATGTTAATGGAATATCGCTATGATGGGCCAAAGTATAAAATTTCCCAAATGTGTCATTGCCTGTCTGCAATCTCTTCATCAAGATCAAAATGTCTAATTTTATGCCAGTTGTACGAGTTGGGCCCTAGGTGATGTTCATTGTCGCATGTGTTGCATTAATAAAAATGGACAAGTATGAATGTTAAGTATACTACTAATACGCTAGATGGATAGGTTTTTGGAAAATAAAACATTTTACAATAATTTGTGGGGGATATTACTTACTGCAGGGAGTATAGCTGGTCGCAATGCCCACCAACCATCGACATTGCATTTCCCCTGCACATATAAAACTCTGGTCATGGACTAAAAAGGTAACTACGAAGATATTCTGTATTTAATTATATCCGATATTTTCCATTGTATCCTATCTGCAATTATTGCCAATATCAAATTTGCTTATAGCGCTTAATAAAACTGTACGTTAAGGCGACAATAAAAAACGAAGTTGTTTCATTAATTGTCTTCTCTCAAAAGTTAATGCTTGCGTCATTTTTAATTATTTAATATACTTAATCCTATAAATTACTGATTGACGTATTAAGCATACAGTGAGCATATACTTTTAGACGTTCTCCTAGTTGCCACTGCAAGCGTAAAGCTCAGGAAAATTTGGAGCGTAAAAAAATAAAGTTTGAATATACTATCAATCAAAACACTAACGCAAAATGACAACGTTGCTACGATCTCTCTAATATCGTACCTACTATTTTATATGTATAGAATTAATCCACCACCAATATGGTTAAAGCAACGGTTGTAAACTGTAAGCAACTTAATGACATGACGTGCAGTGAGCGTTATCAAGTAGGCAATAAAAAAAATGTATATTCCAAAGTATGAAACAGAGCATGCATGAAAAACGTTACATGTACAATTGTACTTTTTGAACAATCTGACACTTTCTGTAACTATTAAACTATATTGTAACGCAAGGTTCCATAGTTGCAAAACGAAGTTAACAACTAAACACTAGGTGAGTTCTTTTGAATGCTACGATGCCCATAATGTTTGGAAGGACATAACAAGGAAGAACTGTCGGTGTGTTTACTAAATTAATTGAGCGATGCGTTTATGCTGTTATTAGTGCTGTTAACGTGATGACATTAGGACACATGTGTGCAAGGTGCAAGGTGCAAGGGAAAAGGGTTACCTGCCAATACCTTAGCAACAACTCCTCATCAATGTACTGCAATAGACTCCTGTTGGGAGAAATTATTAAAATTACAAACTGATCAAAAAAGTTAATTCTACAAAAAAGAAGAAGGAAATAATAGAATTTAACTACGAACATAAATTTAGTGCATGTTCAGACAAGCCGCAAAGGAGAAACCAATTTTGCAATTTACTATGCCACTTTAGTCAAACGAAAAGACATTACTAGTAAAATGTTTGCAATAGCGGTTGGAAGTTGTAAAATTATTAACAAATTAATATACAGATATAGTAAAGTAAAAAATGAACGCAGGAGAACAGACGAAATTGATCCGTACTTAGTGATGAAATAAATTTAATTACTGTTGTCGAATAAATGTATAGAAAATTGTATAAAAAATGTATACTTACATAAATCGTATACAATAAAGACCTTCCAAGTATAACATTTAGCATGCAGCAATACAGAGTGTATTATACATCTCATGCATCATTCACGTGTATACAAACATTTATATGCTTAACATAGCTGAACAGAACAGTACAAATTCTGCAGTTATCAATTGCACAACTATCATAGACTTTCTTGCGGTACAAGAAACCTCATTATTGCACATTCATTGAACAACCTTTCTCTCCGTGATCTAAGGTTAGCAATATGTTGGCAACAAACTGACTTTACAGACACTCATAGCATGCGGTAAACATAGAATTCACAGTTAACCGTCAATTAAAGAGTCGTGACCAAAATAACGTAAAAATCTTGCAGTGTTTATAATCAACAATATGCTATAAACATTGTAAACGTTCGCATAGTTAAAATTACATCCGTGTTATTTTGTTTCGTTGAGCGCGTTTTGTTTCGACAAGTGTCAGATTATAGAGGCACCTTCACACAAAGCCAGAAACGTATATATTACCTTAAACTCATATGAAATAGCTCGGTGCCTGTTTTGCTTCGACGAATCAGTCTACTGTCAGATGTAATGTTTGCGCCTGGCATACTGACACAAGAAGAAGTTTTAATACTTCGAAGCATAGAAAATACACCGAGTCGAAGATTTATTGCCATATTCGAGAACACAATTTCACATATTGCCTTACATATAGTATGTTATCAATCGTTTGTATGCCCAATGTAACATACCCTGTTCGAATTTTAATTAAGTGACACATGTATTAATTATCAATTCGATGAAAAGGTTATCTTCACGGAACGTATAACTTTCATAGATAAGTACCCATTTTCTTGTTATTTGAAAATGCGAAAGCATAAGCGCACGTGCAATATGCAGTTTTTTGTTAGAATTACTAGCATCAGCAGCATTAGATTTTGTATAACTTTTTACATTTATAATATAAAATTGCGACTTTAACGATTAATGTAACTTTATGGATGTTACAATAATATAACTGAAATATGTAAGATTTCGATTAATATACGCGGCAAGCCATTCTTCTGACTGTATTACAAGCATCACTAAATAAAATGATCAAATAATATTTTTAGTTATAAAATGTATATGACTTTTATATTGGATAAAAAGAACTGCACTTCTGATGCACTGACATAGCTGTGTAATAGTTCAGCTTTTCGTAATGTAACAACTAATATTCCATGGGACTTTAAAGGCACGTTTAAGAAAAAGCTTGTACAACAAAATAGCAGTTACCATATTAGTGGGAGTGTTCTAATAAAAGCTGTAAACCCTTCCACATCTTATGTGCAAAATATGCACGGTAGTGCATATGATTAACATACGTTATTGTACACAAAATAATGAATGACTTACTTTTCCTGCACGTCTTCGAATGCAGTTCCAATTCCACAGTCGGGATGTACGTCACAATTATGCACAGCCTAGGGATTTACATATCAAAACAATGTACACATTATTGTACAGATGCTGCAATAGTTTTTTGTTAAATTAAACAGAAAAAAGAGATAATTTTGCTGTTGTGAATATATGATGAAACATAAATTCTTAACAATATTCTGACCTTAACATTATTCATAATGTCCATAATATCCCATGCAGGATTGCTATCTACGGAAGGTGATATTGAATCTCTTTGGATTGTTCCGCCATCAAGATTAATTTGATCTACAACAAATATAAAGTGCGTAATAGATTTTCGAGTTAATGTTTTCACAAGGTAAACAGAAAAGGGTGAAACGCAATTGCATATAACTTACCATCACTGTCCAATTGCGATAAAGGACTCTTGGGCCTTGGTCTTGCCGTATGACGTGATGCAATTCTCTGCGGAACATTTGGAACTGCCCCATCTTCGTCAGCTTCAAGATCAGTGAACATATGGCTAGGATTTGATACTTTTTGAAGTAGTTCCAAAGCCAGTCTCTTACTCATTTCCCCTTGAAAAAATGCATGCTGAAATGTGCATAAATAGGTTAGTCAAGTATTTTTGTTCAGATAACTAAGTTAACTCTTTGCGCTCGACCGGTGCCTCTCAGGCACCACGGCATGTGCTGCGCCAACTCTAGCGGTGCCTCTCAGGCACCACTCGCATCGATGCGGTAAATTGAGTGGTAACGGTGTTTATTTGTGTTTGGCCTAACGAAAATCGCTTGACAAGTCTACCTTTTGTAGATCATTTTATGAGGTGTCTACATAGCTATAAAGATGTCTTATCTCAAAAACACAAACGAATTTCAATGCGTGCATTATGTCTTGAGAATAATAGAACGCTGATAGACGTCGCAACGCTTCTTTCAATTCGCTTCTTTAAAAAAAAGGTACAAAAAGAACCAATCACCGTCTTCGCACTTTTGAGATAAAATGTCTTATCTCAAAAATACTTGCAAACGCGGGTTGGACTCTGTCTTCGACATTAGTTCGAATTCAACCTTCTTGGCAATCGCAATATTTCTTTCAAAGTTAGTGAGCCCAATAAGTATGGAACACGACGAAGAAATGACTTCTAGTGAAGATGAGTTCAATTTTTCGGTAATAACGAACGAAATGACATCACTACATAGACAGCTTGCCCATGAGAATGAAGACGGAAGTGATGAAAATAGTGACGACGTTATAGGTGTAAGAAGACGAAAAATCTGAATAATCGATAGTGAATCTGAAAGCCAAAGTGGCCAAAAGCCAAAAGCCAACGTAGCACAGCTTCTACTTCACAGAGCACTTCTGAAATGATCTGACTCAATGGGAAGCTGCATGTTATTTTGATGGGACAAAAAAAGGATTGCAAAGTTTGTTCCCAACGAAAGTCCGGCCAAAGACGACAAACTGTGTACTATTGTGACACATGCCCCGACAAGCCAAGAATGCACATTGGAGATTGTTTTACAAAATACCACAAGAAGAAAAATTATAGAACGTAATCCTTAATAAATATCCTTCATTAAGTTAAATAAATGTATGTAATGTTAAAATATACGAGTTTAAAGTGTCCCATTGTGCTTAAAATTATTTTAAGTTAACAGAAACGAACTCATGAAATAGGCGCGCGCGGCGGATTACTGTCGAGTTGCTGGTTAGCCCGAGAGAAAAGCGCGTCGAGCGCAAAGAGTTAAGTTTTATGAAAAGCACCTGAAGCAATTTTTCAGCTGTTGGTCTCTTTTTGGGGTTTTTAGTGAGCGCAACTTTAACAAAATTATGGAATGTCGGACTCCATTTATCACGGTCTTTCAGTGTCGGTGGTTTGAAACCAGACTTGGACATGAGGAAAAGAGCTCTCATCGGATGCAAGTCAAACATCGGAGGCTGCAATTCGGCAAGCTCTATGGCTGTAATTCCACATGCCCATATATCACATAACTGATTGTATCCACCCTTTCGTTCTACCGCTGCCACCTGTAGCATTTGAAAATCTTGCTTTAAAACACTCGCCCCAAAACATATGCGGGAAGTTCTGTTACAAATACATACCTCTGGTGCCATCCAATATGGTGTGCCAATAAAACTTTTCCTCTTATTGATGGTTGCAGTAATTTGCGCTGACACTCCAAAATCAGCTAATTTAACGTCGCCTGTCTCTGTTAATAATATATTGGCACCCTTAATATCACGATGCATTTTACCCATGCTATGTAGATATGCCAATCCTAGTAAAGTTTCTCTGCACATATATGCAATTTGTATTTCCGATAATGGTCCAGTTACTGTAAAAGTTTAATTATCTTATCACTGATCGTTAAACTCAAACATCGCACAAATACAATAAAAGGAACTTCAGCTCACTATGATATATATCTTGCAACGAGCCACCTCCGCAATATTCCATACAAATCCACAACTTGTCCCTTCTAAGGTAACTTCCATAATACGCAATTATATTAGGATGCCTGCAATCTTTCATCATTAAGATTTCCTGCTGAATGATGGCAAAGTCATCACCTGAAGTTAAAAATGGATCTTAACCATGGTACATTGAGAAGTCCAAAAAATAAGTTGAACGCTAATGTTGCAATGTTCGAAAATGCATCAACAATGTCTTTGAACTCTCTGAACAAAGTAAACAATGAAAAACAGTTAGACTAAACAAAGTAAACAGAAAAACAGATTTCCTGCTGAATGATGGCAAAGTCATCACCTGAAGTTAAAAATGGCTCTTAACCACGGTACATTGAGAAGTTCAAAAAATAAGTCGCACGCTAATGTTGCAATGTTCGAAAATGCATAAACAATGTCTTTGAACTCTCTGAACAAAGTAAACAATGAAAAACAGTTAGACTGAACAAAGTAAACAGAAAAACAGATTTCCTGCTGAATGATGGCAAAGTCATCACCTGAAGTTAAAAATGGATCTTAACCAACGTACATTGAGAAGTCCAAAAAATAAGTCAAACGCTAATGTTGCAATGTTCGAAAATACATCAACAATGTCTTTGAACTCTCTGAACAAAGTAAACAATGAAAAACAGTTAGCAGACACACTGAAGACAAACGTAAAATACTGTGACACGAGTTTACCTGGTTCCAGTTTGATAACCTTAATAGCAGCGAGATCGTTCATGGAGAGTCTTTTGGCCTGGTCAGAAAAAGTTATCCGTTGATGAAAAGCGAATCTGCGTCGCGCGAGACGTTTAATACATACCTTATAAACATCCCCATAAGTTCCGCTACCTATCCTCTGTATCAGCTCGTACTCATCCTGTGGATTTCTTCGGCTTATGTCACTGGACAGCGCGTTCGCGTTCACTGCCATCCTAAACTGCGGGATCTTTAATGCTAATAATCTAAAAAATGTAATTAATATCTACAAAAGAACGTTAACGTTAAAATGTAAAAACACATTTGTCTAGCAGGATGGATGTCACTTTCGTCGAGACGTCGCCATTGTTCACAACAGCCCTGAGGTTAGTTGCAATCGAGGAATACAATCTCGAACGAGACATCGATCAGACGATTTTCAAGAAGAACACGTCGTAGATTAGATATTTAAATATGATATTGCGGATTACGCGCAATTGATAAGTAACGGGTGTGATAAGACGATGTGTCGTGTGACTTATATTTATCGATCGCGTCAACTTTTTCTGGTGCGCATCATGTTTTCTGTACCCTTGCAAATCTTTCAAGACTGAGTTAACAGTGTTTGTTGTAGAATATATTGACGTTTTAGCTGATAGAGATGAAAAGCCAGTATAGTTGGAGTGTAACAATGTTAACACGTTGACTGCCAAGCGTATTTTCTTATGTTAGAACCGCAATGCGATGAAATACTGCAGAATATGATTAACCTCTTACTTTGAGTCCACTATAGTGTTTCGCGGATATATATTTCTGTACGGCGCACCACTATAACGATTACGCGGATGTATCTTTGTTTCTAAAAATTATTCTTCTTAAAAAATTTTTAAATAAATGCTTTTATAAATGCCAATGGAAAATTATAATTTAATCATCAAACACTTTATACCAATGTACTTATGTAAAGAACAGTACCATACAGTGTATCATTTACACGTAATTCGCGTTGAAATCTGCCGTACCGAGAAACACCCCCACGTAAAGTTCACCCGTGCCTAAGAGGTTAAATCATGCAAAATGAAGGTAACGCAGGGTTTTAGAAGCCAAAGTATTGAACCACCGTACCAACATTAATTGCTTTTACAAGATTGCTAGTAGGCTTCATTGCGATATTTTACATATTTAGCGCCGGTCACCGATGACCACCGTGGCAGTCAATGTGTTAACACATTGGGTACGGCGTTCTTGCTCATCCAGACCTCGCACATTTTTTAGCATTCTAAAAAATTGAGTACTTACAAGGTTTTTTTAATACTGACTGATATGTTCGCACTTTTTCAACATTTTAGATTTATTTACTTCACAATTATACTATTAAAAATTGCTGCAAGCCTTCATTACTTTAGCAATGTACCGATTAACGTTAAAACGAGAAATCTCGTGACCCGTACGCAATGTGTTAAGTAAACTCTACTTTCAAAGTATAGTAAAACTTTACTTTTGTCTATAGTGTTGACTATGTATATATGAAAATTGGGTGAAATTCAAATAACGATTGTGGACAAACGAATAAACATACACAAATTTTCTTTTTTGCAGGTTTTTTATGCATTCTTAACAAACAAATAGGCTTTAAAAATTTTAAAAATATTAATAATTAAAGGAAATATTTATATCTGAAAGTGACCGCGTGAGTCCTACGCTGTTTTCTTCTTGCCGGGATTCCGGGTGAACGAGTTGGAGTTTTCCGATTTTTTTAGGGCCATTTGGTTGGTGGGATTTTTCTCCGTAGACTGAATCTACATTCTATGACAAAACGTCACAATTGAAGCAATGGCGACCAAAAATCCAAAAGGTTGAGAAATTTAAGTTACTTGTTGTTAAAAACGATATTAAAAAATTAATTTTTATATGCAGACATCGGTTCAGTTTATGGAATACATATTTATTTTCAATTTAAAAAAAAAATCAAATCGATATCTTTAACCATTCTTGAGTTATCGCGGCAAAACTAATGGAAAATACTGTTTTGAGAAAAACGCGATGAAAGTTTAGGAACAGGATTACGGCTATTTGATCGCGGGACGCTCTGTGCATCACCTCACATTTTTGGCATTCCTCAACTCAATTTTGCGAATATCGAAGTTTTTCTTGTGCCAATATGTTCTTAAAAAAGTGTGCCAACCGATTATGTAAAAAACCAAAAATCGACATTTTTGAAACTTTAAAGCTTTTTGGTCCCCGTAACTCGTTCGCTACCGGGCCTTAAGAAAAAATTTTGGCTTTACAGACTATGGTGTTTTTTCTTCTAATATGATTTCAGAATCGTCATAAATTATTGTCATAAAATAATATGACAATTTACCATTTGTATATATATTTATAACATTCCAATTATGTAAAAAATATATACTTTCATAATTGAATTAATCAAAATAACAGATAAACTAATTTTTTTTTTAATGTTCACTTAGTAATGTTTCACTACTTTCATAATTATAGGCATAGTAAACACGTTGACTGCCGTGGTGGTCATCGATGACCGGCACAAAAGATCTCACGAAAAATTTCCAATTGGTAGCATTTATCATTTTGTAAATGCAATGAATATTAAATACTCTTTTAATTCTTTGATCTCCGATACTTACGCATTATTCTCATTTTGCACAATTCAACCATATTCTATAGTAGTTCATGACGTTGCGGTTTTAATATAGTAGCATACCCACGACACTCAACGTGTTAATTGTTCAGGTGATATTTGTTTATTACAATTTATACAACTTATATTAACACTTTGACAAAATGTCACAATTGAAAGAAATGACGAAGATCCAAAATATTTACAATGGTTGACAAATTTAAATGACTATATAGTACCATTCTTGAGTTATTGCGGCAAAACTAATGGAAAATACTGTTTTGAGAAAAACACGATTAAAATTTCAACAAAGATTTCTAGTACAGATACGATCGGCAGTCAACGTGTTAATGACAATTATCAATACAGCTCACATTTTTCGTTTTCCTGTGTGAAATGCTCAGAAATAATTTAAAATAGCGAATTAAAAAAGTTTTTCTTGCGCAAATATGTTCTTAAAAAAGTGTACTAACTGATTATGTGAAAAACCAGAAATCGATTTTTTTAACTCTTTCGCTACCAGGTCTTGAGAAGAAATTCTGACTTTACAGACCATGGTGTTTTTTCTTCTAATATGACTTCAGTTAGCATTGATTTGGAGTATATATATTTATAATATTCCAATTATATAAAAAATAAGCATTTTTTCATACGACGCATATATGCGACGCTGGGCCAGGGATGAAAAACTTATTTTATAGACCACACGCCGCACATATGCGACGTATTTTATAAAAAGGAAATTAACTAGATAGGAAAGGAACATAAAAATAAAAACATTTTTTAAAGCGAAATACAAGTTATTCATTTATTTTTTTCATGAAAAATTTTGAAACATTCATTTATGCATAGCCCAATAGGTAATACCTTCTCCGTCTGACAAATTCCGCAGGTATAGAAAGTTTCACTGCGCAGATTTTTCATACTACATACACGATATCTTATTTTTTTATCCATTTTTTTAGAGAAATGTTTTGTATTCGAGGTATTGTTATATGGAAACACACTTATTTTGCTTATACAAATTAATTTTTTAGCAAGATCATTACTAAAATCTAAATAATTCATTTTAATTGAATGAACTTTGTTGTATACCCAACATGCATTCCAAATTGTAATGTCCATTATATGAAAAAAGAGTTTTATATAACAACGTAACGACTTCCTAGGGGAAGAATAATAAGCGATCATTTGATCTGTTTTGTCGATGCCCGACATATTGTTATTATAATCTGCAACTGTAGAAGGTTTATTTACTAAATTTCTATTTTTAGACTTTACTTCTTTGAATGATGCATTATGTTTCGTAGATATTGTCAAGACTTCTCGTTTATCTTTCCATTTCTGCACTAAAATATAACTATTCCTAGCAAAAATAGATTCTCCTTCTTTTAGTTTCTTATCAATTACAAATTTGAGATTGCCTTTGCGGTTTTTGCGAAGTCTTCCTACAACGTGTGTCTTTCCTGCATAAAGCGAAGCGGCTAATTGTGCACCATTTGAATAGATTATAATAATCTAGAATGCTACTATTTTCACTGAGAATTCACTGCTTCTCACAAGCTTAAAAATGTAACAATCTCCAGACCAACAACAATCTAAGTCTATTTTATTGTTCTATAGCCCAATAAATGTATTTCTGCAAAAAATGCATGCAGCATGTTATCATAAACTGATAAAATAGACATGTCGCATATATGCGACGTCGGGCTCAGAAACAAGAACTGAAACGTCGCATATATGCGACGCTGATAGCGAACGAGTTAATAGAAGGGATGCAGAAGTTTCTTTCTTTTGCAAATGTTTCATGACTCGCTAACAACGTTTGCTATACAATACACTGAGATCTTGGTCGATGCAGATGAAGAGCAGATAGAGCTAAGATATAACAACTTTAAATAGACTGCAGTCCCAACATATAATGAATCGTTATTTTTGGTCGTATTTTTGAAGAGTTTAACAGAAGGAGGGATGCGAAGGTTCTTTCGTTCCAACAGAATCACCGCAGGGGAGTTGAACCGGAATTACACTCAGTTATATTTAAATGCGCGCACTTATGCGGACATCTATTGAACAGCTGATGACTCATGTTAAAATACAAGACCTGTTTAGGATCAAGTTTACGTGTACGACGAAGACGTAGACAATGCACGCTCTGATGAACCATTGCATATGGGTGTGACTGTCAGTCAGTCATAGTCATGGAGTTGTAACTTGCGAAAGAAAGCTAAAGGAGTTTGCGAGAATATATGTGCCCATAATTATGAAAGTGGTCTAAGTCATATATTTCTTGTTTCGAGATATTTAATGAATTGCATTTGAATAAATTAAAAAATATTTTTACATTATGCGACATTTTAATTTATAATTTTATTAGTCTTAATTAATGGAAATTTACTATGAATATGAAATATTGTGTGAATTTTATACGATAATATTATTTTTAAAGATTGAATTGACTTAGACCATTTTCAAAATTAACTGAATGTCCTATAAATGACTTAAAGCAATAAAGAACTTTGAGTTTTATTTGAAACAATAATTTGATTGAAATAATTCGTGAACATTTATTACATTTATTAATTATTTTTAAACAGTAATCCATTTTTATCATTATTTCGAGTATTTAAGATTCTTAAAATGTTCCTGAAAAACTGGAGGGATGTACGGTAGTAAACTCATAATATCTTTATGTTTTTCTTCCGATACTGGTCTAATGGTGGTGTATAATGGAAGTAATTTAATATTTCCGTATATTTTTGGTCTTCCTTTTTTAGGTGAAAGATCCAAAACGTGAAATTTAGAATCATCTAAAGATGTTTTATAGAACATTTTATAAGGTTCATTTTTCAAGAATCTCATCCATTGAATTTGTAGCCAAGAGACAGATTCACCCGCGGTATTTTTTACTCTTCTTGTTATTGATTCTTCTAGTAATGAAGTTGTCGTTATTATTAAAATTTGATTGTCATTTATTTTATTATGTAGTTCAGAAACGCGTCAAAGAAGGCCACGTGCCATTTTCAAGTTGTTTATATAATTTATTTAAATTTTTGACTTAGACCACTTTCATAATTAAAACTAAATGAATTCCATATAATGTTGAAATTACAACCACTATCTAATGGTTCATTTTTCACAATTTCGTAAAAATTACATTGAATAAATTTAGTTAAAAATAATGTGGTATGAAATAACTGATAAACTCATTTTTTTTAAATTTTGACTTAGACCACTTTCATAATTATGGGCACATATGTTTCTCAATCTTACGAAATAAATAATATTATGACCTTACATAAAATTGTGACAATACAGATAAAATTTATAATGCTTGATTTCGATAACTTTAAAGATTAAAAGATTATTGAAGTCTTTGATATAATGAAGTATGTTTATTACTATGGTCTTTAGAAACTCAACATGTTTCGAGCTTCTACGTATTTTTTTGGAACTCATATTAACCCTTAACGGTCGTAAGTCACCTCTCGGGTGACAAGAATACTTTGTCGCTGCAATCGCACGTCACCTGGGAGGTGACAACGAGTGAAACAGTCAAAATTCGCGTTCTATGAAATGCGGGCACGATTGAGTTGTGAGTTGAGCATCAGCAACGGAGCAATTGACATCTCCACTGACATATCACTGTCTTTTGTACTCAATTTTTAATATATTGAGCTCAAAAATGAATAAAGGAAATTGTAGAAATTTCGATAGTGATGATAGCAGTAACATTTTTGAAAACAGTTTTGAATATATATTCTAGTGATGAGATTAGCAATATGATCTTCTTGTATCATAAGGAAAAAAAAGTTACGCCCATACAATATTTAAGTGACGAAAACATGATGTTAAAAAATTCCGATAACTTAGGCGATGATTGGTTTGAAATCGAGAGTGATGATGATAATGTTCTGTAGTCATTTTCAAATATCAATCGTCATTTTTATAATAATTATTTAAAAAACGTATTACTAACGACTTTGAAAACTATATGCGAACAAGCAAATTGCAAAGAAAGAATTATCGTCCGATCAGTTAAATATAAAATGATGTGAAATGCTACAGATTTTTGTGAGTTAAGGATCAGCAACGAAAATTGATATTATAATTACATTTTTTGTATATTAATATATTTAAAAATGAATACAGGAAATTGTAGACATTTCGATAGTGATGAAAAATTTTTGAAAACAGTTTTGAAAATTATGTTCATTCTAGTGATAACAGCATATATATCATAAGGAAAAAAAAAGTTATTTTTTAAGAGACGGAGAACATGATGTAGAAATAAAAAATTTCGATAACTTAGACGATGATTGGTTTGAAATCGAGAGTGATGATGATAATGTTCCTAATAGGATTCCTTTTACAAATATCAATCGTCAAATTTTTGGAAGTGACAAGCCTATAGATTATTTAAAAAAAATGTATTACTAACGAACTCCTAACAAAAATCATAACGCAAGCAAACTCATATGCGAACAAGCACATTGCAAAGAAAGAATTATTCGTCCGATCAGTCTGAAAAAATTCGAAAAACCAGTCAAAATTCGCGTTCTATGAAATGCGGGCACGATTGAGTTGTGAGTTGAGCATCAGCAACGGAGCAATTGATATCTCCACTGACATATCACTGTCTTTTGTACTCAATTTTTAATATATTGAGCTCAAAAATGAATAAAGGAAATTGTAGAAATTTCGATAGTGATGATAGCGGTAACATTTTTGAAAACAGTTCTGAAAATTATGTTCGTTCTAGTTATGAGATTAGCAATATGATCTTCTTGCATCATAAGGAAAAAAAAAGTTACGCCCATACAATATTTAAGTGACGAAGAACATGATGTAGAAATAAAAAATTTCGATAACTTAGACGATGATTGGTTTGAAATCGAGAGTGATGATGATAATGTTCCTAATAGGATTCCTTTTACAAATATCAATCGTCAAATTTTTGGAAGTGTGCAGTAGCCTATAGATTATTTAAAAAAATGTATTACTAACGAACTCGTAACAAAAATCATGATGCAAGCAAACTCATATGCGAACAAGCAAATTGCAAAGAAAGAATTATTCGTCCGATCAGTCTGAAAAAATTCGAAAAACCAGTCAAAATTCGCGTTCTATGAAATGCGGGCACGATTGAGTTGTGAGTTGAGCATCAGCAACGGAGCAATTGATATCTCCACTGACATATCACTGTCTTTTGTACTCAATTTTTAATATATTGAGCCCAAAAACGAATAAAGGAAATTGTAGAAATTGCGATAGTGATGATAGCGGTAACATTTTTGAAAACAGTTTTGAAAATTATGTTCATTCTAGTGATGAGATTAGCAATATGATCTTCTTGCATCATAAGGAAAAAAAAGTTACGCCCATACAATATTTAAGTGACGAAGAACATGATGTAGAAATAAAAAATTTCGATAACTTAGACGATGATTGGTTTGAAATCGAGAGTGATGATGATAATGTTCCTAATAGGATTCTTTTTACAAATATCAATAGTCAAATTTTTGGAAGTGTGTAGTAGCCTATAGATTATTTCAAAAAATGTATTACTAACGAACTCCTAACAAAAATCATAACGCAAGCAAACTCATATGCGAACAAGCAAATTGCAAAGAAAGAATTATTCGTCCGATCAGTCTGAAAAAATTCGAAAAACCAGTCAAAATTCGCGTTCTATGAAATGCGGGCACGATTGAGTTGTGAGTTAAGCATCAGCAACGGAGCAATTGATATCTCCACTGACATATCACTGTCTTTTGTACTCAATTTTTAATATATTGAGCCCAAAAATGAATAAAGGAAATTGTAGAAATTTCGATAGTGATGATAGCGGTAACATTTTTGAAAACAGTTTTGAAAATTATGTTCATTCTAGTGATGAGATTAGCAATATGATCTTCTTGCATCATAAGGAAAAAAAAGTTACGCCCATACAATATTTAAGTGACGAAGAACATGATGTAGAAATAAAAAATTTCGATAACTTAGACGATGATTGGTTTGAAATCGAGAGTGATGATGATAATGTTCCTAATAGGATTCCTTTTACAAATATCAATCGTCAAATTTTTGGAAGTGTGCAGTAGCCTATAGATTATTTAAAAAAATGTATTACTAACGAACTCCTAACAAAAATCATAACGCAAGCAAACTCATATGCGAACAAGCACATTGCAAAGAAAGAATTATTCGTCCGATCAGTCTGAAAAAATTCGAAAAACGTTTCGTATGACGAAATTCTTGCGTTTTTTGGTGTGATTTTGAATATGGGTACACTCTATTTAAGTGACATGAAAGATTATTGACATGAAAAACAACAGTATACTTCTGTGAAACGTGCAACAGGAAACCATTTTTTCATATCGGAGATTGTTTAAAAAAATATCATACGTTAAAAACTTATAAATAATTATTTTAAACTCATATATTTGTAATGCACCTTAAAAAAAGAAGTAATTCCTAATCAAAATGTTGTTCTTATAATACTGAAGAATTTTCGCATTTTTACTGAAACCAGCTACAACCTAGTGAGAATCACGTATGAAAAGCTAGCGACCAATAAGTGTTAATATATTATAACGCATTGCAACAGAACGATATATTTGCATAATCCTGAAGAGGAAAGACGAGGGTACTGAAATAGGTCATAAATAAAATAAATTATTTCGATAAGTACCAGGAATTTAGAGATACATTTGACAATTAAAAATGTTGTGCACTCACAGCATAACAAGTATAACAAAAGTATAACCAGAGTAAAGAACAAACAAATTTTTAGTATTAAATTGACGGAACATTCACTCTATTGCACTCTACTGTCACATTATTAAAGTTTGTTTACAAACATTCTTACATTCTAGAAGAGCATTCATGTCAAAAAGGAAACAAACAGAAAACCTTCCAAAATATTGTAGCTAATAGTTTCACTAAATTTCTATTAACACGTTAAGCGCTGAGGTTACTTTCCTTACTTTCACCTTTTCTCCAAAATACCTAATTATGAATAAGATTAGAATCTTTGAAATTTCATATCATTAGTCACTAGTGATTGACATGACGCTTAACTAAAGCCTCAAGCCGTACTATTTCTTGCACGAAATTTCGAGAAATTAGTTTACTTCTAAGCTATTTCTGCCAATTTAGCACACATGACATTCGGTCACATATATAAAATTAAAAGGACACAACGCGTAAATTTGTTCGATCAATACATACAAACAAGCGAATTTTTCTGGGTCAGTAACTTACCAATTTAGGACTGGATTTATGGAATCCGTCCATGTGACGGGATTTCATTCCATGGGAAAAGTGACAAAAACTTACAATCTTTTTCTATTGTAACAACAGTTGCTGTCTTTTATTAATGGAGTAATACGAATACATATCGAAATTCATTGTGATTTCTCCTAACTTTCACATTCTATATATCGACTTAGCGCTACATTTGAACATTTCTATCAGCCATGCCGTCATATAAGCGCCGACAATTCTCCAGGAACATTTTACTATTCGCGTTGTCCGTAGGTTAACCTTTTAAGTCCCATGCAGCACGATTGCGCTGTTCAAGTTTCATGTCGAAAAGTCCCATTACTTTTGTCGCGAAGTATTATTAGCAATAAACATACAATTTTACTGATAATTATTCTTCGCATAGTACCGTTTTTGGGGTGAACCATATGAGCAATACATTTTGTCTCTAATTGCCATTACTTTAACAAGTTCGCGGACATTAAAAGTTTCAGCGAGGTGCAAAAATTGAAAGTCATTTTATTTTTAAATTGGTTGTCATATCCGAAATTTGATTAAACACATTTTATAAGGATAAGCAAATTATCATATTTTAGTTCAGTTAGTCATTAACTTGACAGGTATAACAATTACAAAAACTTAAGGTCATATAAAATTAAATTCAAAATAATTGACTTTAAGATCTGTATGCTATAGCATTAATGTCATTCTTGCATCATCGTAAAAATGAATGCTATAGCATTCACGTCCGCGAATGTGTTAAATTATACTTATTTAATTAACACATTGACTGCCACGGTGTTCACTGGTGACCGCTGCAAAATATTTTACTAAAAATCCAAAAAATTCGCAATGAAGCCTATTTGCAATCTCGTAAAAGCAACTGATATTGGAACGATGCTTCAATACTTTGCCTTCTAACGATTCTGCATTACCTTTATTTTACACGATTTAATTATACGCTGCAGTATTTTATCGCATCGCGATTCTAACATGTAAAAAATTTTACTAAAAATGCAAAAAATTCGTAATGAAGCCTATTTGCAATCTTGTAAAAGAAATTTATTGGAACGCTGCTTCAATGTTTTGGCTTCTAACAACTCGGCGTTATTTTAATTTTAAACGATTGAATCATACCTGCAGTATTTCATTGCATCGCGGTTCTAACATAGCAAAATACGTGCTGACCGACGCAAAATATTTTACTAAAAATCCAAAAAATTCGCAATGAAGCCTATTTGCAATCTCGTAAAAGCAACTGATATTGGAACGATGCTTCAATACTTTGGCTTCTAACAACTCGGCGTTACCTTTATTTTGCACGATTTAATTATACTCTGCAGTATTTCATCGCATCGCGGTTCTAACATAGCAAAATATGTGGTGGCCGGCGCAAAGGATTTTATTAAAAATACAAGAAATTCACAATGAAGCCTATTTGCAATCTTGTAAAAGCAATTGATATTCGAACGGTGCTTCAATACTTTCGCTTCTAACAACTCTGCGTTACCTTTATTTTTCTCGATTTAATTATATTCTGCAGTATTTCATCGCATCGCAGTTCTAACATAGCAAACTACGTGTTGACCGGTGCAAAAGATTTTACAAAAACAGCAAAAAATTCGCCATGAAGCCTATTTGCAATCTTGTAAAAGCAATTGATATTTGAACGGTGCTTCAATACTTTGGTTTCTAACAACTCCGCGTTACCTTTATTTTGCACGATTTAATCATTCTCTGCAGTATTTCATCGCATCGCGATTCTAACATGCAAAAACTGTTACTAAAAATCCAAAAAATTCTCAATGAAGCCTATTTGCAATCTTGTAAAAGCAATTGATATTAGAACGGTGCTTCAATACTTTCGCTTCTAACAACTCTGCGTTACCTTTATTTTGCTCGATTTAATCATTCTCTGCAGTATTTTATCGCATCGCGGTTCTAACATGTAAAAGGTTCTACTAAAAATGCAAAAAATTCGCCATTAAGTTAATTTGCAATCTTGTAAAAGGAATTGATAATGGAACGGTGCTTCAATACTTTCGCTTCTAACAACTCTGCGTTACCTTTATTTTGCACAATTGAATTATACTCTGCAGTATTTCATCGCATCGCGGTTCTAACATAGCAAAATACGCTTGGCAGTCAACGTGTTAACACAAGCGCTCTTGCCCCGTTTGAGGTTTCCCGACATAAATTGAAACAAGCGCTATTGCGTCTCTTGATATTTCTCGACCAAATTTTCTGAACTACCTCTGGGACACAAACGGTTAAAAACAGGGGGTCTACGTCACTTTCGTTACCCCATTGCACATGGGGGTCAACTCAATACGACTGTCGAGCCCCATCCGCTGTCTTGTGGCAGTCTCCCCGTTATTTTCGTTGCCTTTGCTGAACTAAACGCTAAACACGTCTTTCGACCCGGCACAAGTGCAAATGGGTTCGTGCAGACGTCGGGCCAAAGTAAAAAGGCATAGGCAACAGATGGGCAGCTTAGCTTAGCGTAGCGTAGCATAATGATAACACGCTCGAATAATAAGGATAGCAGTAGAGGAGACAGGGTTGGATACGCACGCGTGGCTCCGTGTTTGGGGCCCGTCTTCCGCTTGCAGTTCGGTGAACGTGCGTCCGACACTAACCCGTTCAAACCACTCTGACTCAGTTTCGCGACGCATGGCATTGTGTCCTCCTCGGCAACGTGCTTCCCTCATTTTTCTCCGCCCGCGCAGCATCCATGTTCATAACACGTTGACTGCCACGGTGGTCACCGGTGACCAACGCAAAATATTTGACTAAAAACCCCAAAAATTCGCCATAAAGTCTATTTGCAATCTTGTAAAACCAATTGATATCGGAACAGTGCTTCAATACTTTGGCTTCTAACGACTCTGCGTTACTTTCATTTTGTACGATTTAATCATACTCATACTGCAGTATTTCTAACATAGTAAAATACGCTTGGCAGTCAACGTATTAATTTTCGCTTTTGCAACTGATCACCCCGATTCCCCGGTGCCGCACAAATAGTGACCTGGATGAACTCGAAGTCGAACAAACAGTGACGTGGGTGAAATTGACAGATTGGACCCGTGCGGCATGCCTGTCGAACCGTCTGTTTTTACACTGGCTGCTTGAGGCGTCGGCGTTCAGGTTGACACGATGTCGAGGGTATAAAGGTATGTAAGTGAGTACGTAGCGTGTTGAAGAGTGCGACGCAGGGGGTTCGAGGCGCCTCAAGGTCCTTCGAATCGTGAACGAACGACACTTTGCCGCGCCGCAGATCCACCCCCGACGTCGCGGGGATCAGGCGGCTGGAAACCTCGCTTCTTGAACTTCGCGGTGGCGTTTCGGACGTTTTGGAAGGAACGTTGACCGACGTAAATGTAACGTGACACTGTGTTGCCGCAAACGATTATTGAAAGTAACGGTGACACCTGCAAAGGCCGTTTAGTGCACGTGCTTGGGTGCAATGCGAATACCTCTGCAGTGCCTCATAGCTGTACGGTGAAAGTACAAATTAACTAGACGGTTTTAAAATATGCTTCATGAGAACTGTTTACAAACTGCGTCTTCATACGGTGGAAGAAATATATTCGGAGGTTTTTTGCATTTTTCCTGCAAGGTACACTGTTTAATATCGCTTGCACCGATTAGTGCGGTCATCTGTCATTCGCCGACAAACATGATCTAGCAAGATGCAGTGTATCGTTGCGTCTAAAAAATGGTGCTCGACAAATTTCGCTCGTACACAAGCATAGTTCTAATTACTGCCTTGACATTCTTGAGTCCGATTGATGTTCGCGGCGAACAAAGATTCGTCGAGACCCCGCCGATCTATCAAGAAGTTTCGTCGGGCGATGACGTTCAATTGCGCTGTCGAATACAAGACAAACGTGGCCAGTGCATTTGGCAGAAAGACAGGAAGCCGGTCGGCATGCATCCGGATAAATATGAATGGGCAAGTGGACGTGGAAGCGACTGTACTTTGTTGATTAGAAGAGCTTCGCTCGACTTCGATGACGGATTTTGGGAATGTCAGGTGACTTCAGGTGACTTCACACGACAGGATGCATTGACATCCTTGCCTTCAAGACTGCTTGTCAGAGGTGAGATTATTAGCCCTTTTGCTATTTCATAATTTTTCTCTGTACCATCTGGAAATATCTGGTAAATATGCATTTTTGGGGTATTTATTAACACGTTGACTGCCACGGTGGTCACCGGTGACAGGTGCAAAAGATTTTACTAAAAATCAAAAAAATTCGCAATAAAGCCTATTTGCAATCTTGTAAAAGCAATTGATATTGGAACGATGCTTCAATACTTTCGCTTCTAACAACTCTGCATTACCTTCATTTTGCACGATATAATTATTCTCTGCAGTATTTCATCACATCGTGGTTCTAACATGTAAAAAATTTTACAAGAAAATCCAAAAAATTCGCCATGAAGCCTATTTACAGTCTTGTAAAAGCAATTGATATTGGAACGGTGTTTCAATACTTTGGCTTCTAACAACTCCGCGTTACCTTTATTTTGCACGAGTTAATCATTTTCTGCAGTATTTCCTCGCATTGCGGTTCTAACATGCAAAAAATTTTACAAGGAAACATAAAAAATTCGCAATGAAGCCTATTTGCAATCTTGTAAAAGTAATTGATATTGGAACGGTGCTTCAATACTTTCGCTTCTATCAACTCTGCGTTACCTTAATTTTGTACGAGTTAATCATTTTCTGCAGTATTTCATCGTATCGCGATTTTAACATGCAAAAAATTTTACTAAAAATCCAAAAAATTTGCAATGAAGTTTATTTGGAATCTCGTAAAAGCAATTGATATTGGAACGATGCTTCAATACTTTGGCTTCTAACAACTCTACGTTACCTTTATTTTGCTCGATTTAATTATATTCTGCAGTATTTCATAGTATTGTGGTTCTAACATAGCAAAATACGCTTGGCAGTCAACGTGTTAACACTTTAAGGACCACTCGTGAGTTTTCTCGTGTTTTCTACACGCTGTGTTTAGATATGACACTTTGACACATTGTATCTATTTTGTCTATTTAAGTATTTACGTCAATACTGAATGTATTAAACTTGGTTGCATGCATGTTTTTCTGTTTTTCGCTTATTTACCGGTGCTTCACGCAATATCATACTTTAAAAAACTACTAGGAACTCTAATAAAATTGATGTTTAAATCAAATTTTATGATCATTTCTTTAACACGTTGACTGCCAAGCGTATTTTGCTATGTTAGAACCGCGATGCGATGAAATACTGTAGAGTATAATTAAATCGTAGAAAAAAAGGCAACGCCGAGTTGTTGAAAGTCAAAGCATTGAAGCATCGTTTCAATGTCAATTGTTTTTACAAAATTGTAAATAGGCTTTATTGCGAATTTTTTGCATTTTTAGTAAAATCTTTTGCACCGGTCACCGATGACCACCGTGGCAGTCAACGTATTAAATCATTTTTTAAACAATTTTACTAATTAATACCAAAAATGCGTCCTATTTTGCACTTTCTATACACTTCGTACAAATTTATTTTTTAAGTCAAACATTTATGATAATTATTAAAAAACATATTTTGTTAATAATATCGAAGACACTTCCAATTATACAATTTCTGAAAGTTTCACAAAAATTGCTTCATAAATAACAAAGTTATGATTTTTTGTAACGTAAAAGTTTCCCAAAAACGTGTGGTCCCAGGCGTATTTCTTACAAATTTCTTAGCGGTGCTTAAAGTGTTAAAATTAATGTTTCTTCCCGAAAAATAACAGGTAATGGTATAACATTATTATTATGTACCTTATATTATACAAAGTCTATTATTTCATATTTCTGAAACATGATGTCGTATTAAGCGGAAAAATCTCATACCGCAAATGGATATCACAAATGTAAAATGTATATAAATGTGAAACTATTATTGTTTTTCAAAGAGGAACGTAAAAATAATAACAATCAAATAAACACAGCAGACGCGTAATAATTTATCAAAGTACATACGCGTAATGTTTAAGTCTAAATGTAAGAATTGACATTCGGAATTCGGTACTACGTATATATTCTATCTTCGAAATAATACTGAGTAATATGTGTATTTATAAGATACTCATTCCACAAAACTAAGGCATTATCACAAGGGTTAAAGTTCTATATAATATTGTGTACGAATATCTTACTTATAATATAAATACTCATATAACTTAGTATTATTTTCTACTATAAACTATTTATTGCTTAAAAATAAAGCGATATCACAGGTGTTAAAATCGTATTATGGGTAGAAAGCCCAAATACCGGCTAAATATATATGTGATAGGGACTTCGGTGTCGATATTTCGGCTTTTAGATCCTAAGAGGATTAAGTTACACTGTTCAGGCTGTGGTTTGGGAAGTTAACCGTAATTTGAGCTACCGAAGAAATCAATAATGGGAATAACACGAACATTGCGTGGGTCGAATATGATTTGCTTTCTTCCGCCGAAAGACTACACTGAACCCCATACAAAATACATTGTACGTTAATTCAAATTATCATAGAAAATGACAAATGCATTATTTAACATTGATATCGAAGTTCGAGCGGCATCGCATATATTTTTATGCTTTCGTAATGCATGACGTGAACATTTCAAATATGATAATGAAAATTTGTATTAGATAGAATAATGCAAACAGAAATTAACACCAAACATACGTAAAGTTTTTCGCAAAGCTACAAAGTGTTTTAATGCATCAAATTCTATTTTTCGAAAGTTTTTCTAGACGGCGCTTTACAATGACCAGGATATTTAATTTTCCTGTTGAAATTATACTTTATTCGAACTGTATAACGATTGCATTTTATTTGAAAATATCCGATAAAAATATAAATTAACGCTAAACGCATATAAAATGGTTGGCGAAGCTATAAACTGTTTTAACGCATCGAATTCATTCTCTTCTAAAAATGTCTCGTGCGACGCTTTGCAATTCTCATGACATTTAACTTCCTTGCTAATAATATCTTATTCTAGGTTTTTTAAGGTTGTATTTCAACAATACGTATGTGGTAAATCCATGTTGACTATTTTCTATGCTTCTGTTACTTCATGTTGTAATGATTATTTACATGTGTACGTATTCAAAGAATGCGCGGTCATTCATTATTTATATATATATTACGTCCCACTTAAAAAAAAAAACAAAGATAAAATGGGAAGCAACATTTTGACATGTACGAGGATAAGTCATTTTGGAATTATTATGTGTAATTAGTTGCGCTGATACTTATCGGAATGTTAAAATGTAGAACAGCGAAAAACATGCATATCAAATCATATATCTATGTACACAAACTTTCCTTATATATATTTTGTAGAAATGTAATGCATCTAACAGGAAAGGTTGTGTAGAACAGCGAAAGACATGCATATCAAATCGTATATCTACACAAACTTTTCTCATATATATATTTTATAGAAATTTAATGCATCTAACAGAAAAGTTTGTGTAGATATACGATTTGATACACATGTTTTTCGCTGTTCTACATTTTAACATTCCGATAAGTATCAGCGCAACTAATTATACATAATAATTCCAAAACGACTTTTCCTCGTACATGTCAAAATGTTGCTTTCCCATTTTACCTTTGTTTTTTAAAAAGTACGATGTAATATTGATATGGTCACAAACCGAAACTTGTATTTAACGCAACGCAGTAACGGTCACAGAAACTGGTCGTTCCGTTCTACTTTTTCGTACTAGTGACTATAACACTCGCGTTACTGTAGATTTTAGTTGTTTTAAAGTCTCAAAATTCACAGTAATGTAACGGTAACTGACAAAACTACATATGTGCCCATAATTATGAAAGTGGTCTAAGTCATATATTTATATACTTGTTTAGATATTTAATGAATTGCATTTGAATAAATTAAAAAATATTTTTACATTATGCGACATTTTAATTTATAATTTTATTAGTCTTAATTAATGGAAATTTACTATGAATATGAAATTTTGTGTGAATTTTATACGATAATATTATTTTTAAAGATTGAATTGACTTAGACCATTTTCAAAATTAACTGAATGTCCTATAAATGACTTAAAGCAATAAAGAACTTTGAGTTTTATTTGTAACAATAATTTGATTGAAATAATTCGTGAACATTTATTACATTTATTAATTATTTTTAAACAGTAATCCATTTTTATCATTATTTCGAGTATTTAAGATTCTTAAAATGTTCCTGAAATAACTAGGGATGTACGGTAGTAAACTCATAATATCTTTATGTTTTTCTTCCGATACTGGTCTAATGGTGGTGTATAATGAAAGTAATTTAATATTTCCGTATATTTTTGGTCTTCCTTTTTTAGGTGAAAGATCCAAAACGTGAAATTTAGAATCATCTAAAGATGTTATATAGAACATTTTATAAGGTTCATTTTTCAAGAATCTCATCCATTGAATTTGTAGCCAAGAGACAGATTCACCCGCGGTATTTTTTACTCTTCTTGTTATTGATTCTTCTAGTAATGAAGTTGTCGTTATTATTAAAATTTGATTGTCATTTATTTTATTATGTAGTTCAGAAACGCGTCAAAGAAGGCCGCGTGCCATTTTCAAGTTGTTTATATAATTTATTTAAATTTTTGACTTAGACCACTTTCATAATTAAAACTAAATGAATTCCATATAATGTTGAAATTACAACCACTATCTAATGGTTCATTTTTGACAATTTCGTAAAAATTACATTGAATAAATTTAGTTAAAAATAATGTTTATGAAATAACTGATAAACTCATTTTTTTTAAATTTTGACTTAGACCACTTTCATAATTATGGGCACATATATTCGCACTATACGAACTTACAGAATTTTTCTTCTCCTTTATCAAAATTATTTCCTTTTATTGAGTTCGGCATGTACAGGCGAATGCCTTTATTAACGGGGACTCGTAAAGAGAAAGCCTAAGTGCTTCCAAATATGTGGAGAAAATGCTAAAAGTAAATAAGGTACATCCACCAAAATAATGCGTTCTTCCGAAAGAAAACTCAATAAAATGACAGAATGAATCGATATTATTATATGATAATTTTATTCTGTAGTATAGTCGACCTATCATTTTACTCTCTTATTGAAAATATAAATATTTTTAGTGAAGCCCAGAAAACCCCGTTTAGAATATGGTGGCACAATTTTGAGTTCCGCGTTAACACTCAGAGAGGGACAGGAAGTTACCATTTCCTGTGTGTCGAAATATGGAAATCCAGCTGCAGTCATTAAATGGTACGTAAATTCTTCATATAACACGAAATGCTTGTACATTGCAATACACAAATAGAAATGTAGCTGGCTTTTAATCGACTTCCTTTATAGTAATTTACCTTATCTTCTTATGATAAGGGGAGTCAACCAAAAATCAGCTACGTTTTCGTTTAAGATTCAAATCTTGTGCTTGACGTTAAGAAAACATTAAATTGTATACCACAATAAACCAGTGAACAAAATACGCGACATTTTTTATTTTATGAAAGTTCAGCACCTACTCTATGCCTGATCAAGGGAATGAATGTGTATGTAATCGTAGAATACTCACAGCATGTTGGCACAGTTACTAATAATAATAGATGTTGATAAACTAATGTGGCAAATTTGTAAGTGGCCGCTTCTGAATTTGTAAATATGTGTATAAGAAATTTTTATGTTGTCACTAGTGTTCCGATACTAATTATACTTTTTACTATTATAGAATTTCTTATAATAATATAATTGAGTCCAAAATGTTAGCCACAACATAATATTTTTATATATATACCTGATAAACTACAATGAATATTTCATACCTTTTCTTAAACTTATCATTAGAATATGCACAGTATAAACACAGTACACAGTATAAAGAATATTATGTTTGAGTATGATCATTCAGTAGCATCATCATTCTTCTTAAAAAAATATCTGTCTAATTTATTGACAAACCTGAATTGTGTTTGAAACGATAGCTACCATAACAGCATCCAAATTTTTTCATGCACTTATAAATAGTATTAGTGGCATTGTACAAATGTAACACTCCTTGTCGACAGTTCAAAGAAATAAGCATTACAACTTGACCATCATAATCAACGAAATACAACTCTTTATACAATGCAAATCTAAAGTTGGAGATTCTTGGAAAGATGTCAAAATGCACTCACAGTTTCTGTCTCTCAGATGCCGGTATCATAATGTTATCAATTATTTTCCATAAGCTTTTATTCTATTTTCCATAAGCTAAGCATAAGCTGGAAAATGACTTTATATTTAGTTTATTACTAGTATCTTCATATACATACTCACTTAAATACTATCGACACTATGTACGCCACAATGCAGACACCATTTAATACCACTGCATTCGTGTCACACAATGTGACAAAGTAAATTCACTTTTTCCAACAGGACGAGTACTCTCAAAATAAAATTGTATTTATTTTACATTCATCCGATCAAACTATTTTTTCCTACTGAACGATATTCAAACTTGTGTATTTTTTTGGTAGAAGTCAAACATACCTCGGTATGCTTTTCCGCAAGAGCGAGTTTTCGTTCTTATATCTATCTTTCAAGTTAACCCTCTGTTCATTTTGATCTTCTTCCACTATCTTCTAATAACTTCAACGTTATTAATGTTTTTATCACTTTCAGAATAATATACCTTGACATTGTTTTCTTGTCTTGATATGATAGCAATTTCTGATGTCTAAAATATTAAAGAATTTTTTTATTGTTAGGAGTAATTAGATGACAGTAGTGTTCTAGTAAAAATACTACGAAAGAGTAATAGTGAAAATCGGTGTACAATTACAGTGCTCACTCTGAGAATTATAATGCAGAGCGCAACTAATTCTAGGAAAATTATTTGTGTTCAGTAAAACGATAAGTGCAATAAGTATTCCATATTTTTCATAGAAAACTAGAGTTTTGTGAATAAGTGGACACAACGTTTTTTTTTGTAACTTTCTACTTCGAAATTTAATAGAATAATATTTACTTTCAATTTCTGTTCATATGTGCAAATTTGACTATTTACCGAATACACGGTAGTACGTTTAAATATACTGACAATCGCAACACATGAGTCAGTTTATATGTTCAAACATTCGTTATACTTTTATGACCTTTTATTCAATTCAAAAGAAATGAAAATTATATTTGTGACAGTGGACTTGATTGATTACTTCTAAACTATGAAACATTTCTGCTGCATATTTTTGATGTAAAAAATTGCTCTTCCAATGACTACTTTCCGCAACATGGATTAATGTGCATTTAAGCTTTATCATGAATTAATTTCCATACAATATCGAAACAGCATTTATTAAAAATATTGGCAAGTGACTAATACTCCTAAAAAGTAACAAGTTTGTATTAAGAAACGTTCTCAAATCATAGACGAAAAGAGACGGGAAGCAAGTGAAAATAAGAGATATTTGAAAGTTTGCAACACATGATGTCGGACTAACGGTCACAGTCACGAAAAGCACGCATTTATTGAAATTTACGATTTACATTCAGAGTTTAACGTTGTATTTGTACTGACGACAATTTGTTTCAACAATTTTACAAAAATCTCAAAATAATTTACTTTTAAAAAGAGAATGCATTTACGCATGTAGAAATTGTAGAATTACATTACCGAGCAGGAATGTAACTGATGCAACAAACAAACAAATACAACAGTGTCACTAAAATATCTGATTCTAAACTTATTCGAACGCACAAACATAATTTATGAGAAAAGTATTTTTCTACGACTTTTAACACGTTGACTGGCGTGCGTATTTTACTATACTAACACTGTAACATGATGAAGTACTACAGAATACGATTAAATTGTGCAAAATGAAAATAATGCGAAGGTATCGGAGACCAAAGAATTGAATCACTATTTAATATTA